>OZ005649.1:177692099-178892099 GCA_963930645.1 Salticus scenicus
TACTTTAAGCAAATCTCAGAAAAAATTTTTCAATTATGTCGTCGACTGGATCAGGAAGCCTCGCAAATTATTAGTGATTGTTTCTGGGGGCCCGGGTACTGGCAAATCGCATTTGGTTAAAAATACTTTCGATCTGATTAAGGCTCCGCAGATTAGGATGAGTTTCACGGCTCATAGTGCTGAAGCGATAGAGGGTTGTACAATTCATTCAACACTTAAGCTGAATTCTAAACACGTTAAAAAATTAGAAGACAAGTTAGAAAACGAAAAAGATTTGTTGAAATCTATAGATAAAACTCGAGAGATTTTGTCTCAATTCAAATGCGACATTTTTCCTCATTTGGTACTCGTGGACGAAGTGTCTATGATTAATGGATGGCTGATGTATTGGCTCATTAGATATTTTATGGATAGGTCCCACGGCCCATTGCTATTTGTTTGCATGGGAGATCCTCATCAACTCGAACCCATCAGTTCTGAGCATAATTTGTTTAGCATTAATTTAAACGAAAAACGATACGACGTTTGCAAGATTCGTTTGAAGGAAAATCATAGATTCACACCCGAATATGGAAAAATTGTGAAGGAATTACGTCAATTTATTGATAAAAAAGACACGACAGGTATGTTTGCTTACATATGCGAAAAATTTCCAGTAGTACAGGATATCGATAGGACTCTTTTAATGAAAGCGGATAAAGCCATGGCTCATCAAAATACAACTGTCAACAGTTTTAATAAGTTTTATTTGAAACATAAAATCGAAGGCCCGGAAATAGAGTTACATGAAGATCTGGTCTTGAAGTCAAATTGTGAGGTGTTTGTAACTGCAAACTATTGTGCGAAGGGTTGTAATAATGGTACTAGGTTAATCTTTCTTTATTGAAATTTAATTTTTCCGACTGAGTGAAAATAATGCCTGGACCGGGACTCGAACCCCGGGGTTCGAGTCCCGGTCCAGGCATTATTTTCACTCAGTCGGAAAAATTAAATTTCAATAAATATGATTTTCTTCCACAGTTGATTGTGTGATTTTATTAAAAAAATTGTAATCTTTCTTTGCTATGATATTGAAAAAAATGCTGCAGTGTGTAGAAATCCTAAAACGAATGCCGAAGTTAGAGTGTTCACGTCAGGGTATACTGGACGTTTTCCTCTAGTGTTAGCATTTGCCGGTACAATTCATAAATATCAAGGCGATACGATAGATAATTCGAAAATTGTAGTCAGCTTAGATGACAATCGAAGTATGAGTTTGGTTTATACAGCCTTGAGTCGTGTAAGAGATTTGGAACAGATATTAGCTATAAAGTTTTAAGTAAATTATTTAATAGATTAATGGGTTAAATACTAACCTTTAAAAAAAAAAAAAAAAAAAAAAAAAAAAAATTTTTTTTTTTTTTTTTTTTTTTGGGTATGTGTCCGGACTATATATAAACCTTAGCCATTACATCTCTCTTCAAGATTGTTACTTAAAGCTGATCTATATTAATTGTTGTATGACGGGGTGTTTGATCTCGTCGTAGTGGATATCGTTTTGAACAATGGCTTGTCAATATTCTACACGTTTTGTTTGGCAATCGATTCGTTGGAAATCTTCCTTGTACCTTTTTAAATCTTAAACTGTGTGGATGGTAGTTGTAAACCAATTCGTTTTGCGATACTCTTCTCAAATATGGATTTCTAATACCCCTGCGAGAGCTCGAACTTCCAGTGCTGCTATTGCTGCTAACGCTACTACTTCTGCTTCTACCTGAGGAGCTACCGCTTGAATTACTGCCTGTGCTTGGGAGGCGAGGTCTGCCTCTACCTCTACCTCTACCTCTACCTCTACCTCTGCCTCTGCCTCTACCTCGACCTCTGCTATTAGCTAGGCCTTGAGGTCGTCTTGTTGGAGATGGGAACTGAGCTGGAGATGGAACAAGACTTTGATCATTATTTCGAATAGCTACAACGTTAGAAGGTCCTGGAACTCTTCTAAAGATGACACGAGTAGGTGATGTAGGACTTATGGATGCAGTATACGAATTCAATGTAGGTGAGCCTCGATTTGCCATTCCCTTTTTTTTTCATTCATTCTACCGAACTCGAAGTACATTGTTCACCATAGGATAAACGTTATACATATAGGCCGCTTTGCAGGCTTCTTGTTCAGATTTAGGTATTATGTATTTCATACCGCCAAAGGAAGATAATTTCACGTTAAATTTTTTGTCAATATTTCCAAATTTATAAAATGGTAGCATAGACAGAATCGTTTGAATATCGGTCACATTTCCGTATTCGAAATCTTTGCAGGATAAGGCATCGAGCGTTTTTTGTCTAAATCTACAGAAACCGCTATATCCTTTTTCGGCAAAGCATAGAACCCATCGCGAAATAGAATCTTTGTTTTCTAGCATGAAATCAAACGCATCCCAAAACGCGAGAAACATACTCAATATGTCTTTTGTGTAGTGAGTGAGGTCTACGATGACATACGTGTCGTTGGTTTCGAGAGGAGGATTATCTTTTCCAGAAATTCTTACAACGTTTGTATAATCGACCCGAACCGAACCCACGTTTTGAGTCTGAATTGAAAAATCTTGCCTGTCTAATAAGCTACGCGTGCCAGTGGGATCGATTTTCAAAAAGAAACAAACACGTGCCCATCGGGCATCGCAAGAATGAATAAAATTTAAATGAGACGCGAATACGACCACGCGAGAAGCCAATCGATGTTTGGCTATCGTTTGCATAGATTCGGGTTCTAGATAGATTAACAAGTCGCAACTTTCAACGAGTTGGTCGGAACGCTGGACTCGTATCTGATTGTCAGACGAATATAAGTTATTATTTGAAGAAATGACCATTACTTTTAGCGAAGGAATTGATTTTAAAATTTCAAAGAGTTTGTACGGGTAACGACCCAAGTCGCCAAATACAATACAACGATCTTGTTGTAATATAAAATTCAATAGTTCTTCAGCAGATAGCATCGTACTTATTTCTTATGGTCTAATCTGACATCCTTTAAAAAAACATCTTCACTGACAGTGCTTACAAAATGCTCCGCCCACGTGACCTTAAAAAAAAAAAAAAAAAAAATATATTTTTTTTTTTTTTTTTTTTTTTTTTTTTTTGCGTGGCTTGACTATATATATATAGTTGATTCTCGCTAACACAATATATTATCTGTTATTCATTTAACATTAGCAGCCAGGTTATAAGACTTTAAAGTTGGGTTTCATATTTAAATAAAGATGAATACTGAACGATACAATCCACACTTAAGTGATCATATCCGAAATAAAAAACCTGCTCAAAGAGATTGTGAAGAAAAAGAAAATTATATGCAATCTATGTATAATAGAGATGGCTATACGTTGAATAGTCCTCAGACACGAACTCGATTTGCAGAATTAAATGATAAATTTAAAAGGGAGAGTTAAGGTCTTAAATTAACCAACCAAAAAAAAAAAAAAAAATTTTTTTTTTTTTTTTTTTTTTTTTTTTTTTTTAAGTGTGGGTGTGGTTTGACTTCATGCCTATATATAATGACTAACGTACGACTCTTTCACTTTGCACATCTAGTATTCGATAACTACAGGCAGAATTTAACACAGTCAAGGCTCGTGCAATTTTTCTAAGTCCGGCATCGATAACTAAATTTTTCTGTGGTTCCAATAAAACTTCTAAATCGGCTTCCAGATCTGCATCCGACTGAAACCTGATTGGATATCCGTTATCCTGTCTAGCCTTTAGAAATTCGAAAATATCAAATTCTTTTGACAACTTTTTCTTTGTTATAGGAGGATAAATATAAACATTTTTACCTTTTGATGAATCATAAGCGAATTGGTTACATATTTCACTATTTGGCAATACTCCCTCAGCGTATCCATTAATTGTGTCTTTGGATCTCTCTTGCCAATAAGTTTTTAACTGGTCTAATGTGTAATCGTCGTCGGGAAACTCCTCTTTAAAAATTCTTTCGGCCTCAGCTGTTACGTTTGGGGCTATATTAGTCGCGCGCGCTTCTTCTGGAAATATCACACAAAATATGTTCGGATTCTTCTTTTGAAGAATTGTTATCATTAACTCAGCTAACGTAGCATCCAAAGTCGCCATTACTTAATATACACTTTTGTGATAATGGAGTACTTGACTATTATAAAGAAAAAAGCTATCCGACCCATTAAATATGCTTACATGTCTTCAAACCCTTTAAAATTTTCCATTGAATTTGAAGATGGTGTCAAAGTTTGCGTAAAAGATAACAACGAAGGTCTTCGGCAATTTTTATGTATCGCTCAGCATTTGGAAATCACACCTATTTTGGGCAGCACTGAACATTGTACCGTTTCCGAAATCGACAAATGGGCGCTGATTGGAGTTCGTAGCGGAGATGCAATACTTTTTCAAAACGATAAAGGAGAGAGGCTTCCTATTTTATTTTCATAGCCCTTATGAGGTCTTCCATTTGGCGGCAAGCGAAACGACATTTGAGATATTTAAACACGCTAATGGCTACGAGAGCAATGAAAATAACGAGGGTTAGAATAATAAAATGAATCCGATAACAAGAATTGGCTTTGGATTCGACAGTTAATACACCAATAGAATATAATAATCCGCCGGCTAGCGTTAATAATGCAAAGGGTTCCAATTTTGCAACATTTAACATTTTAAACCTTCTTTTGCAATACAAAGCTGTATATATACTTGATTCCAAAATTCGTCATGAAGAGCTAGCGACTGATTTAAATCATTGGCAAAAGATTCGTAATCTGGAAATAATTGAGCGAAACTATGAATGGTATGCTGCATGTTTGTCATGGGATGCTCTTCCACTAGCCATTTTTGTATTGTAGACCACTTATGATCCCAAGATGGAAAAGATTTGTTTAAATGATTTAAGATATAGGTCATTTTATCCACTCCAAGTATTCTTTGTAAGAACTGTATAACGCTGTTGTATGTAATTTGCACAATTTTTTCAGGATTCATTTTCCCTTTATTATGTTTAACAAAAAGTGGTAGAATTCAAAAGAAATTATATTTGCCTGCTTTTAGAAAATGCTCCGCCCACATGACCACAAAAAAAAAAAAAAAAAAAAAAAAAAAAAATTTTTTTTTTTTTTTTTTTTTTTTTTTTTAATGCGTGGGTGTGGCTTGACTATATATATAAGTCATAGCTTTATCCAAACATCCAAATGCAAACATGTCTTCGTCGCAGACAAAACATATTTTAGCTAGAGTCTTGCAATATTTAGTTTATCGTCATGGATTTTATATTGAAGTTCATCTATTAGACCATCCTCAGGATAAACGAATCGTTAAAGACATTTGTTCTAAATTAAACTTTTTCGATCCCATACAAATTCGTAACGATATAACTGAAGATAAGCTACGTGATTCGTTTCAACATATTTTGTTTCAAGACTCAGAAAAAGATTGGGGCAAAATCTTAAAATATTTGGCAGTTGTTGGTGATGTAACTGCAAAATGCCTGATGAATAAAATGTCTCTCAGCATTTTTAAGATTGCGTTAGAAATTTTAAATGAAAATTTTGAAAAGCATTTAACGCCTTGGATTGAGAAAAATGGAGGCTGGGAAACATTCGATCCTAAATCAGAGAGTAAATTTCAAAAAATGATGGATAGTTTCGTCTACAGCACCAAAAAAATTATAGCTAATATATAATCGCCTGAAATCCAAGTACCATAAACTGACGATACTATTTCATTTTACAGTATATGCATGGTATCTTGAGAGATGACTGCAATAAGTTTCGAGCAAAGTTAACTTATTTAATATAGTTGGTTTGTTGGTTGATAAAGTCTATTGAAACCAACCAACCAACTGTTAAAAAAAAAAAAATTTTTTTTTTTTTTTTTTTTTTTTTTTTTTTTTTTTTAAGTTTAACTATATATATATATAACTGCTAACGCGTCCACACCTCATTGTGTCTCGAAGTCCGCCAGCAACAGTCTCTGTCTAGTTATCCGTCGAGATTAATTCTTATAGACAATAAAGCCGGCAACCAACAGTTGTACCAATTGTATAAATAGTTGGCCATACAATTTTGTTTTCTGAAGTGTTACCATTTCAGTTCCATCTTTCTTATCTGCAACACCCTTAATAGAATATACTAGATAACCATATGTCATTAGACCCACTACTAGAAACACGACCAACGTGATTGCCAACATCATTCTGAGATTCATAGTTGCTACTTTATTTGTTAATTATAATTAGCGCGCCGATAAGAATCATACTCAGGGTATTTGAAACGGTCGGCAACAACAACAACAGTTTGTTGTCAGCGAAGAAGGTTGGAGCTGAGACGCCTTTGGTTGTTGCCACCATAAGGTTATTACCCGTACCGAATGCGTACTCAGTTGCATTGGACATCTTGTACATCGTGAAGGCTGTCACACCCAAGCTTATAATCAAATTGACCAGAACGAAACCAAGAAGGATTGTATTGAACCCGATGCCTTTCATCTTTATTTAGAATGCAAGCAATCGTACATACAAAAGGTGTGGTCTTGGGAGATAAGTATGTGCCTCTAGAACTGGCTTATTGCGACGTGACAGGCTTACTTTCATGTTTCCATATTACGAGTCCCATGAATTATTCAAAGATGCGAAAATGCTATCCTCTAGCTCGTCCAGACGTAGAAGTGACTACCAGCGGCGGAATAATTTATTCAGACGTATTAAAATATTTGAAGGATCGTTATGAGTTTTTACAGAACCTATTTCCCAACACAGAGATTGTTTTCGGTTATAAAGGCGGTAGTTTCCAACCTAACATTTTAAAAGATGCCGGCATACGTAACATTATGAACGTGGAACAATTAGGCGTGCCGACCGTAAACCGTAATATTATAAATTCGGCGAATTGTCCTTTGCATAAAGGCAATTTGAAGAAATGCGCTTTGGTGGCTTTGAATCAGATTACTCATCATCTTCGATAACATGTTTCCATAAAATTCTTTTCTCGCGTTCTAGAATCTGAACTCGTTCCGTCAAATGTAAAAGACTCGTCGAAATGGGTTCCAATTCAATTTCAGAAATTTGATTTTCCCATAATCCGTCTCGCTTACAAAGAGCCAAGAGTCGTTGGAAAACGTCTATGAGCTTAGGCGGTTGATTTTCGTGCGGAACTTGCTCAATTTCTTCATGAATGACCTTAATGTTATGCAATAGAGAATCGAGCTGAGGACACGAATCCTTAAAAACTGAGGGTTTCTTACCGTTTAACAAATCGTTTAAACTTTTCTTTAGAATGGCCTGTATAGATAGCGTTAAGGGATGTCTGCGTCGATGATGTATGAAGGCTTCGAGATTTTGACCGCTTCGCCAATGAACCGAGTCTACGTATTCCGAATCATGTACCAAATAATAGGTATAAGGATCGTAATACATGCCTTGAGCTCTAGAAGTTATGTCGTAGAGCTGTATGGCTCTTTTTGTGAGATCTGAAGATATGTTGGGTAGCGTCGATGCGTCTTCAGGTCTATTCAAATTGATAAATCTACGAGCCACTTCACCCCAAAATTCGGCCGATTCGTAAGAAAATTTTTGATTTGGACGAGTGGGTTCTAAAATTTCTTTTAAAGTTTCGGCGTCTGTTTTAGATGGGTTCGGTAAAGGTGGAGGCGGTTCCAGTCGTCTTGCCAACAAGAGTTGTAACTGATCCCAAAATTTGGAAACGGCTCGCGTTTTAAATATCGGCGGGTCGTAATAAGGTTCTTTATCGATCCATTGTTTTTCTAAGTAATCGAGTAAGGAATTAATGTCTCCGTGTACCTGATATGGAAACAGTGTCAGGCCACCTTGAGAAATCATATGAAACCAAGGAATATTTTCCGATTCCATGCGTAAAATTATATTGTGTACTTCTGTTGGCTCTCGAATAGGAGGCCTTTGACTACCAAATAATATCTCTTCGAACCACTTAATCAAATGTGAGTTGGACATCTTTATTCCAGCGAAAAAGGTTAAGATGGAACGGATAGGGCTTGACTAAGTAATAGGATAATAAATTACGAGCCATAGTACAATGACAAATATACATGACGAAAAACGTTAATATATACACCGTAAACATCTTAATTTAATTAAAAAAAAGACAGGCTTCAATTGAAAGGGGTTTAATAAAGATGAACACACTCCAGGAAAATATCAATCAGCTATTTCGCGTCAGCATTTCACCACAAGACATTAAGAAGAATGTCAGTCTGAAAACGCTTAAATTAAATCTATTGGAACATGTCTTTGAAGAACTCGGCTTAACTTGGACAACGGTTGAAAATCTTCTTAAAAATTACACACCCATCCATCCAGAAATTGCTGCGATTCTAAAGACCGATCGCAGAGTCGTTGAAAATGAAAAATTGGAGGGCATATTGAAAGAAGTACCCGATTTAGATTTTATTTTAGCCGTAGATGGATTAAATGGCGAAATCAAACCCAATTATAAACGTGAAAATTATATGCATAACCTTCGATACGGAGAGGGCGAGACAATTTTTGATGATGAACCCGAATACATGAAATTACATGTACAAGCTATTAGAAAAATGTACAAATTGATTGGTAACGCCACACCAGTTCCCACAAAGTGGGTTTATCATATAGTCTACAGATGCATTGAAGAAATGACACGAGTCTTATTGCCAAGCGAACCAGATGTTGTAGACAGCGATATAGATGCAAAAATATTGCAGAAATGTGTTTCATTATATAATTTAACTATGGGAAAGGAAAATGTTGAGAGTCTAGTAAAATACTTGAACTTGGCTTAAGTTAAAAAAAAAAAAAAAAAAAAAATTTTTTTTTTTTTTTTTTTTTTTTTTTTTTTTAAGGTTAGTTGATTGGTTGATTGACTCTAGCTAACACATATATATATATCTGAAGGCAGGATATATTATTTTTTTTTAAAGTTTTATGTTATCGAATATACTTGATGGTAGACGTGTCCTTAAAAAGAACCACCATACGAGAAAAATTGTTTTTATAATTACAACGATTATTACTAATACCCAAAAACACCATCTTTGATAAAACGGTATTGCTGCATTTAAAATCCCAAAAAATGTAAAATTGGTAACTGGTGGCTTTGGAGCAATGAATTTTGTCTCATTCGTTACCAAGGTTTTATATTTGTAAGGTTTTTCGAGTACAGTAGATTCAGATTCGGATATATTTGTTAAAAAATCCTTTATTTGGTCATCATCTCGAATTAGTCTCCCAATTACAGTTTCAGTTTTTACGACGGGTTTCATAGTAGTATTTATATAAAACGCATTTTGTAATTCAGGCAATATGATTTTTCTATCATTTGTCAAGGCATATCTTTCTAATAAAATTTTACTCAATGTCCCTTTACGATTAAATTCTTGAATGTCCAACTGACTAATATCTAAATAATATTCATTTTTGTATCCATCTTTTGGATAAAATGGATTTCTGTCTTTATCAATGGCATACGTGTTATTTATTATATATTGTGATTCGTTACCCTCACTAGTTAGTCTCAGAGGGTAAATGTCACCTTCTGCAAAAGATACAGCATATCTATTGGGTATCGTGCTGGGTTTCGTCAAATCAATAAATGTAAAATAATACTCGTTTCCATACGAGTCGAATGGAAATATGTTCTTATCATTGACAGTAGATGCATAATAAGGCGTTCCATCTTTCAACTTGGCACAAATATTTCCTTCTGGATAATATTCATTTCCATATCTATCCTTGGCATAATATTCATTTCCATCTACGCCTTTGCCAATTATAGCTCTACCTGCATAAATTTCATAAATTTCTTTACCATTTATAATAGGATATTTTGGCTTACCCGAACTCGTTAACGGATAAATGTATAGATTATTGATTGCGATAAAACCTAAACTGTCATCTTTATACTCATTTCCAAATCCGTCTTTAGGATAATAACATGTTCCATTATTTCTAAAGGCATAACGATTACCTAGAACTTTTTCTGGACAAATTATTCTAGACATTTCTTGACTTGGTTTAATTAAATTTGGTAACCAATCGCTTGGTCATGACAATTGAAAAGCGAATCTTGATGAACGAGGAAAAAAATATATATCAACCAACCAACCAGCGGTAAAAAAAAAAAAAAAAAAAAAAAATTTTTTTTTTTTTTTAAAGTGCCACGCCCACTTTTGAAATTTGTCTATATATACTATGGCTAACATGACTACACCCTCATTGTGTCCCGACATTTGCCAGCAACGGTCGTCTAGCCATTCTGTCTCGTAATGTGTTTTCAGTAAGATGTACATTGACTGACTCTAGATAGTTAGATTTTTCTATAAAAGCTCATGATTTCATGAAAACCTGCAATATCTTGTCATTAGCCAGACAAAAGTCTATAAAATTATGTTTTCAAAGCCAATATTGCATAAATTACGCCATTTCATCCTATTTTTAAGGAAATGGGTCAGGAGCGATTTTATGCATGACCTTACAGTAGAAGAAATAAATTCCACTCCCACCCACCCTAATAGATATACTATATATATACTATATATATATATATAGATTGCAGCGCCATCTACAATGAATGGATAAAGAAATATAACTTTAACAGCCAACTGAGAAATATAATTTTAGCGGCCAACTGAGAAATATAACTTTAGAAACCAACTTAACTTCATCAACCAACCAACCTACTAAAAAAAAAAAAAAAAAAAAAAAAATTTTTTTTTTTTTTTTTTTTTTTTTTAGTGGGTGTGGCTCAGCTATATATATGACTGCGAGCGTACCCATACAGTCAGTTTGTCTCGACACCTTCTAGCAACCGACTTAGATTTTTCAAGAAGGTTATATAAAGTTCGATATTTATAACGGAATGGGTATTACTAATTTTTGTAAACTTATCCAGTTAATATCGTCACCCTCTAAATTACCAGCTAATTTCGATTCCGTACTCATAGACTGCCAAAGTTATTTGTATGTGGCTATCGAACAATGTCTTGAAATTGAGGAAGAAAAAATTTTTCAAGAAATTTGCGAATCCGTTTGGGATCAAATAAAAACGTGTTTTAAAACTTTTTTATCCCTTACCTTGGATTATGTCACGTTTGTTTTATCATTTGACGGCGAAGGTTTACCAATGAAATGGGCCACGCAAAGAAAACGCCGTTCTCGATCCAAAGAGACGAAAAAAAGCTTCTATAGATATATTTTATTCGGAAACAATAAACTGACGACACGTGTACAAATATATATCCTGGAAAATTTGAAAACGTTTAATCGCGACATGCAAGTCCTATTGTGTGGTTGTAACGTTCCTGGCGAGGGCGAACATAAAATATTTCATGTAGCCGAATCTCTGGGAAAATGTAAAAATCCAATTGTGGTCAGCATTGATCAAGATGTCTTCATTTTGTTTCTATTACGTTTAAATAGATACGAATCGATTCAAATTTTTCGATATAATCAATTTTATAATATTAATAGCTTAGTAAAAAATATTGAAAAAAGCTATCCAATCAAACGTTTAACAGATGCCTCTTTCTTATTTGGAAATGATTTCATACCTCCTTTAACGGCAATTTCTTCTACAAATCCGCCAGCCATCCACAACTGCTTAATGGCTATAGACGAAGACTACGATACCCCCACAATAATAGCGTCTTTTATTAAGGAAATGCGAAAACATCTTCATTTTACAGAAGTTGAGTTTCTAGACGATAAGTTGGTAGTTTGGTTTTGGACGATCTATTTTTGGGTATTAGATTATTACACTTCACGTTCATTCAAACAACAATTTTTGCAAAATCATTTATTTGACACTTTTGATCGGAATCAGTTACTGACAGGGCTGTCTAACATACGCTTTTCTAAAGAAATGTATCGTAAAGCAAAAGAAGGTTACGAGAATACGGTTACTCAACCCGTACCTGATGCTGAGCGTCACGTCTTTGTGGATTCGGAAGATCTCGTCAGGCGTTTGAAG
This sequence comes from Salticus scenicus, assembly GCA_963930645.1. Classification (NCBI taxonomy): domain Eukaryota; kingdom Metazoa; phylum Arthropoda; class Arachnida; order Araneae; family Salticidae; genus Salticus; species Salticus scenicus. The sequence continues at coordinate 177,704,084 of OZ005649.1, forward strand.
GCTTATTGGATAGAGACAAAAAACGAAACTTGTTCTTTAATGAAAATGACCAGTACAAAACGAAGAAAAATACAAGTGTAAATATTTTAATTCCGTTCTTGTTAAACGATTCGAAAAATGGAAAAAATCTAAAAGGTCCAAAAATATTGTTTGCGGCTTCTTCGTATTGTAATCGACGTTCTAAGCGGACGAGTTGATGAACGGGATCCGGTGCCAAAACCAAATGTAATTCGTCGTTGAAAACTATAATGGCATTATTCCAATCTACACTTTGAAAGGCTGATACGTTAGGTTTTTCGGCATAAGAATATTTTTTATAAATTTCTGAATCCAGCATGTGTTTTAAAAATTGGGTTGTAAAAATAATATTTTCAGGATAGGTAATAGTTATTCGAGATTGTAAAAATTTATCGTTGTAAGGTATCCAAGGTGACTTAAACAAGACTTGTTCTAGAGACATTCGAACTTATTTTAAACAAAGGATATGGCGGAAATAGAAAAAACCCTACGTATAGCTACGGTGGCTGCAGAGGCAGTCAAAATGACAGAAACATTTAAACAATATTCAGGTAACAAGTATATTGATATTTTGTCACACAATGTGTTATTAATTCCTGATGCATACGCACCAGATCGTTTAGAGGATTATTATAAAGCTATACTTGAGAACTTTAATATTGAGACGGGACGGCTAATAAATAAAATCCCAAACTTTGAGAATACAAAAAAATTAGTTAAATCTAAAATAACTGAATACATTTTAAAAAATTACGCTTCAGCACATGGAGCGTTTGAAAATCCGTTTGGCACAAACTGGATTTATACTGATAAAAATAAAACGGATATCACACCGGATGTGAGGAAATTTGTAAATGAACTATTCGGCGATACTGAGCAATATGAGTATCCATTCAATTTTTCCGCATCAGAAAAAGCTTTTCAAAGTGATGTAGTAAGCTCTTCTGGGCAACCAGACGATTCCCAAGACACATCAAACACCCCAGCGTCACATCTCTCAGAAAGTAAAACCCCATTGAATAAACGAAGCCCAACAACACCAGTAATAAAATTCACACCCTCACAAGTTACAGCCCCACAAGAAATATTTATTGATACTATGAAGGATAAATATTATGGTTTACTTAGAAAGGGTGATGCAACAAATCCAAATACGAGATTGGCCTATCATTATTTAAGTAATCGAGATCATCTTCAAACTATGCAAAGAATTTCAAACCTTATCGAATTGTATATGGGCAAAGAAAAGGAATTTGCAACAGTCACCATTAATGACGACGAAACATATACTGTAAATCATCATTATTTGCAGAAACATAAAAGAAATACTGCCAAAGAACATGCGCTTGTAGGAAAACATTTAAATGTTTATGAAATGAAAGCTTATAAATCAATAAAAAAGAGGAAATTAGAAGAAGCAGCTGAAATGGATGTGTAAAAAAACTAGCCAACCGTAAAAAAAAAAAAAAAAAAAAAAAAAAAAAAAAAAAACGAGTTTAGATTTGAAAACTGGAACGGGTTTAGATTTGAAAACTGGAGATGGTCTGGAAACTGGTTTTGGAGTTGGCATGGACATGTCTCGATTATAATTGCATAATAACTCGAGAGAAAGACGAGACGTATTCAAGACATTCCATCCAGGCTTTACGGCATAGTCATAGTCAAATCGCTCGTCGGTCAGAGAGTCGAAAGAAAACATTTCCATTTTGAAAAACAGAGGCTCAGAATGAATAAGCTGAGGCGAGAGGCTCGTATTTATACTCTGGCAAGCGGATGCGTGAGATCTGATAAGCGGTTCTGAGAAACGACATCAGTAATACTATATAAGGCTCGACAGGATGACTTTTTATAGATTAGAGAGGCTTGACGCATCTATAAAAAACTTATCACGTCCTGTTTTTGAGGAAACGGTTTACATAATATCCTGCCAACAGATTTGTTCTAGAAGAATTTTATCGGATCATCTTCAAGGCTACAAGCGACAAACTAATTTTCTAAAAATTTGAAAATTTTAACAGATGAGAGATATGACCGTTGCTGGCAAAGATCGAGATAAAATGAGGAGGTGGCAAGTCAGCGATCCTATATATAGAGGATATGATCAACCAACCAACTATAAAAAAAAAAAAAAAAAAAAAAAAATATATATACATATAAAATCAACCATGGTTTATATAGCCATGCCACACCCACCTTAAAAAAAAAAAAAAAAAAAAAAAAGAATTCTGTCTGTGACAGAATTTAGTTTAGTACGACAGGACTATTGCTACGCCTACACCCAATATTAAAGGGAAACTATTAAAGACTTAAACATTAGAATGTAGACATTAGAAATTCAACATAGGCTATTAGAGACTTAAACATTAGAATGTATACATTAGAAATTCAACATAGGCTATTAGAGACTTAAACATTAGAATGTATACATTAGAAATTCAACATAGGCTATTGGATACTTAAACATTATAATGTATACATTAGAAATTCAACATAGGCTATTAGAGACTTAAACATTAGAATGTAGACATTAGAAATTCAACATAGGCTATTAGAGACTTAAGCATTAGAATGTAGACATTAGAAATTCAACTTTGGCTATTAGAGACTTAAACATTAGAATGTAGACATTAGAAATTCAACATAGGCTATTAGAGACTTAAACATTAGAATGTATACATTAGAAATTCAACATAGGTTATTAGAGACTTAAACATTAGAATGTATACATTAGAAATTCAACATAGGCTATTAGAGACTTAAACATTAGAATGTATACATTAGAAATTCAACATAGGCTATTAGAGACTTAAACATTAGAATGTAGACATTAGAAATTCAACATAGGCTATTAGAGGCTTAAACATTAGAATGTAGACATTAGAAATTCAATATAGGCTATTAGAAACTTAAACATTAGAATGTAGACATTAGAAATTCAACATAGGCTATTAGAGACTTAAACATTAGAATGTAGACATTAGAAATTCAACATAGGCTATTAGAGACTTAAACATTAGAATGTAGACATTAGAAATTCAACATAGGCTATTAGAGATTTAAACATTAGAATGTAGACATTAGAAATTCAATATAGGCTATTAGAAACTTAAACATTAGAATGTAGACATTAGAAATTCAACATAGGCCATGCAGACATTAGAAATTAAACATAGACCATTGGAAACTCAACATGAAGACATTAGAAAGTCAACATAGGCTATTAGAAACTTAAGGCCCTGAAGATATTAGGAAAAAACTAAGACTTCATAAGGTAATTTGTAAAAACGAAAAAATAAAATTGTTGCTTCGAAATTTTTGCCTCTTCAATTTTAAAAAACATAAAAGTTCTTTCAAATTGGACAGAATATTTAAAGACGAGTAACAAAACTAAATGGTAACATTATAAATAATTAGTATTTTTGGCCAAATCTAGGTGATACACCACAAACGGTGACATCACAAAATCACTGTCTGAAAACAATAGTCCTGTCGTACTAAAAAAAAATATTTTTTTTTTTTTTTTTTTTGATGTGTAAATGGATGTGTAAAAAAACTAGCCAACAGTTAAAAAAAAAAAAAAAAAAAAAAAAAAAAATTTTTTTTTTTTTTTTTTTTTTTTTTTTTTTTTTTTTTAACTGTTGGCTAGTTTTTTTACACATCCATTTCAGCTGCTTCTTCTAATTTCCTCTTTTTTATTGATTTATAAGCTTTCATTTCATATACATTTAAATGTTTTCCTACAAGCGCATGTTCTTTGGCAGTATTTCTTTTATGTTTCTGCAAATAATGATGATTTACAGTATATGTTTCGTCGTCATTAATGGTGACTGTTGCAAATTCCTTTTCTTTGCCCATATACAATTCGATGAGGTTTGAAATTCTTTGCATTGCTTGAAGATGATCTCGATTATTTAAATAATGATAGGCTAATCTCGTATTTGGATTTGTTGCATCGCCCTTTCTAAGTAAACTATAATATTTATTCTTCATAGTATCAATAAATGTTTCTTGTGGGGCTGCAGGGGGATCCAAGGGTTTAAGGTATTGTGAAGCTGCAGGGAGTTCCAAGGGTTTAGAGGTTTTTACGGGTTTAGGAGGATCCAAGGGTTCTACGGGTGTAGGAGGATCCAAAGGTTTAGAGGTTACCAAGGGTTTAGTGATTGTTGAATCTGGTACTTCTTGGTTGGATACCGGATCTATTACTTGAGATAGTACGTTATTTAAGACGATTTCATTAGTTGAGTCTGGCTCGATTTCTGATTTTTCTTTCGAGGTTAAATTGGTTGGCGTATCTCTCTCATGGTCATCTTTAAATAAATCCTCTACATATCCTTTCACAACTGCTGATATATTCTTAGCCCCCTTTTTAAAACTACGAAATTCATTGTCTTTAAACGGATTCATATACCTATTATTTGTAAAATCCACATTTGCCATAATGTGATTATATATTTTATGTTTAATTTTAATTTTTTCCTGCTCAAAGTCTGGTAGTTTTTCTGGTATGGAATCTCTTAGTTTATATAAATTATTAATTATAGCTGTATAATAGTGCTCTAAATTTTCTATATGTTCATCAGGAATGAAAACTACAGTATCTAGTACAACATCAACATACTTCTCACCTGTATATCGTTTAAATTGTTTTGTCATTTCGGCAGCCTCTGCAGCCATCTTAGATATAGTTTCTTGTATCGCCGTATCATCCATATCCTTTGTTTAAAATAAGCTCGAAAGTCTTGTTTAAGTCGCCTTGGATACCTTACAACGATAAATTTTTACAATCTCAAATAACCCTTACTTATCCTAAAAAATATTATTTTTACAACCCAATTTTAAAACACATGTTGGATTTAGAAATTTATAAAAAATATTCCTATGGTGAAAAACTAACGTATCAGTCTTTCAAAGTGTAGATTAAAAATTAAAAAAAAAAAAAAAAAAAAATTTTTTTTTTTTTTTTTGAGTGGGCGTGGCTCATCTATATATAGGATTGTTGAAATGCCACCTCACCATTCTATCTCAATCTTCGCCAGCAACGGTCATATCTTTGATTTAAACCTATATATACTAAAGCGTGTTTGAGAAATTTAACATTGGTCGCCATACTGTATTATTTGAGATGGCTGATGAAGTAATTCAACATAAAATTCTCAAGTATTTAGCTTTACAACCTCATAGTGCCCGTTCTATTAAAGAAATTTGTGAATCTGTTGGATGTGATAAAAGAACGGCAAACATATGTTTATATAATATGCAAAGATGTTACTTAGTTATAAAAACTAAGGAGAGTAATCCACCACTATGGAAAATAAAATAGATGTTTAAAAAAAAAAAAAAAAAATTATTTTTTTTTATTTTTTTTAAGGGTTATATTAGGCTTATAAATACCAGTTACAATCCTCATCATCAAACATTTTTTAAACAACTTACTACAATCCAGACATGATTGAATACTACGCTGCCGAAGACGCGGAAAAAGCCTTACTATACCTTCTTCAAGACTCTATTTATATGGCTAACTGGAAATTACAAAATTACACATTTATAGATGATGAGCCAAATTTTGATGGAAAAATATGTGCCATGTCCCAGTCTATTCAGAATATATTATATGAATACTTTACTACGTATCCTGGCATTGGTAAAGTTACAAATCCTAAAAATATGTCTGACGTCGGCCCTATTTTAAAGACGAAATTAATGCATAAGATCAAGCAAAAACATTTTCCAAGAGTCTCTCATGTTTTAAAGGATAAAATTTTCAATCGGAATCCGAATTGTTCAGAAAGTTATCAACCATGGGTATTAGAATGCCTTATCTATACTGGGATGTATGCGGCCAAATGCATGACTGTATTACATAGTCCTGATAAAATTTTTGAAATTACATCTCAAATAATGATTAAATTTTTAGAAGGCGCATGTGAGGATATAGTTGATGACATTTATATACGTAAACTAAATCCGTTTATGCCAATAAATAATAGTAGTTAAAATTTGATGTAATACTGCCACTCTACAATAATTTTTGAAACGCTTCAACGACTCATCAGAATTTATCAACCAAAAATATTAACTAATTGTAAACGACCTTGAAAAAAAAAAAAAAAATTTTTTTTTTTTTTTTTTTTTTTTTTTTTTTTTTAAGGTGGGCGTGGCTCGGCTATATATAGGGTGGCTAGTGTACCAACGCCATCATTCTGTTTGAACCTCTTCCAGCATCATTGGGTCAGTAACATTTTGTAATACACCCTTCGTACTTTGGACAAATAACACTTACTTTGCATATGCATCGAATTATAGCATGTAAGGTTGGAGGCAGCGTTGATTCTTTTAAATAAACTAAATTACCACCCGAATCTTTCAAATAAACGAAAGGCTCGTTTTGTACGAATTTGTCCATATGATTCCAAGGAATCATAGGATGACCTTTATGACTTTTGGCATAGTACACATCTCCGTCCCTTTTTCGCATTAAGTAAGGATTTTGGTCATCTAACAAATAATACTCGTTTCCAGTAGAATCGACTGGATATCTTTGAGTACCATCTGAATAAAGAGCGAATTGTACATTTTGATTATAGTGATCTTCTATTAAGACTGATTTATTTCGTTTTAAAGGATAATATTCGTCTCCGTTTTTGTCTTTAGCATAATAATATATACCAGACGCGTCTCTTGCAAAAAGAATTTGCTTTGACTTTGGATAGATTTCGTTACCTTTTCGATCGCGTGCGTAAATCTCCTTACCATATTTATCGGTAACGAATTTGTCATTGGGATAGTACTCGTCACCGTTTAGTTTTCTCGGATACATCGTTCATTCAACTTTGTTATAACATGTCTGTAAGCCGATACCGTATTTCGATGTTGAAATTGAACAAATGTACTCTACGAATCGAGCCGCAAGAGTTACTTATAATATTACGAGCTTGGCGCAAGAAAAACGCGTTCGTCTCTGAATGTCTAAAATGTAAGAAAAAAATCGAATTCGGATCTAGAAATTTCAATATGTGTTGCAGTCAGTTTTATTTCAACGACGAGCTTACCTGTTATCCTCTTCAGTCTATAGCGATACCTACTCCAGGATATATTTTCGTATTACCCCAACATAAACGCATGATGAATAATGCAGGCATTCAATGCAAACAGGAATTTTTAGTTTTACCAGATCCAATTTATTGGCAGTTGACAACCACTCTCGTTTACGATAAAGTCATGCGGTTCGTGTTGGGAGAGCCTATAACGAGTCGTACGAAAACCATACAGCCTTCTTCCAAATCTGTCACTTTTTATAAACAGATACAGGAAGCGCCTTTAAATTACGGCAGTTTGGATTCGCGGTCTTGCGGCAAAGCTACATTTATTCGTCAAGTAGCGTTCGGTAAAAGATGTTCTTATTCCATGAGAGGTATGATTGTTCCAGACGCAACCCTGAGACCTAACGAAATACATATGCCAGAGTTCATCGTAAAAAAATTTGGTTTGAAGGGTAAATGGGTGCTATTGAATAGAATGTCGTCTCTACAACCTGAAAATTTTGTGGCTTTACAAGTACCTGTAGAAGGTCCCGCATGGACCTACGATTGCTTTGGCATACCGTTAGAAATTTTGTCGTCTATCAATGGAGATTTTGATGGCGATGAAGTCAACATTTATTTGTTTTATAGCGCCCTGTCTCAAGCGGAATGTATGATTTTATTAAATCCAGAATGGGAAATGGGTAGTTCGGTCATGGATATGAAGTTGAGTCCGTGTCAAGATATGCTAGTCGCTTACTATTTATTTAAAGACGAAATTAATTTTTTACCCTATAAAGAAAACGATTTGAAAAAAACATTTAAAGTAATATATGAAATTTATGGATCGAAAAGAACTTTTCAGGCATTTGACGATATGAGAAAATTTTATCTCTATAAATTCGAAAACGAAAAAATATTTTCGCTGACTTTAGAAGAAATGGAATGGTTGATCGATACTTATAAAAAACGAGGTGACGTCCAACAAGGTAAAGGTTGCTTAGTGACCCAAATATTAGCAAACGCTAAAGGAAATTTTGAGATTTTAAAACAAATGTTTGGAGAAATAGGTATGCAAGGGGATGTAAAAATAAAAAATTCATTTTGGTCAGGGTTGACACCCATAGAGGCAATCGCTCATGCAAAAACCTCTCATGTAGCTCTTTGGCAGACTTCAAAAATTTGGCAACCGGGATACGGTCACAATAAAATTATATTTAACCTGCAAGGTTTAGTTATAGATTATTTGGGTCGCGTCATTGACGGAAATAATCGAGTCGTAGAACAGGACGTGGCGGATGCGATTCATTATACAGACGCCATGTCAGAAGAAACTTTTAACTATATATTGAATCAGGTACTGGTCGAAAAAAATTTTCAGTTGGCATCTATGTCGTAATAAAACAGGGACAAACATTTGAGTGCTTAGAAAATGCCCCACCAACATTTGAAAAAAAAAAAAAAAAAAAAAAAAAAAAAAAAAAAAAAATTTTTTTTTTTTTTTTTTTTTTTTTTTTTTTTTTTTTAGGTGTCACGCCCACCCTTGAAGCTTGTCTATATTAACTATGGGTAACGTGACTACACCCTCATTGTGTCTCGCCAGCAACAGTCGTTTAGTCACTATGTCTCGTAATGTGTTTTCAGTAAGATGTACATTGACCGACACTAGATAGTTAGATTTTTCTATAAGAGCCCATGATTTATTCTGATTTCATGAAAACCTGCAATATCTTGTCATTTGTCAGGCAAAAATCTATAAATATCTTGTTTTCAAAGCCAATATTGTATAAATTACTCTATTTTATCCTATTTTAAAGGAAATGGGTCAGGAGCGAGTTTATGCATGACCGTACAGTAGAAGAAATAAATTCCACTCCCACCCACCCTAATAGATATACTATATATATACTATATATATAGACTGCAGCGCCATCTATAATGATTGGCTAAAGAAATATAACTTTAGCAGCCAACTGAGAAATATAACTTTAGAAACTAATTACATAAACCAACCAACCAACCGTTTAAAAAAAAAAAAAAAAAAAAAAAAAATTTTTTTTTTTTTTTTTTTTTTTTTTTTTGAGTGGGCGTGGCTCAGCTATATATATGACTGCGAGCGTATTTATACAATCATTATTTCTCGATACCTTCCAGCAACAGTCTTCGTGAAATGCTTATATATATGACTGGTTTTGTCCAACATAGACCGCAGGCTATATAAATTAAGTAGCAGCAACAAAATTTAATTCGTCAGCATGATATCCTTGTTGCAACTCATCAAATTTAGTTCCAAGCATAGTGAAAGTCATAGTGTGTTAATTGACTTTCAACAAATCTATGTTCGTAATATTCTTCTATTTTGTACGGGCCTTGGCATGGCTCGCATTTTATTTGGACAAAATATAATTTGCCAAGTAACAGAAAAAAGCGTGTCGCAATCTTTTGTCGATACAAAATGTTTCATAAATGGAACCATGACTAGAGATGAACCAGTAATTTATCACGATTATTATCAATGGGTGTCTGTTTATTTACTATTATTGGCATTTGGATTTTATTTTCCATATTCCATTTGGACAAAATTATTTGGAAATTATCTACGATACCTAGAAAGCTTGGCTGATAAACCTGAAGACGTAATTCGAGTCATTAAGGATTCGAAAGGAAATTTAATATTCTTTAAAACGCTGGCATTGGAAATATTTTATATATTTTACGTAATGTTAATATTATACATAACCAATATTTTTTTTAACAACATTTGGAGTCATTTTGGCTGGTCGATAAAATCAATTTATACAATTTTTCCAGACAACGGGTCGTGTTTCGTTACCTATTATCACAGTAGTGGATCTACAGCTGGAAAATTCAATTGTCTCTTACCATTAAGCAGTGTATATCGTAAAATATTTATGCTACTTTATGGGATTGTACTCATGCTAATTCTATTAAATTTTTTGACGATGCTATATAGAGTTCGAATGATAATTGTCAGAAATAAATATATAAATGTATGGTGGGCATTTATGATTGCAAAACAATCTACTGTTTCGTGGAATGCTAGAAAGAAATTGGATTTAGCGTATTATAAAATGCTGAGCAATTCTAAGGAAAATTTGATACAGTTAAATGATATGCTTTTAAAAGATGAAGAGTTAAAGATTGTCTAAAAAACAACGTCGAAAAAAAAAAAAAAAAAAAAATTTTTTTTTTTTTTTTTTTTTTTTTTTTTTTTTAAAGAATTGGGTGTGGCTTTTATTTAAAGTATATAAGTGTTTGCATTTACAATTTGCAACATTTTACTCGTATCAGTCAAATGGAAGACGTATTGGATTCCGAAGCATACTTTAAATGTGACTATTGTCCAATGTTATTTTACGAAGAAACATATTTGACGGCACACATTAATGAGGGCAATCACTTATATTCGTCAATATGTAGTTATTGTCGCAAAATATTTTCACCTGGGACTACTAAAGATATTTTTGATGATCATTTCGCTAACACGTGTATTTCGTCAAATGATCAAGGTATTGGAACTATATCCTTATTCAAATCTGAGAACAACAAAAAAACTAATTGTTGGGCATATATCGACGGTCAAATATTTTATTTAATAGAATCTGCAGAAAAGGTTTCAACGTTTCCATTTTTTTGGCCTATTATACATTATTCTGATGACACAGTATTAAATGCGCTGCACTGGGAATTTGATGAGAGATTACAGTTGCGAGTAAATTATAACATATTTGGATAAAACTCTGATATCTTGTAGAGGGTCTTCTGAAACGTGTAAAAACCAAGTCCGGTTGAAATTATCAAAGACTAACCCCCCCTTTAAAAAAAAAAAAAAAAAAAAAAAAAATTTTTTTTTTTTTTTTTTTTTTTTTTTTTTAAGGAGGGTGTGGCTCGGCTATATATAGGGTGGCTAGTGTACCAATACCATCATTCTGTTTGAACCTCTTCCAGCATCAGTCTGACCACATAAATAGCTCTTGAAAACTTTATCGAATCCTGTTTTCGTGCTCTTGTGACGTGTTTCAAGATGACTACAACTTATTTAGATGCTCTGCAAAAGAAGTACAAGACTTATAATAATCGAGTTAATATTTTACATTTCGAAGTATTATCTCGTTGTAATAATAGTCGTTTGAAATTTCTTTTGAACAAGAGAGATGAATTACACTTAAATAATTGTGTATGGTGTCAGGACGATGTAATAGAGGGACCTGATACTTGTCTTTGCATCTACGCTAAGAGATCTCCAGAAAAATATTTAGCTGACGAAATGCTTTCAGGAAATTTTCAAAAATTACATAAGGATAAGGAAGAACGTTTAAGCGGATCTTCAGCAGCGTTTACTTATCCCGATTCTCATCAAATTGAAAATGTACGAGATTTTTACAAGCGTTGTGTATCAGACAGACAAAATGTCTTCAAATGGTATGAAGAATACAAAACTACAAAGAATGCTATACAGTTTGAAATAAAAGTGAGAGAAATGGGAAAAAATCGAGAAATCAATGTAATTCTTAATCCTGAAAGTAGAGAATGGCACTTGACAGATTGCATGAGATGCGTTTTAGCTGAAGGATCTCCAGATACATGTTCTTGCCAAAAAGCCTTAATGGATCCTGCAAAATATCTTCGAGAGCGATATAATTTAATAGAACAGACAAAGGAAATAATACCATATAATTATCTTACGGCTTAATGGAAAAAAAAAAAAAAAAATTATATATTATAAATATATTATAATATAAATATTATTATAAATATATTATAATATAAATATAATATAAATATAATATAATATAAATATATTATAAATATATTATAATATAAATATAATAAAAAAAAAAAAAAAAAAAAAAAAAATCTATCCATTTCTATAGGGTAGCTACGATTCATGCTCCTACCTTCTCCTATTTTGCTCCGACTTGCTTTTTGTGGCAACGAGCTTCAAGGTCATACACAAAAAAAAAAAAAAAAAAAAAAAAAATTTTTTTTTTTTTTTTTTTTTTGTTGATATATCTTTACTCGACTATATAAAGGGTAGCTAACATACCCACATCCTCATTCTGTCTCGTGCTGCGAAAATGCGTCCGGTCATACTAAGCTCTGATCTACACAATCAAGCTTATAATGAGTTGTGCGCTATCTGAACAGGATTACCATAAATTTATTGACGTGTATGGAAATAAATATAATCGACAGCATTTTATAGCCATACGTTTCAAACGAGCCATCATAACCTACCATTGTACCGAGTTTGATACGACTCCTATCGATCCTCCCAACGATAGTATCGTCGTGCTACGGGGTAGCTATTGCCCAGACATTCAGCTCGATAACAAATGTATTTTACTTTACACGATTGGAAAGAACGTTATCAAGGGTGGCATACGCGTACCAGATCAAGCACCCAATACTTTACTGCGAGCCTTAATACCAGAAGACCAAACTAAGGTATGCGAATTTTACCACTCAACGCTTTACGTGATAGCTTCCGAAAACCCATTTCCAAAAATTACGAAAACGTGTAAGAAAAATAAGGCTTTTCGAGCTTTAGTGACTTTTGTGGAAGCGACGAAAAAAAATAGAATTTTGACGTTAGAAGAGGCTGCTAGTATCCGTTTCTTTAAAAGACACTGCCAAAAATTGAATAATTTTAACCGATGGAGTCCGTTCGCATTAAATATCGTTTATAAAAAATTTTATTCGCTAACCCATGCTTTACCAACAAGTCATATAGGCAAACAATTGTTTAGACTTTTAAAGCGATCGAAAAAAGCTCCCGAATACATTATCGATTCTGATTTTTACAGATGCGAGGTATTTTTTACAGATATCGAACCCGTCGGCGTAATGTGCCTCTTCGAAGCCGATAAATTGAAATACGTGTCGCTTTTGGTAGTCAAAGAAACGTCTGAAAAATTTCGAGATACTAATTATATCGAATGTAATACGTGGTTGCCCCTTTACAAGGATAAACAAACTTGGAACGACTACTGTTTACCGTTTTACGTACATGATTTGAGCAAGAAAAAAATTCAACTCAAACAAGTACTTTTGTGGCTACAAAATTCAACGGTAGAAAAATATCAGCTACTCTACAAAGACTTAGAACAAATCGGAAAAATTCTTTTCGACGAATAGAAAAACAAGATGATTTTCAGAACCTTGATAGAGGCCATCATAAAATGGCAGCGAGATCCAGACGACGTGCTGGCTCTCAGTACTATAAACACTTTAAAAAGAGAATTGCAGAACGATTTGACTCAAGCGTACGATTTGAGCAGACCGCTCATCGAACGAAATGCAAACTTATATTGGACTAGCAGTAGTTTTTTAGATTTTTTATTCAAGCTATACAAACTACCAACAGCTATCGATTCTTCATCTGAAGATAAAGGTTTATCGAAGTTATTGGATGAATGTAAAAACGAAAAGGATAGGTTGTCTAAAGAATTGGAATACTATAAAAACGAAAAGGATAGGCTGTTTAAAGCATTGGAATGTTACACAAACAAAACTAAGCCTAAACAATTTTTTGATGCGGATTACAGTCATAAAAATGACTCGTCGAGCGATCAGGCAAATCTCACAAAAAACCTGACCGATTTAACAAAAGACCATGAATCTCTAAAGAAAACAATGGATAGGTTCGAAACTGAAAACGATAGTTTAAAACAACAACTAGAGGCATGCAAAGAAGAAAAACATACTTTAGATAGCAAATTATCAGATGCAGAGCATAAAATTACCTTTCTCACACAAACTAACAATACTTATAAGAAGCAGATACAAGAGTTGGAAACAACTATATTTGACGTAACTATAAAATCGGACCGTCAAATATCAGAATATAGGCTATTGAAATCGCGCTACGATGATCAACACAAAATTTTAAAATCTTTATTGGAAAGATCCGATGTGAATACAATGTCTCCTTCAATGAATGAAGCTGTTTTAAATCAACCTAATTTCCCAATTGAGTATGTTGATAATTCCGTCGAACAATCTCAAACGGCATTGACATATCCTTTACAGTATGCAATACAATCTGAATTAGACTCACAAAACCCGATGCTAAATGCATCCCCCATTGCGATGCCAGGAGTAGAAGGATTTCCATTGCAGTTACAATCTGGGGCCGAATCTTCAGTCACATCACAACAACTTGCGACAACATCCTATAACCAAACCGTAAATGGAGTAGTTACACAATTAATTAACAAGATAAATATTTTAAATGAAAAAATTGGTATATTAGAAAAGGAAAAACAAAATTTGCTAGAGGGTAAGAATGCTAATCAGGCAGAGATACTCTATTTAAAAGAACAATATCAAAACATGTGTAACTCGGGTGTAAACGAACTTAATAAATTGCATCAAGAGGGTTCAGCATTATTGTGTGAAGCTCAAGAACGCGAGAAAAATTTGACTGATCAATTGCATAGTAATCAAAATATGCAGTATCCAGTTTTACCATTAACCAATTCGTCAGACAACATAAATTATTTAAAGTCAGAAATTCAAATTAAAGACGAAGAAATCAAAGAGAAGGACAAAATAATACAGGACCTTGCAGAAGGTAAAATGGTTCCAAGAAAGGAATACGATGTATTATTAGAGAAGCTTAATAAGCTACATGCGGAACACCGAACCTTAGCTAATGAGTATGAACCGTTAACTAAAGCATTTGAAGAGGTCCAGTACATGCATAATATACTAGGTGAAGAACATGAGAAGTTGAAGAAAGAGCATGTAACTTTACAAGAATTATATACTCAAACACAAAATACGAATCAAACATTGACCCAAGTAAATAGTAACTCAGATGATCGATATAGGGAATTGGCTGAGCGAAAACAAAATTTAGATGCTAAATACGAAACATTGTCCAACGATTATACAGAGTTAGAAACTAAATATAATGCCTTATTAAAGGCGCGTGAAAAATCAAAATCTCAGCACGGATCGGCAAGAACAAGACAAGGGCTATTGACAGAAACAAATGAGTCATTATTAACTCAAAACGACTCATTAAAACAAACAATAGACCAATTGCAAAATGAAAAACGTACTTTAGCAGAAGTACAACAATCTTTAAATCAAACAATGGAACAAGTTGTAGAATCAGAACAGCTAACAGGCGAAAACCAAACAATAGAACAATTGCGAGATGAAAAAAGAGTTTTAGAAGGACAACTAGCACACGAAAGCCAAAACCTGGCAGAATGCAATGCTAAAATAGAAGATTTAGAAACACAACTAGCAAATACACGGATGATATTTAATACTGCAGATCATACATTACAAACTCAAAACAGCTCTTTAAAACAAACAATAGAACAATTGCAAGCTGAAAAAAGAGCTTTAGAAGAACAACTAACACGCGAAACCCAAAATCTGGCAGAATGCAATGCTAAAATAGAAAATTTACAAACACAAATAACAAATGTACAGGTATCAAATACTGCAAATCAAACAATAGAACAATTGCAAGCTGAAAAAAGAGCTTTAGAAGAACAACTAACACGCGAAACCCAAAATCTGGCAGAATGTAATACTAACGTAGCAGCTTTACAAACACAAATAACGAATGCACAGGTATCAAATACTGCAAATCAAACATTACAAACTCAAAACAACTCTTTAAATCAAACAATAGAACAATTGCAAGCTGAAAAAAGAGCTTTAGAAGAACAACTAGCACGCGAAAGCCAAAAGCTGGCCGAATGCAATACTAACGTAGAAACTTTACAAACACAAATAACTAATGCACCGATATTAAATACTGCAATTAAAAAATTACAAACTCAAATCGACACTTTAAATCAAACAATAAACCAATTGCAAAATGATAAAAGAACTTTAAAAGCAAAACTAACAAATGAAAAGCGAAAGCTGGTAGAAAATAATGCTAACGTAGATAATTTAAAAACGCAACTAGCGAATGCACAGGCATTACAAACTTCAGATCAAACATTACAAACTCAAAACGACCCTTTAAATAAAAGAATAGAACAATTGCAAGATGAAAAAAGAGATTTAGAACGAAAACTAGCAGAAACCACAAAGTCTTTTCAACGACAAATAGAACGATTGGAACTTGAAAAAGGAAATTTAGAAAATAAAACGGTACAATCCACGGACCTTTTAAAAAGAACAATAGAACAATTGCAAGGTGACAAAGGAGCTTTACAAGAACAATTATTAGATGTAAACGAAAAGCTGGCAGCATGCAACATTAGCCTAACTAATTTAAAAACACAAATATCGAATGGACAGGTATTAAATACTGCAGATCAACAAGTCATAGATTTTTTAAAAGATACCTATAATATGGAAAATTGGCAGGACTTTTTCTTAGAACAATGGCCAGAAGATACAAAACTCATTCTTGCGGTGAGTAAACAATGTGAAAGGGTTAGAGACGAATCTAATTATGATAATATATCGGCGTATAATTTTGGCAATATAATATTATCCTTAACTTCCAGATCTCCTACTGATACTACGAAAATAACTGAAATTGCAACAATGTTTCGGATACCGAACGATGATAATGTCGTCGCGAATATCAAGATTATAATAGATAAGTATGCGAGGTGTATCGATGCAATTAATCAGCTAGGTTGCGGTATCAATGTAGATAATTTTCCTACTAAAATAATTGAAATATGGAATCATATTAAAGATGCTGCACAACGTTTCGTATCAATTGATAATGAAGTTTGGTGTATAAATTTTTTGACGGCGATGCAACAAGAATTTGAAATAAATCATACAATCATCAATGAATTTCAAGCACTGACTCTAGACATTCCTAATAATGATAAATTACAATGGAAAGATTCATTTATTAAGCGATTTATTGAATTTCAAAAATTTACTCAAAATTTTATATTTTCAGGAAATTCTGTAGAACAGTTCTCCCTTAATTTAAGTAATATCGCTAAAAAAATAAATCCAGAAAGTTTAAACGAGCAGCAATGGATGAAAATATTTATAATGAATATTACATCATTTGTTGAAAAATTACGAGATAAATACCCTTCGGAAAAAAATTTTAGTGAATGGGTAAGCGATATGTTATCTCCTTTGCCTGATAAAGAGATTAATTCAACAGAAGCCGAAAATATTGGTTTGTTGTATAAAACATGGTTACGCATATTAAATTTTGAGCCTAATACAAGTCCAGAACAGTTCACAGATTTATTAACTGAACGTGTAAAAGCGTTCGCCAATAGGAAAAGAAGATCAATTCAAACGGTAGATGATTTGGGAGAAACAAGTGATAAAAAAATCCTATTAGATCAAAATTGGACTGTAATTGAACTACAAAATTTGTTTTATAATTTATATAAGGGATATTTCAAACTACGATTAAATATTTCGAAACAACTTTTGCCCGATGTTGAAGAATATAAAGATCAAATTGAAGTTAAATTGCGGTTATTAAGGACCCTTAGAAGAGACAATCGGGGAAATACACTTATGGTAATTTATCAGGATTACTTGTATTACGATTTAAAAACCATACTTAGAATAGACTTAGACAAAATATTTTTGGATACTGTGGATAAAGATCAATTATTTATTACTACTTGTAATGCAACTGAAAATTATTTACACACATTATTGTCTAATGAAAATGCTATACCGTTATCAGAACCTGCATTAAATATTTCAAGTGCTATTGGTATGGACTCGGAACAGATTGAGGAAGAAGAAAATATGGAATCAAGAAATGAGGAAGAAGAAAATTTACACGCAAAAAGAATGAATACGGTTAGTTGAAATATATAGATAAACCACATCCAATCAACCCTCCTTAAAAAAAAAAAAAAAAAAAAAAAAATTTTTTTTTTTTTTTTTTTTTTTTTTTTTGAGTGGGCGTGGTTTATATAATATATATATATATGCTGGCTAGTGTACCCACACATTATTATGTCTCAAGGTATGCTGGCAACAACCTTCTAGTTTAGACTTTGAAAAATTTGTTAAATTAAACATTGATATTATTTATAGATTGTCTTATGAAACGCGTAAAAGGACTAAACATAATATTTTCTTACATGGCTTTGGCGACACGATCGCACTTTATATGACTTTTTATAATTCGATAAATTCACGAGGATAAAATTCATCACCATTTGCTTTACGAGCGTAGTATGGTACTACTTCGCCATTTTTATACGATATGGCACCTTTTTCAGAGCTACCGTCTTCAGCTTTCAGATAAAATTCGTCCCCATTATTCCGTTTTGGATAAAATTCAGACCTATCTGGGTTTTTGGCATATTTATACTCGTTCAGAGGTAAGTCATTACCATTCTCGTCCTGACGATAACTTTCTTGACCAGCCTCATCTATGGGATAAACATAATTTCCATTTTCATCTTTAAGATACATTTCCTCTCTTGTTAAAGGATACGTTACCTTAAGCGTAGTTAAATTTAGGGGGTATTTTGGACATCCATTTTCATAAATATAAACATTTGTACCATCTTTCTTAGCGCATGGATATTCAATCAAATATTCTTTATCCCCGTCTATTACTTTTTTGCAAGCATAAACTAATTTTCCAGTTTCATTTTGCCAATATTTATCATGACCTTCAACATCCTTTGCGTAATACTGGTCCATATTATTATTTTGCAAACAATAACCTCTTAAATAAATTTCGTTATATTTTTGTTCTAACACGTTGTCGTCATCTTGAGGCTCATCAACCCCCAAACCATTTAGATTGCCGGGACCAGGCAGAACGGGATCAATTGCGTTGTTGACAGGTAAATTTACATTGCCGGGACCAGGCTGCTCATCTTCATTGCCGATGCCGCCGAGACCAGGCTGCTCATCTCCGTTGCCGCCGAGTCCAGGCTGCTCATCCTCAGGTTGATGTTCAAGATCGATATCAGCGGGTTGCTCGTCTACGATTTTCTCCATTTTAAAAGCTTTGTTCACAGTATTAGAAGAAGAGATATCTCTTCTCTTGCGATTATTTGGCTTTAAAGAAGTTGAAACTGGTTTACGATTAGACATACTTTATTTGTACATTTAATAGCAAGAGCATGCTAATTATATTATTGTGTATTTGCATGTTATTTGTCTGTTGGAATCATAGGTTATATCGAGCATATATAAAAATTACATTGAATACTTTATATTATAATATGAACCCAATGGAATGGCGAAAATATCTTATACATAAACAAATTCAAAAGAGTCCAGGATGAGAAATAACTACGAACATAAATAACTGAATATTTCATCTTGTTTTCAAAGCCAATATTGTATAAATAACGTTACCCCATCCTATTTTAAAGGAAATGGGTTTGGACATCGCGGAGCTGGTTTATGCATGACCTTACAGTAGAAGAAATAAATTCCACTCCCACCCACCCTAATAGATATACTATATATATACTATATACATAGACTGCAGCGCCATCTACAATAAATTTGATTGGATAAAGGAAATATAATTTTAGAAACTAACTGAAAAATATAAATTTAAAAACTATCAACCAACCAACCAACCGTAAAAAAAAAAAAAAAAAAAAAAAAAAAAATTTTTTTTTTTTTTTTTTTTTTTTTTGAGTGGGTGTGGCTTGAATTCATTCTGTATAAATAGTCGTACTCAAACCTTCATTTTGTCTGAACCTCTTCTAGCATCAATCTTCTTCTGGTTTTTTATGCGATCTATGGGGCGTATATATAGATATGAGAAACCTTAAAATATTATTTTCAAACTATATAATCAAGTTTTATAAATGATATATACTTTGCCATCAGCTATTAAAGGTAAATTCTTGGGTAGCCATGACCCACCCTATTTAGAAGGTGATAAAGCTACTCTGCAATGCGATGATGGATATCGATCTAACACTATATTTTCTATTTTAACAAAAAAAGATGACGAATTAGTATGGAATCCTTCGTCGGTCGAATGCTTTCCAAGGTCTTGTGGTGCACCTCCTGTTATTGAAAACGGCTACCATACAGGCTCAGTATATTCATTTCCTAGTATGGTAACTTATAAGTGCTTTGAAGGTTTTAAACTCAAAACCCTTTACAAATCTCTATTTTGTTCTGCTACTGGCGAATGGATTCCATCAGTAAAAAAAATTGAATGCGAGCCCATACAATGTGAAGAGTTAGACAACCCCGAAAACGGTTCTGTGTCTTATCCGAATAGGAACGTTGATTCAGTAGCGACTGTTGTTTGCAACCCAGGATTTTATGCCGTCGATAGCAACAAAAGAATATGCCAGACAAACGGACAGTGGAGCGGTCCAGAAATAATATGTGATCCATGTCCGATAATACCAAATGCCCGAATAATTTCACCAGGATTTGCAGCAGTAAAGTGCGACGGTAAAGAGGTGCTTGTAAGATGTAAGGCGGACGGAACTTGGACAAATCCAAATTGCCCAGAAAATAATTCTCAACTGCCCATTGCCAACCCAGTCTCGCCAAGTTTACCCATACTACAACCTAATCCAGTCTCGCCAGGTTTACCCATACTACAACCTAATTCTCAAATACCCAATCCAGTCTCGTCAAGTTTGTCCACACTACGACGACGATCCTATGAATGGATCATATCAGCAATTGGTTTAATAGTATCCTTCATTTTATTTATAATAACATTATTTAGATATTATAACATTTAGAAAAAAAAAAAAAAAAAAAAATTTTTTTTTTTTTTTTTTTTTTTTTTTTTTTCAAGGCTATATTTTATATATAAATACGCTTGACTCTGAACATTTAATTTACTTTCATCATGGCTCCTTACATTGTCTGTATCGACGGATTGATTGGGGCTGGCAAATCTACTTTGATGCGACAACTGGCTACAGATTTTAAATGTTTTCCTGAACCCATACACGAATGGACATTACTACCCCATCTATACGAAAATCAAACGCTTTACGGACCGGCTTTCCAATTCCAAGTCTTAATTTCTCAATACAATCAAAAAATGTCTTTTCCGAAAGGTGACGATTTAATTCTAGTCGAACGGTGTCCTTGGACTTCCAGGTATATATTTGCCCCGCTGATATTAAACGAACAAGATCTACATACGTACGACAAAATTTATCAAGTTTTAAATTTTAACGTAGATTGTTTCATTTATTTAGACGTAGAGCCTCTCGAAGCGTTTAATCGAATCCGGGACCGCTCTCCGATCGACCGTTTGATAAGCTTAGATTATTTAGAACGCTTGCATGATTCTTACAAAGAAAATCTCTTGAAGGCTCGTTCGAACGTTTACGTAATCAATGACCCTGTCGAACAACAGGTTCGAGAAATTTTATCTAAAATAACAACTTCAGTTTTTCCAAATGAATAGAGAGTGTTTTTTCTGCCCAGCTGCCAACATTCTTTAAATGTTCTGGATTTTGAGTCGTCAAATACATTACGTATGCAGTCAGTCCTATAGTCAACAGTATCAGTAATACGAAAATCCAACGACCCGTGGTCACCCCAATACTCAGCAGTACGCAATTTATATATAACGAAGAATAAAATAGCACACCGTGGGCCAAAGAACGTTCGTCCATACTTCTTGGTTTATACGTACAGATCTTTCAAAAATTCGACGATTTGAACGGGTTTATATGTAGGAAGTGTTATCGTTTTATTCGTAAATTGTCCACGCCTGACTATAAATCCAGACAAAGAATCGGAAACGAGTGCTTTTCGTCCCGCATCGCTATATTCAAACGCCACGTTGGGTGGATAGGTTACTCTGTATCGCAATTTGAGCTGAACGGGTTGGTCAGTGAATAATTTAAGCCTCATGCCCGTACTCAGTTCTAAACCTTCTTCGGTTAAATGTATTGGATTCATACTTTTATTAAATTTGACGGACGGTGGATTATTTTCGTTCCAAATCGCAGGTTTTATTTGTCTGAATTCTCCAGTCGCAAAATCTAACCAATCGTTCAACCAATTGACTACATATTCCGAAGTCGGAGGAGGCTCGCAGGCATATTCTTGATCAGAGACTGAAATGATACGTTTCGTATGCGTAGAGGGACAAAATATGAACGGTCGTTGGATATTGCACGTAGCATAGACAGTACTATCCCAAATAATATTTCCAGTTTGTATTTTCTGACCAGGTTGACAAGGCTCTTCTGGCCAGTCTGATATTTTCTGCGTCCAAAAATTATATGTAAAATGGACAGGTTCTTTTTTCAATAATCTTTCATTTTCGTAAAATTTACATTTGGCTGCATGTTCGCGAGGTAACAGGACGGCCATTTGTGGAATCTGAGACACGAAGGCGTAGTTGACACAATCGGGATGAGAACAAATATTATACATCTGGATATAGATTTCGGATTTTTGACAAGTTGGTATGGTATCCTTATGGTAATTGAACGGCTCGATCCAAGATTCTAAATTTACTTGGGGAAATTCAAACAGATAAAACTTATTATATTTGAAAGCATTCTTAGGCTTCTGAATGCATTTCAATCCAGTAAAAACTGTGCCATCAGGACATCTCAGATGTTTCTTTTCAGCGCAATCGTAATAACATTCTGGGGCGTCGCGTATGAATATTTTTTCATCCGAAACACATACATCTTCGATTTTATAACGTTTAGAAATTCGTTTGCCTTCGTCGACCAGTTTTCTTTTACGAACTCCATTTTCACAGATAAAGCCTGCAGTATGATCTAAATCTTCAGAATTCCTCCAATTTTTAACGTGTTTTGTAAATTCGTAAACGGGGACGATAATATTTGGGTCTTTGGAAAAGACATTGTCACAAAATATGGGTTCCGTACATTTCTGGCCGTTGTAAACCATAGGTAAAAATGGCAAGTTATCGCCTTTCGATTTATCCCAGTTCTGAGGACATTCTACAGTTTCATCAATTTTACCATTCTTACAAGTCATGTATCCAGGCGTGAAATTGAACGGAGGCATTTCTGTTTCAGGCAAAGATATGTTACTACCGTCCGGTAAACCATTACAATTGATAGGTTCGCAATAATCTTTACCCAAAAATTTAGTTCCAGGCTTACAAGTAATGAATACGGGCTTACCGTTATGACATTCGACTCGCGTTTCGTCGTTATGAATAAAAGGTGTATTTGGAAAAATTTTACAATAATGATTTAAATCTTTGACGGGCTCGCATCGATCGTGATAAAACAGGGTTCCGTTACGACATTTTATAAAGACCTCTTTTCCATTCTGACACATGATATACTGGGATATGTTTTTAGGATTTGGTAGCATTACTCCGTTCGATCTGCCAGTACACGCATTGACGGGCTGGCAAGCGTTCGCTATGAGAGTAGTTCCTGAGGGACAGATTTGGAGACTCGAGACACGACCGTTTTGACACTCGAAATTGAAAACGGTTCCTTTATGAACGGTAAACTGACTATTTTCTTTAAAATTTGGAAGGTTTTTCAATTGAGGATCCGATTTCAAGTGATCGTAGAGATTTTGTCCTACAGCCGGAACCAACGAGCCGTTCGATTTTCCATAGCATGGATCGACTGCCAAAATTTGGCCTTGATGAAACATGTAAGCGTCACTGGATAAGGTATGCTCCCAAGCTAATTTTCCGTTCACTGTAAACTGAAAATGTTTTGGCTTCTTCGAATCGAATACGTAATTGAATGACGGGGCTTTTGAGGGTGAACCAGCAGAAGGTTTCGTAACGCTTTCAGACCCAGGCGCGTAAAAATACCAGTAATAAATTAACAGCAAAGACAAGAAGAACACTCGTATCATTTCTGTATCGAGGCTTTATTAAGAATGGATTTTCTATTTAATGAAGAAGAATGTAAACTATGGACTCAGAAAACAAATGTTATGAAATGCTGCAACGAACCGACTTATGAAACTTTTTTAAAACAAGATAGGGCGATAGATGAAATGCCCAATTTGTATAAGAAATGTATTCGCTGTGGAAAAATTGTTAAAATAAAATAATGGGATTCACTCTGTCAGTGTATGGTCAGCAACAGTCTGACTTCATGATAATATTTTTATAAGTTTAGTTAAGTCCGAGATATGTGTTAATGAACTTTAGCAACCAACCAACCGTAAAAAAAAAAAAAAAAAAAAAAAAATTTTTTTTTTTTTTTTTTTTTTTTTTTTAATGTTAGTTGGCTTGACTATATATAAGCTAACTAATGTACCCACATATTCATTATGTCTCGACGTCCTCCAGTAACAGGTCTCATAACCTCGTTGATTCCCAATTTTATCGAAAAGTCCGATTGGAACATAGCAACCTTTAAAATAGAAAATTTTCCATTAGTCAGAGACAGTATCTGCGGAGACATAATCGTCATGATCAGTCTTCTTAAATGGAATAAGGGAGTTGTTGAAAAACAAATACTCTATATACTTCCCAATGGAGTGCAACCCTTAAAAAATTATGAATACGCGACAGCTTTTGCATCCGAAGCCGAGATGCTGACCCAGTTTCATGCTTTGCTAGACGGTGTTCAAATTATAATCGGCTATGGTATTAACACGTACGATTTAACTCCTATTATTGCAAGACTGATGTGGTTAAAACTGTACGGTATCCTTCCACGTTACAAATCTTTCAAAATATATAACGATACAGTGTCTTTGTATGACGGCAAACCTACCATAGATATTTATACTGCCCACATGCATAATTTAGAAAAAAAAATAATGTCAGTGCTCCGCCTATATTACTTTATAAAACAAATATATAAAATATTATAAGTTAAAAAAAAAAAAAAAAATTTTTTTTTTTTTTTTTTTTTTTTTTTTTTTTTTTTTTTCAAGGTCATATGTATATTATATATATATATAACGTAAGCATTTCCTCAAATCTCATTAGTGATGAATTTCTCAACGAAGTGGTCCTGTGCCTGGCGTCGAAAAAATGTCATTGGTGTAGAGATATCATTTTTGAATAAGGATGGTCATTACGAAAAACAACTTAAACATTACACAGAATGGATAGGGGTATGTACAAATAATATTGATACTGTCGTTCGTAAAATTAAAAAATATTTTCCGGGTAATGATGTTACCTATATTGAAATCACTCAACTCAAAAAAGTTTTACCCTCGTTCGAAGATAGGCTAGCTAGAAACAAATTAGAGTATAGATCGAAACCTTTTTATAAAATATATACGACAGCCCCTCATAAGAGTGTTGGACGCTTATTTAAGTGCTATAAAATGGTTTATTATAACCCCGAGGATTGGCTGACGCGAATTTATATTGATCTGTGTCTAAAATTTAATACATATTCTTTCTACTACAAATGGTACGAAATTCTAAACAATTCTTTAGATCTCATGTCCTCGTTGAGTATGACCCCCAATTGTTTCGAAGAGCCCGATTGGACGATGGCAGCATTTGATATAGAAACTGTTCCATTAATCGGTAACCATATTCCAATTTGCCATTTCAGCACAGATAAAATCGTTATGATAAGCCTTTTTAAATGGAATAAGCGGAATGGGGTCCAAAAACAAATACTCTATTTACTTCCCAACGGAGCTCAGCCCTTAACAAATTATGAATGCGCAACAGCTTTTACATCTGAAGCCGAGATGCTAGCCCAGTTTCATTCTTTGCTAGCCGACGTTCAAATCATCACTGGCTATAATATTAACGCATACGATTTCCCATGTATTATTGCAAAACTGGTATGGCTAAAACAGTACAGTACCATTCGACGTTACAAATCTGCTAAAATAGGTAAAGATAATGTGGCTTCGTTCGACGGTAAATTTGTAATAGATCTTTATACTTTTACAAGAGTATTTTCCAAAGCCGATTTGCCAAGTTATAGATTAGATGCCATAGCTAAAATGAAATTGGGTGGTGAATCCAAAATTAAAGTAGCCACCGTTGGGATATGGGCTTGGTATCGCAATGAATTGGCAGCTCAGCTGTTGGAAGAAACGCAGACTGAAATATGCTATGAAATGCTGAAACCCTACAAAGTCTCAGATGCGTCTGAATTTGGTACGTTTCGCACATATTTAGATTATTGCTTAAAAGACTCGGAATTGGTTTATCGATTGTTTCAACTCGAAACAGTTTTTACGTTTTTGTTATCACGGGCCAATATCGTGGCACTGAATACCGTAGAAAGTTTACATTTAGGCAATTCTCGATTTATAGAAGAGGTTTTTAAAACTCATGCGATATGTAGAGGTTTTCTGATTAATACTAAATATATTAGTTTAGCAAACGATTTAAAATACCAAGCAGCTTTCCGTGGAAAAACTTACCAGGGTGCGTTAAATTTTTGCTTTCCCGAACGATATTATGAAGATGTAGTGATTATGGATTTTGCCAGCATGTATCCTAGCACTCTGCTGAGTAGTAATTTATGTTACGGCACTTGTACTATTATGAACCGCGACGAATGGCTGGCAAACGAGACCGCTCAGAAAATGACTTGCATCCCGTACCGCATCCATAGCAACGATGATTTTTTGGAAGATCGACCTATGACAGACAAATTTGCCTATCCAACATTCAATCCAGAAATCGACGAGTATGCCATAGTTATTAATACGAAGACGGAAGCCTTTCTACCTAATTTTGTTAGCCATTTTATATCGCTGCGTAAAAATCATCAAATTGAATACAAACGAACGAAAGACATTTATCATTACAATAGCCAGCTGGGCTATAAAATTTTAATTAACTCGCTTTACGGAGTCATGGCCGGTAAAGACTCGACCCTAGCCTATCTTCCCATAGCCATGTCGATCGTGACCCTTTCTCGATATCAGCTACTCGGATCCTACCATTACGCGAAAAATTTAGGCTTCCACGTTTGTTATGCAGATACCGACAGTCTGATGGTTCATAAGTGGGAAAAAGACAATTGCGATAGCATAAACGCGTTCCTAGATATACCAAACGTCGAATTGAAATACGAACAGCGCTTGAGACGCTTACTCGTCATATCTAAAAAACGTTATATTTATGAGTCTATGGACGACCCCTAGCCAGTCACGAAAGGTTTTGAAAAACACATTAATGAAATCGGCCAATACTTGAAAGATGAAGTCATAACGGCCGTTTGGGATGCGCTGTTCATACATCCTGAAAAAATGACGCCGTCAGTAGGATGGCAGTTATGGGCTAGAATTTTACAGGAAGTTGTTTATAAGTGCCGCAATCCAAGAAAATATTCAATTTATCGTAAAGTTAGAAGATTGGAAGAATATAAATCCAAATCTTGTGCCGCTGTAAAATTTCTCAATAAATATCCAGGCATAACCGAAGAATTTGTCGAATTCACTTACAGCCAAGCGGACGTAGCGAAAAAGGAGATCTCTAATTGGATTATGAGTGCGGCAGACTGTCAGTGGGTAGATTATGAAAAATTATTCATCGGTCAAAGAAAAGCCTTTTGTATATTGTTAAACATAGCATTTTGGCATTTGCCTGAACCCCTCTACCCTGGATATATGGTATTAAACTCGCTGCATTGGAAACGATTCAATAACGCTGAACTCTTACACTGGAGCCGGACGGGTAGACGATTGATTTTATTGACAGAACCAGGCGTTAAATATACATTTACAAAGAACGATCATTTGTTTAAGGAACGCAAGAGGGGCCGCGCGAAAAAGGCGGTTATTGAATCGTCGAATAATAGAATGGACTGCGAAGAAGTTAGTAATGCTACTAGTTATTCAGAAATTACGTTGGACGATTCAACCAATATGGACCAAACATCCGACGACGAGTTAACTAATATGGATCAAACGACCGACGAAGATTCAATTGACGAATGGTTAGACACATCCTATAATGAGCGTAATTCGCCAGATTCTGACGCGAGCTACAACGAATTATTATATGACAGTCCCAGAGAATTATCAGACGACGAATATCCATCAGAAGAAGAATCTGATTAAAAAAAAAAAAGAAAAAAAAAATTTTTTTTTTTTTTTTTTTTTTTTTTTTTTTTTTTCAGGTGCCACGCCCACCCTTGAAGCTTGTCTATATATACTATGGCTAACATGACTACACTCTCATTGTGTCTCGACATTTGCCAGCAACGGTCGTCTAGTCACTATGCCTCGTAATGTGTTTTCAGCAAGATGTACATTGACCGACTCTAGATAGTTAGATTTTTCTATAAAAGCTTATGATCTATTCTGATTTCATGAAAACCTGCAGTATTTTGTAATTTGTCAGACAAAAGTCTTATTTTCAAAGCCGATATTGTATAAATAACGCTATTTCATCCTATTTTAAAGGAAATGGGTCAGGAGCTAATTTATGCATGACCGTACAGTAGAAGAAATAAATTCCACTCCCACCCACCCTAATAGATATACTATATATATATACTATATATATAGACTGCAGCGCCATCTACAATGATTGGCTAAAGAAATATAGCTTTAGCAGCCAACTGTGAAATATAGCTTTAGCAGCCAACTGAGAAAAATATAACTTTAGAAACCAACTGAGAAAAATATAACTTTAGAAATATAACTTTAGAAACCAACCAACCAACTGTTAAAAAAAAAAAAAAAAAATTTTTTTTTTTTTTTTTTTTTTTTGAGAGTGGGAGTGGCTTGAATCCATTCTGTATAAATAGTCTCCGTACTCAAGCTACATTCATTCTGTCTTCATCTCTTGCCTAGTCAGTTCATTGTAAGTCAAATCACTTGTAAGCATGATTAAGTGTCAATGTGAAGGCATCTCAAGTAGTTATTATTATCGTAGATATTATGCCCACAAACATAAAAATTTTAAATTTATATATCAAGCCATAATAAAACAACAAAAAAATGCGTATCATTTATTTGATAAAATTATCAAAACCCATTCGATAGAAGTCATTAACTATATACGCCATTATGAACAACTGGAGCCACATATACATGTGTTTATAGGTTCAGAGAGTGAAATTGATCAAGACGTTTGGAAAGATTTCTTATTTGGATTTAAAATAAATTTAATAGATTATGAAATATATGATAAACTATATAAGGACTATCCTCAAACACTTGAGAATTGCAATTATTATTTTTTTACGTTAGAATATTGGTCCCTTAAAACGATATGGGATAATATTACAAATTTTCATGATATCGAGAATTTAAATTTGCCTACTAGGCTCTTACAAAAAGCTATTCAAAAATATGATAACTATAATATATATACTACTCAGTTTAAAGAAAAATATGAGAGCTTAGAACCACGTCTTAAGGATTCTTTGAAAGGTAAACTTATAGAAAAATTATTTTCTAAAATAGATACAACATTTGACAAATATAGCGCATACTATATTAATCAAAGTCGAATGTATCGCATGCCTGAAAGAAGAAAATTGACAGATCATTTGTATAAAATTCGATCCTTCTTTGTAAAGGATAATAAAAGAATTCATATGTGTTTGAAATGCACGAAATTATTTTTTTATGGAGAAGAGTGTTTAATTGAACGATATTTCAATATAGTATATATTCTTAGCACTAAAAAGTTTATATTAAATATGAAACATTGGTGTCGCTTATGCAAACAAACGCCTTTATTTCAAGTACTAACTGAGGGAAATGTTGAGAGATATTATAAGACTTTTATCAATCCCATAAAAGTTCAAAAATATCAGTTGTGTAAATATACCATGAATGAAACATCTTAAAAAAAAAAAAAAAAAAAAAAAAAATATTTTTTTTTTTTTTTTTTTTTTTTGTAACCTTAACGAAGCGTGGGCGTGACTTGGCTATATATAAGCAGTAGCTTTACTGGCTGTTGTACATTATTTTTTAGAATTATTTTCATGTATGGAGTTGCGATGTGCACATCCTTATGACGATGATTATGTATATAGTAGATATCGGCGCCACGAACATAGAAATTTAAAATTTATATATCACGCCATAATAAAACGACTACAAAATACGTATAGTTTATTTGATAAAATTGTCAAAATCCATTCGATAGAAGTCATTAATACTATATATCATTATAACAAAGTACTGGAGCCACATATACATATATTTATAACTTCAGAGAATGAAATTGAACAAGACGTTTGGAAAGATTTCTTATTTGGATTTAAAATAAATTTAATCGATCGACAAAGATATGCCAGGATATGTAATATTTATCCTAAGGGATTTGAGATTGTTGAGATTTGCGACTGTCACTTTTTTACGTTAGAAGATTGGTCCCTTCAAACGATATGGGATAATATTATATATTTTCACGATATCGAGAATTTGTATTTACCTACTAGGATTTTTCAAAAAGCTGTTCAAGAATATGATAGATACAATACACATACTACTCAGTTTAAAGAAAAATATGAGAGTTTAGAACAACGTCTTAAGGATTCTTTGAAATATAAACCTATAGAAATATTATTTTCTGAAATAGATACCACATTTGACAAATATAGCGCTTACTATTTTAATCAAAATCGAATATATTTAAATCACAATAAAATGTTAAAATTAGTTTATGTTCGATGCTACTTTGTAAAGGATAAAAAACAAATTCATATGTGTTTAAAATGTATGAAATTATCTTTTTATGGAGAAGAGTGTTTAATAGACCGATATTTCTTTAGGGTACAATTGCGTGGTACTGAATATTATACACAAGATATAAAATATTGGTGTCGTTTATGCAAACAAACGCCTTTATTTCAAATACTAACTGGGGAAAATTTTACAGAATATTATAAGACGTTTATCAACCCCATAAAAGTACAAAAATATAAATTATGTCAAAATATAATGAACGAAATAATTTAACACAGCCTTGAAAAAAAAAAAAAAAAAAAAAAATTGTTTTTTTTTTTTTTTTTTTTTTTTTTTTTTTTTAATAGTGGGTGTGGCCTAGCTATATATAAGCTACGCGATCGGTCAGATTCTACTCATTCTATCATCATGTTCGATTACAATGCCCTACAGCACGAAGTTGCCCAGCATTATTTCAGACTCTTTAAACCTTATCAAAAGATGGAATTAACTCGTCAATTTATCCGTCGTATGTTAGATATCATCTATTCCCATTCGAAAATAGATGGCTTCATAGCCTTTGAGCCTAGTATCCCACTTCTAACTCGCTTAAGACGTCCATGCAAGGGTGTAGTTTTAATCCCATTTTACAATACAAATTTAGGTAAGAAATTGCCTCGTTACGTGTCTGTGTTTCCATATTACCCGTTTCGAGTCAAACAAATACATAAAGACGAAAATGTTAAAGTCGGCCTGGAATTATTTCATTTGTATTTAGACATTACCGGCGTCGAATACGTATGCTTTTTTCAGTTATGGTTTCAAGAAGATGAAATTCTTAAAGAGGTGCAAACTCAGCATAAAAACGTGAAAGTGTATACGGCTGGCTCGTTTCATAGTTT
This sequence comes from Salticus scenicus, assembly GCA_963930645.1. NCBI lineage: Eukaryota > Metazoa > Arthropoda > Arachnida > Araneae > Salticidae > Salticus > Salticus scenicus. Next base: position 177,735,519 of record OZ005649.1, read on the forward strand.
TCGTAGATTTATTGCAATGCTTTAGATACGTGATTTAAAATTTCAACTTCGTTTGATAAATTTGTGGGGTAAGCTTTAGCAACGGGCGGTTCTTTTATCCAATTTAATAAATAGCGATAATGTAGAATTTCTTTTTGAATTTGGGTGTCTAAGCGAATCGCTGGTATGTAAGTATCTTTTGATGAAGTCGACGCATATCTATAAATGATATCTTTATCAACTAAAACGAAAATGTCTTTGGGTAAAATTCGAATGAGCGTAAACTCGTTCCATTTCCATATCAGGACGTAATGTCCATGCCATGGCCGGCCCGGTATAAATTCCAAATTGAAAGCCAAGAACATTAGACAAAGAATGCCAAAGAGTACATACATTTCTTTGATATTATTTACACTCATCTTAGTCACGATGATTAATCTGTACTACAAGCCTAACATCCACTTGAAAAGCGAACCAATGCATTGGCTCGAACGCATGATTCATCCAATATCTCAATCGGCTTGCCCTCTGCACGGATTCAAATGCCCGTCTAGCGAACCATGCGACTGTAAGAAATTTTGCAACAATGAAACGGATTTTGTACCATTTCATATCGTAGACGCGAACGAACGAATATACGTTATGAATAAAAAATTAACCCCTGGAACGTATTGTTTACCAAAAGGCGTGGACAAATGCAATTTAAAAACCAATTATCATGTATTTTCGTTGGCAGGCTGGTCCTGTTTACCATTAAATGAAATCGTGTTTAAAGGCGATAAGAAACGCGCTTGTAAGAACGAAGAAGCTCAAGATAACAACTCGAATGTATTGTGGGACTATTTAAAACAGGAAGAGGCTGGCGACAACATCGAAGATTATTACGAACCGCTAGGAGACCAACTCAGATATCGATGCAAATGCGGATCCAAATCAATAGACGGAACGCCTATGATTTCTGCATTTCAATTTGTATGCTCAGTAGATTATTGCTTAAGAGATATATCACACCCTCTTCCATTTATGGGTTGGAATGGTAAAACCTGTGACTGTGGCACATATTTCCATCTAAATCCAGACGACAAAACTTCTCCGTGCAGACATGAACTGTCAAGAGTGCAAAATGAAACCCTTATAGGACGAGTGGATTGCATGACAGAACATACGTTTCTTAAACAAACGCTTTTTTGCCCAACGACAAATACAGGATTAATTTTTAAAGACTGGATAAAAACGAATTCATCAGACGTAGCCGATTTTATTGACACGCTTATAACTAAAAGGTTAATTTAAGTTAAGCCACACCCACCAAAAAAAAAAAAAAAAAAAAAAAAAAAAAAAAAAAAAAAAAATTTTTTTTTTTTTTTTTTTTTTTTTTTAAATGACTCGTGCTTATATATAAGCATTTACTTTTCTGGTAAAATGTTATTTAAGCTTCTGAGCTCTCTGAGATCTGACGATGCCAGAATTATGCACTGTTCATATTTCGTTTATCCTTTTCGAAAATAAACCAATTCCGTGGGAAATGACTCTGACTTCAACCAAACCGCCATTCAAAACCATTAAACTTGGATTGTTTACGAAATATTTTAAATGGAATAATGAAGATCAAAAGTATGATTTTGTACAATCTGACAATTATCAGTCATTTATGAAACTAAATCATGAAATTAGTTTGCTTAATTTCAAAGCCATGCTTAAATATGTACAAAAATTTTTAGAAAGTGATCAAGAGATTGAGATAGTGGCTATCGACAGACCAACGTATACCTATTTGAAAAAATTTTACGATTCTATTATATTGTTAGATTATGACTATAATGGAAGAGATAAGACTTTATCAGCTGCCTATAGATTTGTCTCAGATTTTATACCTTACAAATTATCTGAAGAAGATGAAAAAAACATAGTTGCTGGACGTATTTTCTTTTCAGATTGTATACCTGAAGAAATAGAATACTGTCCAACAGAAAACATTTTTGCTAGTGTCTCATAAACTGAAAAAAAAATTTTCTATAAAAACTCATGATCTATTCTGATTTCATGAAAACCTGCAATATCTTGTCATTTGTCAGAGAAAAGTCTATAAATATCTTGTTTTCAAAGCTAATATTGTATAAATTACGCATCCTATTTTAAAGGAAATGGGTCAGGAGCGAGTTTATGCATGACCGTACAGTAGAAAAAATAAATTCCACTCCCACCCACCCTAATAGATATACTATATATATACTATATATATTGACTACAGCGCCATCTACAATGATTGGCTAAAGAAAATATAATTTTAGAAACCAACTGTGAAATATAATTTAGAAGCCAACTGTGAAATATAACTTTAGAAACCAACTTCATCAACCAACCAACCAACCGTAAAAAAAAAAAAAAAAAAAAAAATTTTTTTTTTTTTTTTTTTTTTTTTTTTTTGTTGTGTGTGTGGGCGTGGCTTCACTCTATATAAGCATCAGATTTGTGCTACCATTTCATTCAAGATGTCTTTTCTTTACATCCCTCACACATCAGTAGAGCAGTTGATAAAAATATTTCAACAGACAAGCGTGTTTAGATATGCTGTTACACCCCAGCAAGAAAAGCCAGCACCGAATTTTGTCTTAGTGAATCCTCGTTTGTATCACGGAACGTATGGTGGCATATTACATAACAGCGTTCTTCAAGAAATAGATGGCAGATATATTTCAGAAGATATAGGAAACGATCAGTCTTTGGTCTGGTGGGAGTCTTATCCTGAAGCGATCGGCGACCAAGCTGCACTCTCTTTCAAAGATCGAGTGGCTGTGACACCGTCCATTTTCAAGCGCATGCAAATCAACGAGATCAGAAAACCAGCGTCTGGTAAATCATCTTATTATGGCAATAGAGCTTGGCGCATGAATGCCGAATCTGCCTCGTATTGCGATTCTGAATAGTTGGGTTCTTGTAAAAATTTGTAATGTTCTCGCCGGATCGCATGAGTTTTATTATGCATTTCGAAAAACAGTTTAGGTAAATTCTCGTACGTTAACCTCTCATGGTTTTCTTTTATCATGTTTTGGAAATGCACCATACATATTCCGCATCGAAGGGTCCGATAAATTGGGCCTTTCAACAAATCTAACCATACGTCTTTATACAAATTCATGCCTTCATCTCTTATGGCAATCGCTTCAGCCATCCAGTGTAAATATCTCCAGTAAAATGAACCGAATTGTGTAATTTGTAAAAAACTCATTTTTTCAAATGAAAGTTCTGCCGGATAAAGTTCTTCTTGGGCCAGCTTTATGCCCAAATCCAACATGAGCTTGCGTAATGCCGACGCGTCACCTTGGCTAAACATTTTCACGATGGTAGGCTCCAAATGATTGAGGATGATTTCGGGTGTCCATTTTACATTATAGAGTAAAGCCAAACCAGTCATCATAACGTTACGTAAAATAGAAATCCATGCTAAAACGGCTTGATGCGATTCAGGTTTTCGATACGTGCGTATGTAGCTCTCTTCTTTGATGATAGCAGCCGTTCTCAATACGAAAGCGAAAAATGTTTCATCTAATCTTTGACGTACAGGCCCTGAAATGAATTCGGTTGTGAAGGGTTTAGTATCCCATGCAATCGTAGGCGCGTTCTTTGAAACTATGATATCAATTAGATTTTGGTAAAAGGGGTCAGACTCTTCGTTTCGAGATAGTAACAAATCCGTTTCATTAACGACTCCTAGATGGGCTTGGTATAATTTTTTATACGTAGAATGTTTCATCTTTATTTGTACAAGGCTTGAAAAAAATAACATTGGTAAAATTAAAAAAAAAAGATATTTTCACCGTCATTACTTAGAAAATGCACCGCCCACGTGACTTAAAAAAAAAAAAATATATATATATTTTTTTTTTTCCAAGTCACGTGGGCGGTGCATTTTCTAAGTAATGACGGTGAAAATGTCACAGTCTATAAATAACTTTATCATATCCGGTTTCATGAAAAAGGCTTATGCAACGGCCTGGCAGATCAGTATATAAAGCCCAGAGCCCAGCGCTATCAAATCATTCGTGCCTTAGTGAAGAGTTTGTTCAGACGATAGAAATGGCTGAACGAATTTCATTTCTCAACTTACCCTTTGACATTAAAATACTGCTCTGTAGAAAATATATTTCTCTGTACGATAAAGTTCACAGTTTGAATACTATATCTGAATATAAGAAAGTGCTGGTCAATCCATATGCATGGACTCCCAAAGAAAAACTATTTTTACGTATAACCTCCATGATAAAATTTGGCTGGCACCTTGGATTTAACAATAAGCCGTGTTACGTGTTTATGGATGCAAAAAATATGAGTATATGCTATCGCTATTTCAACTACTTAGATCCGGAACAGGACTCAAGTGATATTTATTTACCTATGCTATACGTAAATATTGGAGAAATGAGAAAAAATATAAAAATTAGATGTACGGGATATTATTCAATGGTAGATTGCTTTCGTGAAATTTTGCCTTCAAAAATAGTTATGTCTGTTGAAAACTTGGAGGATTTGAAATATTATAACTTGCGATATTATGGTACTATCGTTGTAAATCATAGACTGAATTTAATTTATCAACATTGCAGACAATATGCATTTAATAAGCCCTATATCATGTGTTACGAGGATTGTAACGAAATACATATTGAAATAAAGCCATATGACGACCACTGTATTATTGTAGAATGTATCAATATGTATTGTGATGAATGTGATAAGGGAGAACAATATGTATTTCCAGTTGATTCACTTTGGACAGAAGAATTTCAATGCAATTATCGTATAATCGATAAGGATAATATTGAAAAACAAACATTGTATCATTAAACAATATACCTCCCCCCCTCAAAAAAAAAAAAAAAAAAAAAAAAAAAAAATTTTTTTTTTTTTTTTTTTTAATGTGGTCACGTGGGCGGAGCATTTTCTAATTACTGACGGTGAAAATATAACAGTCTATAAATAACTTTATCATATCCTGTTTTCATGGAAAAAGCTTATGCAACGGCCTGGCCGATCAGTATATAAAGCCCAGCGCTATCGAATCATTCGTGATTTAGTGAAGGGTTTGTTCAGACGATAGAAATGGCTGAACCAATTTCATTTCTCAGCTTACCCTTTGACATTAAAATGTTGCTCTGTAGAAAATATTTTTCTCTGTACGATAAAGTTAACGGTCTGGATGCCATATCTGAATATAAGGAAGTGTTGGCCTATGAACATGCATGGACTCTCAAAGAAAAAATATTTTTACATTTAACCTCCATGATAAAATATGGCTGGTTCCTTGGACTTAACAATGAACCGTATTACGTATTTATAGACGCAAAAAATATGAGTATATGCTATCGCCATTTCGAATGTTTAAAACTGGGACGTGATCCAGGTGATATTTATTTACCTATAGAATGTCTAAATATTGGAGAAATGAGAAAAAGTGTAAAATATAAATTTTCGGAAAATTTGTTAATGGCAGATTACCATCGTGAAATTTTGCTTCCAGAACAAATTATACCCATCGATGAAGATATGAAATATTACGAATTGGTATACGATAACATTGTTATAAATCATAAATTGAAATTACTTTATCACAATTGTAAAAAATATGTATTTGATAAACCCTTTATCTTGAATTACGATACTGAAGACAAAGCACATATGGTAGTAAAACCATATTACGGCTACGGTATAATTGTAGAATGCATAGATATAAATTGTGACGAATGTGATTGGGGAGAACAATATGTATTTCCAAATGATCCACTTTTTACAGAAGATTTTGAATATAATTATTGTATACTTGATAAAGATAATATTAATAAACTATCATTTTACCATTAAAAAAATCTACCAGTCAACCAATCTACCAATCTTTAAAAAAAAAAAAAAAAAAAATTTTTTTTTTTTTTTTTTTTTTTTTTCAAGGTCGTATTTTTTACCATAACCTATTTATATATAAATGGCATCTCTGTTTGAATCAGTCATGTCATTCTTCTCATTCCGTGTTCGAGTGAGGAGCCCCTGCCTAGCTTTCCACAAAAAGTTATTGGGTTACTATCTCGTTACCTATTTTCGTCTCTTTCATCTAGGTCGCATTACCATCAAAGTCTTTCCCAACACTTGGTATTTTCAAGGTTCGTTTGTCCTAATACGCTTTAAAATTTACAATTTCGATCATGGTATGCGCCTCATTGATTGTGCCAGACAACGTACCAAGAGACTTTCTAAACTTGGCTGCCGAAGAAAGGCTCATCACAATAGTCAATCAGGCCTCACCCTACGCGCTGTTCGACCGAGCTCGAAAATGCGCCTGCGGTACGCGAGACGACTTGGCCATAAAAGGAAGAACTGTCGCCGCTAAAAAGGACAAGCATCAATCTCTATGTTATCCGTGTTACGCTTTACCGGAGGACTGTACGTTCGAAGAGTCTTTCACGATCGTGGCCTGGTTAATGAGAAACGCCATGAATTGTTATTACACAGCAGCCCATGCTTCGGCCATGTATAGATCGCTTCACAAGAATAAATGGTTCCAAGTCCAGTCTACTATTTGCTGCGACTTTTTCGTATTAAAAGACGACCCCGTATTCATGTTACGTGGAATGGTCGTATCGCCTTTCGGAAAAGGTCCCGCGCTACAAAGCGTCATTTATCCAAAACCAAGCTCATGAATAAGCCAGAATACACACACGCGTTGCGATATGCTACCGAAGCCACACAAGTTTATCTGTTGGAACATTACAAAAAACAATATCCTCATTATTTCGATTAAGCGTTTTTGGAAACGAGGCCCGCTACAGACCAAGATTATTTCATACCGCCTTCTATCGCAGATCGATGCATTGTTGTCACCTCGATTCGTTTCAACGAGATTGGATGCAAGAGATTCGGTTGCTATCCGTTCAAGAAAAATTGGGAAGTCTGTAGTGACATCGATTTCGATCAGTGGGTCAGAATAGGCAGCAGATATGCGATGGCATGTCAACTGTCTTGCAAAGACCATTCTATCGATACGGAGTGGACTCCAGATGGAAAATGCGTTCTCTCGAATCCTTTAAAAAAATCTTTTGCATCGATGCCTGAAAAAATTTTCGAAAGGGCCTCGAGACATATTTTTCATGGCGGATTTGATATAGTCGAGGGTCGTTTGAAAATTAACAAGACATACTGCGACGCGTACGGTTTAGATTTTCAGAACGACGAATGCACCAGGTCTGGTGGTCAGAAATTCGGCGAATGGTTACTGGGTACGACTGCCATCCGAGCCGCCAAGGTGGGTAACTTGAAGCCGTTGAAAGATAAACCGCCTAAAATTCCAAATTACATGATATATACAATTCGAGCTGGTAGAAGCAGCCGTATCAGACGCGAAGCCATTGAAGAGCCTATCGAAAATGTAAGTGTCTTTCACGACATAGCGTTCGAGCTGTCTAAAGACTTGGGCAGAGAGATCTCGGAATACGCCGTTGAAAATTTTTTGAAACGCAAGGCCCCAAAACTATTATCCAAAGCGGCCAATAGCATTGCGGCAAAAATTGTCTTGAAAAATTCGATCGTCTTGTCTATGAAACAAATTGGAACAATGTCTCTGAGAGCTTTGGGAACGAGTATTGGTGTCATTACTACAGCTTATGCCATATACGAATTGGTAAATGGGATATTAGATAGTATGGATCCATACGATTACTCAAAAGTTATAGACAAACAAACACTAGAAAAAATTGACCGAGAATTGGATTACACATATTATCAAGACGGTCCCATTCGCCCCGAACTAACTCCAGATTATATTTGGGAACATGAAATTTTAGAAATTGACGAAAACGAACGCTTAAACTTTATGACTTCTAAAGTAGAAGAATATCTGACGGCATTGCACGCAATACCAGCCAACGAATATCATAAAAACTTAGAAAAAACAAAAAATAATTCATTAACAGAGTTTGTTTGGTTAGAAAAAAGTGATTGGAACAATACTCTATTTAAATGTATCCTATTTGTAATGATTTTTCTGACATTGGTATTTTTAAATTGGATACATGTTTGGTCATGTTGCTTATTTTTCACAATGTTGTTTTACAAAAATTTTTAAAGTAAGAAATAATATTTTCACTGCTTAGAAAATGAATCAACCAACCAACTTGAAAAAAAAAAAAAAAAAAAAAAAAATTTTTTTTTTTTTTTTTTTTTTTTTTTTTTTTTTTGAGTGGGCGTGGCTTTACTATTACAGTATGTATATATATATCGGATGGAAAAGTCTTTAGAGTATAACTTGCGTATAACTTGCCATAACACTTTTTCATCATTTTGAAAGATGGATTCGTCAATATTATATATTTGTGTTATTTTATGGATAATCTATCGGTTTTGTTATGGTTTACGTTTAATTTATTCAGACGTCCAAAAATTGTTCTATTATAAGAATGATGAAATCATAGCTATTTTGAAAAATATAGACTCGTTGAAATATACTTTTCGTGAATCGTTTTCTGATCCGAAATGTAAAAGAATTTACAGCGCTTTAGTAATATATGAGGATTCTAAAGTCGTAGATAAGTATCTTCAATGGAATGGATCTACGCATTATTTTATTTCTATTATAGCCTATCTATATAACATACATCCTATTGTGAAAATTTTAATGATTTGCTATTACATGAGCAATAGACTAAATATGAATATATTTTACAATTCCAGTTTGAGACACTATATGGGATTTTATCTACAGCAAGACGACATAAATCCAATAGAATGCCTTAATACTTTTATTTTTAACCAATTGCTTAATTTAAACAAGTCTACAAATTTAAAACGAAAATATTTTGTAGATTATTATTACCAGCATAGCTTTGGTAAAAGATTTTTGTTGAAAGAATATTCAGAGACCCTGTCTGTATTTAATCTCATAGACTTAAAAAATAAAAATATAATTAATATATGTGCTGGAAATGCTTGTGGAATTCATCTTGTAGACACCAAAATGACATGCGTTGATTTGAAACAGTACAAAGGCATGAAATTATTACATAATATGAATGTATGTAATTTTATACAATGCGACATCAATGACGATAAATTTGAAAAACTAATACCATCCTATAATGTATGGGTAGCCATTCACGCTTGTAGAGGATTACCCATACGAATAATAGAAATGTTTGAAAAACACGCTTCAAACTCTTCAGAATTATATTTAGTACCTTGTTGTACATTGAGCAAAGGCTATTATAGAGCAAATTGTGATTTATACGAAAGAATACATAAAAAATATTATACTGCTAAAGAAGATATGCTAAGGCAACATATTTATCCAGCCATGCATTTTGAGTTGCTATGTTCTTTATGCAAGTCGAGTAAATTTAAAGTTAAAACATTAACAGATATGAGATCTGTAAAAAATAAAATTATTATATTATATATGTAAAAAAATATTTTCACTGCCAGTGCTTACAAAATGCTCCGCCCACGTAACTTAAAAAAAAAAAAAAAAAAAAAAAAAAAATTTTTTTTTTTTTTTTTTTTTTTTTGAGAGTGGGTGTGGACTACACTATAAAAGACCCTGCCAACAACCTACAGTTATTATTTCTTTCTTCAAACATGATTTACAACACTTGCGAGGGTTTTACTCTAGCAGAGGATGGAGTCAAAGTCATCGATAACATATTGACTCCAGAAGAGCTTTCAGCGCTACAAGATAAAATGTGGCAATGGCTTAGCGACAAAACTAAATATTTATCAACTCCAATCGTAAAAAACAAACCGTTGACGTATGAATCAATATTTGAATTTTTTCCAAAGTCTGGAATGCTATTACAGAATTGGGATTTCGGACACAATCCCATGTCTTGGGCTATTCGTCAAAATCAAAAAGTTATCGATACATTTAGTAAAATTTGGAAAACCGACGAATTATTAACTAGCTACGACGGTCTCAGCATATCTTTGCCATGCGAAATAACTAATCGAGGTTGGTATCGAGGAACAGATAAACTTCATACAGATCAGTCATTTATGAGAAATGGATTTGAATGCGTACAAGGGTTGGTCAATTTATTCGACGTCAATGAGGGAGACGCTACCCTTCGAGTGCTGAGAGGTAGTCATAAATTACACAAAGCGTTTCGAGAACAATATCATATTAATAATCCAAAAGACTGGTACGTAATAACAGACGAACAGAAACAATTTTACATGGACAAATTAGGACACGATTCCGATATTTGCGTAAAAGCTAAAGCGGGTTCGCTTCTTCTATGGGACAGCAGAACGATTCATCAGGGCATAAAACCTCAGCATTTCAGAGAAAAACCAAATATTCGCTGCGTATTGTATGTCTGTATGACACCTGCGTCTTTAGTATCCGAATCGGTATTAAAGACGCGAATACTACGTTTTGAACAGAGACGGACTTCCAATCATTGGCCCCATAAAATTCAAATTTTTCCGATAACGCCACACACGTATGGTAATCCTATACCTCGAGTAGAAAACGACGACTTGGAAGAAACCGCTTTAATGAGAAAGCTTATTGGATATAATTATCTGGAGAAATTTAAGAATCCAAAAGGAAAAAAACGAAAAAGACTGCAGTAGAATTGATCTGACAAAAAAGTACTATGAGCCAACGACAAATTTTTTTGGATACAGAAACGACTGGTTTAAAAAAAGTAGGTGTAGGCCATAGTGTTATAGTGTAGGTCACACCCACTCTCAAAAAAAAAAAAAAAAAAAAAAAAAAAAAAAAAAATATTTTTTTTTTTTTTTTTTTTTTAGGGGTTTGGCTATATATAGATTATTACATGATTATTTTATTTCTCTCTTTCTCTTTCCATGTCAGGTTTATTTGTATCTACCCAGTCAGGTGCATAATGTTTACACACTCTACATCTAAGTGATAATGCTGCCTCCTGTCTTACTATGTTAAAAAAATTATCTGGTACCTTAAAATCTTCTTCACACGTGCATGTTTCGCTATGGGTTACTCCAGAAACGCTTTTTAGGCAGGATGATATATGCCAACCATTTTCGTCACTATATATCAATCGAATGTTTAATTCTGGCCTTTTAAGCGAAGCTAAATGAAATTTTAACAATGTTGCATATTTTTCATATTTGTTGAAATCCTGCTTATATTTCTGCAGCATGCCCTCTGGCAATATCAATAGCTTTTTATAAAAATTCTCATCATTATCATGAGGCGAAATTTTGATTAGAGTTTCAATGACTTCCATCATGTACTTATTTATACATGGTTAGGTAGAACCTACTCATAACAGTCTTTAGCAATATTCTTATCGCAAAAACAAAAGTCTTCAAATTGTAAAATATGGCCATTATATGGATAATTATAATATGATATGGTTGTATTTTCCATAATATCGTTCTCTTTTACACGGTAATCGGTTTGTTGCGTCTCTGTCCAAAGTAATTTATTGGGCATCATTATTTGTTCCCCTTTTTCACATCCGCATTCATGATTATAAATACATTCTATAGAAATAGAATTTCTCCTCGATGGCCTGACTTTAAAATGAGGTTCATGATCGTAATTTGGGTCAATTAAAATACACGGTTTATCGAAATTATATTTACTACCCTTCCAATAAAGTGTTTTAGAAGATCGATTAACGGCAATAACCATTCCTATTACAGAATAAAAATAAAAGTCGTCCAAATTTTCAATGGGAAAATAAGATTCTGAAAACATCCATTTTACATGAGCTATTACGAATTTCCACGTCCGTTTGGCCTCCCATTTTTCGGATATATCCTTTTCTATATCTTTCGTAGGATTTAAATTCGACAAAGGTAAATATTTATCATCTAATGCTGAAGAATATTCTAACTTATCATCCGTTTCTAAATTAGAGGGATTTTGATTTATAATATGTTGAAAATAGCGTATGGAAAGAGTCATGTTTCTTTCATCATTAAACACGTAACATGGTAAATTAAAATAACTAAAATACCAGCCAGGTTTGGCTATCTGAGTCATTTCTAAAAATCCCTCCATCTTCTAGTTTCAGTATAAATTATTTTCAATACATATATACTTATTTATCATGTAAAATTTACCAAATAGATTTAATTCTGATACATAAATATCTTCAGCCATGACAGTAGTCATAAATTTCTTTTAGTCTGTCAAAAACAATATTGAATCTGGCTCGTTAAATTTTGACATACATCCCAATAGATACAATCTCGAAGAAGAAACATGTTTTCCAAGTTCCATACATTTTTATTGTCGGCATCCATAAACTATGGTCTAATCTAGTCCCAAGCCAGTCTCTTTAATTTAAATCTTTGTTTTAAAACAAGAGGATCATGAATTTTAATACGTACGGATCCATATATTCCAATTTTAAGCAATGTTCTTTGTCTATGATCCGAAACGACGTTATCATATTTGATTTGGGGAATTCGCCATACGAAACTTGGACCGTGTCTCGCATGTATCCTTACGAGTCCATCGCCATCGATTCCAACAGACCTTTTCTGCTGGCCCTCAAATCATTTTTTAAATCGGATGTGACCGCGTCTGTTGTTTCCAATCCCAATTATCTATGGACTGTTCTTTTAGGCAACGAACGCATGATTTATCCCATCAGTCGAGACACGAATGCAAATAACACTTTACGTTTTTACGCGACCCCTTATTTCGTGACAAATCCACAAGTAGTCAGTCGATATGTGCAAAGTATGATCAAACCGGCTTACGAAAACATATATTTCTACAAAAGCACAATCATGTATTTGGATAATTATGATGCACCCTTTCCAGGAGGCTGTTACTTTAGCGAACACGGTCCGACCGATTTCTATAGACTCTGTTTTTTGTCCGACGAACCTATAGAATACGTACTCAATCTGGCCGCAGTATGGCAAAACCGACACGACGTCTTAAACATACCTTTCATGACCATGAGTAAGGTAGTTGAACCTAAATTCATGGACGTCAAACCCGTAAGCGGCTTTGGGTTTTCGGAATCGAGCGTCACTTCCAGTGGTATGATACAACGTAGGCTGAGTCCAGAGAAGCCTGAGCTCGTGATCCAAGATATTTTAACATCCTATTACAGAAATATGTCTAGATATATGGACGAACAAAATTTTTCTAAATTGGTGCCTCTGGGTCTGATTATAGAATGGCCCCTGGAAATCATATTCGAAAACTCAAAACCGATCGAGAGAACGTACGAAGACAGAAAATTTATAACTCTCAGCATCAACGGCACCAGCCCGAAACGCGTTGTACAAGTCTTGCATCCATACGATCGATACATAGAATATAGCGAAGTGCCAGCATCGACCGTCTGGACACCAATATCTTTTGTATATACCACGTTGCTGACAGACATAACCATTCAGAAAGTTATCGTGGACACGGTCGTCATAGGCCTCGTTTACAGACAAGTGTTTTTCTGTCTCAGTTATCCATTATTGGAAGGCAGGCCAGCGAGAAAGGCTATATTGAATACCGAACACATACTGTCCGTAGCCACTATCGAAGATCTCGAATCGGATCCCAATATACGCATTCTAGAGAGTTTAAAATACGATGATAAATATTCGCTGAGACGCGTGGCACTGAAAAACATCTCGTTAGAAACTTGGTGCCTGACCGTAGCCGAAAATAAGCATCCCAAGCTCAGAAGTTTTAAATTACCATACCTCGTAAAAGAATGGTTACAATTTTTCACGGAAGCTAAACCGAACACGTTTGAAATAGATATCAGCCTCGTCCGATTGGCCCTCATGTTATCCAAACACAACATATGTTACAATTTAATAGCCACGAACGAACCTACGGAACACGTGGACTTGACTGATAACCAGGTCAAATTTTATACGAGCGAAAAAATTGTAGATTTTATAAATGAAGCCAGAATCAGGAAAATGGAAGCGCAAGACGATACCGCTTGTGTGGTATCATAAACATAATTGAAAAAAAAATCTTACATTAAAAAAAAAAAAAAAAAAAAAAAATTTTTTTTTTTTTTTTTTTTGTGTGACTTTGAATGACCTTGACGCTCGTTGCCACAAAAAGCAAGTCGGAGCAAAATAGGAGAAGGTAGGAGCATGAATCGTAGCTACCCTATAGAAATGGATAGATTTTTTTTTTTTTTTTTTTTTTTTTTAATATTTATATTATATTATATTTATATTATATTTATATTATAATATATTTATAATAATATTTATAATAATATTTATATTATAATATATTTATAATAATATTTATAATAATATTTATATTATAATATATTTATAATAATATTTATAATAATATTTATATTATAATATATTTATAATATATTTATATTATATTATATTTATATTATATTTATATTATATTATAATAATATTTATTATAATATATTTATAATATATTTATAATATATATATATATATATATATATATATATACTTGTATACTCAGAAATTACTGTAAAACATCTTTTAATTTAAGTGATTATAATTTTGTAGTCTGGATTTGTATGTCAATTATAGTGTCTCTGTCTAAGTCAGTTTCACTATATCAGCATGAGACTACACTCTTTATTTTCTTGCCAAACCCAACGCAAGTCTGGAATTGGTATGTCAATTATAGTGTCGTTGTCTCAGCCAGTTTCAAGATATCAGCATAAGACTACACTCTTTATTGTCTTGCCAAACTCAACGTAAGTTTGTAGACAGGACAGATTGTGTATGTCAGCTATAGCGTTGTTGTCTAAGCCAGTTTCACTATATCAGCATAAGACTACACTCTTTATTGTCTCCCAACGCAAGTTTGTAGTCCGGATTATGTTGTCTAAGCCAATTTCACGATATCGGCATGAGATTATGTTTTTATTATCTTGCCCAACCTAACGTAAGCTTGCATTACCTATAATTGATGCCTTTGTCTAATTTTCTGAATGTTAAGCTTATGCGGACACCTAATTTTTCTGGTTCTTTTGATATTTCATGAAACCAATATTTGTTGGTTGGTGGGCGCATTACCATTAAGCTACCACTCGTCATGTTATAATAGACTGGCTTAGCACCCAACTTTGAAAATTTAAATTTTCTCTCTTGGCCAAAACTAACGCATGCTATGGGTGAATCAGCAGCAATGTCTGTTACATCGTCTTTATGTTTTCCAATACTATCGTATCCGTTACGATATTTATTAACCAAACAGAAATTATATTTATAATTAGTAGCCAATTCCACCATCTGTTTAATGCGAAATAGCGTTGGCGTCCATACTTTGGCTGGAACATTTGTGCCAGAATACGAATAGGTTATGAAACTGTTGTCGCCATAGCCAGCCACGAGACGGGGAACAGAATGCGTGTGATAAATTTTATAATTTTTTATATAAACTATTTCCTTCTCCAACAAATTTAAATATTTACCAGGTTTTGAAATGAAGCTGGAATCGAACGTTACATTTAAATCGGACATGTTAATAATAATATTACTGAGTCAAGTTCTTCTATTTATACTAAATTTTATTTATTATGACCTTGAAAGAATATCCAAGGTCACATTAAAAAAAAAAAAAAAAAAAAAAAATTTTTTTTTTTTTTTTTTCAAGTATTACCATGACTCATACATTAAAAGACTAGCAAACGTCAATTGTAAAAATTGCATTATGAATTGGACATAAACTGCTACTGTATGAGCTTTTACAATATCTCCCCCTGACTGACTCGTCGTGGTAGTATTTATAGTATAAATTAGATAAGAGTACATGATAACATTCATTGCTATTATAAATAGAAGTGTTCCGCATAATATTGTTTTCAGGTTCATCGTTGCTTGTTTTACCAATATACTAATGGTTGTATGCTAGGTGGTGGTGATCTGGGTGGAGATCTTGATCTGGATCTGGATCTGGACCGATCGCTGTAAAAATCTGAATCGTTGAGGCCTGTGTAATCCAAATCAGAATAATTGAGTTCAGAGTCTGAATAATCCAGGCCATGTAATTGCTCAAATTTTTCTGTCTGTTTCAAGTTGAGCATCTTTCTGATATCTTTTCTAGTAAGGCGTTTTTTACAAGACGGGCAAGGTGGCAATTTGGATACATTTGAGTTTTTACCCTTAGAATATTTATTGGAGGCTTTTTTATTCGAAGCGTTCCGTTTTCGTTTATTATATAATCGATTGGCGCATTGCGCATGGAAACGATGTCTGCATTCAGCAATAAATAGATTTCCTTTCTTTTCTCGGCAAATTGCACATTTATATTTCATACTTTTTTAAACTACGACACCAAGATTGGGAGGTGATCTTGATCTTGATCTTGATCTTGATCTGGATCTTGATCTTGATCTTGATCTTGATCTGGATCTTGAACTTGATCTGGACGTATCGCTATCAGAGCCCGACAAGTTATGATCTCGTCCCCATCTTCTCACCACGGCTTCCATCAGGCGCCACCTGTCTTTCATCCTGCCACCTATTCTTCGGATATCCTTTCTGGTAAAATATCTATTACAGGCTGGGCATTGAGGCAAAGATAAATTTTTTGGGATTTTACCACTAGCTCCTATCTTTTTCCTAAGAGCTAGTCGTTTTATTCGATCTTTGGTTATGTCTCCACGTGCCACGGAACGTATACGCTGCCTACGTAATCCTCGCGCGCATTCTAAATGATAAGGATGCCCACACTCAGGAGAAAATAATTCTTCGGTAAGCACATCGCCTTGGCAAACAACGCATTCAGGATCCATCTTTTTTTTTCATGTCGACTGGCTATCGTCAGTCTTTGGGGTATTGTCCAATAATTTCATTAGCGACGAAATAACCATTAATTTATTTTGTTTGAAGTAAGAATTAACGTAGCCATGCCAATAAACATAAATTCGAACATAACGATCCTCTAATTTTTTTAAGCTACGACACCAAGATTGGGAGGTGATCTGGATCTTGATCTGGACCTGGATCTGGATCTGGATCTGGATCTGGACCTGGATCTGGACCTATCGCTATCAGAACCTGGCAAGTTAAGTTCTCGTTCCCATCTTCTCAACGTGTCTCCCATCATGCGACTTATTCTTCGGACATCATTTCTGGTAAAATATCTATTGCAAGCTGGACATTGAGGCAAAGATAAATTTTTTGGAATTTTACCGCTAGCTTTTATCTTTTTCTTAAGAGCTAGTCGCTTTATTCGATCTTTGGTTATTTTTCCGCGTGCCACACGACGTATACGCTGCCTACGTAATCCTCGCACGCATTCTAAATGATAAGGATGTCCGCACTCTGTATAGAATAATTCTTCGGTAGGCACTCCGCCTCCGCAGATAACACATTCAGGATCCATCTTTTTTTCATGTCGACTGGCCATCGTTAGTCTTTTGGGCGTTGTCTAGCAATTTCATTAGTGACGACATAATCATTAATCTACTTTGCTTGAAGTAAGAATCAACGTAACTAATAGCCATGCCAATCACCATAAATAATAACATAAGCATCCAATCCATATCTTTATTCATGACCCTCTGATTTTTTTAAATGAATCACTATTATCGCTCACATTCTCTGATTCTAGAGAAACGATCTGGACCACCCATGACTTGGCCAGGTTTAAACAGTTTTCTTCTTTGTTCGCAAGCCGCACAAGTACCGTTCACGATCCGGCATACAGGTGAAGAAATCTTTGGGACTTCAGGGGATTTCCAAGCACGCTGACGGTAATTTTTTCTCGGCCGATTGTAGCGTTCCCAAGAATTCATTGCATCCAATTCTCTACGAGAATATTCCAACCACGCCTGAAGTTCGTCATCGTTCATAGCATCGAAGTTGGGTCGAGGAGAATAGCCATAGTATATGGGCTCATTACTATAAAAAGCCATGTTATTTGATTGTGGGTAGCAAGAGACTACCTTATATATATACACGAAAGCGGTGCGATGCCACACCCAAAAAGAAAAAAAAAAAAAAAAAAAAATATATATATATTTTTTTTTTTTTTTTTTTTTTTTCAAGGTTGGTTGGTTGGTTTCTAAAGTTATATTTCTAAAGTTATATTTCTCAGTTGGCTGCTACAGTTATATTTCTAAGTTGGCCATTAAAGCTATATTTCTCAGTTGGCTGCTAAAGCTATATTTCTTTAGCCAATCATTGTAGATGGCGCTGCAGTCTATATATATAGTATATATATAGTATATCTATTAGGGTGGGTGGGAGTGGAATTTATTTCTTCTACTGTACGGTCATGCATAAACTTGCTCCTGATGTCTAAACCCATTCCCTTTAAAATAGGATGAAATAGCGTTATTTATACAATATTGGCTTTGAAAACAAGATATTTATAGACTTTTGTCTGACAAATGACAAGATATTGCAGATTTTCATGAAATCATGGACTCTTATAGAAAAATCTAACCATCTAGAGTCGGTCAATGTACATCTTACTGAAAGCACATTACGAGACATAGTAACTAGACGACCGTTGCTGGCAAATGTCGAGATACAATGAGGGTGTAGTCACGTTACCCATAGTTAATATAGACAAGCTTCAAGGGTGGGCGTGGCACCTGGAAAAAAAAAAAAAAAAATTTTTTTTTTTTTTTTTTTTTTTTTATGTAGCCATGTCTTACAAATATATAATTTATGGAGTAATTGCTAATATATTCTTATGATAATCCTCTATTAAATTTAATGTTGATTTTAATTTAGCGATATATTCATCACGTACATCAGATGAACAAGCCTTTGGAGAATAGCTTGCCGTCCGTTTAGCATGCTGAAAATATTTCTCTACTAATTCGAACGACGATTGCAATCTTTGGATGTGCTCGTCATCTATAATTCGATTGGTAGTTGGGTTTGATATTAATTCTGTCAGCCGCTTGACATTTTTATAAATTGCGTGTAACCGATCAGTGGACTTAGATTCCCAGTCACTCATTATTCCAATTAAAATGGCTAAAGCGTCGACAATACTGAAAAATTTTTCATTTTTGTCCATTAATTTATCAATATTTGCTTTTAAAATTTCCACTTTTTTCTGAAACCTTTTATTATTAACTGTCCCAGTCTCTAAAAATTCCAAATCCACAAGCATTTCACCGTAATAATCTTCATATTTAAAAATGATATTTTCCACGTACTCCATTATACTTTATTTAATTATCCTCTAACGCTTTCTTATAATAATTTTCTTTAAAATTTAGGGTTGATTTTAAAGTTGCAATATATTTATCGCGCCTATCAGGTGGATGTATTCTTGGGTTATAGCTACCCTCAGCCTCGTCAGGATATGAACACATCGATAAGAGAGACGATTCCAATTTATCTATGCACTCATGATCTATAATTTGATTGCCAGTTGGGTTAGTTACTAGTTTTTTCAACCGTTTAGTATCGTTATGAATTTTGCGTATAAGATTGATAAAATCAAATTTCCAGTCATTCATTATTGTAGCCCAAATTGTAAAAGCATCGATAATGCTGAAAACGCCTTCATTTATGTCTATTAATTTATCCATATTCGATTTTAAGGACGTCATTTCTTTCGCAAACTCATCTTTATCTATTATTTCACCCAAATTTAAAGATTTCAAATCTACAGCCGTATTGCGGTAATATTTTTTATGTTCGTTCATAATTTCTTTAACATGGTCCATTATGCCTTTATTATAGCCAGATCAGATTTTTCATTCTATATGTCTTACATATATCTAAGGGTCATTTTTAACGCTCTCTTATAAACATCCTTTATTAAATTTAATGATGATTTTAATTTCTCCATATATTCGTCGCGTACATCCGAGGAACAAGCCTTCATAGAATAGCTTGCCGTCAGTTTACCAACGTAATAATATCTCTGTATCGATTCGAATGAATTTTGCAAATTTTTAATGCACTCGTCATCTATCATTCGATTGTCAGTTGGGTCTGTTATCAATTCTCTCAATCGCTTGACATTTTCATGAATTGCTTGTAAATGCTCAATGGTGTCATCATCCCAGTTATCCAGTATTCTAGTTACAACGGCTAAAGCATCGATAATACTGAAAATTTTCTCATTTTTGGAGAGTAGCTTATCAATATTTGTTTTTAAGGATTTCGTTTTTTCCTCAAACTCATCCGTCCCAATCTCTAAATCTTTCAAATTCTCAACGACTTCACAGTAGTAATCTTCATATCTAGAAATAATTTTTCCCACGTATTCCATTATGCTTTATTTAAGAAAAATTTTAATTATTGACTATCCTCTAATGCTTGCTTGTGATGATTATCTATCAAATCATGAGCGGTTTTTAATTTTGTAATATATTTATCTCGCCAAACAGGTATGAACGCTCTATCGAGTTCTAGCGATCTAACGTGGTCAGGATAATCCTTTATCGATTTGAACGACGATTCCAAGCTATGGATGCACTTATCATCTATAATTCGATTGCCAGTCGTTATTAGTTTTTTCAAATCTTTAGCATCTTTATCAACTGCACATATAAGATTGGTAAAATCAAATTTCCATTCCTTTATTATTATAGCCAAAACGGTAAAAATATCGATAATGTTGAATATCTCTTTATCTACGCCTATTAATTTATCCATATTCGATTTTAAGGACGCCATTTCTTTTTCAAACCCATCTTTATCTATTATTTCACCCAACTTTAAAGATTTCAAATCTGCAGCCGTATCGCTATAATATTCTCTATACTCGTCGATAATATGTTTAACAGGATCCATTATACCTTTATTATGGCCAAAATATATAATTTTTTTACGATCGGACATCAGTCAGATTTTTCCACGACAAGTCAAACATTTCTACATCATGTTCAGTATCCAAATTCACATACTCTTGGATTTCATCTTTTTCTCCCGTCTTGAGGTTTTCGCTCTTTTTCATCAGGTAGCCTTTATCGTTTATGAATCGGCCAACTACCATTTCTTGGCGATTGCCATCCATAATCATGTTACCAGTTTCCATTACACAATTTACGCCCGGCCCAGACTGATGCATCATTTCATGAACTCTCGTCGAAAGAAATTTAGGTAACGTAGCCACGCCATTTAGCAACGACTGCATACATTGCTCAACATCGTTTCTGGTAGCATCAAAATTGTAATAAGGGGCTAAAGGCATTTCTGATGCGGCTAAATTATTCATCTTGACTCGATATATATAGACAAAGAAAAAATACTTAATTACAATCAACTAGAAAACTGTTGCTGGCAGACGTCAAGACACAATGGGGATACGTTAGCCATCTTATATAGCCAGGCCACAGCCACAAATAACCCCTAAAGTTCTACGGCTAATACCTGTTCCATTTTATTAATGCGATTCAAGACCCTGGAAACCAGATTCAAATTTTTATATCCATCCAAACTGATGACCATTTTCGAATGCTCGATTCTATTTGGATACATATGAAGGGGTTTGGCAAATCCCAACTCAATAGGAAAACATTCATTGTAGTACGGAGATATTCTGACTTCGGTACCCTTTTCAGGATCTTTACACACAACTTGATTTTTTTCGGCGTCGTGGTAAAGAAAAATTAAACTAGTGCCTCGAATAGGCGCCCAAGGAAAGCTTTCAGTCGCAACTACAATACAATTCGGCTTTAGAACCAGATTTTTACCCAATTGGATTTCGGGTCCATCCATTTTATGTTTTAGATAAAACTCGTTGAAACGTATCCTGGTCGCTGGTTTCAAGACTACGGCTCCGTCCGCTAGCATTAAAAGGGTATCATCAATACGATCCACTATCGGAATATTCTTTTCTCGAAAAAAGTCTTCGACAGATATTTTATGGATTAGACTCGAATCCCTTACTTGAACCCAGACCATAGATTTAGGATCCATTCTATCAAACAAAATTGCACAATATGTCAATGATAGGCACAGCTCATGTTTATATAGAGTTGACACACCCACTTGGAAAAAAAAAATTTTTTTTTTTTTTTTTTTTTTTTTTTAAATGTGACCTTGAAACATAATATAGTATAGTCTTCATTGAACCTCAACCTATCTCGTCGTCCAAACTCTCCAACAATTCTCCTGACACATCCTTCCAAGAATCTCCAACCACCTCTACGTAGATCTTACCAAATCTCTTCAGCAGTGCCTCGTTTACATTTTTAACGTCTGGATAATACTCTCCGAGCTGCTGCAAGTGTCCCTCTGCTGCAACTACGGCTCTCTCGATCCTGACAGCAACCCTATCGTCAGAAGCCGATCCGTACAGTCTCAAGAGAGCCAGGAACACAACACAAGCTGAATCGGTACCCGTCAAGCCTGAAATGCTATCTGTCTCGTCGATACAATGGTAGATGGCCCTGACGCCTCGAGCATGATCCTCGTATTCTTTTCTAAGTGGAACCGTAGGCAAATAGAGCTTGAGATGTTTGGGTTTGAACCCTCTGAATCCGTCTACGGCCAAGATCTCGTAGATCTCTCTCGAAGAGAGCACGGCCCCAGAACAATGATTTCTGATCCATTTGTTGAGAAGCTTTGTCCACTCAGCCGTAGTAGTGGGCACCTCTCTAGATCCCAGCAGAGTTACGAGCCTATTCTTGAACCCGTCTTCGGTCGAAACGTCAACTCCCATCCATTGGGCTACCTCACCAATAAGTTCTCGCCGATGAGACTCTAAGGTACGAAAAGGTTCTCCTTTCAGGACCCCACGCACTAACTTTCGTCTCAGCAGATGCTTAATATCGTTGTCCAAAGTTGCCATGACACGTAATTTAACAATGACAATTTAAAACAATGCTTCTATAGAGAGAGAAGGATCTGAACTGGTCTAGCAAGGATACGGCTTATATATACCCAAGCCACACATGAAGGTCATTACAAAGTTACATTAAAAAAAAAAAAAAAAAAAAATAATAATAATAATTTTTTTTTTTTTTTTTTTTTTAATGTGACCTTGACGGAATTACAATAGTTTACTAAAGTCGTTTAATCAGCTTCTGAAATGCTATGAGTCATGAAACATTTTTGTCAGACTTCACAAATAGCGTCTTCCCACTGGTCCCACATTAAATTAAACGCGACATCTAACCTATCCAGGTACGATTGTCTAGTAGAACAATCCCTTTTAGACGAAAATTTCAACTTTGTCAGCATTGCATCATCGCAATAACTCTTTATCAAGTCCAAAGACGTTTTCAACTTTTCTACGGCGTCCGCTATCGCATCATCTTTCGAAGGGCCGTCTGTCTGTGCTACGCTATCTCGAACAATCTGATGAACTTGCCTGGATTCGAAATACCATTTGCTGAACGTGGTTTCCACAATGGTCAAGAAATCGATGATGCGAAAAATTTCTTTGTCTTTGGCAACCAAATCGTTGACTATTTTATTGAGAGATTCTTTATCAACGACCCCTTTCGAAGACTCTAAACGTGCTATTGTTCTATGGTAGTCATCTCGCATGTAGCTAAATATGACTTCTATATTATCCATACTATATTTATTCTAGCAAAACTAAAATATAAACAACGTTAAATAAATACTATATATCTCCTTTATGTTTAAGTATATATTTAATCTTTTCAATACGAAATGTTAGGCAGAAATGAGCGTGGAACCCCATACTTATATAGAGCTAAGCCACACCCACACTTGAAAAAAAAAAAAAAAAAAAAAAAAAAAAATTTTTTTTTTTTTTTTTTTTTTTTTTTAAGATAGGTATACTGTGATACAATTTGTAATAGGTGATCGACAAATTGGACAAGTTGTGAAATGGCTTGAACAACTTTTACAACAAACGAAATGCTTACAATCTTCAAAAACAATTTGTCTCTCTCTGCTAAAACAAATATTACACAGTAATTGAGAATTTTCTAAATCTGTATTGGTAATATTAGTCATTGATAACTCTCGCTTCTGGGCTATTTCACTCGGATCGTCTTTGTCAGCTAGCTCACCTTTCATAAATCTAATATAAACATAACAGTCAATCTTTTTCATCAATAATTCAAAAGCCTTATCAAAAATATCTACTTTCAATTGTTCTGTACAATCTACGATAGTATTTGTTGTAAGAATCAAATATTTCAAGACCCAAGCTTGATAACGCCAATGGACACGTGGCAACTTTTTCTCGCCCAACAGACATCTAACATCAGGATCGGACCGAACATCTTCATAATGTAAAACAAGCCTCAATTTCATGTCCAACCTGGAAATCATCTTTTCAACTGTATCCAGTCTAATTTGCAAACGGCTAGCGGGGGTCTGAAAATATATTTCAAACTTTCTCAAAATACAGTAGGCAAATTTAAATTTGAACATTCCGTAGGCCTTTTCACGAGAGGCGAGACGAACGCAATCTTGGAGTAGTCTACGAAAATCACCTCGGATAGACATGATACCAATGATTTATTTTGAACGTAAACTCGCATTTATATAGCCAGGTTTTTTTTCAAGTCTTAAATAAGTTAAGCCACGCCCACTAAAAAAAAAAAAAAAAAAAAAAAAAAAAAAAAAAAATTTTTTTTTTTTTTTTTTTTTTTTCAAGGTTATATTTGGTAAGTTTTTATACACTTGCCAACAGTACTCTTTTACTTAGATTACCAAACGGATCGTGGTTGCGAGACAGGTCATCATCAATACGTTTAATATAACCGTAATATTTCAACTTTTGAAACAATACTTCAAAAACCCTATCGAAAATATCCACTTTGAATTGTTCTGCATAGTCTGCAACGGTAGATGCTGTAACAATCAAACAGTTTAAAACCCAAACTTGATAACTCCAATGGTTATGTGGCAACATTTCCTTGCCGAACAGACTTTTAATATCAGGAGAGATTATACTGTAGTTAGAATGTATGATATTCCTCAATCTGACATCCAACCTCTTAATAACCCTTTCGACAGTATCAGGTATGTCCTCCGAGTCACTAGATGAATTCTGAAAATATACTTTCAGCAATTTCAAAATAGAGCGGGTAAATGGAGATTCTAACACTTCGCAGGTCTCTTGACGAGAGGCAAGACGAACACAATCCCTGAGTACGATACGAAACTCATTTTCGATGGACAGCACACGAAATTGGAAGAACATGATGTAAATGATTCCTTTAGAACACAAACCTGCATTTTTATAGGCACGATCACATTAATACAAATAGATATAGCTAAGCCACGCCCACTCAAAAAAAAAAAAAAAAAAAATTTTTTTTTTTTTTTTTTTTTTTTTTTTTTTTTTGAAAGTGGGTGTGGCATTTTTTAATTACTGGATATACACTCTTCTCTTTTCTACAATAGCTTTTCTACATATGGGACAATTTATCATCTTTTTGGAACAAGCCAGACAACATACTACATGCCCACAGTTAAAGAATGCGACTTCGCTCTCTTCTGTCAAACAGACCTTGCATTCGTTCTTCGTTTTATTCATAGGCCTTTTCCAATCGATTAAACCAATCAAATACGGGCATCTTGGACTCTTGCGAATATGTTCTTTTAGCGGATTATCGTAAGGTTTCCAATCATGCAAGATCACTTTGCAGTAAGCACATTGTACGAAATCTCCATACTTTAAGTAAAACATGCCGCATTCGGCTATCGATTTAGTATCATCTCCAAACGGAGAGCTGCGAAAGGTAGTCAATCTGTTTTCGAGTTGTGTCTTGTCACAAGTAAGGCCTGGGCACTCGATCTCTTCAATCGGTCTGTCCAACAGCTGATTTTTAAAGAGGTCCGCATATGTTTGAAGCCAGTCCTGCAATTTGACCTCTCCCTGCGTTTCAACATGAACGTCGAATATATCTTCCGTAGACACTGGAAAATTAGCAGCGACCCGTCCATGTCTCCAGAGCATCTGCATTTCAACTACGTCTAAAAATGCTGAAAATAGGCCTACGTAGGTGAACATTTCTTCAATCTCAAAAACTGGAAATGCATTGTCTATGTATTTGATGACACGATTCTTAGCAAACTCGTAATTGTCATTAAATTGCAGCATCTCACCCACGTCTACGGCCGAAACGTAAACCATTCCATCAGAAGCTAGGGTGGCTCTCAAACCGATCTTGCCGGGGAAAAATATTTTCATCCACATGACTCGAGAGGTAATGAATTAATGAAACTGCAAGCGCTGAGCACTGGCCTTTATAGTAGCGAGCTTATCTATGAAAACAGGATGCGATAGCTATTTATACGAATCGTTACATAAGTCCTTGAAAACAGGATGACCGCGTTCTAATTGGTTATTTTTAGACCGGCGAACAAGACAATTTCGCTCGGATTACCAAACGGATTATAGTTACGATCTAGGTCGCGTTCGATACAGGCAATATAGCCATAAGTGTCCAACATGTCTATCAGCGTTTCAAAAGCTACATCAAACATACACACTTTACAGTTTGTCCAGCACTCTGCAACAGTACATGCTGTAACAATTAGGCATTGTAGAACCCAAACTTGATAAGGCTGCACAATATCTTCAGCCAACAGACTCTTAACCTCAGGAGACATGCTATCATAGTCACAATACGCTATGCATTTCAATTGGCCTTTCAACATTCTAAATGCCTTTTCGGCTGTATCTATTCTGGCCATCTCGCGATTAGGGCGATTCTGAAAATACACTGTGAGCATTTTCAAAATAGACCGGGCAAACTCAGATTCCAACATCATTTCGCAGGTCTCTAGACGTAAGGCAAGTCGAACGCAATTTCGGAGCAGGTCCATAAACTCATATCGTATGAAATTCATTTCCACGATGCAAATGATTCTGTTAGAAGACAAACCGGCATATATATATAGGTTAGCTAGAGTCAATCAACCAATCAATCAACCTTGAAAAAAAAAAAAAAAAAAAAAAAAAAAATTTTTTTTTTTTTTTTTTTTTTTTTTTAAGGTGGGTGTGGCATGGCTATATAAACCATGGTTGATTTTATATGTATATATTTTTTTTTGGACTTTGTCATTTTTTACCAATCTCGAAATTTTTTATAAATTTATTTTTTTCATTTCGATTTTATATTTTTTATTTCTAAGTTTTTTTTTCACAAATCTTGAAATTTTTTAAGTTACTTATATTCAATGGACTCTCATAAAGTACCGTCTAAACCGATAAATATTTACAAGTTATTTTTTTTCACAAATCCAATATTGGTAGCCTATCGCTTTAAAAAAAATGTGTCAAACGAGGCTTCCATCGTCAAGACATGAGGAAGCCTCGTTTGACACAAATTTTTTAAATTTTTCACATCTATTGTACATAGACTCGTCTCTTTTCCGCAATGACCGTTCGGCAGACAGGACAATATTCGAGTTTGTCCGAACAGGCCATGCAGCACACCACGTGCCCGCAGTCGAAGAACGCCACCTGGCTCTCTTCCGTCAGGCAGACTTTACATTCGTTGGTGGTAGCCAATCTCTTGGACTTGACACGAGGGCCGTCGAACAGGTCATTTCTGAAGAGGTCAGTATAGATTTGCAGCCAGTCCTGCAACCTGGCATTCCCCTCAGATTCGATATGAACATCAAATACATACTCCGAAGACATGGGAAAATCGGCGGCGACCCTTCCGTGTCTCCAGAGTCTCTGCATGTCTTCGACGTCTGAGAACAGGCTCACGTAGTCGAACATTTCGGATATTTCAAAGACTGGAAAAGAGTCTAGATGTTTGGTGGCCCGATAGTTGGCAAATTCGTGAATATCATTGAATTTCAGCATCACGCCCACATCTACAGCCGAAACGTAAGTCTTTCCGTCAGAGGCTAGGGCGGACCTCAAGCCGATCTGGCCTGGGAAAAATAATCGCATCCACATGACTTGAGAGCTAGTGAGCGATTGAAACTGTAAGCTCTGAGCAGCGGCTTTTATAGTAGACCCCATATCCTTTAAAACAGGATGCGATAAGGAGTTGTTATTACATAAGTCCGGATGAGATAAAGTTATTTATAGCATAAGTCCTTGAAAACAGGATGGAAGCGGCTAAAAATATTGACAGGATATTATGCCACGTGATATTTTTTATCTAATTGGTTATTTTTAGACCAGCCAACAAGACAATTTCGCTGGGATTGTCAAACGGATGGTCACGTTTAATGCAGCCAATATAACCATAGGTGTCCAACATGTCTATCATTGTTTTAAAAGAAACATCAAACATACACATTTTGTCCAGCACTCTGCAACAATACATGCCGTAACAACTAAGCATTGTAGAATCCAAACTTGATAACACCATTCGCCAGGATTATCTTCAGCCAATAGACTCAGGAGACATGCTCTCGTAGTCGTAATAAGCTATACGTTTCAATTGGCTTTTCAACATTCCCTTTCGGGTGTATCGAGTTTGTCTATGGAAGGGACAGCGTTATTTTGAAAATACACTGTGAGCATTTTCAACATAGAGCGGGCAAACTCCAACATCATTTCGCAGGTCTCTAGACGTAAGGCAAGTCGGAGCAGGTCCATAAACTCATATCGTATGAAATTCTCCATGATTGTTCTAAACTGGCCTGATACAATTCAATGTTAGCTAGATGAGAGTGACAGACAGAATGAAGGTTTGAATACGGCTATTTATAAAGAATGAATCCAAGCCACGCCCACTCAAAAAAAAAAAAAATTTTTTTTTTTTTTTTTTTTCAAGGTTGTATTTTTAAATTAAAACTCTACGGCCAATACCTGTTTCAATTGATTCACACGATACAAGAGCCAAGAAACAGGATCTACATATCCGATCAAACTGACAACCATTTTCAAATCGTCGATCGCATCTCGATAGATATGAATGGATCTGGCAAATCCCAGTTCGATAGAAAACCGTCCAGTGCGTACGGACTGAGATATTCTGACTTCGGTACCCGTTTTAGGACTTTTACACACAGCTTCATTTTTTTCAACGTCGTGGTAAAGAAAAATTAATCTAGTGCCGCCAAAAGGTCCCCCACAAATGTATTCATTCACAACTACAATGCAATTTGGCTTGAGAACCAGATTTTCATCCAAACGGATTTCGGACCCATCTATTTTATGTTTTAGATAAAATTCGTTGAAACGGTCGATGGTTGCTGAATTCGCGGCTAAGGCTCCGTCTGCCTGCATTAAAAGGGTCCCGTCAATACGATCCACTATCGGAATATTTTTATTTCTAAAAATGCCTTCGAGAGATATTTTTATGAGTCTTTCAATGCCAGCTTTATTAGATTTTACTCGAATCCAGAACTCAGATTTAGGATCCATTTCTTCAGGCAGGTCCATAAACTCATATCGTATGAAATTCTCCATGATCGTTCTAAACTGGCCTGATACAATTCAATGTTAGCTAGATGAGAGTGGCAGACAGAATGAAGGAATGAAGGTTTGAATACGGCTATTTATAAAGAGTGAATCCAAGCCACGCCCACTCAAAAAAAAAAAAAAAAAAAAAAAAAAAAAAAAAAAAAAAAAAATTTTTTTTTTTTTTTTTTTAACAGTTGGTTGGTTGGTTGATATGATGGTTGGTTTCTAAAGTTATATTTCTCAGTTGGATTTTAATGTTATAATTCTCAGTTGGTTGCTAAAATTATATTTCTTTAGCTAATCATTGTAGATGGCGCTGTAGTCTATATATATAGTATATATATAGTATATCTATTAGGGTGGGTGGGAGTGGAATTTATTTCTTCTACTGTAAGGTCATGCATAAACCAGCTCCCTGATGCCCAAACCCACTTCCTTTAAAATAGGGTTATTTATACAATATTGACTTTGAAAACAAGACTTTTATAGACTATTGTCTGACAAATGACGACTGAGTAATATATAGAGCTTTACAATCATTTGGCATTAGCCTTCAAGCCTAAGCCCTTCTATCAAAACTCATTATCGAAAAAAATAAAATTTAACTCAAGAGTATCCTATAAATTTAAAAATGGTATGCTAATATTGTAAATTTAGACTTTAGAATTAAAAATATTAGAAATAAAATATTTTTTTTATCTGTATTTAAACATACAGACATTTCCGCTTCGCGGAAATGTCTGTATGTTTAAATACAGATAAAAAAAATATTTTATTTCATACTCAATTACACGATTATGCATATATGTTTGGCTTGTAATCCTAATCCATAATACTTTTCACCTGATCCGTCTTGGTAGAAGGATTCTAAAAAATATACTTTAAGCATTTTCAAAATAGAGCGGACATATGGAAGCCTTCATATACTAATGCCAACTTTTAAGACGGAGCTTGGCTTCTTCAAGCTGTACGATAAAACATTTTAAATAATAGCTATCCTAGATCTCAATAAAATATCTGTGTATTTCTTACGACCCAATCTCTATTTACACCCCACCCTCAAGTACCACAAATCTAGCTAAACTCTCCGTTTTGCGATAAATCCCGGTACAAGACACAGTCACTGGCAATATTATTCGAGCATTACCACCCTTTTGTCCAATCTTAGACTAGACTATTAAAAATCTAATATTGGCATTATTATCGACTCCTGATCAGTAGTTTAAGCCACATTTAAGAAAAACAATCTTTGCTTCGAATTTGCAGAGACTCTTCAGATCCGCTAATATTTTCCAAGGGTAAGACCTTCATCAAAACTCTTTGTCGAAAAAACTAAAATTAGCCCATGAAAATCGTATAAATTTACAAGATTTCATGTTAATATTGTAAATTTAGCCATCAAAATTAGAAAAAAATGTTAGTCAGTCAATATTTTCAGAGACTAAACCCTACAGCCAATATTTTCAAAGACAATTGTTCAATATTAGACTAAACGATTAAAAATCTAATATTGACAATATTATCGACTCCTGACCAGTAGTTTAAGCCACATTTAAAAAAAATCTTTGCTTCGAATTTGTAGAGAATCCGCTAATATTTTCCAAGCCTTCATCGAAACTCGTTGTCGAAAAAACCTAAATTAGCCCGTGAGTATCCTATAAATTTACAAGATTTCATGCTAATATTGTAAGTTTAGCCATCAAAATTAAAAAAAAAATGTTAGCCGGTCAAGACAAATCCATTCAGCCAATATTTCCAAAGACAAAGCCTTCATAAGGTAATCTGTAAAAACTAAAAAAATCAAACCTTATTTAAGAAAATAAGATTGTCGCATGGATCTTGCAGAGCTAATATTTTCAAACCCCTTGTCGAAAAAACTAAAATTAACCCTATGAGTATCTTATAAATTAAAAAAAAAAAAAAAAAAAAAAAAAATATGCTAATATTGTAGATTTAAAATATTTTGCTAATGCTTATCACAACATAGCCATCCAATCAATATTTTCAAAGGTTAAGCTTTCATAAGGCCGCTGAAATGTCTGTATGTTTTATTACTGATAAAAAATATTTATTTCAAACTCGACTCAATAGCGAAATATATATATATATATATATATATATATGTATATATATGCCTCAAGTACCGCAAATCCAGCACGAGTATCGTCTATGCAATAACTAAGGCCAAACGCAATGTCGCATGCAAAATCTTCGAGCGTCTATAGGAATGGATATTTTTTTTGATTCTTAAAAAAATATCTTCATATTAATATAAATTTTATCCATAGCCCTCATAATGTAACGATTTTAATTCTTTACAACGTTGGCCTTCAACCTGTCGCAAAAAAATGGGTCGAACGAGGTTTCCAACGTAATCTCTACATGAGGAAACCTCGCTCGACCCATTTTTTTACGCATCCCAAAGACATTATCCGCTATACAGTTTCAGAATGTCAAGCTCTTCTGGCATTTTTATAACGATCCTCTGGTCTAGATACTCTAAAATCTGATAGTATCTCTCATCTTGGCTCGCAGCCGGATGATGTTGACCACTCGATTCAGCTGTGCCCGAAACCTGTTCTTGGCATTGGGAATATCTTTACCCGCATAGCCAATCATTTTGTCCCAGTCCAACAGAACTGATCTGGATGTAGGTTTCGCATTTTAGCATGAAGCCATTTAATCTTAAATATGCCACGGCTATGCCAAGCCAGCAGATCGCCATAACGACCGTCTCCGGCAGAATAAAATCCTTCATGAGTTGTTTAGACATTCTGATAGCAGAGACTGAGGCGAGAGGCTAATATATATACTATTTCAGAGCGGATCAGTTCTACGAAAAACAGATAGGATGTAAGCAGATCCACGATAAAATTAGAATGTCAAGTCTTTCATCCACGAAAAAAAGACAGGTCATGTAAGTTTTTACATTTAACATTTTACAATTAAGATTTTACAATTAAGATTTCAAGGGTCAAACGAGATCTACGATAAATTTAGAATGGTGCATACAGCTTTCATCCACGATAAAATTAGAGGCCAATGATTTTATAAAGTCATGTCAAGGGATTCTATTCAAACTACAGCTGCTACGCCAAGTACCGCAAAGCTGGGTAATCCTACGAGTTTACGCATCTAAAGGTTTATCAGACAGTCACCAGCAATAATTTTCGAGCATATTTAACCTTTCAGAATTTCAAAACGACAGTTCCTATGCCAAGTACCGCAAAGCTGGGTAATCCTACGAGTTTACGCATCTAAAGGCTTATCAGACAGTCACCAGCAATAAGTTTCGAGCAACTGCACCTTTTCAGACGGTTTAAATAATAAAATTTAAATAGTTTAATTATTTATAAAATGTATTCGATATTGGCACAGCATTCATTTAGCGTAGCAAAAAATGTATCAAGCCAATAGTGTAGAAATTTAATTTGAGACTTTAGAAGACATGAATTAAAATGTATCAAAGACATGACCGTTGCTGTTGAGATAGAATGATGAGATGGTATGTCAACAGTTCTATATATAGTATGCAACCAACCTTGAAAAAAAAAAAAAAAAAAAAAAAAAAAATTTTTTTTTTTTTTTTTTTTTTTTTCAAGGTTGGTTGGTTGGTTTCTAAAGTTATATTTCTAAAGTTATATTTCTAAGTTAACCGCTACAGTTATATTTCTAAGTTGGCCGCTACAGTTATATTTCTAAGTTGGCTGCTAAGGCTATATTTCTTTAGCCAATCATTATAGATGGCGCTGCAGTCTATATATATAGTATATATATAGTATATCTATTAGGGTGGGTGGGAGTGGAATTTATTTCTTCTACTGTACGGTCATGCATAAACTAGCTCCTGACGTCTAAAACCATTTCCTTTAAAATAGGATGAAATAGCGTTATTTATACAATATCGGCTTTGAAAACAAGACTTTTGTCTGACAAATGACAATATACTGAAGGTTTTCATGAAATCAGAATAGATCATAGGCTATTATAGAAAAATCTAACTCTCTAGTGTACATCTTGCTGAAAACACATTACGAGACATAGTGACTAGACGACCGTTGCAGGCAAATGTCGAGACACAATGAGAGTGTAGTCATGTTAGCCACAGTAAATATAGACAAGCTTCAAGGGTGGGCGTGGCACCTTAAAAAAAAAAAAAAAAAAAAAAATATATATATATTTTTTTTTTTTTTTTTCAAGGTTGGTTGGTTGGTTGATTTTAATGTGACTTTGATGGAATTCTAATATTTTTTTGTATATAAATTTTTACAAGCCTTATCGTTCAAAATCTTAAGTCAAAATCTTAAACGCATCCAACATTGGCAATATAACTGTTACAAAAAAACGGGTCGAACGAAGTGTCAAAGACAGTAATCTGCCATGAGACACTTCGTTCGACCCGATTTTTTATAAATCGTTTGGGTGACCTCTGTTTCTATTAGGCAGTTGATAACGACTATGCCGTTTTATTTTCCAACTGTTTCGGCCGTATCATAAAATTAACCCTTGGTCGAGGATTCCAGGCTCGGTATATTTTGTATCTGGTAGAGACTTCAGGAGATTTTGGCAGTCGGTTTATGGGATTTGGAACTTTTAAGTACATCTTCTGTGATGTGGCTATTGTAACTGGTTTGGGATCTGGCTTGGTAACTGGCTTGGGAGTTGGCAAAGACATTGATTTATCGTATTGAAGTATCAGCTCGCAATAGAGACGAGAGGTCTTTAATATTTTCCTTTTGGGTTGTAAGGCATAGCCGTAATCAAATTGCCTGTCAGAGTCTGCGGTAAGCATTTTGCAAAATAAAAGGTCAGAATGAATAAGCTGAGGCGAGAGGCCGGTATTTATACTCTGGCGAGCGGATGCATGAGATCTGATAAACGGTTCTGAGAAACGATAAAAATAATAGGGCTCGACAGGATGACTGTTTATAGATTAGATCTTATCTTTGAGGAAGCGAGTTACATAATATCCTGCAAACGCAATTATTCTAGAAGGTCAGCTAGCCCAAGCGATAAACTAATATTATAAAAATTTTCCTGGATTATCGACTCCTGATCAGTAGTATAAGCCATATTTAAGAAAAAAAATAGTTGCTTGCTCTCGTTAATATTTTCCAAGGGTGAGGCCTTTATCAAAACTTGTTGTGGAAAAAACTAAAATTACCCCATGAGTCTCCTATAAATTTACAAGATTTCATGCTAATATTGTAAATTTAGCCGTCAAAATAAAAAAAATCAGTCAATATTTTCAGACCATTTAACCCTTTTAGAATTTGAAACGACTACAAACTTGGTAAGGCAATAAAGAACGTAGTCATATGCTGATATAGTGAAACTCGTTGAGACAGCGACACTATAACTGACATACAAATTCCAAACTTGGCAAGACAATAAAGAGTGTAGTCTTATGCCGATATAGTGAAACTCGCTGAGACAGCGACACTATAATTGACATACGAATTCAAACTACAAACTTGTCAAGATAATAAAGAGTGTAGTCTTGTGCCGATATAGTGAAACTCGCTAAGACAGCGACACTATAATTGACATACGAATTCAGACTACAAACTTGTCAAGACAATAAAGAGTGTAGTCTTGTGCCGATATAGTGAAACTCGCTAAGACAGCGACACTATAATTGACATACGAATTCAGACTACAAACTTGTCAAGACAATAAAGAGTGTAGTCTTGTGCCGATATAGTGAAACTCGCTGAGACAGCGACACTATAATTGACATACGAATTCAGACTACAAAAATATAATCACTTAAATTAAAAGATGTTTTACAGTATTTTCTGAGTATACAAGTATATATATATATATATATATATATATAATTATTATTATTATTATTATTATTATTATTATATTATTATATTATTATTATTATTATTATTATTATTATTATTATTATTATTATATTATTATTATATTATTATATTATTATTATTATTATTATTATTATTATTATTATTATTATTATTATTATTATTATTATTATTATATATTTTACCTATAATTGAGTTTGAAATAAAATATTTAATTTAATTTATTTTATTATATTCTATAAATCCTATGATATTTAACTTGAGACTCTAAAAGACATGATAATATTGAATCAATTTAAACAATCATTAAACGACATACCTCTGTCATGACTAAAAGACTGTTGCTGGAAGAAGAAGACTGTTGACTGTTGACTGAAGACATGACTAGACGACTGCTGCTGGTCAAATACAATGACGGTTGTTAGCGATCATATATAGTACGCAACCAACCAACTGAAAAAAAAAAAAAAAAAAATATTTTTTTTTTTTTTTTTTTTTTTTAAATACAGTTGGTTGGTTGGTTGCTAAATCCGTTTCAAGGATGATCTACTCATTATCATATTTAATGTCCTGTCGCAACGAATTCTGTTGAGTCTGATTGGAGAGCAACAGGTTCTGCAGGTTCTGGATCTGGATCTGCTGCTTCTGAATCTGCACTAGAGATCTGTTCTGCTGCACGCCCAACTCTAATTTAAGCCTGTAAATTTCTTCCTGATACAAGTTATCTATTTTGGAGTACAGTACGTCAAATTTTTCAATCTTGGTTTTCAAGAGTGAGATTTCTGCATCCAATTTAGATTGCAAGTCAAACATTTGCTGCTTTAAATTTTGCATTTCGGTCTTTGCGTCGTTGTCCAACGGTTCCCACATTTTGTACATGCTGAGCTTCAATGAAAGGGATAATATTAGAAACTATCCAATGTGAGAGTCCTGATACAATTCAATGACAAGCGTTTAACAGGATCGTTCTAAACTGGCCTGATACAATGTTAGCTAGATGAGGCTGGGAGACAGAATGAAGGAATGAAGGTCGGCTATTTATAAGGAATGAATCCAAGCCACGCCCACTCAAAAAAAAAAAAAAAAAAAAAAAAATTATTATTATTATTATTTTTTTTTTTTTTTTTTTTAGTTGGTTTTTAAAATTATATTTCCTCAGTTGGTTGCTAAAATTATATTTCCTCAGTTGGTTCCTAATCTTCAAGTTACACGTCATTTTAAATCCAGCCCGTCCTCGATTCTTTTCTCAGTTAAGACCGAATCGCATGAAATCTAAGCCTGCCCCTGATCCGTGTCAAACTCAGACGCGTGACATTAGAAATTTAAGCATGCATTCATGTAAATTTTTACAATTAAGATTTAAAGATTACAGTCTATTCAAACTACAGCTCCAATGCCAAGTACTGCCAATCTCAGACAAGACATTAAAAACGAGACATTAGAAACGAGACATTAAAAATGTAAGCATGTAAATTTTTACAATTAAGATTTAAAGATTATAGTCTATTCAAACTACAGCTCCTATGCCAAGTACCGCCAATCTCGCTGACGAGACGTTAGAAACGAGACATTAGAAATTTAAGCATGCAGTCATGTAAATTTTTACAATTAAGATTTAAAGCTTACAGTCTATTCAAACTACAGCTCCCGCTGACGAGACATTAGAAACGAGACAGTAGAAATTTAAGCATGCAGTCATGTAAATCTTTACAATTAAGATTTAAAGATTACAGTTACAATTTATTCAAACCCCGCTGACGAGACATTAGAAACGAGACATTAGAAATTTAAGCATGTAAATTTTTATAATTAAGATTTAAAGATTACAGTTACAATCAGATCCCGCCAATCTCAGCAACGCTCACGAGACATTAGAAATGTAAGCATGTAAATTTTTAAAATTAAGATTTAAAGATTACAGTTACGAGGGTAGTCTATTCAAACTACAGCTCCTATGCCAAGTACCGCAAAGCTGGGTGAACCTACTTCTTTACGGCATATAAAGGTCTATCAGACAGTCGCCAGAAGTATTCTTCGAGCAACTCCACCTCGTCAGAATTTTTCACGATTCAATTAAGTTGTCGGTTTGAATAATAAATATTTAGAATTTAAATATATTATTTAAATATTTTATTTTAATAATAAAATATTTATTATTTAAATATTTTATTTTATTATTTAAATATTTTATTTGTTTATCGAATCGTTAAAAATATATTATTTGTTTATCGAATCGTTAAAAAAATATATTCAATATTGGTACAGCATTCATTTAAAAAATGTCCTTATTCAATATTGTAAATTTCAGACAGAATGAAGGTTTGAGTACGGCTATTTATAAAGAATGAATCCAAGTCAATTAACCAATCAACCAACCTTGAAAAAAAAAAAATAATCCTTAAAAAAATAATTCTTATTCAATATTTCTATTTCAAAGACATTAGCTATCTCAGATTCAAAGGCATCGTTTCAATATTGAAATATTACTATTATCTCTCTCTCAGACCAATTCAAAGTCTCAATTTATAAACATCCAATATTGGCACTCTATCTATCGCAAAAAAATGGGCCGAACGAAGCGTCAAAGACAGAAATCTGCCATGAGACGCTTCGTTCGGCCCATTTTTTTGCCCCTCCTCCAGATTTAAGGCATCAGTTTGTACCATCTAGATCGATCCCCCACAAAGACTTTGATTTTGGACGGAGGGGTGTCTGTCCAAGAAATAGTCTCAAATCTATCTTCGTGGAGGCGAGGGTCGTCATCGTGGTCCCCATCGAAGAACAGCATGGTTCTGTCTATGAAATCTTTTAAGAATTCATTTATGAATGTGTCAGAGTCCCTCACGATCCGAATTCGGATGGCTTTATGGATGCATGAGGTGGGTACTATGGGGTCTAGAATCTGGATTTTAGAGGATGTCAGCATGGCCTCGAATCCCAACGACGACAGGGCATCTCCAAAATGTATCTCGTCGACTGGATACACCCAGGTATTGGCTAGAGAGATAGGTAACCTGACCCTCCTGTAAACGAGATCGCTCACCTTCAACCTGGTCGTTTTTTTCACATAAGCATTCGATCGACCCATCAGCTTGGCCACATCAGAGGCCCTGACGAACAAAAGTCCATCCGCAGAGACTACGAATAGGATTTTAGCGTCAAGCTGTGGATGTTCAATAGTGAATAGCATGGCAACAGAAGTCAAAATGATGCAGGCTCTTAGAGGCAGCTCGTATATATACCCGAGTCGTGACCTCGTTTTATCAGGCTTTACTAAGAAAACAGGATGTATCAGCTGTTTTTTGAGGATGCGATAAAATCTGTCCGCGTGACCTTCTAGAACGATAAAATTATTTATATAATTAGTTTAAACGGGATCTTGCATAAGCTACCGATAGCATGAGGATGTGCGTCACAGGACGTGCGTCACAGATAAGAAATTTACTTGGAATTTAGATAGAACTAAAGATTACCGCTAGTATAAATACAGGCTGCTGGACGAGACATTTCATTCTGAGCTACTGCTTACTGCTCCAAAATGATTTTTCAAATTCTGTCTGATGAACTGAATGTTAAATTAACATGCTTTTTATCATTTGACGACCAAATTTTCATCAAAGGCCGAGACGTGGCCTATTACATGGGGCATGAAAACCCCAGTAGAGTGGTGAACTTGTGCCATATAACGGTAACGGACATTGCTCCTGAGGGCTTGAAACTACCCCCGTCTTTAGCCAAGACATGCGTCTTTGGACTGGAGGATGCAAAAATATTGATGGATATGCATCCAGGAGAGTTTGATTCCCTATTTCAGGGGCCGATTGAAATTCTTACGCCCATCGAATGCAGCTTAAACCTGAGGCGGCCTGTCCAGGTTAAGCTCGCAGCCATAACCTCATCCAATGCCACAATGGAGAGTTTCTTGGCCGATTTAAAGAATGTCATGGAGGAGTACCTGGCAACGGTACCCATGGACACCTATGTGTTTGGCGAACGATATGGGGACTTGGAGCTAGGCTATTTCCCCCGAAAAATAAAAGTTTTGGTGGGAAACAAGCCCTACTTCTATAAATCCTCGTCTTAAGATCAGGACGAGGTGCAAAAAAATGGGTCGAGCGAAGCCTCTCATGACATAAGTCATTGAGGCTTCGCTCGGCCCATTTTTTTGCGATAGATAGAGTGCCAACATTGGATGCGTACCGATTTGAACTTGTAAATTTGAAGGGATATGGCTTAGCTATAAGATAATTTTGATAAAATATCTATAGACAAATTTAAGGTATCTGAGTTTAAAAATTTAATTGTTTCATTTAAAATTTACTGTGTAAAATTTAAAATTTTTAAAGACTAAGTGTGGCGGTCATTATAATTCTAATTTTTCAAGGGATATGGCTTAGCTATAAGATAAATATGAAACTTGGTAAAATATCGATAGCTAAATTTAAGGGATCTGAATTTAAAAATTTAATTTTTTTCGTTTAAAATTTATATGTAAAATTTAAAATTTTTAAAGACTAAGTGTAGCCAAGCCAACATTGAAAGCGTACCGATTGTAATTTTCAAGGGATATGGCTTAGCTATAAGATAAATATGAATCTTGGTAAAATATATAGATTCAATAGCTAAATTTAAGGGATCTGAGTTTAAAAATTTAATTTTTTCATTTAAAATTTATATGTAAAATTTAAAATTTTTAAAGGTTAAGTGTAGCCAAGCCAGTTATTATGATCTGATCTCTATAAAAAGATTTTCGAGAAACTATTG
Source organism: Salticus scenicus (assembly GCA_963930645.1). NCBI lineage: Eukaryota > Metazoa > Arthropoda > Arachnida > Araneae > Salticidae > Salticus > Salticus scenicus. The sequence continues at coordinate 177,775,332 of OZ005649.1, forward strand.
ACAGGATGCTTGATAAGCGGCTTCGATTAAAATTACAATCAGATCTCTATAAAAAGATTTTTCGAGAAGTGTTGACAGGATATTATGTAAGCCTTTCCTCAGGATGCCCGGTTATAATCAGATCGATAAAAATTGCTCAAGAGACAGGATATTATGCAAGCCTTTCCTCTTGATAAGCAGTTCTTAGAAAATTACTATCAGATCCTGTCCGGGTATATATACGAGTGTCCAGCGAGAGCTCTTCAATTGCTAGTCGATCTCTCTACTAGCTGCTTAGATTCATTAGCTCTCTGTCAGTCATGTTTTTCCATGTAAAAAATTATGCTTATGGCGTTGCCTTTAAATGCTTAATGGCCACTGATGGCACCCTGTTTGTCCGGGCTGAGGACCTGGCTATTTATTCGAGGCACCCTCTAAATCTTCATTTTGCCGAAAAATATGCAGGCCTCACCGTCCGAGACGTAATGGACCCTAAGATCTATTTACCTAAATGGCTCGCTAAGACGAGAATCTTCTCCATTAGCGAAGCCAAACATCATTTGAAAGGGTTCATGGGCGAACAGGAATTTGATGAAATGTTCGATGGTTCGGCCATGGTGAAATAGCAGGCTAACATGAAGCTCAGCTTCGAGAAAGCCATAGGTGTTCGATTTGTAGAAAGGTCCCATACCAAGTTCGAAGACTTCCTTGCCACATACCAACTACAGGTGAGGAAATTTTTTGAGCTTGAATATGAGGATTATGAATTATACAAATCTCAAATGACCGGACCGTTGAAGATGACCATCAGGAGGTCATCTAATGAGCAACCCATAGAGAGCTTGTGATAATCTTTAAAATGAGAGTAAAAAAATGGGTCGAACGAGGTGTCTCATGGCAGAATTTCTGTCTTTGACACCTCGTTCGACCCATTTTTTTGCGATAGATATAGTGCCAACATTGGACGGGTTTAATTTAAGACTTTGATGTTAAGGGGGCTTAATTTAAGTATTTATAAAAAAAATCTATTAAGCTAGTATTGAAGAGGTTATCAGCATAAAAAAATAATTAAGACGTTTAAGTTGAGACTTTACAATTTTTTTTAAGGTTGGTTGGTTGATATATATTTATAATGCTAATTGAATTAAGTATATTTTCAAAAATGAAGATTTAGACTTTGAGTTGACCAACTTTAAAAACATAATGTTAAAATAAAAATATTTTTGAAAACTAATCGTGGAATCGTGATTCTTATTACATATACATAGTAAAATAAGCAATTTAATTCAGTCGTTTTTTTTTCAAATTAAAAAAAAATTGAAAATTTTGCAAATTCGACCAACTTTAGAAACGTAATCTTAAAATAAAAATATTTTTGAAAACTAATCGTGGAATCGTGATTCTTATTACATATACATAGTAAAATAAGCAATTTAATTCAGTCGTTTTTTTCAAATTTAAAAAAAATGAAAATTTTGCAAATTTGGCCAACTTTAGAAACGTAATCTTAAAATAAAAATATTTTTGAAAACTAATCGTGGAATCGTGATTCTTATTACATATACATAGTAAAATAAGCAATTTAATTCAGTCGTTTTTTTTCAAATTAAAAAAAATTGAAAATTTTGACAGAGGTGGTGGCACATCAGCAAATTTAGATAAACTGTTACTTTAGCATGATATATATAGGCTAGCTAGAGTCAATCAATCAATCAACCAACCTTGGAAAAAAAAAAAAAAAAAAATATATTTTTTTTTTTTTTTTTTTTTAAGGTTGGTTAATTGATTGATTGACTCTAGCTAACCTATATATATCATGCTAAAGTATATACATTATCATTGTCCAGCAATGCTTATCTGTTTCAGCGTCTATAAAAATCTTTACTGCATCCTGTTTTCATAGCAAATGAGTTATACAATATCCTGTTTCCGCGACATCTATAATAAGCCTTATCTCATCCTGTTCTCGTAGAAACTGACTTATGCAATATCCTGCATCCTGTCTTCAGATTGGCAATATCCTGTCTTCAGATTGACAATATCCTGTTTCATCTATAATAAGCCTTATCTCATCCTGTTTTCGTAGAAACTGACTTATGCAATATCCTGTCTTCAGATTGGACTATTGCAAATTCGACCAACTTTAGAAACGTAATCTTAAAATAAAAATATTTTTGAAAACTAATCGTGGAATCGTGATTCTTATTACATATACATAGTAAAATAAGCAATTTAATTCAGTCGTTTTTTTTCAAATTAAAAAAAAATTGAAAATTTTGCAAATTCGACCAACTTTAGAAACGTAATCTTAAAATAAAAATATTTTTGAAAACTAATCGTGGAATCGTAATTCTTATTACATATACATAGTAAAATAAGCGATTTAATTCAGTCGTTTTTTTTTTTCAAATTTAAAAAAAATTGAAAATTTTGACAGAGGTGATGGTACATCAGCAAATTTAGATAAACTGTTACTTTAACATGATATATATAGGCTACTAGAGTCAATCAATCAATCAACCAGCCTTGGAAAAAAAAAAAAAAAAAAATTTTTTTTTTTTTTTTTTTTTTTTTTTTTCTAAGGTTGGTTGATTGGTTGATTGACTCAAAGATTTTTTTTCACAGTTGGTAGTTTAACATAATTAAACTATCTCTCTACGAGCCAGCTTGACGGTCAACTCATACGCTCTGTCTTTTTCATCAACTACATAGTCTTTCTCTATTTCCTCAAACTTTCTCTTAACCGTAGCAGTCAATTCTTGAAGCATGTCGCCCGATTTGACAGACCATATACCTTCAGCTCTCACACGCATGGAAAAGTTGCTAGGTTTCTCTTCTTCAGTATCCCCATACCTGGATTCTACCGACGGGGGTGCGTAGATATTCGTATGTTGTTCGCAGACTGCCCTCGAGTATTCGTAATACCCTTTAAGCCAATCTTGTACATTCATCTCGCCTTCGTTTCGAACTGTGATTTCAAAGGCCATCTTTCTGCTGAACGGTATAATGCTGGGATACGTAGAGGTTACCCGGCCATCGGTCCACAGTTTCTGGATACGGCAGATTTCCTCGATAGGCATTCGGTGCGTCTTCACAAGTACCTGAAGCATATCGTTGAAATCAAACACGCGCCTGGAACTCATGTTCAAGCGTTGTGCATTGGGATATAGATTAGCCAGATCCTTGTTGGAATATCGATGTGCAAAGTTGTAAGGTGACGCGTAGCCTAGATATTTGCCAACATCGACGGCTATGAAATAAACATCTCTACCAACAGTAGCGGCTATGAGTGCAGGCTTGGTATCAAAACAAATTTTCAGATACATGATTGCGTTATGATCTGTCAATGGCAACTAGAATGGACAGAATGATGGTAGCTTGAGTACGGAACCACTATTTATACAGAATATCCATGAGTGGGCGTGGCATGTAAAAAAAAAAAAAAAAAAAAAAAAAAAAAAATTTTTTTTTTTTTTTTTTTTCAAGTTAGTTGTTTATTTAGTTATCATCTTTGATCTAGAAAACTTCTTTATAAGCTTATCCGCCTCGTTTTCAATCTCTGTACGAATCGAGTCCAAGTCATAGCTGCAGCCCTCGTCCTTTTCATAGACTGAAATTATATCTTTTAGCGAATCGCTCACCATTTCTTCTTTGATTTTTTCAAAGTCTTCACCTATTTTGGAGTACGCAGATAGGTATCTATTATAATTTACATAATTTTTGATCTTGTACTTGTTCAGAGCTTGTTCGTTAAACTGCTTACGCTTAACCTTAAAAATGTTTCTAGAGCGTGGAGATTCTTCGGCGTCGGCCTTCATGACGAATCCTTCTAGCGGACACTCTGCATAAGCGCTGGGATACGTTTCAACTTTTTCGTACAGATCCCCTATCGTTTGGTAATCTAAATCTAAGATGGGTACGTGGGGTAGCTTCACTCGCTGGAAAATGTTCACGGCGTCGCTATACTTCATAAACGTATCTGAATCCAGTTGGTAGATGTCGAAGGCCCGAAAAAAGACAGTATTGCTACCGAATACGGCTTCGGATTCAAAATCGCGATAGGTTATTCTCTTCATGTGGCTTCCGAATACTTCTCCATAAATGATAAAATTGTCATGTAAAATGTCTTTGATAAGCCGTACCTTTTCCGACAGCGGTTCCAAGATTGCGTTCAAGTTAAAAAGGCGTGTCTTTTCATCTAGCACTACGTTTCTAGATTGTATCCTGAACGTATTCTTCACGTAGCCAATACCGATATTAGAGCCATCCAATTTTTCGGTAGCTATTAAAGGTATGCCCGAATAAATTTGGCTTGTGATCTCGTGGTACTTGATAAGGGCCATCGTAAATAGATTAGAAACAGAACGTATTGTCTGGTCAGACTAGAAAATATCTAATAAGCTATTTCAATGAGTATGAAGACAGAATGAATGTAGCTTGAGTACGGAGCCGCTATTTATACTAAATATAAATCAACTAATCAACCAACCAACTGAAAAAAAAAAAAAAATATTTTTTTTTTTTTTTTTTTTTTTTTTTTTCAGTTGGTTGGTTGATTAGTTGATTTATATTTCTAAAGTTATCTTTCTAAGTTGGCCGCTATAGTTATATTTCTAAGTTGGCCGCTATAGTTATATTTCTAAGTTGGCCGTTAAAGCTATATTTCTCAGTTGGCTGCTAAAGCTATATTTCTTTAGCTAATCATTGTAGATGGCGCTACAGTCTATATATATAGTATATATATAGTATATCTATTAGGGTGGGTGGGAGTGGAATTTATTTCTTCTACTGTACGGTCATGCATAAACTCGCTCCTGACCCACTTCCTTTAAAATAGGATGAAATAGCGTAATTTATACAATATTGGCTTTGAAAACAAGACTTTTGTCTGACAAATGACAAGATATTGCAGGTTTTCATGAAATCAGAATAGATCATAGGCTTTTATAGAAAAATCTAACTCTCTAGTCTTGCTGAAAACCCATTACGAGACATAGTGACTAGACGACCGTTGCTGGCGAGACACAATGAGCGTGTAGTCATGTTAGCGATACTATATATAGAGAATGTAATCAACCAATCAACCAACCTTGAAAAAAAAAAAAAAAAAAAATTTTTTTTTTTTTTTTTTTTTTTCAAGGTTGGTTGATTGGTTGATTACATTCTCTATATATAGTATCGCTGACGTGCCACTTCATCAGTCTATCTCAATCTTTGCCAGTCTAATCTGTTTCAAAGGCAGGATATTATGTAACCCATTTTCTTCATAAACAGGACGCGATAAAGTTATTTATAGCTGTCCTCGCCGATAGCACCAAGCGATAATCTAAAAGGTCATCCGGTCGAGCCTTATCAGACTCGCCAGAGTATAAATACCGGCCTCTCGCCTCAGCTTATTCATTCTGACCCTCTGCTTTTTGAAATGGCCACTCTATCCTTTGACTCTCTGACGGATGAACGAGTTGATTGCGACTATGTCATAATACCAAATTGGCAAGTATTGAACACCCCTCGCGTCTCTTGTGAGCTGATATGTAATTATGATCGTTCTATGAATATGCCAGCTCCAGCTATCATTCCCAAACCTAAGCCAGCTCCAGCTATCATTCCCACACCTAAACCGGCTCCAGCTATCATTCCTACACCTAAGCCAGCTCCAGCTATCATTCCCACACCTAAGCCAGCTCCAGCTATCATTCAAAAACCAGCACCAGTACTTAAACCAGATCCAGTTCTCATTCCCAAACCGGCACCTAAGCCTGATCCAGTTCTCATTCAAAAACCAGCACTTAAACCAGCCCCAGCTCTCATTTCCACACCTAAGCCAGTTCAAATTTCAATACCCATGTCAGAGATGATGTATTTTAAAGTACCAACGCTATTAAGCCCGCTACCGGAATCTCCAGAGTCCAAAGTAACAACTTATCGTGCCTGGAAGCCTCCACCGAAGATAGATTTCGTGGTACGGCCTAAGTTAAAAACTGCTGGCTTTGAAGATCCTAGAATTCGAAGACGGCAGGGCATAGTCGTTCTCAAGTCGGACGTCGATCTGAGAGATGGCAAATGTTACAGCTTCATACAAACAGAGGTCAGGAAAAATTACTGTTGGGTTTAAACCCAAACGATTTATAAAAAAATCGGGTCGAACGAAGTGTCTCATGGCAGATTACTGTCTTTGACACTTCGTTCGACCCGTTTTTTTTGTAACAATTATATTGCCAATATTGGATGCGTTTAAGATTTTTGAATGGATACTTAAGAATTTGAATGGATATTTTTATAACTGAAGTCTTGGAGATATATATTTTTATCCAACTTAAAACAGTTTGGCAAAAAAATATTATTTTCAAATCAAAAACTATAAAATTGAAATGATAAACTTTGAAAAATTTTGGTGAAAAATTGCAAAGTCCAAAAAAAAATAGTATCTTGAAAAAATTATAGAAATCGGCCAAAGACACTTTAACATGATATATATAGGTTAGCTAGAGTCAATCAACCAATCAATCAACCTTGAAAAAAAAAAAAAAAAATTTTTTTTTTTTTTTTTTTTTTTTTTTCAAGGTTGGTTGATTGATTGATTGACTCTAGATAACCTATATATATCATGCTAAAGTATATACACTATCATTGTCCAGCAATGCTTATCTGCGTCTATAAAAATCTTTACTGCATCCTGTTCAGCATCCTGTTTCATAGCAAATGAGTTATACAATATCCTGTTTCCGCGTTTAGCGACATCTATAAATAGCCTTATCTCATCCTGTTTTCGTAGAAACTGACTTATACAATATCCTGTCTTCAGATTGACAATATCCTGTTTCCGCGTCCAGCGACAATAATTCTATAATAAGCCTTATCTTATCCTGTTTTCGTAGAAACTGACTTATGCAATCCTTCAGATTGACTATATAAGCTCTGGCATTTGATCGAATAGCCATTCTCTCTTCGGAGCTTTGAACTACCAATATGTATAAAAATCAATGCTCTCTGAAGAAGCTTAAAGCGGTAAACTCGCTACGAAACCGTTTTGGGGTTATCGAGCTGTTTCCCAAAAACCTTTCGCCTACCGTTAAAAAATTGGAAGAGTATCCACACTTCCAAACCATGATCGGTGAAGGCAAGATTTGTGTATTCTGTCTATACATGACGTCCGATTTGAAGATTGAATTCAAAAAACGTACTCTGACGGACAAGATAACGAATACAATCCCAGCTATAGGCAGAGAGGCCAAGACAAACTATCCGCTGAGACCTCAGGAGATTAAATGGAGCACTCTGATGAACCGATATAAAAGACCCCCCAGCGAAGCCAACAGAACCAACGCCGACGTGAGAATTGGTTTCAAGTGCCCCAACAATCAGTTTCTTGTAAAGTCCTATTTTACGTTTGGCCAGCGAACCGTCGGACAAGGATGCGCCCATATCATACAGACTTTGAACGTGCCATTCCTGTTCTTTGTGAGGCGTCCTGGCGAGACACGAGTAAAACCGGACAACAGATACTTTGCTGGCGACAAGCTCCATTACTACGACCGTTTCATATTGATTGCCGACTCCAGTTACAAGGTGCCTGCTGGGACCACATACATTCTGTTTACAACTCAAAAAAACTTTTTCAGTTTGGACATTGTGCCAGAGAATTTAGAGTTGGGCTTCGAAACCAAAAATCCTTTGGTAGAACGCATAACAAAAATAGATGGTATGTACGACGTATCCGTACCAACGCCCATGATACAGCATATAGATGATGAAGACGACTCTCCCGTAGAAATGAGTACTGACAGAATCACTTCTAAATATTTTGATAAGCCAACATCTCCAATCTCAGAGCCATCCCAGGAGCCAGAGATCTATTTTCCTGAATCATCTCAAGAGTCGTCCCAAGAACCAGAGCCAGAGATCTATTTTCCTGTGGACAGAAGAACAATAGTCATAACAACAAACTTTGCAGCCCAATACAAGTCTCTGACTTTTAAAGACTGGAAAAACTTGAAAGATCGCCCCGACAATAACTTTGTACGCCCCTACGGACCAGATCTACCTGGACTTGACCTGAGAATTAAATCGGTAAAACGGAAGGCTGAAACGATTCCCAAGAGTGCCAAGAAACATAAGCCATCTTTCAAGGAGGCGGCCACAAATACAGAGCCAGTGTTTAAATGCCCACTACCACCTGAGCCAGTTTTTAAACGTCCCATTGAAAGTCCTGAGATATGTCCCATTGAAGATCCTGAACCCATTGAAAGTCCAGAGCCCGTTGAAGATCCTGAACCCATTGAAAATCCTGAGATATGTCCCGTTGAAGATCCTGAACCCATTGAAAGTCCTGAGATATGTCCAGAGCCCATTGAAAGTCCTGATCCCATTGAAAATCCAGCTCCCATTGAAAATCCTGAATTCATTGAAAATCCAGAATATTTTTATGGATGGCCTACTATTGAAAGGTCAGAGGTACAAACTGAACTGGATGAGCTTGATAATATTTTATGTACGCCTTTATCCATGCCAGCGGATACGCTAGACTCGTTGATGGATGATCTTATGACGCCATCAACTATACAGTATACGATGGAACCGCTGGAGACTCAGTTCAAAGTGCCAGGATTTGAACTGCCAGATTTTATGTAACTATAAAAATATGTAAAATTTAAAAAATTTGGGTCAAACGAGGCTTCCTCATGTTTAGATTTGTCATTATGACTTATCTTTACGATGGAAGCCTCGTTTGACCCATTTTTTTTAAATCAAAATGCTACCAATATTGGTATTGAAAAAAAAATAACTTGTAAAATTTATTAGAACAATAAAAAAATTGGGTCAAACGGGGCTTCCTCATGTTTAGATTTGTCAGTATGACTTATCTTTACAATGGAAGCCTCGTTTGACCCACTTTTTTTAAATCATAATGCTACCAATATTGGATTTATAAAAATAATAACTTGTAAATTTTATCAGATTAATTAGAAAGTGACACATGACAATACTTTATAAAAGTCCATCTAAGTCACATTAAAATCAACCAACCAACCAACCTTTAAAAAAAAAAAAAAAAAAAAAAAAAAATTTTTTTTTTTTTTTTTTTAAAGGTTGGTTGGTTGGTTGGTTGATATATATTTGTTTCCTCGTTCATCACTTTTCATTTATTAAGATTAACTTTTTCAATTTAATCCTATCATGTTTTTATCCAAAGGCTAAGTTACAAAGCCTCATTTTAAATGAAACCTGTTAATTTTGATCATGTCTATCTTAAACGTGTATCGCTTGGCCATCCAAGAGGCCTTCATGAACCATGACAAAACGTAGCAATTAGATGTTTGAACTGACCCTTTAAAATTTATCTAAGCCATAGTAGCCTTTCAATTTTGACTGGTTAAACGTGGATCGGCTATGCAAGAGGTCATGATAAATTTGAGTCCTGTATCTGGAACAGGTCAAAACGAAGACCTTTGACATGGCAATTGAAAACGGGGCATTGCTTAGCAGGCGTCCATAAAATTGAAACGGGCTGGGCTAGTCAGGATAAACGTAACCATTGAACTCTGGGCCATGCTTAGCAGTAGCAACCCATACTGTAAAAATAATATTTACGAGATGTAATGGCAAAGCGACAATTGAAAAGCTTAAAAGTAGCGGCCCTGGGTCCAGTCTATGGCATCATTTTAAAAGAAACCATTGAGCCATCCAAGATAGAATCGGTTTACTGAACAAATCTATAGGTGAAAGACGTAGAGAGCCCATATTGTAAAAATTTAAAATTATAAAATTCAAAAGTGGATATGTAGAAAGGGTTAAGTTTCAAAGTCACATGACCACACCCACTCTTAAAATAAAACCAACCAACCAACCTTGAAAAAAAAAAAAAAAAAAAAAAATTTTTTTTTTTTTTTTTTTTTTTTCAAGGTTGGTTGGTTGGTTTTATTTTAAGAGTGGGTGTGGTCATGTGACTAGTAAATATCATCGGATCAAAAAGTGATATAACCGAGATTAATTTCGGTGCTAAAAAGAAGAACCCAAATTGTCTTCCCAACTGGCTGAACCCAGATTAGGTATTTTTTAGCTTAAAATCTTAGCCGATCTGAGTTTGGTCGTTGGTAAAAAATATCAGCGGATTTTTCTAAGGCCCAAATGAAATTTTTTCAAACTAAATCTGGCAGACTAGAATTTTATTAAGAATCTGAGTTACACAACGAGAAGCACTTTGGGGTAGTATTTGACTCTATGACGTCACGACAAGATTTTTACTGAGTCGATACACTGAGTCGATACACAAGTCACATGCGCGAGTGTATATTCTTCAAATTGGGATGTAGCGTATATATATCTCTTCAAATTGCCAATAAAAAAGACACAATGACTGTTTGGGCGCCATCATTTATATAGACACGAACCAACCTACTATGGCATTGCTGGACAATGATAGTGTAGATACTTTAGCACGATATATATAGGTTGGCTAGAGGCAATTAACCAACCTTGAAAAAAAAAAAAAAATTTTTTTTTTTTTTTTAGGTGGGCGTGGCCTCACTTGTCCATGCCTATATATACTGTCCCAAATTTAGTCTTGCCATTCACCATGCCTGCCGGTCCCAATTTGAAGAGATATGCAAACGCTCTCCTACGCGACAGAACTCCGTTTTCATGTCCACGCTGCAACGTTCTCGTCTTGCCCAAAGATTATGAAAGGCATTGTAAGAATGAAATCGGCTTGAACCCCCGAAGATGCTGCGTTTGGTGCGAGGGCCGATACACATTCGTAAGCGGAGGTAAGAACGGCGCCGCTGATCATTTGCTGGAATGCTTTAGAAATTTTAGATTTAGGATGCCTGAGCCTGAACCTGAGCCTGAGCCTATTGAAGTGGATCCTGCTGATGACGATCAGTACAAATTTTTCGATTTCAGCCCAATGTGCGAAAAAGAAGATTTTTTCGAACATACGCGTTTCTTCATGGACGACTGGGCCTACGAACCCGTCTGGACGATCGATTTAGAGCCTCCACCCGTACCGTTTGAAGACGAAACGCTGAACTTAGCCGCCTCTTGCGTGCTGAAATATCTTGAAGGCAACCTAGCGTTCATCCACGTCATGGTGCGAGCCGTAGCCTATAGAGATTTTATAAGATCCATGGATAGAGACGACGGCTTGACCCAGACCTTGCCATTTTCATGTTGGTGCGACGGCGGGAAGGAACCCAATCCCAAATTCAGGCAGCATAGGCACATGGTCGTGGTAACTCATTCAGAAGATCATTTTCACAAGAACGTGTGGGGTAGGATCAGGCCAGACGAACGACCGTATGTCGGTTACAGATGCCTGAAAAGTAAATCCATAGAGACCGCCTGGCATTTGGTTAATACGCTGGGATATCTCAGCCGCCGCCAATCCAGCTGTAATTTTTCGTTCGAAGACCGTAAAGGGGTAGGTAACATGAACCATTTTTACATTCAAGAGACGCTGCCCAAAGATTACAGGCTGGTCCTGGTTACGCTCTGGAACGGAGGCATCCTGAAACTCATAACTCAAAACTATGCCAACATACTTCCCGATAAATTGCTCAAAGTTCCAATGGTATTCATCAACGGAAAATATCAAATCAAAATCAAACATTTGCCAGACATAAAATTGAACCTGGTACTGCCCGTATCTAGAACTTTCAAGTCGGCTAGCAGGCGTACCCAATACTTCTTGCATCTGAACAACGGACAAAAGATGTTTTTTACGCCAGGCATGCAAACCGAACAAGATTACAAGATGTTTTACGAAGTCGTGAAAGAAGATTATTGGGAACCCAGCAGGCTTCAACAGATGTGCATTCAATGCGTGATGCCCGTATTGGGACGATGCAAAGGGATAGAGGCCGAAATGAAAAAGATGAAAGAGATTTACGAAAATAATATCAGGGAAATGAGAGAAATGCTGCAAATCCAAAAATTGGAATATTTGGAAATTATTTATAATTTACACGTGAACGAAATTGCTAGCCTGAAAGAGGGAATGGAAAGGCTGAAAGCAGAAATGACTATCTTGAAAGCGGAAAATGATAGTTTGAAAGCTGAAAATGATAGTTTGAAAGGTGAAGTGGCCAACTTGAAAGCCGAAAATAATAGTTTAAGACAAAGAGTATCGACTCAGTGTATCGACTCAGTTCATGGGGGTCAATAACCTTTCCTTGGGGTCAATAACCTCTTCGTTCGGGGTCAAGGTCAAAATCTCTAAGAAGTTTAACGAAAACCAGAGGATCTGAAGCTTGGACGAGCCCAAAACGTAGTACCGAGACAGATCTGACTTTAAAGAAAACGCTCTCTTTTTCTAAATCAAAGTGGCTCCCCCAAAGTGCTTCTCGTTGTGTAACTCAGATTCTTAATAAAATTCTAGTCTGCCAGATTTAGTTTGAAAAAATTTCATTTGGGCCTTAGAAAAATCCGCTGATATTTTTTACCAACGACCAAACTCAGATCGGCTAAGATTTTAAGCTAAAAAATACCTAATCTGGGTTCAGCCAGTTGGGAAGACAATTTGGGTTCTTCTTTTTAGCACCGAAATTAATCTCGGTTATATCACTTTTTGATCCGATGATATTTACTAGTCACATGACCACACCCACTCTTAAAATAAAACCAACCAACCAACCTTGAAAAAAAAAAAAAAAAAAAAAAAAAAAAATTTTTTTTTTTTTTTCAAGGTTGGTTGGTTGGTTTTATTTTAAGAGTGGGTGTGGTCATGTGACTTTGAAACTTAACCCTTTCTACATATCCACTTTTGAATTTTATAATTTTAAATTTTTACAATATGGGCTCTCTACGTCTTTCACCTATAGATTTGTTCAGTAAACCGATTCTATCTTGGATGGCTCAATGGTTTCTTTTAAAATGATGCCATAGACTGGACCCAGGGCCGCTACTTTTAAGCTTTTCAATTGTCGCTTTGCCATTACATCTCGTAAATATTATTTTTACAGTATGGGTTGCTACTGCTAAGCATGGCCCAGAGTTCAATGGTTACGTTTATCCTGACTAGCCCAGCCCGTTTCAATTTTATGGACGCCTGCTAAGCAATGCCCCGTTTTCAATTGCCATGTCAAAGGTCTTCGTTTTGACCTGTTCCAGATACAGGACTCAAATTTATCATGACCTCTTGCATAGCCGATCCACGTTTAACCAGTCAAAATTGAAAGGCTACTATGGCTTAGATAAATTTTAAAGGGTCAGTTCAAACATCTAATTGCTACGTTTTGTCATGGTTCATGAAGGCCTCTTGGATGGCCAAGCGATACACGTTTAAGATAGACATGATCAAAATTAACAGGTTTCATTTAAAATGAGGCTTTGTAACTTAGCCTTTGGATAAAAACATGATAGGATTAAATTGAAAAAGTTAATCTTAATAAATGAAAAGTGATGAACGAGGAAACAAATATATATCAACCAACCAACCAACCAACCTTAAAAAAAAAAAAAAAAAAAAAAAAAAATTTTTTTTTTTTTTTTTTTTTTAAAGGTTGGTTGGTTGGTTGATTTTAATGTGACTTAGATGGACTTTTATAAAGTATTGTCATGTGTCACTTTCTAATTAATCTGATAAAATTTACAAGTTATTATTTTTATAAATCCAATATTGGTAGCATTATGATTTAAAAATAGTGGGTCAAACGAGGCTTCCATTGTAAAGATAAGTCATACTGACAAATCTAAACATGAGGAAGCCCCGTTTGACCCAATTTTTTTATTGTTCTAATAAATTTTACAAGTTATTTTTTTTTCAATACCAATATTGGTAGCATTTTGATTTAAAAAAAATGGGTCAAACGAGGCTTCCATCGTAAAGATAAGTCATAATGACAAATCTAAACATGAGGAAGCCTCGTTTGACCCAAATTTTTTAAATTTTACATATTTTTATAGTTACATAAAATCTGGCAGTTCAAATCCTGGCACTTTGAACTGAGTCTCCAGCGGTTCCATCGTATACTGTATAGTTGATGGCGTCATAAGATCATCCATCAACGAGTCTAGCGTATCCGCTGGCATGGATAAAGGCGTACATAAAATATTATCAAGCTCATCCAGTTCAGTTTGTACCTCTGACCTTTCAATAGTAGGCCATCCATAAAAATATTCTGGATTTTCAATGAATTCAGGATTTTCAATGGGAGCTGGATTTTCAATGGGATCAGGACTTTCAATGGGCTCTGGACATATCTCAGGACTTTCAATGGGTTCAGGATCTTCAACGGGACATATCTCAGGATTTTCAATGGGTTCAGGATCTTCAACGGGCTCTGGACTTTCAATGGGTTCAGGATCTTCAATGGGACATATCTCAGGACTTTCAATGGGACGTTTAAAAACTGGCTCAGGTGGTAGTGGGCATTTAAACACTGGCTCTGTATTTGTGGCCGCCTCCTTGAAAGATGGCTTATGTTTCTTGGCACTCTTGGGAATCGTTTCAGCCTTCCGTTTTACCGATTTAATTCTCAGGTCAAGTCCAGGTAGATCTGGTCCGTAGGGGCGTACAAAGTTATTGTCGGGGCGATCTTTCAAGTTTTTCCAGTCTTTAAAAGTCAGAGACTTGTATTGGGCTGCAAAGTTTGTTGTTATGACTATTGTTCTTCTGTCCACAGGAAAATAGATCTCTGGCTCTGGTTCTTGGGACGACTCTTGAGATGATTCAGGAAAATAGATCTCTGGCTCCTGGGATGGCTCTGAGATTGGAGATGTTGGCTTATCAAAATATTTAGAAGTGATTCTGTCAGTACTCATTTCTACGGGAGAGTCGTCTTCATCATCTATATGCTGTATCATGGGCGTTGGTACGGATACGTCGTACATACCATCTATTTTTGTTATGCGTTCTACCAAAGGATTTTTGGTTTCGAAGCCCAACTCTAAATTCTCTGGCACAATGTCCAAACTGAAAAAGTTTTTTTGAGTTGTAAACAGAATGTATGTGGTCCCAGCAGGCACCTTGTAACTGGAGTCGGCAATCAATATGAAACGGTCGTAGTAATGGAGCTTGTCGCCAGCAAAGTATCTGTTGTCCGGTTTTACTCGTGTCTCGCCAGGACGCCTCACAAAGAACAGGAATGGCACGTTCAAAGTCTGTATGATATGGGCGCATCCTTGTCCGACGGTTCGCTGGCCAAACGTAAAATAGGACTTTACAAGAAACTGATTGTTGGGGCACTTGAAACCAATTCTCACGTCGGCGTTGGTTCTGTTGGCTTCGCTGGGGGGTCTTTTATATCGGTTCATCAGAGTGCTCCATTTAATCTCCTGAGGTCTCAGCGGATAGTTTGTCTTGGCCTCTCTGCCTATGGCTGGGATTGTATTCGTTATCTTGTCCGTCAGAGTACGTTTTTTGAATTCAATCTTCAAATCGGACGTCATGTATAGACAGAATACACAAATCTTGCCTTCACCGATCATGGTTTGGAAGTGTGGATACTCTTCCAATTTTTTAACGGTAGGCGAAAGGTTTTTGGGAAACAGCTCGATAACCCCAAAACGGTTTCGTAGCGAGTTTACCGCTTTAAGCTTCTTCAGAGAGCATTGATTTTTATACATATTGGTAGTTCAAAGCTCCAAAGAGAGAATGGCTATTCGATCAAATGCCAGAGCTTATATAGTCAATCTGAAGGATTGCATAAGTCAGTTTCTACGAAAACAGGATAAGATAAGGCTTATTATAGAATTATTGTCGCTGGACGCGGAAACAGGATATTGTCAATCTGAAGACAGGATATTGTATAAGTCAGTTTCTACGAAAACAGGATGAGATAAGGCTATTTATAGATGTCGCTAAACGCGGAAACAGGATATTGTATAACTCATTTGCTATGAAACAGGATGCTGAACAGGATGCAGTAAAGATTTTTATAGACGCAGATAAGCATTGCTGGACAATGATAGTGTATATACTTTAGCATGATATATATAGGTTATCTAGAGTCAATCAATCAATCAACCAACCTTGAAAAAAAAAAAAAATTTTTTTTTTTTTTTTTTTTTTTTCAAGGTTGATTGATTGGTTGATTGACTCTAGCTAACCTATATATATCATGTTAAAGTGTCTGGCCGATTTCTATAATTTTTTCAAGATACTATTTTTTTTTGGACTTTGCAATTTTTCACCAAAATTTTTCAAAGTTTATCATTTCAATTTTATAGTTTTTGATTTGAAAATAATATTTTTTTGCCAAACTGTTTTAAGTTGGATAAAAATATATATCTCCAAGACTTCAGTTATAAAAATATCCATTCAAATTCTTAAGTATCCATTCAAAAATCTTAAACGCATCCAATATTGGCAATATAATTGTTACAAAAAAAACGGGTCGAACGAAGTGTCAAAGACAGTAATCTGCCATGAGACACTTCGTTCGACCCGATTTTTTTATAAATCGTTTGGGTTTAAACCCAACAGTAATTTTTCCTGACCTCTGTTTGTATGAAGCTGTAACATTTGCCATCTCTCAGATCGACGTCCGACTTGAGAACGACTATGCCCTGCCGTCTTCGAATTCTAGGATCTTCAAAGCCAGCAGTTTTTAACTTAGGCCGTACCACGAAATCTATCTTCGGTGGAGGCTTCCAGGCACGATAAGTTGTTACTTTGGACTCTGGAGATTCCGGTAGCGGGCTTAATAGCGTTGGTACTTTAAAATACATCATCTCTGACATGGGTATTGAAATTTGAACTGGCTTAGGTGTGGAAATGAGAGCTGGGGCTGGTTTAATTGCTGGTTTTTGAATGAGAACTGGATCAGGCTTAGGTGCCGGTTTGGGAATGAGAACTGGATCTGGTTTAAGTACTGGTGCTGGTTTTTGAATGATAGCTGGAGCTGGCTTAGGTGTGGGAATGATAGCTGGAGCTGGCTTAGGTGTAGGAATGATAGCTGGAGCCGGTTTAGGTGTGGGAATGATAGCTGGAGCTGGCTTAGGTTTGGGAATGATAGCTGGAGCTGGCATATTCATAGAACGATCATAATTACATATCAGCTCACAAGAGACGCGAGGGGTGTTCAATACTTGCCAATTTGGTATTATGACATAGTCGCAATCAACTCGTTCATCCGTCAGAGAGTCAAAGGATAGAGTGGCCATTTCAAAAAGCAGAGGGTCAGAATGAATAAGCTGAGGCGAGAGGCCGGTATTTATACTCTGGCGAGTCTGATAAGGCTCGACCGGATGACCTTTTAGATTATCGCTTGGTGCTATCGGCGAGGACAGCTATAAATAACTTTATCGCGTCCTGTTTATGAAGAAAATGGGTTACATAATATCCTGCCTTTGAAACAGATTAGACTGGCAAAGATTGAGATAGACTGATGAAGTGGCACGTCAGCGATACTATATATAGAGAATGTAATCAACCAATCAACCAACCTTAAAAAAAAAAAAAAAAAAAAATTTTTTTTTTTTTTTTTTTTTTTTTCAAGGTTGGTTGATTGGTTGATTACATTCTCTATATATAGTATCGCTAACATGACTACACGCTCATTGTGTCTCGCCAGCAACGGTCGTCTAGTCACTATGTCTCGTAATGGGTTTTCAGCAAGACTAGAGAGTTAGATTTTTCTATAAAAGCCTATGATCTATTCTGATTTCATGAAAACCTGCAATATCTTGTCATTTGTCAGACAAAAGTCTTGTTTTCAAAGCCAATATTGTATAAATTACGCTATTTCATCCTATTTTAAAGGAAGTGGGTCAGGAGCGAGTTTATGCATGACCGTACAGTAGAAGAAATAAATTCCACTCCCACCCACCCTAATAGATATACTATATATATACTATATATATAGACTGTAGCGCCATCTACAATGATTAGCTAAAGAAATATAGCTTTAGCAGCCAACTGAGAAATATAGCTTTAACGGCCAACTTAGAAATATAACTATAGCGGCCAACTTAGAAATATAACTATAGCGGCCAACTTAGAAAGATAACTTTAGAAATATAAATCAACTAATCAACCAACCAACTGAAAAAAAAAAAAATATTTTTTTTTTTTTTTTTTTTTTTTTCAGTTGGTTGGTTGATTAGTTGATTTATATTTAGTATAAATAGCGGCTCCGTACTCAAGCTACATTCATTCTGTCTTCATACTCATTGAAATAGCTTATTAGATATTTTCTAGTCTGACCAGACAATACGTTCTGTTTCTAATCTATTTACGATGGCCCTTATCAAGTACCACGAGATCACAAGCCAAATTTATTCGGGCATACCTTTAATAGCTACCGAAAAATTGGATGGCTCTAATATCGGTATTGGCTACGTGAAGAATACGTTCAGGATACAATCTAGAAACGTAGTGCTAGATGAAAAGACACGCCTTTTTAACTTGAACGCAATCTTGGAACCGCTGTCGGAAAAGGTACGGCTTATCAAAGACATTTTACATGACAATTTTATCATTTATGGAGAAGTATTCGGAAGCCACATGAAGAGAATAACCTATCGCGATTTTGAATCCGAAGCCGTATTCGGTAGCAATACTGTCTTTTTTCGGGCCTTCGACATCTACCAACTGGATTCAGATACGTTTATGAAGTATAGCGACGCCGTGAACATTTTCCAGCGAGTGAAGCTACCCCACGTACCCATCTTAGATTTAGATTACCAAACGATAGGGGATCTGTACGAAAAAGTTGAAACGTATCCCAGCGCTTATGCAGAGTGTCCGCTAGAAGGATTCGTCATGAAGGCCGACGCCGAAGAATCTCCACGCTCTAGAAACATTTTTAAGGTTAAGCGTAAGCAGTTTAACGAACAAGCTCTGAACAAGTACAAGATCAAAAATTATGTAAATTATAATAGATACCTATCTGCGTACTCCAAAATAGGTGAAGACTTTGAAAAAATCAAAGAAGAAATGGTGAGCGATTCGCTAAAAGATATAATTTCAGTCTATGAAAAGGACGAGGGCTGCAGCTATGACTTGGACTCGATTCGTACAGAGATTGAAAACGAGGCGGATAAGCTTATAAAGAAGTTTTCTAGATCAAAGATGATAACTAAATAAACAACTAACTTGAAAAAAAAAAAAAAAAAAAAAATTTTTTTTTTTTTTTACATGCCACGCCCACTCATGGATATTCTGTATAAATAGTGGTTCCGTACTCAAGCTAACATCATTCTGTCCATTCTAGTTGCCATTGAAAGATCAAAACGCAATCATGTATCTGAAAATTTGTTTTGATACCAAGCCTGCACTCATAGCCGCTACTGTTGGTAGAGATGTTTATTTCATAGCCGTCGATGTTGGCAAATATCTAGGCTACGCGTCACCTTACAACTTTGCACATCGATATTCCAACAAGGATCTGGCTAATCTATATCCCAATGCACAACGCTTGAACATGAGTTCCAGGCGCGTGTTTGATTTCAACGATATGCTTCAGGTACTTGTGAAGACGCACCGAATGCCTATCGAGGAAATCTGCCGTATCCAGAAACTGTGGACCGATGGCCGGGTAACCTCTACGTATCCCAGCATTATACCGTTCAGCAGAAAGATGGCCTTTGAAATCACAGTTCGAAACGAAGGCGAGATGAATGTACAAGATTGGCTTAAAGGGTATTACGAATACTCGAGGGCAGTCTGCGAACAACATACGAATATCTACGCACCCCCGTCGGTAGAATCCAGGTATGGGGATACTGAAGAAGAGAAACCTAGCAACTTTTCCATGCGTGTGAGAGCTGAAGGTATATGGTCTGTCAAATCGGGCGACATGCTTCAAGAATTGACTGCTACGGTTAAGAGAAAGTTTGAGGAAATAGAGAAAGACTATGTAGTTGATGAAAAAGACAGAGCGTATGAGTTGACCGTCAAGCTGGCTCGTAGAGAGATAGTTTAATTATGTTAAACTACCAACTGTGAAAAAAAATCTTTGAGTCAATCAACCAATCAACCAACCTTAGAAAAAAAAAAAAAAAAAAAAAAATATATATATATTTTTTTTTTTTTTTCCAAGGCTGGTTGATTGATTGATTGACTCTAGTAGCCTATATATATCATGTTAAAGTAACAGTTTATCTAAATTTGCTGATGTACCATCACCTCTGTCAAAATTTTCAATTTTTTTTAAATTTGAAAAAAAAAACGACTGAATTAAATCGCTTATTTTACTATGTATATGTAATAAGAATTACGATTCCACGATTAGTTTTCAAAAATATTTTTATTTTAAGATTACGTTTCTAAAGTTGGTCGAATTTGCAAAATTTTCAATTTTTTTTTAATTTGAAAAAAAACGACTGAATTAAATTGCTTATTTTACTATGTATATGTAATAAGAATCACGATTCCACGATTAGTTTTCAAAAATATTTTTATTTTAAGATTACGTTTCTAAAGTTGGTCGAATTTGCAATAGTCCAATCTGAAGACAGGATATTGCATAAGTCAGTTTCTACGAAAACAGGATGAGATAAGGCTTATTATAGATGAAACAGGATATTGTCAATCTGAAGACAGGATATTGCCAATCTGAAGACAGGATGCAGGATATTGCATAAGTCAGTTTCTACGAGAACAGGATGAGATAAGGCTTATTATAGATGTCGCGGAAACAGGATATTGTATAACTCATTTGCTATGAAAACAGGATGCAGTAAAGATTTTTATAGACGCTGAAACAGATAAGCATTGCTGGACAATGATAATGTATATACTTTAGCATGATATATATAGGTTAGCTAGAGTCAATCAATCAATTAACCAACCTTAAAAAAAAAAAAAAAAAAAAAAAATTTTTTTTTTTTTTTTTTTTTCCAAGGTTGGTTGATTGATTGATTGACTCTAGCTAGCCTATATATATCATGCTAAAGTAACAGTTTATCTAAATTTGCTGATGTGCCACCACCTCTGTCAAAATTTTCAATTTTTTTTTAATTTGAAAAAAAACGACTGAATTAAATTGCTTATTTTACTATGTATATGTAATAAGAATCACGATTCCACGATTAGTTTTCAAAAATATTTTTATTTTAAGATTACGTTTCTAAAGTTGGCCAAATTTGCAAAATTTTCATTTTTTTTAAATTTGAAAAAAACGACTGAATTAAATTGCTTATTTTACTATGTATATGTAATAAGAATCACGATTCCACGATTAGTTTTCAAAAATATTTTTATTTTAAGATTACGTTTCTAAAGTTGGTCGAATTTGCAAAATTTTCAATTTTTTTTAAATTTGAAAAAAAACGACTGAATTAAATTGCTTATTTTACTATGTATATGTAATAAGAATCACGATTCCACGATTAGTTTTCAAAAATATTTTTATTTTAACATTATGTTTTTAAAGTTGGTCAACTCAAAGTCTAAATCTTCATTTTTGAAAATATACTTAATTCAATTAGCATTATAAATATATATCAACCAACCAACCTTAAAAAAAATTGTAAAGTCTCAACTTAAACGTCTTAATTATTTTTTTATGCTGATAACCTCTTCAATACTAGCTTAATAGATTTTTTTTATAAATACTTAAATTAAGCCCCCTTAACATCAAAGTCTTAAATTAAACCCGTCCAATGTTGGCACTATATCTATCGCAAAAAAATGGGTCGAACGAGGTGTCAAAGACAGAAATTCTGCCATGAGACACCTCGTTCGACCCATTTTTTTACTCTCATTTTAAAGATTATCACAAGCTCTCTATGGGTTGCTCATTAGATGACCTCCTGATGGTCATCTTCAACGGTCCGGTCATTTGAGATTTGTATAATTCATAATCCTCATATTCAAGCTCAAAAAATTTCCTCACCTGTAGTTGGTATGTGGCAAGGAAGTCTTCGAACTTGGTATGGGACCTTTCTACAAATCGAACACCTATGGCTTTCTCGAAGCTGAGCTTCATGTTAGCCTGCTATTTCACCATGGCCGAACCATCGAACATTTCATCAAATTCCTGTTCGCCCATGAACCCTTTCAAATGATGTTTGGCTTCGCTAATGGAGAAGATTCTCGTCTTAGCGAGCCATTTAGGTAAATAGATCTTAGGGTCCATTACGTCTCGGACGGTGAGGCCTGCATATTTTTCGGCAAAATGAAGATTTAGAGGGTGCCTCGAATAAATAGCCAGGTCCTCAGCCCGGACAAACAGGGTGCCATCAGTGGCCATTAAGCATTTAAAGGCAACGCCATAAGCATAATTTTTTACATGGAAAAACATGACTGACAGAGAGCTAATGAATCTAAGCAGCTAGTAGAGAGATCGACTAGCAATTGAAGAGCTCTCGCTGGACACTCGTATATATACCCGGACAGGATCTGATAGTAATTTTCTAAGAACTGCTTATCAAGAGGAAAGGCTTGCATAATATCCTGTCTCTTGAGCAATTTTTATCGATCTGATTATAACCGGGCATCCTGAGGAAAGGCTTACATAATATCCTGTCAACACTTCTCGAAAAATCTTTTTATAGAGATCTGATTGTAACTTTAATCGAAGCCGCTTATCAAGCATCCTGTCAATAGTTTCTCGAAAATCTTTTTATAGAGATCAGATCATAATAACTGGCTTGGCTACACTTAACCTTTAAAAATTTTAAATTTTACATATAAATTTTAAATGAAAAAATTAAATTTTTAAACTCAGATCCCTTAAATTTAGCTATTGAATCTATATATTTTACCAAGATTCATATTTATCTTATAGCTAAGCCATATCCCTTGAAAATTACAATCGGTACGCTTTCAATGTTGGCTTGGCTACACTTAGTCTTTAAAAATTTTAAATTTTACATATAAATTTTAAACGAAAAAAATTAAATTTTTAAATTCAGATCCCTTAAATTTAGCTATCGATATTTTACCAAGTTTCATATTTATCTTATAGCTAAGCCATATCCCTTGAAAAATTAGAATTATAATGACCGCCACACTTAGTCTTTAAAAATTTTAAATTTTACACAGTAAATTTTAAATGAAACAATTAAATTTTTAAACTCAGATACCTTAAATTTGTCTATAGATATTTTATCAAAATTATCTTATAGCTAAGCCATATCCCTTCAAATTTACAAGTTCAAATCGGTACGCATCCAATGTTGGCACTCTATCTATCGCAAAAAAATGGGCCGAGCGAAGCCTCAATGACTTATGTCATGAGAGGCTTCGCTCGACCCATTTTTTTGCACCTCGTCCTGATCTTAAGACGAGGATTTATAGAAGTAGGGCTTGTTTCCCACCAAAACTTTTATTTTTCGGGGGAAATAGCCTAGCTCCAAGTCCCCATATCGTTCGCCAAACACATAGGTGTCCATGGGTACCGTTGCCAGGTACTCCTCCATGACATTCTTTAAATCGGCCAAGAAACTCTCCATTGTGGCATTGGATGAGGTTATGGCTGCGAGCTTAACCTGGACAGGCCGCCTCAGGTTTAAGCTGCATTCGATGGGCGTAAGAATTTCAATCGGCCCCTGAAATAGGGAATCAAACTCTCCTGGATGCATATCCATCAATATTTTTGCATCCTCCAGTCCAAAGACGCATGTCTTGGCTAAAGACGGGGGTAGTTTCAAGCCCTCAGGAGCAATGTCCGTTACCGTTATATGGCACAAGTTCACCACTCTACTGGGGTTTTCATGCCCCATGTAATAGGCCACGTCTCGGCCTTTGATGAAAATTTGGTCGTCAAATGATAAAAAGCATGTTAATTTAACATTCAGTTCATCAGACAGAATTTGAAAAATCATTTTGGAGCAGTAAGCAGTAGCTCAGAATGAAATGTCTCGTCCAGCAGCCTGTATTTATACTAGCGGTAATCTTTAGTTCTATCTAAATTCCAAGTAAATTTCTTATCTGTGACGCACGTCCTGTGACGCACATCCTCATGCTATCGGTAGCTTATGCAAGATCCCGTTTAAACTAATTATATAAATAATTTTATCGTTCTAGAAGGTCACGCGGACAGATTTTATCGCATCCTCAAAAAACAGCTGATACATCCTGTTTTCTTAGTAAAGCCTGATAAAACGAGGTCACGACTCGGGTATATATACGAGCTGCCTCTAAGAGCCTGCATCATTTTGACTTCTGTTGCCATGCTATTCACTATTGAACATCCACAGCTTGACGCTAAAATCCTATTCGTAGTCTCTGCGGATGGACTTTTGTTCGTCAGGGCCTCTGATGTGGCCAAGCTGATGGGTCGATCGAATGCTTATGTGAAAAAAACGACCAGGTTGAAGGTGAGCGATCTCGTTTACAGGAGGGTCAGGTTACCTATCTCTCTAGCCAATACCTGGGTGTATCCAGTCGACGAGATACATTTTGGAGATGCCCTGTCGTCGTTGGGATTCGAGGCCATGCTGACATCCTCTAAAATCCAGATTCTAGACCCCATAGTACCCACCTCATGCATCCATAAAGCCATCCGAATTCGGATCGTGAGGGACTCTGACACATTCATAAATGAATTCTTAAAAGATTTCATAGACAGAACCATGCTGTTCTTCGATGGGGACCACGATGACGACCCTCGCCTCCACGAAGATAGATTTGAGACTATTTCTTGGACAGACACCCCTCCGTCCAAAATCAAAGTCTTTGTGGGGGATCGATCTAGATGGTACAAACTGATGCCTTAAATCTGGAGGAGGGGCAAAAAAATGGGCCGAACGAAGCGTCTCATGGCAGATTTCTGTCTTTGACGCTTCGTTCGGCCCATTTTTTTGCGATAGATAGAGTGCCAATATTGGATGTTTATAAATTGAGACTTTGAATTGGTCTGAGAGAGAGATAATAGTAATATTTCAATATTGAAACGATGCCTTTGAATCTGAGATAGCTAATGTCTTTGAAATAGAAATATTGAATAAGAATTATTTTTTTAAGGATTATTTTTTTTTTTCAAGGTTGGTTGATTGGTTAATTGACTTGGATTCATTCTTTATAAATAGCCGTACTCAAACCTTCATTCTGTCTGAAATTTACAATATTGAATAAGGACATTTTTTAAATGAATGCTGTACCAATACTGAATATATTTTTTTAACGATTCGATAAACAAATAATATATTTTTAACGATTCGATAAACAAATAAAATATTTAAATAATAAAATAAAATATTTAAATAATAAATATTTTATTATTAAAATAAAATATTTAAATAATATATTTAAATTCTAAATATTTATTATTCAAACCGACAACTTAATTGAATCGTGAAAAATTCTGACGAGGTGGAGTTGCTCGAAGAATACTTCTGGCGACTGTATATATATGCAATAATAAAATAAATATTTGTGTTCATGAAATCAATTATAAAATAAATATTTGTGTAAAAATGTAGTGATAATTATGCACTATAAATGAAAAAAAAAAATGTGTTTATTCAAAATAAATATATGAATAAATGAAGTTTCAAACCTACCAAGCACTTTTGCTCCAACTATTTCAATTTCTAATTAATATTATTATCTTTTATTTATTTATTTATTTATTTATTTTTTTTTTTTATAGAGACCCAAAAATATTAAAAATATCAGCAAAAGTACTTAGCTAAATGTATATTAAAAATATATATAATATTATGCAGTACTTGAAATAATATCTTTTTATTAAATTTTATATGCACCAGATAAATATTGAAATCGCACCAAAATAAAGTGTCAGTTAATAATAGCCAATTTACATACCTTTATTTTCTGTATTTCATAAATATTATAAAATAATTATTATACTTTCCTTTTAAGTCGTAAAACACTGTTCCGAACATCAATCAAGTTTCTATATTAGTCTGCAAAATTCATAAAAAAAAACACACTTCAAAAATTGAAATTTCGTGCACAGTAATTGAAGAACAATATCCCGGAAACTCTGACAAATCGCAATACTGTGGGATGTTTCACCAGTGCGCAGAACGTGCAATATCTATCACTCCTTTAACTAGAAAAAAATATAAAAAAAAATTTCCTTAAACATATTTTAAATACATATGGCTTTTCCCCCGTATGATTTCTTCACACAAAAAAAATTCCGAAGATTTGAACTAAATGCACACACAAATTGGCCTTTCCTCTGTATGGATGTGTGTAAATTTCATTCGCCGTGCACAAAATCTGTAATAACGTTATCACTTTTATGCAAAAAAAAATTCACATACATATGGCTTTTCATTTTGCGCTTGCACAATAATTAATTCAACTACGGCATGACGAAGGTACGGGAATGAGATGTCTTCAAGGACGGGGAGATAGTGACCCGTTGATTACACACGGAAGGGTTC
The DNA here is from genome assembly GCA_963930645.1 of Salticus scenicus. Classification (NCBI taxonomy): domain Eukaryota; kingdom Metazoa; phylum Arthropoda; class Arachnida; order Araneae; family Salticidae; genus Salticus; species Salticus scenicus. The sequence goes on from OZ005649.1 coordinate 177,801,558, forward strand.
CGCCTTGAGAGCAGGGACCTTGGAAACAGATAGGATCCCAATGAGCATTCTAGATGAGCACTCCATCCAGCATCGACGAGATCAGGAGAGGCGAATCCGTGCTTTGCAAAAAAAACGAACCTCCCATGACTCTAAAAAAATTCCTTTTAGTCACTATCCGAAAAAAATTCACTTCAAAAATCCACATACAACACTTCGCCGTGGTTCAGTTTCCATAGATCAAAACAATGTTGCGCCGTTCTATGACTGCACAATCCAATCGGCCTCTCTCTAAAAAGTTCGAGATCAGAGAAAAATAATTTCCATCGGCCCTCCCCTCTCTCTCCATCGATGCATTCCCAGAAACCTGTACGGTACTAAGTTCTATGGGGAGAAATCCTTCTCTTAAAACAAGTCTTTCGTTTGTCCATAATTTCTAAACACTGCGTGTGTGAACAAATAGAATCCATTGAAGTCTTGATAATTTTAAATTGTTTTTATTGAATATATTCTTAAGAAGTCACATAAGGAAGTTCACATATAAAATATAAGTTGCAATAAAAACCCAAGCATTTCTCGGGAAGCGAGGGAGAGAGAGAGAGGACTAAAAAAATTACGTATTAATCTATACGATGAAAAAGCGAAAACTGTGGGTCTGCTTTTTTTCTCGCACGGGGAGAACCCCTGGAAGGGCAGTCATATGTTTCGCTTTATCTTATTTTCGCCAAAAATGAAAGCCAACTTCAGTTCTTTGTTTTAGATAGTAAACTAATGTTAATTTTTGAATTTGTAATGACGGTTTATAATTGTATTAACCTTTTAATCGCCAACTTTACGCCAAGCGACCGTTTGACTAGAGAAAATGACCGTTATGAACTGAAATCATTAATATTGGGTAATTTAAAATAAATTATATCCGGTGTTGCAATAATATAAATTCTGACAATGAGTTTTCTTGTTTTATGACTACTTGAGAACACTTTTTTTTATAATTACGTTTAATGTCAGAATTTCCGTTAGATATTATTTCTTTTATTTTCTTTTTATCCCATAAAATAAAGTACTTTTCTATTTAAAAAGATAAACACTTTTTTTATGATTTAGATATAAAACATATACAATTTAGATTTCTGAATGATGTGTGTTATTGTTTTATGTTAATAAATAGTGTAGGTCGTATGTATAATTAAAATTGTGTAATTTTTAACGACATTTAAAAATAATTCTTCCTCCAAATGCTTAAGAACAAATTATGTAAATATAACATCTCACTTAAAATTTAATTATTTTTTTATTGCAATAATGCATTAATTTATCATTAGATTTTATTTTATTTAAAAATTCAATTAAAATTTAACCAAATATATGTGAACACCTTCACACCCCCATTATAATTATAGAATCTGCTTCAGCTAATAGGGCCACTTACCAGCACATGTCGCCCAAAATGGAACAACAAACCTTAAGGCCCTACGTGAGTCAAAATATTTTTTCATTCTAGAGGGCGCTTTTTGAAGTCTATAGATTTCGCAAGACGGGGGAGGAAATCTGCTCACAGTTGACGTTCCGAGAATCACGAGAATGGAAAATTTCGCACTTCAGTAATTGATAGCTTCCGACTCCCCTTGCTGTTAATTGACATTTTTCTTGCCAGAGGCATCAGGGTAAGATAAGCTTTATCTGTAAAGGCTAAAAAAGAATGCGAAAAAGGAATATCTGTTTTTGAATTATTGGGGAAGGCAAATAAAATTATTTATATACGTAAATAATATTCAGAAATTTCAGCTTCAATTGGATAAAATTAAAAAATACTTGCATTAAACGAGGAAGGAAAAAAATATTATTTAAATGTAATAATTATACTGAAATTGATAAAATTATTTACTCCGATAAATATTCTAATTTAAATTAATTACAACAATATTTACGCATATGAATTGTATTTTTTTATCAGGTTCAGAAACTACTCTGAGTAATGTTGTTGTCATATACATATTCCTGTACAATATAGTATATAGTTCTATGATTTTGAAAACACCAGATTTTTACTTCCATTACCCGACTACCGTAGGTAATGGAAGTTTTGTATTCGGTCCAAAAATTCGATATCCAGTTTTCACCTGATTTTCACGTTTTAAGGTCTCCTGAGTCCAAAAAAGTAGTTTTTGGCAATTGGTCAGTGTGTGTGTGTATGTATGTGGAGAATCTTCTGGCTATTATATCTCGGAAACTAATAAAGATAGAACTATGAGACTTTAGAATTGAAACAGATCTGGTGTACAGATAAATTTTCCAAATTTTGGTGACAATTGGAAAACCGGAAGTGGGACATCGGAAACCGAAAGTGGTATTGTAAGTCTGTATCTCAAAAACGGCTCTAACGATTTTCTTCTAAGTTGCTATGTAAACACTGTTAGTTGTTGCACTGAAAATCAGACGCTTCTTTTAAATCTAATTATTTAAAATTAATTTCTTTAAAATTATTTGATATTATGTTTTATTTCCGCTAAATAAAAAGTCTCAAAGAATCTACTGCCTGAAACTGATCATTTCAAATTAGCTTTTGCTAAGATGTTACTTATTTGTTTATATTTTTCCGCTAAAGTGCAGAAATCAGTTAATCTGCAGATTAGCTAGGTAATCTGCACATTAACTAGGGTGATCCGTTAAAGTGAGGAAAATTGTTTCATTTCTCATATTACCTAGGTAATCTACGAATTATCTAGATAATCTGCACATTACCCACTAGGCACTCGTTAAAGTGAAAATAAGATCTCTGGTGTTGTAATTTTTGAGCACGCTGTGTTGTATTTGTTTGTTTTTTTTCATTCGAAAAAAAAATAGTTTTCTTTTCTTTCTTTCTTTACTTATTTTAATCTGCATGTGTTTTAATTTTTATGTCTTTTAAAGTTATACTTGTTTTATTTTTTTTTTATTTATTTAATCTTTTTTATTCTGTCAATATAAGTTTAAAGATGGTATGCATTTTTAATATGAAATATACCTTTAACAGCTTTCAATAAATTTTATTTTATAAATGGATGTTAGAATTGTAATACATTAACGATTTCTTTTCAAATAAAAATATTTACCCACTTAAATTAAAAAAATAAAAAATGTTTTATTAACAACTTACATTGCTATTATTATTATTATTTTTTTTTTTTTAAATTATGCACCAATTTTTAATTCGCTATAGAATATTCGCTATATATAGATTTTATTTATTCACTTTTTTATTTACATAAAACTGGTATTCATTATTAAAAATTGTAAAGATTAATTTACTTTTCTTTCTCTCTCTCTCTCTCTCTCTCTCTCTCTCTCTTCTTCTTCTTTTTTTTTTTTTTTTTTTTTTTTTGGTGTGTGTGTGTAAAGAAATTTTAAAAACACTATATTTTATTTATATATTAATTTGAAACGTGTTTTGTCTGTATCCACTAAATTGGTAGAAAGGCAAGGTGTAAAAATTTGGTTGAGGTGTCTAAAAGGTCTTGGTCTGTAGATGTGTCATCAAAAGAGAAAAATACAATAATTGTTTTTTCTACACTAAATGTCGAAAAATGTCAATTGTCGGCTCCATAGACAAGATCTAATTTTTTTTTTTTTTTTCTTTTTGTAATGGAAATATACACAGTTAGTACATAATAGTTGTTCTCGACAACTGCTTTACAAAAATTATAAAGAGATTTATCTTACGAAGGAAATTTTTATGTACAACTCACATTAATTTAAATTAAATTTTCAATACATAAAACTTTAAAACGTATAGTTTTTACTTTCAATAATTTAGTTTTTTTTTAAAAGAAAGTCGAGGAAAAAGGAAATCAATACATCACAGCTATAAAAAGATTTCCGTCTTCTTTTCCTATACGAATTCACAATAGTGCATATACAAATTACTTATTGAAATTATTTTCTATGACGATTGTAGAAGATTTCGATGTGGGAGATCTATCACACTGAATGTGGGAAAAAGTCCATTTTCGGCTCTACAACATCTAAAGATTTTTTTTTAATGGAAATACATCTAATTAGTGCATAATAATTACTCTAGACAATGGTTTTACCAAAATGTTATTAAGAAGAGATTTATGTAACAAAATATATTTATACACAGAACTCAAATTCATTATAATTGAATTTTTAATGCATAAAACTTCAGATTTATCATCCGATTCAACTGAATATAATACTGATGACTGTGTTGTTCAATATTATTTGATTTAAACCTTTAAAGCTCACTAGATATTTTTCCTTTTGAAAATTGCTAAACCAATTGAAAAAACAGCTGTTAGTTGATCATAAGTTGATCACAGTTGATCATAAACAAACATATTTTTTAAATAGCATTTTTAACCTGATTAAATTCAAATATAAAGAAATTAATTAATAAGTAATTTTGAATGGAGACTTTATAAATTGCAAAGACTAGCAACATATTTTTCAAGTCAGAAGAGATGCAGGGCTCTTCATCAGGTTAAAGAACTAGGCACGAGTGCATCAACAAACAAGCAAGGTACACTCACATCTACTAAGAAATTGTAAATAACTTTTGCATGGGGCTTCTTCTGAAACTTACTTATTAAATCTCCCATTAATACTACTGACTAACAAGCAGAAAAAAACGAAAGGTTTAAATTTTAATTGAAAAAAGGAAAAATTATTGTAAAATTTTTGAATTTTTTTTTTTTCAGGGCGTTGCTAATGAACATTAAAAAGTTAAAACATAATATGTGCTTGGCACGTTGCATGGAAACGACTGAAGTTCGTTGAAAATTATTCGATACTAATGTTACTTTGTAATTCAAGAAATCAGATGTGCTTATCTACAAAAATATGCTTCCAATTTTTAATTGATACTCTTCTGGATAAATGAATCATTATTTAGAGTTAAACTGTTGTGTTAATCATAAGTGTAGACGAATTTCGTTTCAGAGAAGTATTACACTAAATGTCGAAAAATGTACTTTGCATGTAAAAAATGTTTGTGATCATGCATGTCAACTTTCCTTGCAATCTGTTTATACACACATTATTTTAAATAACATATGCTCAATAATTATCTGCCATTCTTTTTTTTTTTTCACTATTATCACATCCAGTATAATGTCACTGTCTCTTACGATGTATTAGGGCTGCCAGATTTTAGCCAGGCTGAAAAAAGCAGGCTGATTATTTTTTGTCTAAACTAGTTACTTAAAAAAAAGGCCGGCTAAAATAAAAAAAAAAGCCGGCTATTATTATTATTATTATTATTATTATTATTATATATAAATACGATTTATATTAATATAAAAAAAATATGACTCAATAACATTGCCATAAAAATTATAATTTATCAATCATTGAGTTTGGTTTTAAAATAACAATACACTTTAATAGATTTTCATATTATTCAACTTGCGATTCATTAAACATAATGAGATCCACATGTAATTTTATATGCACAAAACTAAGTTTCCTGGGGAGTATCGTATAAAAAAAACCTTCTTTAAATGTAGAAGTCCACACAAAAAGAAAAAAAAATCTGGTTTAGAGGATATTATTACATAATGATAAAAGATATAATGATAAAAGACATAATGATAAAGAATCTACTGTTGTGTCTTTGTAAAATAACTATAAGTGCCAGATTCTTCAAAATTTATGCACTTTGTACATTGGTGACTTATAGCACGTATATAAATTTTCAGCTCAAACGAATAAAGCGTTTAGACATTATTGCAGTTAAAAAAAATTGGTTACATATAGACCATAATGATAAAGAATTTTTCTTTGTGTTCCTGTAAAGAAAACTATAAATGTTACATTCACCAAAATTTATATAGTTTGTGTGATGGAGACATGTGTATAAATTTTCAGCTCATTCGAATAAGGAATTTAGACGCTATTACACTTTTAAAAATTTAGGCCCATAGAGCATACATAATGTTAAAGAATTTTTCTTTGTGTTCCTGTGAAAAAACCATAAATGATACATTCACCAAAATATATACAGTTTGTGCCACGGGGATCCATAACATGTGTATAAATTTTTAGCTCATTCCAATAAGGCATTTAGACGCTTTCGCACTTAAAAATATTTAGGCCCATAGACCATAATGATAAAGAATTTTTCTTTGTGTAAAAGAAAAAAAAAAAAAAAAAAAAGTGCTAGATTCACCAAAATCAATAGGATTCGTTCTATGGTAACTTATAACATGTGTACAACTTTCAGCTCATTCAAACAAAGCGCTTAGGCGCTATTGTGTTCACTCACATACATACACGCATACTTCTTCGTAAAAATAGTAAATATGTATTCAGAGGACCTCAAAATATGTGGAAACACCAAAATCTCAAACTCGGATTTTTGACATGATTGCAATACTTTCCTCACTGTAGTGTTCGGAAAGTAAGAAGTATGTTTTTTGGTAAAGTTAAAAAAAATATGACATAAGCTAATTAAATTGATTTTTTAAAATTAAATTTTCTGTTATTTTCAACTGAAAATTTCGTTATTAAAAAAAAGGGAGGAAAGAGAAAGAAAAGAGAGAAAAAAAAAAAAAAAAGAAAGAAACCTTAAAAATGGCCAAATCTGAATTTGCAGCAAACAGCATTAAAAAAAAAAAAAAAGTGTGGGTGGGTGGGGGGGGGGGGGGGGGGGCAGTTCAGATATTAAGAACTTTGTATTTTTATTATCATAAAAATCATAAGAATGGAATAATTATTTCGTGTTAAAATCATCAGAAAATTAAAAAAAGAAAAAAAAAAAAAAAAAAAGAAAGAAAGAAAGAAAAGCAAAAATAGGTACGAATGTAGCGTGAAAGCGACAAGTCCGAAGCAATATTTTGTGTTCCTTGGATTTTTATGTTGTTTCTAGACAAAGATCTCTGCATCGAACAAATTTAAATGCTTTAGCTAAGTTTCTATTTCTTTTCTTTTTTTTCTTTTTTTTTAATGTCCCCATTCAATTGTTTAGTAAGAAGAAATACGGTCGAATATCCCTAATGAGCAATATTTTAAACATTTTTATGCACTTAGTATTAGCTCACTTTGAAAACGTTCAGAAAATTGTATGGATTTTTATAATTATCAGTTAAAACTGTGTCCTGGACTGTTAAAACTTTTTGCAATGCGAAAAGAATGCTGAAGATAAAATTATTATCCCACTTCAGTTCCGCCAGAATTTAAATTTATAAAGATTAGGTAAATATACATAGGATAAAAATTTATTAATTAATGGGGAGGAGGGGATCTTTAGATTTATTTTAAATAAATAATTAAAAAATAATTTAAAAAAAAAGGAGCATATTTGTGATATTGAAAAAAGAAATTATCTAATAAATACATATGAGTAGTTTATGTGCAGTAAAACAAACTCGAGTTCTGATTCCGTATTGCTATTTCAGTCCCTTTTCTACGACATGGTTAACTTCACTTCAGGGCATTTTCACACTTTCAACTGAAAACTAATCACCTGTCATCTTAATGGGTTTTTCACCGCCCATCGCTCTGATAAAAGAAGCAGAGTGAAATGGGGGAAAATTCGGTTATTTCAGCTAAAACTTGCTTTATTCCCCAAAATTATTAATATGTTTTTTAAACCTAAATATTAGGAAATTTAATTGTAATAAGTTGTATCATTTAAAAAATTGCAGTATGTTTCAGATTTTTGATATTACAATTTGTTTATTATTTGAGAACGATAAAGAAAATCAAGTAAAAATTCGTCTTTTGCAGCTTAAAAACAAATTTTTAAATTAAAAAAAAATCAATTTTTGAAACATGAGGCAACTTTTAATGGTCGTGAATTTTCCGAATGTGAAAACAGAATTTAAAAACATGTATTACGTAATGAGTAATAATGGGGAATATTTTACAATAGGTTAATACGGGATTTGGATGACCTTGAAGCTCACTGACGTAGGGCCTTAAGGGCCAGAAGCGTTTAGAAATGACACGCTAGTATAAAACCTATGTAAAATGTTTAGAGAGATTTTTCATTCGCATTTTAATATTTTTGAATTTTGTTTTTTTTCACATGATATTTGAGATCAAATCACAAGCCGCCTTTTTATTAAATTTTCGATTTCTCTTATTGTTCGATTGTGATTTTAACTGCAATTTTGGAACTTTGGAAAACTAGGGTATTGTTCTATTTACAACTTTATAAAAATAAACCCGTGAAATATCCTTAAAAATTAAATTTTAAACCTTAAAGTTCAAAGTTTTCAAATACTTTTTTTCCATATTTTTTACTAATTTCGTAAATCAAATATATTTCTTGAAGTATTGCGAATTTTTGTGAAAGTACTGAAAAATTCTTAAGATCTCCGCCTCCCATCGGTTCCTCCTTATCTGCTTGATTGATGAGACAGTTTCCACTCTTTTTCATCCCTCTCCCCCAGTAACACAGCAGGTGGTTTGTAGTGTGAGAGGTGGTGTTTAACAGAAAGGAAAGTAAAGAAAAGATTGTTATTTCCTCACAAGTGCAATTTTAGAGTCAAAACATGATTTCGTTCTTAAACTTCTTAATTTGAGTAGTATTGTAATTTAAGTTGCATAATTTTTAACACTATTAATATAATTCCCCCCCCCCTTTCCTTTTCGGACTAAGAAACATACAATTTAGGATTTTACTATTAAAGGTAAAAAAAAAAATGTATATTTATGAAAATATAAAGACGTTTTCTTTATTATTAATTAATTAATTAATTTTATTTTATTTATTTATTTTTTGCGGAAGGTTGAAAAGAACAATCGCAGGCTAAAAAGAAAAGATAACCAAAAAATATTAAATTTTATATACTGGAAATTTAAAAAGAGAAAAAGTAAAAGTATTCGTATCGTTATTAGGATGAAGGCGATTGACTGCACTAGGGTCCTACGCCTGAGGGTAGGGGACCTCTGTGTGCCGGGGAGGGGGGTCTTTCTGAGGGATTACCTCGTATTTATTCATGTTTCGGAGAAAACCACGGAAAACTCAGAACGGCTAGGCTGACGAGCGCGACCAGGGATCGAACCCGGCACTTCACGTCTACCAGCTTCGAGGACAGACTCTCTCAGCCGCTGGTGGGCCGAAAAGGAGATTCTTTATTTAGATGAGTATTTTTTATTATATGTTCTTACCAGGAAGTAAAGGAATAGCCGAAAGACGAAAATATAAAAAAAAAAAAAAAATTCCAGCTTTGACTCACGGACATTCAATTTGACATTTCACTGGAAAAGTAAAGTTTGAAAAATTCTTTTTAAATTCAAGAGAGGGTGCCATATTGGTGGAGGGTAGAAGGGCAGGGAAATACAAAATACATTTTATAGCGATTATTCGTTACCTTGCCTTTTCAGACTAAGGTATACAATTTAGAATTTTACTATTGGGGGATTAAAAATAAATAAATAAATAAATAAAGCTGTATATTTTCGTATATTGGTATGAAAAGAAAAAAAGTAGGCTAAAAAAAGTAACCAAAAAATATTAAATTTTAAATGCTTGAAATTTAAAAAGATAAAAAAAAAAAAAAAGAAGAAGAAGAACAAAGGTGATTTGTCTTTTTACTTTCTTCTGTACTCAGTAGAAGAAAGTTTTGGATTTGTAAAAATTTTCTATTTTCTTTTGATAGATTTACACGTTTTGAAAGATCTAGAACGCGATTTTTCTATTTTTAGAAAACGTCTGTCTGTGTGTGTGAGATAAAAATTTCATTCCAATTATGTCCCAGGAACTTCTGCTCAGATTTAACTATAAATTTATATGTAGTTCAATCTTGACGTAAACTGAAGCCTATCAATTTTTTGTGCTAATCGCTCAACAGGTGGCACTTTTACACAGCAATTTTCACAATAGCAGGGAATGCTATATCTCAGGAACTACTGCGTAAAATTTGATATAAGTGCATATGTCGACATGAACTTTGACATGACTTAATGCTTATTACATTTGGCGTCAAAAGTTCAACAGGTGGAGCTACTATAAAGCCATTTCTGATATTTTAGGAAAAGCTTTATCTCAGGAACTAATGCGCAGATTTACATATAAATGTATATGTAGATTCACCTTAACCTAACTTAATGTCTATCAACTTTTGATGCCAGTCATTCAATAGGTGACGCTGTTATACTACGATTTCCGCAGTTTACAGGAAGGCTCTATCTGTGGTTCTAGTGCGTATAATCGAACTAAATTTGATATGTAAAAAGGCAGAGATTTAATGCTGAGTCAATTTGGGTGCATATCGCCCGACAGGAGGCGCTGGTTTATTGAAAATGTCCCCGAGAACAGGATGTATGCTATCTGCACGGTAAAAATTTACTTCCGTTGGACATTTAGTGTAATACGTTTCTAAGTTGAAAAAAGTCAGCATTCAAAATGTAAATAATAATATAATAAATAATTTGTATTGCATAAATTCCTATAGGAAAATACAGAAGAAAGTTTTTTTTGCTGGCCACAACATACTAGTTTTAAATGAGTTTTTTTCATTATCTGTCACTTTTCAAGACATAAAGAAGAAAACAAAAATAAAATTTTCAGCTCTGACCACGGACACCCAATTTTGACATCTCACTGAAGGAGTAAGTTTAAATAATTCTTTATAAACTGAAAGAAGAAGGCCATATACTGACGGGGGGGAGGGAGGGGGGAGTGTGCTAGAGAAACAGAAAATACAATTTGTAACTTCAACCTCTTTTCCACCTAGATAACTATGTCTCATATACTACAAGTAAAACCGCTTATGTATATTTTAAAAACATTCAACAAAAATAAACTTTCAGTTGGGGGGGGGGGGGGTCAACACTGATGACGTATCAAAAGGAAATAATCTTTTTTTTATTTTTTATTTTTCTTCAGAGCGTGCTACCAAGGTTGAAGAAAACATGAGACAGAGAGGAAATTCCATTTACGTAATATGCGTTTTTTATTTGCGGATGAATATTTCATTTATTTCAAAACGTGTTGCGTTTGTTATTTAATTAGAATACTAGTAAGAAAATTTTATTTACATTTCGTTTAAGAATAATGGAAAATACAGAAAAAAAATTTATAAAATGGTACAGAAATAAATGTTAATATATATATATATATATATATTTATATTTTTAAATGATTTCAGTGAGAAATTTAGAACAACTGGGGCAGCATCATTTCAAGCGCGACGAGATCTATATGTATCTTTTATATATTTTAGAATTTCTACAGAAATCGGTATAGAACAAAATACTTCAAGTTTAATTGTTCAAATATAGCGCGAAATAGTTCAGAATAATTTTTCTCTGTGTGATTATATATATATGTATATATATATATATATATAAGACAAATGATACTCTTATTCATACAGCAGAGAGCTAAAAAATAACAGCTGTAGATAAATAAAATAAGACTAATATCTCTTAGTATGTATATATAAGGGGGATTTTGAGAGATACTCTACCTTTCCATAAATGACCGGACACTTTTGATTTCAGGTGTTTTTTTTTTTTTTTTGAATATCTCAAAAAGTTCTAGATAAACCATCTTGAAATTTCAGGAGTTCGATGAACATGCTATACTCCACAAATTTTAGTTAAAGTTTTTGCCGAAAGTAAAATGTAAAATCACCGAATTAATAATTAAGTTTGCTCATGAACGATTTTCTCATTCTGGAATTGCACATACCCTTAACACTATAAGAAGTAAATATTGGATAATAAGAGGTAGACAATGTGTTAAATCAGCATTGAGTTGGTGCACCGTTTGTAATAGATATAATTCAAGACCCGGTGCACAAGTGTACACAGTAAAGAAATATTTATAAAAATAAAACTTTGCTGTAGGAAAATCTCCAAAATACATATCTATTTCGACCTCATTAAGGTAAGTTAACATGGTTAATCGCATATAGCAATTATATAGTTAGCAAATGTCCAAATTTTGAATAGCGGTAATTTTTTATAGTAATTTTTTATAGTAATTTTTTATAATTGTTTGTATCGGTTTCCAATGATTAAACAAGATGAAAATTTTTATTAAAAAGAAAAAAAAAGAAGAAGAAGATGTGCGGTAAATATAAAAAAAAAAAAAAGAAAAAGAAAAAGCAGCTTATTATTATTATTATTATTTCTCAATACACTGCTCTTTCCTTTTTTTGTTAAAAATAAATAAATGAAAAAGTAAAATAAAATAACAGTGTATAAAAATGAACCCCGTGTCCAACTCTTCCCTATATATATATATATAATATTCTAAAGAAAATAATGTTTATTTAATCACTTTATTTTTGTTTTATAATATGTATCTATATATTTATTTATTGGACGATAATAATTACTATGCTATCGACACTTCTGTGTAAAAATTATTTTTGTTTAAAAAAATGCCTTTTAGTGGTTTTTAAAACAAACGTCATGACTATTACAAAGATAGAGTTTTAGCTGATTTCAAATACGAATAGCGTAATATGACTGGAATTATCGGGGAAAAAATTTATCTGAAAAGTTTAAATCTATTTGATATGTTTTACTATTATCAACATTTCTAGTCCATTTTCATTGAATTTCTAAAAACGTTAGTCAACAATTTGCTGATTACAAAAAAAATTCCTATTTTCAGGTGTTATATTTAGACCGTTAATAATGGAAATAAGTATGTGTGTTGTGTAGAATATATCTGAAAATATTTCTGTTGGCTGCTTATGACACAAAAAATTAAGTTTTTAAGACGTTAAATATTCAAGAATTTAAATGAAAAAAGAAACACACACACACACACACATACACACACACACACACACACACATATATATATATACATACATATATTTGCACAGAGTTTATTTAAGAACAAATAATTCTTCGTGAACTTAGGTATACAAGCACGAAACGCAAATTTTTCTCACATTAAGCAAAAAAAAAAAAAAAAAAAAAAAAAAAAATCTACATTTTTTATTCTATCAGATAACATTATGCAACTAATCGTGTGACAGAGGAATTTGTCGCATTTTTTCATTCATATCTTTACACGATTCATTTAACTATGAGTAAAAGCAGATAGTTTGAGTAGATATAAATTTGCGTACATGTAAAAATTGAAAGCCTGGGAGCATGATGTCAGCCGAGAGAATTCTTCAGCAAATTTATCCTTTTCCTTACCGTTTTACAATAATTATTATTTTACTAGCAGGCTTTGCCCGCTTCGCTGGACATTAAACTTAAATGAGTTGTCAAAATGCCGTATCTTTATTAATAACCTAAGTTCTCGCTGTGATTGGTAGAGGTTTTCTCGCTCCCAGTGTGAGGAGTCTGGGTCCCCACTGTCTTCGGCATAACTTACCCACTTCTTACTTCCCCACCCTCAGCGGGTGAGTTCGAAGTTTTGCAAAATCCCACTAATGTACATAATGCGTACACTTAATCAATATCCACACACCAAAATTCGCCATTCTAAGATAATTCAAAGCGAATTCAAACGGAAAAACATGTTTTTACACATGTTTATTGCCCTTCGACTCCGAGAAGGGGAGGGGGGGATTTCAAATTTCGTGAAATGCAGTTACAATAAGTGCCGGATGCATACAAACAATTTACACACCAAATTTCGTGACAACAGAAGTCTTTAATAGACATTATTATAAATAAATAAATACAAAAAGCACAGCTTAAGTATCGGAACCCTTTGGTGACTTTAAATATTTTAAGCCATTTTTTGCGATGAACTGAATTGGCTATCTCAATTGTGCAATTAAAGATCTTGGCGAGAAACGTCCGAGCTACTTCAGTGCCGAATTTCAAATTTTGCCAAAGGGATCCAATACTAAAGCTGTTCCATATCGAATCTGGGTTGAAAACGAAAAAAGGGTAAAATAAATTAGAAATATCAGACCTATATTTATAAATTTGATACCGAATGAAAGGGGCGATTTTGCTGAATCCAGGGGTTCAAACAGTTTTTCGATGCGACAATTAGATTTTTAAAAAATAACTAAAGTATGAAATTTAAGTGGAAACGGAAAAACGGATAAAGGGAAAAATAAATTAGAAATATCAGACCTATCATTACAAATTTAGTATCAAATGAAAGAGGTGATTTTTCTGAATCCTGGGGTGTAAACAGTTTTTCGATACGACAATTAGATTTTTTAATATTAACTAAAGTATGAAACTTAGAGGGCAACACTTTATTTCAATCTTTTCATAATTTGTAGTGCGAATCACGCGAATACAAAAGTCTTTAACTTAAAAAATTATTTTTATATTTTATTTTTCCATTCAAAGCATTTTAGTGAAAAAATATTTATGGCGCATGCGCAGGCGTTTTTTACCCACAATTTAAACACTAATCATAATTTTGAAAATTTCTATAGATATAATTTCAAGTTGGGTGAAGACCGAAGTTTCTGCCAAGCGCCGTTGAATTCCGTCCATCTGTTCTCGAGTGATGCCCGGACAAACGTGTTTTAGTCTTTTACCCCTAGGGGGGAACGGGGGGGGGAATTTCTGAAAAGTTGATAGATATAATTTTAAGTTGGGTGAAGACCTAAATTCCTGCCAAGCGCCGTTGAATTCCGTCCAGCCGTTCTCAAGTGATGCCCGGAGAAAAAAAGCGACATTCGGACACGATGACACACACACACACACACACACAGGCAAAATTTTCTGATGTCATTTTCGGCTTTCATGGGGTGTAAAACGTGAAGATATCGCAAAATTTTTTGATTCCGACAAATTTACAGACAAAAGTCTGATTTTATTAATATAGATTCTCTTCGCATGAGTAAAGTCCGCTTTCACTTTGAAGTAATCTTGAAGCAAAATCTTCATTGTGCGTTTGTAACATAATGAGTGAGCTGTTTACCGCTACTACTTCCTGCTATAATGCCTAGTGTAACATCAGTGACGCTAGTTTCATGCAAATTATTTCTTCGAAACTATACTTTAAAGTTTTAACAATGCTTCATAAGATTTTAAAGCACGTTATTTCGCATGTTGTTGACTCATTTTAAAAGGCATAAAGAAAAGACTGATCTATTTTCGGAATTCCAATAGATATAAAATGATTACATGCAGCTAAGAACTGAAGCATGTGATTATTCGGAGAATTCTGATAAAGTCGTTACCGGAATGCTATTAGATTCTCAGTTCGATTAAAGCTATTGATGGTTAAGTAATAAAAATAAGCCTTACTAAATTGATTTGTAATCTGCTTTAACTATTTTTTTTTTTTCACATAAAGCTCCAAGTGATCCTTGAAGTCTGAGATAAAACGCATCTATATATGGTTAACTATTAATTTTGAGATTTATATAAAAAGATAGTTAGTTAAGCTAATTTATAAATTTAAGGATATTTCTGAAATTTTATTTAAAATTTTATTCGTAATGACTCTATGATTTTGTTGTGCATTTCAAGATTAAACCTAATTTTGAAATAAATAAATAAATAAAACACAAAGTTTACAAAAATTGAAAAAGCAATAAAAAAAAAAAAATCGGTAGAGCCATTTTTTGAAGCACCAATTTTAGAGATTAAAACTGACGTACCTGTCAGGATGACTGTTAATTTTCCTGCAATAACCACATATTAAATGAGAAAGGATATCTAAAATAGCTTTATGAAACAATTATAAAAAAAAAATCGTTAGAGCCGTTTTTGAGATACCAAATTTTACCGAAACATGACAGACACAAATTTTCATCAGAAAACAACAATTACATACAAAAGGATATTCAAAAAGGGGTTAACATGACAAATTTAAAAAAAAAATCGTACAGCTATTCTGAAAGGAACACACTTGCGAGATCTGAAATTCAGGTATTTATACAGTTCGCCTATGAATTTTCCTAAACTAACCAACTGATTCATATGAAAGGACATCTAATGGAGTGTTTACATAGCAATTTGAAAAAAATCGTTAGAGCTATTTTTGGGATACGGACTTATGGTCCCACTTCTGATTTTCCAATTTTCAGCAAAAGTTGGAAAAACCATCTATATATAAGACCTGTCTCAATTCTGAAGTTTCGTAGTTCCATCTTCATTAGTTTCGGAGACATGATAGTTAGAAAATCCCCCACACACCCACACCCACACACACCCTAAAAATAGTAAATATGAACTCAGGGACGTGGAGATGCACCAATATCTCAAAGTCTGATTTTTGATATGATTATAATACTTTCCTTACATATGTATTTTCAGAAAGCAAAAATATTAAAAGGAAAAAACATCAGTTCATCAACCTAGACGTTCAAAGAAAAAAAAACAGTTCAAACAGCCACTTTAGATTTTATCTGTTTGTTTATTTAACGACTTTTCCTATTTAAATTTACTCTAAAGAACCGTTAATTACTATATATTCGGAAACTAGAGTGGGATCACTGATTTTTATTGTTTAAACATGGAAAATTAATAATAATAATAATAATAATAAAAAGTCATTATGATTTATGTTAGACAAAATTCAGAATTTATGACACGTTATTAATTTTATTTTTAATATTGTACTTCGTATAGAATTAATAACCTGATGTGGAATTTACATGACTTTTCTTTACCCTACATTTAAATACTATAAAATGAGATTACAGAATAACAGATCGAAGATAGAAGATCTGTATATGAAAGTATTTTAAAAATAGTTCAAAACAGATTTAGAAACAATTTTATTTGACGCGTATATCTGTGGATAGGAAGGAAGCCTCTGCCCTCCAAACCCCCGTTTGAATATAGTACATACATTTATAAAGAATTTAAAGCTGTTATTAAATATATATATATATATATATATATATATATATATATATATTCTAAATTATTTAGACAACTTTTACTCGGACTATTTTTCGGAACTTACAAATCTTGATTAAACTTTTTGCTGGGCAGAGCGCAGCCGTTTGTTAAAAACAAAATAAGAAATCACAAAAGGACACTATTTAAAAAAGAAAAGCTACAAAAGGCACGTAAAAGCTTCTGACAGAATTACGATGCAGATTTATGGCCAATACTTGGAAAATTCAAAAAGGGACCACACAAACAGAGCCCCTCAGGCGACCGCCATAAAGCCCCTGATAAGTCTTAAGCAAGCAGATTGGTGCAAACCTGGTTCAATCAGAGAAACACCCAATAAAGAAATTAAAAAGTGAGACCCAAGCACTCAATTAAAAAAAAAAAATACAAGAAGAAAACCTCCTCAAAAATTATAATGTGAGACCTCAAGGAAAATGATAAAATTTTCAAAAAAAAAAAAAAAAAAAAAAGAGACTCCGTCGATTGTCTTCATGCTGAGAACATGTAAAAGACATCTGTTTACTGTCTCATCGTTATGACTTATGTCATCTTCGCTTGAAACAAGAAGTTGCTCGCCATTTGAGCTTACTATAAAAAAAAAGGCCGACTCTTGGCCATGATGAAATTATATAAAATATGTAGTGCATTTATTAAGTGACAAGAATGTAAGGATTAAGTGCCCAAGAAAAATGTTTAAAGAATTGTTCCATGTGATGACCCACCTCTCCTGCCCTGGCTGCTCCCCAGCATCTGGTAATGTGGTGAGAAAACTTCTTTTATTCATTGGTCAGTAATCTTTAAGTTTTTGCAAAACGCATTTTAAACATATACCCGATTCTAAGTGCTCATCTTTATGCCAATTCGATACAATTGATACAATTGTGATTAAAAAGGTGATCATTGTGATCCCATATATGTTATGTATTTTGTTAAATTGTGAAGATCATCGTTTTAACTGTTATTCAAAAATGAAAATTTAATAAAGAAATTAATTAAAATTATATGAGTTTAAAATTATTTGATAAGAGTAATTTTACTTATTAGTAATCATATTCCTTTTCAGATTAATGTTCACATTCTTAATTAGGTTAATTTTAGAGCATTTCACAGCGCATGGCCGAATATCGAATTGATATTCAAAATGTACTACCACTAAGAGTCATCTTAGAGCCACGGACGTAAGTATAGTTTAATTTGACTTGTTTCTTCCAAACACTCTTCAAGCGACAACTTTATATAACTTAAATTCGAACTAAATTTGACTAAATTCGAACATTCTGCAATTATTTGTGTTCAGGTTAGGCTGATAACACTGCTCTGCATGAAAATTGCCCCCAACACCATTTTGGCAAATTATGTAAAATGACCTCCAGAATCCGAATATGACGTCCATTTTGCCCTACCACTCACCGTTTTTTAGGGACGGCCCCCTATTTTTATCACTTTTCGGTCATTTTATGGGTATACATTTGATTTTTAGGGGGGATGGGAGGATTATTTTAATTGTTAAATATCTTTTGAGGGGCTACAGAGTTGGAAAATTCTAAAACATTAACATTTCTGGCAAAGGGAAAATTTAAGGGGGAGGGGGAATTTGCCACTGAAATTATGTATTACATTTGCTATATTTTTTTAATCTATTATTAATGTTATTTATTAAACATCATATTTTTTTGTTTTTGAGTGTTAAATTAATTCTTTTCCATTCTCCAAATCAAATTCATGGCCATAAAATTCCCGAACAGTGATAAAAATTGGGGGAGGGGGGTGGTGTATCTAGAAAACGGTGGGTGACTGGCAAAATGAGAGTCATATTCGGATTCAAGAGGTCATTTTACATAAGAATCAACAAGAATGGTATCAGGGGTCGGATTTTTCTTTTTCTTTTTTTCTTTTTTTCAGAGCAATGTAACGTGCACTCATAAAAATAAACCAATAAAAACTGAACTTTTTTTATTCAGGGAAATCTCAAAACGCATAATTATAACAAAAGATAATCAGCATTGAAAATTAGACATCAAACAATAGGATACTAGTCAAAGTATACAATAGGATACTATTCATATCTACCATATGGATACAAAAATGTAATTTTCATTCGTTAGTTGATTTCTAGGATTTAGTAAATGCTGAACCACAATGCTTTGCATATCTTTTATTAAGCCCTGTACTGAAACCATTTACACCATTTTCAACAAGAAACGTGCAAGAAAGAATTAAAATAATTTAAATTAATGTGTTAAAAAATATAATTGAAAAAAAAAATCAGTGAGAAACAAAACTAGACAAAGATGAAATTGCAAAAAATATTTAGTTATAGCACTTAAAGTATTTTAATATTTTGGTATGGGCTTGTAAATCCGCTAATGCTAACCATACCCTATTATATAAATATATATATATATATATATATATATATATAGAGAGAGAGAGAGAGAGAGAGGGAGAGAAAAATTGTGCACATGAATACATATTTAATTGAAATCATGCATATTAATTGATTTCATTATAATTTGTGCAGTTCAAGGTTATATAAATATAATTTATAAAAGGGCCTTTCATCGAGTGTGATGCATTGGCATTATTATGGATGCTGGATACAATACACCAGCCAGTCGTACTGTTTTCAGAGTTTTAAACAGATAACATGCTATGGAGATCTTAAATAACATATATTAGTTTGAAGAAGTTCTGAAATATTTATGAATGTTAGATGTATAGAATGTTAGATGTTAGAATGTTAGATGTGTCTATATATATATCAGACAGATGGATATATATATAGAGAGACAGACAAAAAGAAGTCTTAACACTTTTGAACTTCGTTATAGAAAGTGTTAAAAAGAAGTTTATACATAAATTTTATTTAAATAATATACAATCCCTCAATTAGAGATTTTTAATGAAACGTATGCGTACCAAAACAGAATTAATTTCCCGGAAAAAATAAATCTGTTTTTGAATCGTGAATATTTTATTTTATAATATATGAAGTTATTGTAAAGGAACTGTCAAGTATATTTTTTTGTAAACAGAAGCCCCCTCCCCCCAAAGTTTTTTTCTAGTTTTCTTAAACATATGCCCCCTTACATAATAGCCTAAAAAGTAGCTGCATGCCCTTTGAGACGTTTTTGTTATTGGAAGTATATCAGACTTCTATATACAGTTCGAAATCAGCCCATTGATCAAACTATTTGATATATCTGGTATGATACCATGTGTGTTTTACTTTTCCTTACTAAATAAAATATGGGAAAGAAAGTATTGTTTAAGTCCGAATTTTAGAAATTGTGTTTCTATTCGTTATGAGGTCCCCACTATCAAAAATCAAGTTTTAGCGGTTTGTTTCTATGTGTGAGTCTGATGTCAGCATAACTCAAGGACAAATATCAACACGAAGTTTAAATTTAGTATTCTAATTTAATGTTACGTTAGGATGCTGCCTGAAAATTTTCACTGAAATTGCAAACTTGATTCGTGTGCAGGGACATATACAGAAATATTTACACAACTGTGGGCAAAATTCCTAGCACGTACATTTAAACATTGTTAGACTTTATTAAAAATAAAGAAATTCGCGTACTTATTTTATTCGTAAAAAAGCACTTTCTACATAGAAAAGAGCATGAAAAAGAATATATTCTGTTTACTAAACTCCACAAAGAATTCTGATACATTAGTGCTACGAGTGCAAGTGGCTGTTTGTACACTTAATGTTACATAAAGCTTTATTCTTTATTTTATGTCGGTGTGTACCCTCTGTGGTTCGAATGAAATTTAGAGAAAATATACAGGGCTAATAAAAACGAGTTAAATAAGTTTTATAATCATTAAGACGGTAAATTTCTGAACAATATGAAATAAATGTTAATATATAAATAAAACAGACTTAATTTTTCTACAAACGTTGTAGAGGGGATTGAGGGTGTCGGTAGTCTTCTCCTCACGTTGAAATATGTGTCAAATAAAACAGTTTTTAAACTATTTTAAATGATTGTTTACCTTGCATCAGAGATGTTTCAAAACAGTACCTGTAATAATACATTTAGATTAATGTAGATGTGAAAGTAGTGTGAGTGACACACCAGATTATTTTCTTTTAAAAATTATATGTTATTTTCTAAAGAATGTATAACAACATATATATATATAATAAAAGTAACAGATGTCATTTTCTTCGACGAAAGGTAAAAAATATCATGTTGAAGATATCGAAGTGGAGAAGCGTGTGCCGGTGAATCCGGACCAGACAGTCACGTGAGGAAAGAGAACTTTTTTTTAAAATTATTATTGTGGTTTAGGGACATATTCTTTCAGTCGCCATAAAAACATTCGTAATTTATATTCGAGTAACAATGATTGAACCATGAAGCTCATTCTATGTGAAAAATGGAACCTTATTATTTATTTGATATATTTCAATCCATGTACAAAATGTACAATAATGCTAATTCGAAAATTATTTTAAATGTGAGTCGATTAATTCTGTATAATAATATTATGTACGTTTCATCAACTCTTCTGAGTAAGGGTTTGTAATTAAATAGTCAAGATTCTGCATTCATTTGGATTCTTCATTATTTATATGTGGCCTTTTTTACTGCAATCATCGTGGAAATATGGGAGAATGGTGAGTACAATTAAATTTAATCTTATGCATGCAAAATAAATTTCGGTTTAGAAAAACAGAAATGATTTTTTATTCGGGTGCCATTCTTATTCCTTTATCTCGTTCAAAATTAAACATACACCTGTAATAATACATTTAGAGTCATGTAGATGTAAAAGTAGTGTGAGTAACACGCCAGTTTATTTTCTTTTAAAAATTATATGTTATTTTCTAAAGAATATATATAACAGCATATATAATATATATATATATATATATATATATATATATATATATATATATATATATATATATACATATATATATATGTGTTGTTATACATTCTTTAACCCCACACGTATGTCTCAAGTCATACGGGGCATTTTTTGACAGTTTAAATCATTTATTGTGTTTTTGCAGTAAGTTTTACTTATGAATTGTTTCACATTTATTAATTTTCTCGTAAGTTTTTCTTTAGTTATTTTTGTTACATATTTTCAACCTTTATATGACTGAAAACATATATTATAATATCTTATATATATATATATATATATATATATATATACATATATATAAAGTGACAGATGTCATTTTCCTCGACGAAAGGTAAAAAATATCATTTATCGATTCATTCGAAATGGAGCTGTAAAGTACTGTTGAAAGAGTATTGCTTAACTACTTAGTACCACTGGGCTATTTAGTACGCATTGTTCAATAAAATTTTCCAGTGTGTAACTTAGAGCAGAATATTACTTTTCATTTTATATTTTTGTCACATTAAATATATATATAGATAGATAGATATCGTAGTGATTTAATATTTTAGAAAGTAATGACATTGTAATTTACCATTTAGTACATGTACAGTTTCAAAGTAATATTGTATAAAATGTCGAATTATGGGTATAAATATGAGTATGTGTCTTATATTTTCTAAAGAATAAATAACAATACAATAAAAAAAAAAAAAAGAAGAAACAGGAATGAATATGATTTTTGTCGAAAAAATATAAAATATAACATTTACCTATTCATTCAAAATGCCGCTAAAAATTACAACTACAGAAATACTTATCAGGTATTTAATATTGTGTACCACTGTGTTGCTTAGTAACAGTGTAAAATAATGTGTTCCAATACGTATAACATAATACACACACATAATATTTCTTTTCATTTCATATTTCCAAATTATAAGTAAAAAAAAAATATGTTTAAAATATTATGTTTCATGTTTTGAGAGAGCAGTATCTATGCAATTTAGTACTTAAATCCTTGAAAATGTTAAAGCAACGATATATAAAATATTGAATTATGGGTTTTAAAATTACAACATTAGGTTTAGATTGTTGTAATTTAAACAAGCTCTTTTACAGGCCAATCTTTAAAAGTATCTTTTAACACAACATTTTTAAATCTCCAAAAAATACAAAACGAAATTTTCAATGTTTATCGATTCTTGTATGCATGTAACTAGCAATAGTGCATGATTTTATCAGACACTTAATAATAAGAATCATGGAGTAGTAGAAAATACGTCCCGCAACAATACACATTTTGAAAGAAGCTTTCGAAAACGCATGAAGTCAGATGATACGCTGCGTTACTGCTAAAACTGATCCCAAAACATTCTTTTTAATCAAGCTTCAGTACAAAAATTTGTGCAAACCAGTATTACAAAATATGTTCAACTTAACAATGAACCTAAATAACATAAAAATTTCACTACTTGTATCGCTTCTAATATAATTCATGTGTTTGGAGTTCCTTTTGAGATAAATAAACAAATGATCTGTAAATGAATTTGAATGAAATTTAACTTTTAAAATAAACTTATACTTCTCACTTGCATTATTAATCTGTTTCTGCTCCCGCTTCTGAGACATTAACCAAAAACTTTCAAGCAAACGCAAATTGTCAGTAACCATACTTTGGAATTTTACTTCGGATTTTCTCAATACAATATATAGTTGACGTTTATCCTGATAGATCTCTTCTATTCATTAAAATAACATCTCGATCTCTTAGGATATTAACCTCTAACATTTACTCTCAGATAACAAAAAAATTCTCACCAATTAATCGTATTTAAAAACTGCTGAAGTATGCACTTTTCATGGATCCTATTTTCATGCAGGTAATTTTACATTCCAATCCTTGAGAAGGTCATTTTAGCAGACGAAAGTAATTCCTATTTATTATTTTTAAAGGAAAGCATAAAAAATGAAAAGGCTCATTTTTTCTTCAATAAGCAAAAGAAAAAACATTAAATACAAATAAGATTTTCGAATTAAAAACACATAATTTAAAAATATTTCAAGGTAATCCATTTCGGATTAAAACGGATAAATTGCGAATCAATAAAGTAAAATCTTCAATATCGGTAAAACTTTAAAAAGAACGTAGCCTGTTTTGCTCAAGAATATTAGATATGCAACTTTTTTAAGGAAACTTCAGGGATTGAAATTTGGTTTTTAAAAAAAAAGTAAAATGGAAATACAGAAAACTGTAAAACTTGGTTTAACATGTCTTTCTTTCTTTCAACAACAACTTGCAAATGCAACATATGACGAGAAGGTTCGCTTTTTGACAATAAGAAGTAATATGTTCGGTAAAATACTACTTGCACTCAAAATGTATCTTGAACAGCACACAGAGATATTTGATAAAGTTGATTTTGTTTGTAATTTTGATAACGGTATTACATCATCTAATGGCAGAATCCCGGGAGTAATAGGTCAAATAAATCGTTCCGAGATTGACATCGGTGTTAAAACAATAAAAATGAATGAAAACTCAATGGAAATGATGGATTTTTGCTACCCTTTCGAACCAGATTACTTTACATTTATAACCCGAAAACCACAATATAAACCACAAGTATTTGGCATCTTTCAGACGTTTTCGCAGCCTGTTTGGTTGACCATTGTATTAGTGCTAATTGCATTGCTCTTTATACATTACTTCCTCTTGAAACGAAAATATAACCCCAACCGAATTTATTTTCACGTTTTCGCAATACTTATGAGGCAGAGTGCACTTATAACACCTACGAGATTTGGAGAAAAGCTCTTGATGTATTCATGGGTGTTCGGGGCCATGATTCTATGCCTTTCCTATGACTCTGTGTTTCTCTCTTTCCTCTCGTTTCCTCCAGTAAATCAAGTCAAAGATTTGTCGGACTTGTCCTCAGCCATAGAGAAAGGAGATTTCCATTGTATGGCTTTCTATACACATGGTATTTCTATTTATCTGCGAAATACAAAACAGAGACATTTACGAGTGATTGCAGAAGACATCGAGAAGAATTTAAATAACGCTTTCGACTTTCCAGAGTTCATGCGAGAGAGTAAAAAGCAAAATCTTGTTCTATTTTTTATTTCATCCTTTTCGGAAGCTTTTGAAGGAGAATACTTCGTTTCACAAGACCATTTCCACCAAAGTATGAGCGCAATGCTGGTCCGAAGAGGATTCTGTTGCAAAGATTTGTTAGACACATTCGTACATAGAATGAGGGCTTCAGGTCTTTATCTTAAATATTTTCGTGATATGAATTATATTCTCACTAAATTGGTTTTATCATATAACTCGGAATCGGATACCACTAATCGAAAATTGACTCTCACAGATCTTGCCCCGGCGTTTATCTTTCTCATTAGTGGTTATTTTATATCATTTCTCGTTTTCGTCGGAGAATTGTATTTGGGTCACAAGAAAAAAAAAAGCGCAAAAAAATTGAAAAAGAAACCAGGAGAAAGGAATTAGTACCACTTGCGCGAAGGGATGAAAAATTCCCACTTGCGCGACCGGAAATTGCAGAACCGGGCGTGAAGGTGATTTCTTCCTTTTTGACTTGATAATCTGAGAGCGCCCGTAACTCGAATCGCGGCAATCACTACCATGCACGTAAAAAAAAAAAAAAAAAAAAAAAAAAAATCACTGGACACCCCTAACTTGCTGTGCATGAAACTGAGACACCCGTAACTCGGTTCCGCAGCAAACACTACCACGCGCGTAAAAAAAAGAAAAAAAATCCCTAGACGTTCCTACCTCGCTGTGTATGAATCTGAGAACGCCCGTAACTCGGTTCCGTGGCAATCACTACCACGCACGTAAAAAAAAAAAAAAAAAATCACTGGACACCCCTACCTTGCTGTGCATGAATCTTAAAATGCTCTAAAATTCTTGGTGTCTTTCCCCCCCCGTGACTGCTTTTCTGACAGGTCACGGCCCATTTCCATCCTATTTATACAGATTTCATTGCCGACGCTCTCCTCTGTGTCCTTGCGGGGAGGAGGGAACTCCTAATCACTATTATTACTACTGTAGTTTAACTTCTGCCTTCCACTTAAGAAATCCCACTCCCAGGCCAGCCGATTGGCTGTTTAATATCCTCAATAGAAAAAGCCTGCTTTCTAAACTAAATAATATATTTGAATTCCTTATGAATATGACTAATCTCACAGATTAATCTCACATCTGCTTGCTCTTGCTTTAAGCCACTTGCTTTGCCTTGCTCTACTTGCTTGTCACTTTTACAAGCCTTAAGCCACTTGTCACTTTTCTACCAGCATAGAACATGCCGCTCCTTGTCGCGTGGGAGACCTGTCTCTAGCGGCTTTTGTAATTTTTTTTTTTTTTTAGAGTTTAAATAAACTCCGGAAGAGGGGCCTAGCATAGCTGGAATCGCTCGACACTGCTCCTAGAGCGGTGAGCGGCACCTCTTCCCTGTTAATATATCTTAAAACGCTGGTTACTAGTTTTCGCAGCAATAAGTATCACGCACGTATATACGTATCGCGCACATGTAAAAAAAAAAACAAAATCACTAGACACCCCTACCTCGCTGTGTAGGATTCTGAGAACGCATGTAATTCGTACTATTCTTGTATTTTTATTTTGTTCGCTCAAATGGGAAGAAAAATCGCGCAAATGGGAATTTTTCACCACTTCGCGCAAATGAGAATCGCGCACATGGGAAGACACAGGAGAGAGTTATGAAAGGCATCTTCTGCAGTATGATTTTCAAAGATAATTTTCTTTCTATTATTCATGAATAGTATGCAGATTGATTTTAAAATATGGTTATTTTTAATAATTATTTATTTTATTTTGAAACAACCTTTTTATTTTATTTTATTTTATTTTTATTTTAGTGTGTTTCAAGGTTTTTTTTTCTTTATATATATATATATATATATATATATATATATATCCTTGATGTTATCTGTAAAATGACTAATGTTATTGTTATTATTACTATTTTGCTGTTATTAATTTATTTTATCTTTTAAAAATATTTTATATTCTAGATTTAAGAATTCCCTCTTCATTAAGTTTTACCTGCATTCTGTTAGATTTAGACTGAAATATATATATATATATATATATATATATATATATATATATTTAATAATCTTTACATTTCAAATGTACCTTCTGATTATCAATATATATATATACTATCAGGCTGTGCCCGCTTCACTGGTGCGAATATTTAAATGTCGTATATTTAAATGATTTCTTTTTAACGCGCCATGTTAGCCATCGGTGACTGACAGTGTCAAATATGATATAAAGCCGTGTCAACCACTGGTGGTTGACATTGCGAAATATGATATAAAACTAAAAATATTACATTGTTTTAAGTAATCACTGAAAATGTGTTTAAAATTTGCTTAATTTCTTACCATTTCAGGAATAGGTCTCTTAATAGAATAGGTCTCAGAATAGGTCTCTTAATAATTCTGAATCGCAGCGATTACATACTCTCTCGCAAAAATCAATTCACTAGTATTTTATAACTTTTAGCAATGGAGCTTGGCGATGATTCCATCGAGAATCCCATGGAAAGCACGAGATATATGCTTCCGTGTGTCGGAGAGTTTCGAAACTTTGGAAATTTTAAAGTACAACTTTTTCACCAAATTTGGTCGCCCACTCGTCAAGTTTGTTGCCAAGGCTGACCCCACTGAAAGTGAATGAACTGATCTTTTATTTTCACTTTGCCTGTAAAACTATTTTCATTGCAACAGTACAATTGATGCAAGGACAAAACCCCTTGTAACAATATGCTATGAGCACTATTTCTGCCATATTTTAGACAACTAATGTCTTTATGTTTATATATATTTCCCATTAAACATATTTTATTTATTTATTTAAATATTAATTTGAATTAATCAACTATTTCTGCCCGACAGTGTGCACGTGCTGTCAAACACATCAGCTCATTTATTTGTATGTCAAATTAGCGTAGTGATTGGTATGTAAAAAAATAATAATAAAATAAATAATTAAACGTTGTCGTGCTACACAACTTTATTATATCTCTCCCTTGGCGGCTTTTGAATTTTCATCTCTATATCAGCAATGAATTTATATATATATATATATGTGTGTGTGTGTGTGTGTGTGTATGTGTTTTTTTTTTTTTTTTTTTTGTATAATTTCTGTTTAAAAATGGGAAGCGTATTTTGCTAATACTTTTATCGGAGATCTACTTATTCGTTAATTTATAAGAATTATTCATATTCTGCTTCCATTTTTAATGGTTTTTAAGTTCAAAATAGTGCTTGCTGCAATATATTTTCTATTTTTAAAACTGCATTTTTTTTTTTTTTTAATAAAACTATCTACTCAGATAGGGCGACAACTGCACTCGCTTATTTTCCCCCTATTTTAACCACTTCACCAGCTATCCCGAGATAACTCGGGGAAAATTTAGCCTTCCACACACAACAGTAGCCAGTAAAGTGGTTAAAAAAAGTACCAACTGCCCTCGGACATGCCAACGCCTCCTTCTACCTGAAACTCCCGTTATGAATTTAGATCCTTCCGCTGAAAGTAATGAAACAGAAAACGAAAAATGTAATGGAAAAACATGTGAAATTTGTGTTGTATCACTCACGTGTGTACGCTTCGCGCACATTGAAACAAGAACATCAAGAAAAAAAAAATCACTGGACACCCGTATCACGCTGTGCATGAATTTGAGAACGCATGTAACTCGTTTTCGCAGCAATCAGTATCACGCACATATGTACGTTTCGCGCACACGAAAAGAAAAAAAAAAAAGGTAACTGGACACCCCTACCCTGTTGTGCACGAATCTGAAAACGCATGTAATTAGTTTTCGAAGCAATCTGTATCGCGCACAAGAACCCCCCCCCTCCAAAATAATAATAATAATAATAAAATAATAATAAAATAATAATAATAATAAATAAAAATAAATAAATAAATAAATAAAAATAAATAAACGGATACCCCTACCTCGATGTGCATGAATCGCAAAAGTGAACAAAATTACGATACTTACGTATTATCCGTAAGTACAATTAATATAAACATTAGAAAAATAAAAAATATATATATTATAAACAATTATCAATTATAAATTTCGTGTATCTTTTATATTTATATTAATGTGAATTTGGCGATCTTTGACGATTATTTGCATGATTGGCATGTGGATAATAAGCAAGTACCTTCTTATTAATTGCCTAATGTAAGACCCAAATTCTTGAAAACCAAAAACTTTCAAGTAGGGCAGTTGGTATAATTCCACCAACAAACTTTTGGATTCTTCCTATTCAGAACGAAGGGGTGGTATGATAGAAACTCGCAAGAGAGTAAGTGAAAGGAGATTTAAGACTTGCGAGTGCAGTTGGTATATTTCGAGTGCAGTTGGATAACACCCTTCAGATAAAAATAGATCATTTATGTGACTAAAATTTCGGTTTATTTATTTATTTATTTTTCTTTTTGTAACACTTTACAATTTATATTTTTAATGCGCTAATTAGATTAAACTTCTCTGCGAAAAACATTCGGTGTACTTCAACGCAAAAATTTAAAAAATCGACCAGGACGATATCTATAAATAAAACTGATAAAATAAAGTTATGGTTCATAGAGTTTAGAGTAGTAAAGAAACGCTACGCAGTCCAATGTGACGTAATGGGCAGTTTTTTTAACACGCAAGCGAAGTGATGACGTCACTGGCTGTCCGTGGGGTCAAGCAAAAAATTTAATATGTTAATCGTCCATTGGAATTTTTGTAAAAAAATATTAAAAATTAAGGGAAATTATCTCCCGTTTTTAATCCCCATATTTGGGCAAAATATATATAAGTTACTGGCTAAGTGTGTTAGATTGAGTTATTTTTGCTGTAAAATTGATAAAACTTTAATTTTAAATTTCAAAACTCTAGAAAATAATCTGGTGTGTCACTCACACGACTTTCTCTTATATTGAAATTTAATACTATAAATACAGATTGGAGATTAAGGGGTAAGATAACGAGTACTGTTATGCAAATCTGTGTTAAAACAATTCAAATTAGGCTTCCGAACAGCTTTATTTAACAAATAATTTTATACGAGGGGCTGCCTCCCCCTCAACCCCCCGTTTCATTATTGTACCTACATTTATGTAGAATTCAAATCTCATATTAAATTCAAAAGTTCATTTATCCCGCCAGTACACGCGTTGGGTCTGTGAGACCCATTTTATTTACTATAATGCAATGTAAGGAACAACTGCAGTATTTCCCCATAACTAGATTTGGCGATTTATTTATGACAATTATGGCTAAATCATAAATCTAAAAAAATCAATTTTCGGCAATCTTAAAGACAAAGGTAACTTCCTTTACGTTAATGTTACAAAAGTAAAGAAATATTACATATGCATTAACACATACTTAGTCAATGGCTTTGTTCCCACACATTGCATTATTTGCGTCTCTGTTCCGTTTTCGAGAAATTTAATTTTCAACTACAAAGGGGTTTTATTCATTCTATTCTACTTAAAATTTTAGGCTAGATTTATTAGGTCAGTAAATGTTTTAATTTTTTAGTTCCTTATACAAAGTATAAGGAAGTATAGTAATCCCGATTTGCGAAATGGATTTTGCATTTCACATTGCTCCAAAACGAATGATCGCTGAATGTTGTCAATTTATACGTGTGACTGTCATGATGTCTAGTTGTACACCTGCAAGTGTCTTCTTAACATGAACTCTCGTTTTAGAAATATAAGGGACTTTGCACGATTTTTCGTGACGTCTGTATGTATGTGTGTCTGTGTGTGTGTGTGTGTGAGTATGTCGCATAACTCAAAAACGGTTGGACGTAGAAGGTTGCGAATTGGTACATATGTTTTTTATTACATCTAGTTGTGCACCTCCCTTTTTGGGCTTTGTATGATTTTCCGTTTTGGAGATATTTATGAAAATTAGGTTCATAACGGCCAAAATGTTTCAAAAAACGGTAATAACTCAAAAACGGTTTGGACAAATCTTGCAATTTAACTGACTTCCCGACTAGCTAGACATTTGAAACTTTCAGAAAAGTTCAGAACACGTTGACAATGTATTTTTAAAAATATTTTTAGTCAACTGTTTCTAATACCTGCTGCCTTCAGCAGCGTTTATGTGATTCAACAGAAAATTTATTTAACTAACTTCTCGACTAGCTAGACATTTGAAACTTTCAGACTAGATCAGAACACGATGAAAATACATTTTTTAAATACTTTTAGCCAACTATTTAGGGTCCCTGCTGTCTTCGGCAGCGTTACCAGTACAAATCTTGCAATCGATTTTTAACTAACTTCCCGACTAGCTAGACATTTAAAACTTCTGGAAAAACTCAGAACACGGTGACAATGCATTTTTTAAATATTTTTAGCCAATTGTTTCAGGTGACTGCTGCCTTCGACAGCGTTTATATGGTTCAACAGAAAATTTATTTAACTAATTTCCCGACTAGCTAGACATTTGAAACTTTCAGAATAGTTCAGAACACGGTGAAAATGCATTTTTCTATTACTTTTAGCCATTTTTTTCGGGGCCCTGCTGCCTTCGTCAGCGTTACCAGTACACATCTTGTATCGGTTTTTAACTAACTTTCAGAAAAGTTTAGAACACGGTGATAATTCATTTTTTAAAATATTTTTAGCCAACTGTTTCGGGTCCAATGACAATGTTTTTTAACATTATGTATATTTCTAAAAGTGTATAAGGAAGTCATGTGGTGCCCACATCAGATTTTTTAAATCCAAGTTCATAATCATTCAAAAAATAGAACCCATAAAGATATACAATTTGGTGACAAAACTTGTGACTTAGCAATGAAATTTGTGATTTGGCGGCAAAATTTAATAGTTGATGACGAAAATTTTGACTTGGCGACGAAATTCGTTATTTGATGACAAAATTTGGCGAGCTTGGCGATGGAAAATGGCAGTTTTGACGTCATTATATTTTCTTCCCACGCAAAAATCTCATGTCTCTTCACAGACCTATATCCTGTTTCTACAAGATAAAAAATCAAAGGAAGCTGTAACTCTCAATTTCAATCGAAAATTTTAAATTCTTGCGTAAACCGGCGTTCTGAAGTATTCACTACAAACGATATTTTTACCAAGACTAACGTATTATTTAAATTTTATATTTTTAAATGATTAATTAAAGCTGTTATCTTGGTTTTTATATTTTCAGTGATCTTTTTTATTATCGTTTGCATGTGACGTAAGCATCAGATTATAAATTTAAGCAATTAAAGTTATGGAAAAAGTCGGCTTCATCACAATTGACGAAAAATCACTTTTTAACTTGTAACTTTTAAGCAATTGAAGTTATCGAAAAATTTTAAATACAAAAGTTGTTCTTTAGGGTAAGTCGGTAATTTACCTGATTTAAAGTATTTTCCTATTTTCAATGTTAAAGAAATTATGGGCAAATGAAAATTTGCACCCCCCTCTGAGCTGGATGCCCCATCTACGAACTCGACCGAGATTTTTACTGTCCTGACAACATATCTCGAGCTGGTTAAATTTAAATGAAAATTACTCCAACTATCGTTCAAAACGGCGCCAAAGAAAAATCTCCAAATCCAGTTGTGGGGAAATTCTATAGTTGTATCATTTTATTTTGTGGCTGCTACATTCTAACCATTCGAATATTAAAAGAAAATCGTGTCTATTTAAATCAAATTGGAGTCTAAAGGTTGATATTTTTATTTATTACCAACTATGTGAAAAATACCTGAGCCGGAAATCGAACCTGGGCACCTCCGCTTAACGCACGGATGTTCTACTACTGAGATACCCTGGCTGACAACCAGCTAGGCACTTCTCACATAATATACGTTGGCAAAGTTACCGAGTCTGCAAACGAAGATATATCAGGTGAGACAATAATAATCGTAGCACAACCCCATAGACCACGAAATTTCAATTTAGAAATTTTTATTCATGAATTCATCAACCGTGAATATTTATTTAAGTCAAATTGAAGTGTAAAGGTTGATATTTTTATTTATTACCAACTATGTGAAAAATATCAGATCCGGGGAACGAACCCGGGCACCTCCGCTTAACGCACAGAGGCTCTACCACTGAGCTACCCTGGCTGACAACCAGCTAGGCACTTCTCACATAATATACGTTGTCAAAGTTACTGAGTCTGCAAACGCAGATATATCAGGTGAGACAATAATAATCGTAGCACAACTCCATAGACCACGAAATTTCAATTTATAAATTTTTATTCATGAATTCATCAACCGTGAATATTTATTTAAATCAAATTGGAGTGTAAAGATTGATATTTTTATTTATTACCAACTATGTGAAAAATACCAGAGCCGGGAATCGAACACGGGCACCTCCGCTTAACACGTTAAGCGGAGTTGGTAATAAATACTCGGTCACATAGTTGGTAATAAATAAAAATATCAACCTTTACACTCCAATTTGATTTAAATAAATATTCACGGTTGATGAATTCATGAATAAAAATTTCTAAATTGAAAATTGTGTCTTTTCCCCACCCGTGTCTTGGCGGCTTAAAATTATGCAGACAACTTTCACACGCAGCATTCCTTGAAACTTATCAATCTTGATCAAACTTTTCTATTAAGAAATGTATTAACTTCAAAATACTACATTATGTTAAATTATACTTACCTTCAATTTCCCCCACAGACGTAATGTATTTGAATATTTTTGGGTGCCCTGTACACGAACCATTTGCGTCAACTCAACGAAAAGCTTAGTGTAGCATCCCTATATGATACACATTTAGAATACCAAGTTTGGACTTTCTGCTACTATTTGTTCTCGAGATATGCTGATAACAGACACACACACTGGCACACAGACCAACCGCTAAAGAAATGATTTTCCGATTCAGGGAACCTCAAAACGTGTAAATATAACAACAAATCACTTTCGAAAATTTAACCCAAAATCGATACTTTCGCTAACTTATGGGTAAGAGAAAGTAAAAATGACTAATTTCCATTTTGAAATGAAAACATAAACATTTCATTTCAAAGGGTAATATTTAAATAAATATTCAACTATTATACTGATTAAAAGGAAAATGATAAATATTCTATCACTAGTATATAACCCCGTCAAAAATGACGGAATGTGAACAATAAATCTTGAAAACAATGTTTAGAATATGAAGATTACCACGTGATCATTTACATGTATTTTCAATTTTTGTTTATAAATCAAATGTGTTTCGATATTTTATAATTTTCGTTCTGAAATTAAAAAAATTCTCCCGATCAATAAATATGAATGACAATAAAAGAAATGCTCGCTGACAAAAAGTATAGGCCCGACAACCACAACAGCAACAACACATCCCAGTGTTCCGTTAAGTGCTCTATTTAATGTCATCATAATAAGAATAATCTGGTGTGTCACTCACACGACTTTCTCTTACCCTGAAATTTAATACTATAAGTACAGGTTGGAGATTAAAAGGTAAGATAACGAGTACTGTTATGTAAACCTATGTTGAACAATTCAAATTTGGCTTCGGAAGAGTTTTATATGATAATTAGTTCTGGCCCTCCTCAACCCCTCGTTTCATTAATGCACCTACATTTATACAGAATTTAATTCGGTTATTAAAAAATAATTCTGTTTTAAAAAAATTATTTATTAAAATTATTATTTAAAAAAGTTATCTTGTATGATAATACAGACGATTTCCACATTAGAGAAGTAGTATTACACTAAATATATATATATATGTATAAAAGAATTTATTTTCAATATTAAAGTAAAAAAAAAAAAAAAAAAAATTGTTAAAATTGAAAAGAATCAATAACTTTATTTTAAATTATCGCAGATCGATGGTTCAACCATTCGTTTTAAACGTATTGTTGAGCTCTTTTGAAAGGTACCCATCACGAAAATTTACTCCCCTCGAGGGGGGGGGGGGCGGCGAGGCTCCTACATACACAAAAAAAAATTTCCCTGTTGACTATCTCTATTACAAAAAATATATATTCGTTTTATTTGGTCTAGCGCAGTCTATAGATGTTAAATTCTACTTACCTGCAATTTCCCCCATAGACGTAATGTATTTAAATACTTTTGAATGTCCCTGTACACGAACCATTTGCTTCATCTCAACGAAATCTTACTGTAGCATCCCTATATGATACACATTTAGAATACCGAGTTTGGAATTTCTGCTACTATTTGTCCTTGAGATATGCTGATAATAGACACACAGACAGACAGACACACACACACACAGACCATTCGCTAAAAACATGATTTTCGTATTCAGGGGACCTCAGAACATGTAAGTATAACAAAAAACCACGTTTGAAAATTTGACCCTAAAAAAATACTTTCTCGACCCTATGGGTAAGAGAAAGTAAAAAACTATTCACTTCATTTTACCAAAATATTTTTTTTAAGACTATCGAAGATCCTGTTTTCAAATACGCAAGCGAAGTGTGACGTCACTGACCTTCCGTGGATGCAAGAAAAAGATTCCCTATGTTAATCGTCCATTGGATTTTTTGTAAAAAATTATTAAAAATCGAGAAAAATTATTTCCCGATTTTAATACCTGTATTTGGGTATAGATAGCTATCGTATCCAGGTGTTAGATTGAGTTATTTTGCTGTCAAATTGACAAAATTTTAAGTTTCAAAACTGTGTCATCTTTGGCGTTTTTTGTATTTGGCGATTAAAAACATAATACGAAAATATACATGACAGATGTTTATTTTCGTAATATGTATTGTACGAAATATTGTTTCATATAATTCATCGCTCTCTTAATATAAGTTGTTAAAATAACCATGATTTTTGAAAGGAATTAAATATGTTCGCCAAAATAATTTGGCGATATTTTTTTTCCCGCCAAGGATGACAAGTATATTAAATCTATTCCGCTGCAACATATGAGTATCTTATATCAGACACTTTATTTAGACATTTGAAAACAAATTTGACTTCAAATTATGATAGAATATTTATCATTTTCCTTTTAATTAGAATATTAGTTGAATATTTATTGTGTAAATATCATCCTTTGAAATGAAATATTTATGTTTTGAATCGAATATGGAAGTTTGCCATTTTTTTTTTCTAGAGTTTTGAAATTTAAAATTTATATTTTATCAATTTTACAGCAAAAACAACTTAATCAAACGCATGCAGACGATAAGTAATACATATCTATACCGAAATATGGGGATTAAAATCGAGAAATACTTTGCCTCAATTTTTAATAATTTTTTACCAAAATTCCAATGGGCGATTAACATAGGAAATCTTTTTTTTTTTTGCATCCACTGACGGCCAGTGACGTCATCACTTTGCTTGCGTATTTTCTAATTAACTATCCAATAATTAACTATCCAATAATTCTAATTAACTATCCATGCTAACCCAAATTCAACTCTACTCGATACTTCCAACCAGCTATCTCACCCGCAACATCGCCAAAATATCCGGGATCCAGCTAGGGACTTTCTCATTCTCAACCGAACATTTTATCTTGACTCGACATTATCACCTTAGACTACTCTACTTTCAATACTCATTTCAACTGGTGACCTTTACTTGCCCAACCAAACATTCTATCCCAACTATAAATTTACACTAATTTCAAAACTAAAATCAACTGGCGTCATTTACGTACTGAACTCGACGCCAATCATACCTTACAATGTAAACAAACAATGAAGCTTGATAAAAATATTTAAAGACTTTAATATGCTTTTACAAATATTTTAAGAGTTTTAAGGCTTTAATATGTTTTATAGAAATACTTTAAGCGTTTTTTTTTTTTTTTTTTTTTTTTTTCGTAGAAACAGTCAAAGAGTCGTTCATTCGGAATCCATTTGGAATTTGTATTTTCTGAATGGCAACAATTTTGGTTTGTTTTTATTTGATATTCCGTTGCTTAGAATCCATAGAATAATAATAAAGGAAGAAGGAGCATAAGTGTTTCTACCAAGCTGTTGTGTTGCCACAAAAAACAGCGATTATTAACAAGCCTTTATTAACAAACTTCAATGTTGAGAGGAGCAAAAGTAGCTTTCGCTGGCATTTCACTAGAAGGGGTTTGTAAGCATTAAGACAATTGGCGTGCTCCTTCTTCCTTTATTATTATTCTATGTTAGAATCATGAATCATGAAGTTACATAATTCTATTTATAGATTCATGTTTATAATAGCCAGTGATACATTATATTTAGTTTAGATCTTTAAACATTATAATTGAATAGTTTTTCAAGGTTTTAGTGAAAATAAATAACAATACGTGCGATACAAAACATATTATATGTATGTTTCCGTAAGTTGAACCAACTCAGTGAGTTGAATAAACGGGAAAAAAAAAAAATGGCTGCCAAAAGTTTCTGTTTTGAAGCGGTACTAACCGGATTCGTTCATGACAGATGAGGATCATTATATATATTAATGATTTGAAGTCAAATTTGTTTTTAAATGTCTAAATAAGGTACCCGATATAAGATAGTAATATAGCGGAATAGATTTGATATCTGTCATCCTTAGCGAAAAGTAAAAGATCGCCAAATTATCTGGCGAACAAATTTAATTCCTTTCAAAACTCATGGTTATTTTAACAACGTATATTAAAGTAGCAATGAATAATAAAAATAAAATAGCAATAATAATGATAATAAACTGTTCTAATCGCAAAATTGTGCAATTTATAGGACTTTCTTTTGCATATTTTTCTATCACATCCATGCGAAAAATTTAACTATTTATTTAAGTATCGTCGACAAAAAATTTAACTATATATTTTTCTTTACCAAATATATATATATATATATATATATATATACAACCTTTGTTTAAAATTGATACTGATATATGGTTCAACCATTCGATTTTATTGACAAGTTCTTTTGACGAATTTTTGTATTTAAAATTATACCACTAAGAAGGTATTTTCCCCCAAACAGGTAACGATACTCCTACATATATGAAATTTCATCCTGGTTGACAATTACTTTTATGATCTACATATTTTTTTTTATCAATAATCCTCATTGCATTCATTTGTAGGATTTTTAGGACTGAGGACTATTGGTCTCAACCTGGGATTTTTGCGGTGTCATTTTTCGATAGTTGGACATTTATCGAAATCTAAAATTTATCGAAAATAGAATTGAATAATTTGAAAGCGATGTTATAATTTTCGAAAAAAAAAAAAAAAAAAAAAAAAAAAAGAAAAGAAAAGAAAAGAAAAACTAATAGTCCTCCGTCCTAAACTAAATTCTGCTTTAGCCAGAATTTCAAAGTTTTTTTTTTAATAATTTTGAATTAGGAAATAAGAAGTGCGCGAGCAATCCGCGATTGTAATGAAATGCTCGCCCTCTGGTGGGCTAAGGTGAAATTACAATTAACATGCTTTAATTCGGCTTCCATCAAGCCGCCATTGCTTGCAGATGTTTAGTTTTACATATATTTATTGAATAAAAGTGAATAAATCCGGTAAAAAAGATAGCACATACTGTTGTGTGCTACAGTGTAACTCCAAAGGATCAAGAAATCCAGAATTAAGCTTCGATTTATTTCCAAATGGCAAATTTAAAATTTCAGTTGCTATGGCTAATGGAAGTAAAAAATTAATCAGGTGATTTGAAACTAATATTTGTTCAACTTCAGTTAAAAATCTACTTCCGATCGAACTTTGAATAAACTGAAATATTTTTTTTCCAAAAGCAATCAATTTTCCATGATGTAATGGCGGAGAAATTATAGTACGAATATTAAGTAGAATAAAAAAAAGAACAATTATAAACACACGTGGCCATTATATTTACTAACAACAAAAGCTGAAAAAGCGCCATCTATCGATCATTACAAACGCGGATATGAAATAAAAATAAGTAAAAAAATGAATTTAATGGTTTAATTTTTATATAAAACAAGATCGCGTGCTATCTTAAAAAGTAAGATGTAAAATTTGAAGTTTAATTTTTTTGGCAACAATTATAAATTAAAATAAATAATTTAATGAAGGTTTAGAAGTTAGAATTTCTAATTTTATTTACTAATATTTTTTCATGCAAAGAAAGGAAAGTTAATTTTAAATATTTATTTTATTAATATTAAAAATAGGCTTTATTTATTTATTTATTTTTCTGTATTGGGTGTCTATTATGTGTTTGGTTACGCTGAATACAGAAGTGCTTGTATTTTCTTCCTATTATGTAAGGGTTCTTCACAAAATAAGGATGAAAATGGCAAAAATTTGCACAGAGGCTATACAAATTCGAAACTGTTTATAGATCAAATCACGGAGTAGATAAATACATTGAAATGAGCTTTTTTGCGTTGCCATCCAAACAATTAGCACACAAAGTTAATTAACGCCAATTTATCCAAAACTGAAACTAAATATAAATTTTTATGAAATTATGTGTATTAATTTTTGATCGAGAGTTTTCGCAGAATTTTGTTACACACGACACAAACAAACATCATTCAAAAATAATCAGACCGCATTTAAAACCTCTTAATATATATAAAATCGTCACAAAATTATCGGAAATAGAACATTTTTACTAAATTACGAATTTAAAAGAAAAATGTAAAAAATTGTTCGATCTATTTCAGCATCAAGATTTTAAAATATTGCAAAGGATTATAAATGAATTTCATGCCAAGCGCGATTCATCCGTACCAAAAACATACTATTTAAACAAAACAAAAAAGAAAGAAAAAATCTAAAATTGAAGTATATTAAAAAAGGTTATAATTTTTTTTTTTTTTTTTTTTTTCTCTATTTTCATATTTTCATTTCTTCAAATGCATGAGTAAATTCAATATTTTATATTTTTGTTATTTTTCGTGTGAAAGCATATTTCATTTTATGCTTAAAAAAAAAAAAAAGTAAGCTTAAGTATAGGACTATTCTGATGTTTTCTTTACATAAAGATTTTTCTGTTTAATCTCTCTAATTTAAAAGTTCAACTCTAAAATAGTATACTAAACTTTGCCTGGATTTTTATCTTTAATATAAATAAATCTAACCTTAACTCAAATCTTATTGTTTTTATAAGTAATTTAATATATAATAAGTTTCAACATATTACAATTTTTATATCTATTTAAACAGGACCTATTACTCCCAGATTATTATTGTAAAGCTTAAAGATCAATACACAGAGTTTTCCCTGATTTTCTACACAACTACAAAAAAAATATATTCTGAAAATAAATTTCTGAATCCAAGCAAAATGAAATCACTAAAATTTAACAAAGAAGACACCAGAATTTTAAGCCATGTTCATATAATAATTAAAATATTTCTTTATCTTTTTTTTTTTTTTTTTCTAAATTCTCAAAAGACAGCTTTAATTAAATAAAACTTTTTCTTTTGTTTCAAAAGAAAGAATTTACTCAACTCCAGTACCTGCGTTGTGTACACCAAAAAAAAAAAAAAAAAAAAAAAAAAACCAGCAATGATAACAGTGCCTTTACCTTATTGTGAAGTTTTCTCAAAGAAAACTACTACTGTAATCTCTTCTTTTTTTTTATTTTAATATCTAAATTACTAATTTGTTGTAACCTACTCAATGTTATCTAGTAAATTGCACCTAATCTAAACTAACAACTGGACTCCTCAGTACGCAAAATAAAATAAAATAAAAATAAATAAAAAAATAAAACAAGAGAACTCGGAAAGCATAAAAATAACTTTATTTCTTTTTCGTCCACACCTGGAAAAGAAGATATGCTACCCCAACCCTCGCTTGGAATTGTTTTCTGACAAGATTTACGACATGCAATTAACTACACAGGTTTTACTACTTAGCTTATTTAGACATATAATATGTTTCTTTTATTATTTTGGTACAAGATAAATTATTTATATACAATTCCACAACAGAGGATTGGGATGGCTCACTGATGTTGTCCAGTTTTAAAGATCTCATTTTTTTAAAACTCTTAAATTACTGCATGTATACTCATTCCTACTACCTTTAACATATATAAAAACCTTTCTCCTACGCATTACTATAATTAAGAACTCAATCTATTTATATATCCATATCTATTTAAATACCTATATACATAAATGATATGAGGCACAGTCATCATTGCTTGATATAGATAAATATATTTTGTATAATCATTTTTATCTTACCTTTCTATTCTATTTTTATATTACCCCCAGATTCATTTATTTTTTTTTTTTTTTTTTTTTTTTTTTTTTTTTTTATAAATAACAAAAAAAAAAAAAAAATAAATAAATAAATAAATAAATAAACACTAATATATGTATATATATTTAAAATATAAAAAAAATTATAAAACTTTCTAAAAATTAATTTCTCTTATAAACAAAAACAAAATAAACACCCACCAGATTTATAACTTAACTAATACACTATTTTATTAAATACATATATTTATGTTACTTCACAAATGTTCATGATTACATAAAACCACCATTCAGACTTTAAATAATTAAACATTTCTATACAAATTAGATGATATAAAAAAAAATACCATTCTTATCATTTTCTTTTTCAAGATAACACTAAACACAATAAAGCATCATAAAAAAAGTTTAAAAACTTACAGGTTTTTCGACAAGGCATTTCCAGAGTGTTGGGAGACAGGGAACCTATTTCGTCACCTTTGTAGAATTTCCTGGATTTCTGAATTGAATGCTCCTTGAACAGGTAGGGCCTATGCATCAGACGATCCCTCAGATTATCGATACTTAGATGACGGCGACTTTCTATGCTGACTACAAAGAACGCAGCGGCATGCACCTCTCTACAGCTTTGATTTTTCTCTAGTATAAACACTAGGATAACTTCATATTAATTTAGGCAGCTG
Organism: Salticus scenicus; assembly: GCA_963930645.1. Classification (NCBI taxonomy): domain Eukaryota; kingdom Metazoa; phylum Arthropoda; class Arachnida; order Araneae; family Salticidae; genus Salticus; species Salticus scenicus. Next base: position 177,843,058 of record OZ005649.1, read on the forward strand.
ATCGGCGTATTTAATTATGCGTTTTTTAAAGTACAGATTTCCTTTGTGCCGCTCTACCTCCCCTCTCTCCTGAGAGCTTCACCAGTAGAGTAGTCGGCACAACTGCGAAACAAAAAAAAAGTCTATTATGCTAATAAACCATACTTCTTTAGTCCACTCTATCTGATCAGCGTGCGTCGACGGCAGCAGCCAGGTATGTAAGCCGTGGCCCGCACCCTTTTCCCGGGGCACATCCCTTCTAATTGATAAGATACGGAGCGAAGAGGTTAGTCGACCTTCCAGCTTGAAGTCTCAAGTCCGATTTCCATTTGGGCTCATTGGGCGCTTTCTATTCAGAATCCTTTGATGTGGTTACGCCGGCTCACTCTAGCTCACTCTAGCTCAAAACCCTGGAACGGGGTCCCCTGCTGAGATAATTGCGGGGCTGGGGGTAGATATCTTTGTCAATTTTGCATGCTTTCCTTTGAGGTAACTGCCCAATCTGATAAAAAAGGGCTACAACTGATGACAAGACATTTGGCTCTTTGTGTCGGAAGCGTGATTAATGACATTTTGAGCGTTGATCTTGAGCCCAAGTCGATACTGGCCTTCATAGTATATTACACTATCAGAGAAGGCCCAAAGGCCCCCTCTTCTTTTAAGAGCGAGCAGCCGTGGGTCCTCTTCTTAGACCGGTATATCTGCGAATGCCCCACTCCTTTCCCCCAAAGAGAGTAGATCTCGTGGCCCGAGCGTTGCCAACAGCCCCTTCAAAATTTTTCCTGGTCCAATTAAAAATTCATCCTTTTCCTAACTCCACCTAGCCTCCTATTCCGCAAAGAGGACATTGGTTAACTACCTTCTACAAAGGCGGGCATATTTCACCCCCATCGTAATGAAAGAAAAGAAAAATTCCCGCCTGTGAGATATTCCATATGGTGACCTCACAGCTTGCATTTCGAGAAACCTAGCTTAACATTTTGACCCAGGCAAGACTTTACTTAAATCCCTGTGCCACAAAATTCATCTTGAAGCAACCAAAAAAATCTCATGTTTCCCATTAAAAATCTCCTATTTCACATCCCCTTCATAAAATTAAGCTACGCAAATACATTCCTGAACAGAAAAACACAACTCCCCCGTGCGAAAAAAGACAACGACCTCTACACAAAACATATCTTTTCTGCGTGTTTTCCAAGAAAACCGAAAACCCCTGTCCGCAGCTGTGTGTCGATAATGATTTTAACTTTCCGCTTCTCCTTTTTTTTTCTCTTTCTGTACTCTCTACTGAAGAAAAAAATAAAAGTCAGCCTAACGAAATATTTGAAATACCATAATCCTTGTTCAGAGATACTGTCCTAATTAAAAGTAATGTAAAAATGCAAAGAAAAATTCTTAAGTGCACCATAATCCTTGCTCAGAGATACTGTCCTAATTAAAAGTAATGTAAAAATGAAAAGAAAAATTCTTAAGTGCACCATAATCCTTGTTCAGAGATACTGTCCTAATTAAAAGTAATGTAAAAATGCAAAGAAAAACTCTTAAGTGCAAATAAAAAAAAAAATTAAAGAGGCTTTATAAAAATTAACTTGTAAAAATAACATTTTTGTGTAAAAAAAAAAAAAAAAAAAAAAAAAAAAAATTAAAGAGTCTTTGTAAAAATTAGAATAAAATTAGAACTAAAAAACAATTTTATTAAGATAAAAAGTTTTGAATAAAAATTAAACAGTTCTTGTAAAATTTAAAAATACAGTTTTGTAAAAATTAACCTTGACAGGATTCCTTTGGCGAAATTTGAAATTTGGCACCGAAGTACCTCGAACGTTTCTCGCAAAGGTCTTTACTAGCGCAATTATGATATCTGCATTTTAATTTATTAAAACTAATATACAACAAAAAAGTTACTACAGTGCAGCCACGTTTCCTGAAAGTACCAGCGACAACGCGTCCAAAATGTTGGAGGGATGCCAGCTTGCCCAGCGGGTTGTGATTTCGAAAACATCCAATAATTCGCGCTCTGTTATCACTCATTTTCTATGAGCCGGATGACTGTCACCCCTATTTTAATAGTGGACTCGTTGAGTGAGCACTTGCGCATATACTTCCATGGTTTCATCAAGTGTGGTCGAAGAATATTCTGTTTTCGATACTGATTATTATTAATTTTTCTTTCTTTTCTTTTTTTTTTTTTTTTTTTTCAAACAAAAAAAAAAGGGGGGGGGGGATTTTGATGAAATTTTGGCAAAAGCAGAATTTGGTTTAGGACGGAGAACTATTAGTCCTTTTTTTTTTATTATTATTATATCATTGCTTTCAAACTATTCAATTATATTTTCGATACATTTTAGCTTTCGATAAATGTTCAACTATTGTAAAACTGGTATCGTAAAAATCTGTAGATTGAGACTAATAGTCCTCAGTCCTAAAAAAAAAAAAAAAAAAAAAAAAAAAGGAAAAGAAAAGAAAAGAACGTACTATAACATAGGTAGAAATCAAAGACGTATACATTACGTATAAGGGAATATAAACACACTGAGAAAAAAATTCTGTAACTTACATCTAGAATCTAGATTATGGCTCTAGGAAAAATACAGTCTGTTAAGAAATTATAAGACCCACTTTAATTTTGTAAATTATAAGAAAAATAAAGATTCTAATCATAATTTAAATACATAAAATAACATATTGTTCTATATTTTTTTATTATTAGTTTGCAATAACTTGGTATAATGCTTAATTAAAATATATATTAGAAATAAGTGAAAAATAACCTATTAAGAAAATATAAGACCACTTGTCAAAAAATAAAATTGTATAAAAGATTAATATGAAATTGGTCCTCCATTTTTCCTGATGACTTCAAACACTCTGTTTTTCATTGAAGTAACCAGGTGGTTAAGTTCAGTTATAGAAATATTGTACCATTCTTTTACAATGGCTACTTTCAGTTCATTGGCAGATGAAAATTGTGTATTATTAGCATAAACTTTGCGAGATAATATACCCCATAGGTTTTCCATGGGGTTCAAGTCTGAACTTCGACTTGGCCATGGCAAAACATTAGTTTTTTCTTTTTTAAACCACTCCTGAGTGGATTTAGATGTATGACAAGCAGCATTGTCCTCTTGAAACATCCAGTTAGCACCACCTAACAAAGATCCAAACGGTATCATATAATCATATAGCATAGACTGATATCGTGTAGAGTTCATATGACCAGAAATCCGCTGTAAATCACACAACCCCTCGTAACTGAAAGCTTTTCAAATCATTACTGATCCTCCACCCATTTGTCGACTGAAGAATTCTTTTGGATCCTTCCTCAAGTCATGCCAACAGTGTTTGTAACCATCGGGACCATCAAGATTAAATTTCTTTTCATCAGAAAATATAATTTGTTTCCACTCATCGTTCCATGACATGTCATTTCTAGCCCATTTTAATCTTTCGTCTCGATGGCATTTCAATAACTTTGTTTTTTTTTTTTTCAATTTCATAAATTTCGTATTAAAATTTAATTTAAGACTCTTCCAGACTGTTACCTGTGAAGTTTTCTTGCTGAAACGTTTCGAAATTTCACGATTTGAAAGACCTTTTTTAGTTGACAGTCGAAAAATTTGTCTATTATCACGAGCTGTCAAAATATTTTTTCTACCAGATCGTTTTATTTTGTTTGAATAATCTTTTCTAATTATGACATTATGAATGGCAGTTTTAGAATGGTTCATTAACCTCGCAAAATCTCTTTCAGATTTACCAGAACCTTTATAAAATAAAATTTTTCTTACTTCGCACTCCGACAATTCTTTTCCTCGAGGCATCGACAAATTAATTGTAGATAACACATTCAAAACCTAAGCCTTTGCATCTTAGGCAATGCTTTTACAAAATACTGACGCATGCGCTTTATATTGAGCTTGACGTCATGTATAATATGCTAATTTTCTCAGGTGGTCTTATAATTTCTTAACAGTCATAGACTTTAATTTTTAGAAAAATGAATGAGTTTTATTGAAATTTAATTTAATTTTAAAAGTTGGAATTAGTATAGGATGCGTTTTCCTATCAGTTTTAAATACGTAACTAAAAATTTGCATATTATGCTGTCTTCTTCAGAAATGTACCAATACGCTTGTGGTCTTATAATTTCTTAACGCACTGTAGTTCCATGTCATCCTTATAAATTCTAGTCTCCTTTGAAGGCTAATTCTAGAAACCCCTATTAGAATTTCAGAGCGTTTGCCTATATTATCGAGGTCAAACTGATTTAAAAATTTCTGCAAATAAATGTGTATACAAGAGGCGGGTTTTAGCAACTATAATCCTCGTTTATGACTTAATTCTAGAAAATCAAGAAAGAATTTCTCGCAATGCAAAGGATTCAGAATATTTAGAACATTCAGAATATTGTTTCGCCATATAGAAATGTATACGCTAGAAATTCTCGATCATTTCGTCTATTCAGCTTATTAGCGTGCCTTATACGCATAGCTCGGAAATCTATATTTCTAGTTTAGGGATATAGAAACTGACCACTTATTCGTTCCAAATGAAAGCGGCATAATGTTTTTTTCAGTGCATCCTCCAACTGTCATTTGCGTCAGAAAAATATTCGTCTGAAATTTTATCTACACAGTTATAAAAATTAGCATATGAATGTGTTATACATGACTAAAATGACCAATTAAATAAGTTATATAATACGTCATAACGATACCAAATAAATAAAAAAAAATATACAGACACGACATTATTTCATTATTTAAAACATGAAAATCTGACATTGACAGATATTAATTTAGTGCCAGAGGCCTACTGCTAAACTTGTTAATATCGACAAATTCTTCTTTAGTTAATTCGTGACGATCTAAATTCCATGATAAAGTTTTCATTAAATCAAACCAATGTGTTTCAGCTGCAGATACTGTAACAAATAACGTTGGAAATCCAAACTGTCTTATAGCCGCAAAAAACCGTTTTTTCTCTTTTTCCCAATGAGGGGGAGGTGTGCCTTGGGGGGGACTCATGTCAAAGTTGTACCTTTGGGGGGGACTCATGTCAAAGTTGGGCCTGGGGGGGGACTCATGTCAAAGTTGTGCCTCGGGGGGACTTCATTCAATAAATCCCCATTCAATAAACCGACTGAAATAGGCCCTTAGCACTATTAAGAGTGAAGTATAAAAATTCGACAACGCTGTACCGACTGAAATAGGGGTACCTTGGGGGGGGGACTCATGTCAAAGTTGGGCCTTGGGGGGGACTTCATTCAATAAATCCCCATTCAATAAACCGACTGAAATAGGCCTCTAGCACTAATTAAGAGTGTATTATAAAAATTCGACAACGCTGTACCGACTGAAATAGGGGTACCTTGGGGGGGACTCATGTCAAAGTTGGGCCTGGGGGGGGACTCATGTCAAAGTTGGGCCTTGGGGGGACATCATTCAATAAATCCCCATTTAATAAACCGACTGAAATAGGCCTCTAGCACTAATTAAGAGTGTATTATAAAAATTCGACAATGCTGTACCGACTGAAATAGGGGTACCTTGGGGGGGACTCATCTCAAAGTTGGGCCTGGGGGGAGACTCATGTCAAAGTTGTGCCTTGGGGGGACTTCATTCAATAAATCCCCATTCAATAAACCGACTGAAATAGGCATCTAGCACTAATTAAGAGTGACCTATAAAAATTCGACAACTGTACCGACTGAAATAGGCCTCTAGCACTAATAAATAAGTTATTTTTAAGTGAAAAAAGATTTAATGTATAATTAAGCTCAGTTATAATGTTTGTTGGGGGGCGGATTTAGTTTGATTAGCTTCACGAGAGATCTAGACCTGAATGGAATGCTTTCCATAGAGGTTTTTACAGGGGGGTTTAGACCGTATATAGGGGCATTTCTGAGAAAAAACACGGAAAATTTGCAAAGGTTGGTTTAAGACAGACCTATTTGGTTTCCCCAGAGTTTCCCGTATATAAATGTCTATAATTCAAATGAAAAGAAGTTAAATAAAACTAACTTCTTTTATTTTGAACTTTAAAGAGAGAGTTAGGATGACTTTCAAACTAACAATTTACTTTCACTTAGTTATAATTATAACTGTTTGAATTTTAAAGAATCTGTAAAGTGAATCATTCACCAAAATTGCAGTAATCTGATAGCTTCTAACTGGACGTGAGTATCGTGCTCGCATCAGTAAGTTACAAAATAACCAATTTTAATGAGAACCCTGATTCAGACCATAGTTGGAGTACTTTTGATATTATTTGCGATTTTGACAAAATGCAAAAATTTCATTGATAATGAATCTGCATATATATATATTTCCTTATATATATACACTGCATAAGAAAAGTAGACGACACTTCTTTACAATTTTTTAAAACCCTGTCTTTGTTTAATAGGAAATGTCAATTAAAATTCTTTAACATATTTATACTTATCAATCTTCATGTTTTTGACAGACAAATAAAAATATTCAATTATTTATAATTTTAATGTAGAGAAATGCAGAAAAGAGAAAAGATATACATTTGGACAATTTTTTTTTTTTTTTTTTTTTTTTTTTTTAAGTAGACGGACACTTTCTTGCGGAGTACCAGTTTTGTATGTACATGCACATTTGGCATTTTGCCAATTGCTAACGTGCTTGACAAGATGGTTTTACGAAGTTAAATTTCTTGGAGATGAATGCGCCATGCCACGAGGAATTCCCCTAACTGATTACCAGGAAGGACAGATTATAGCGCTGAAAAATGTTAATAAAGGAGTCAGAGAAATTAGTAGGCTACTTCTAATAAGCAAAAGTAGCATCAGCGATTTTCTACTTCCTCCTGAAGCCCATGGCGTTAAGAAAAAGAGTGGTCGGCCAAAGAAACTTTCGCTTAGAGACCAAAGAAAAATTTTTACTGAGCTGAAAAAAAACTGGAGCATCAATTTCTAGAGTTCGAATGAGCACAGGAATTACTAACGTAACTTCTCAGACAATTTATAACTACATTAAGCACTCAGAGCTCTATCAATGTAAGAAGAGAAAACATCATCCATGCTGGAAGGATCACCACGTGACAGAACGCCTACAGTGGGCTCAAAACCTAGGACTACAGAATAGATATCTGTAGTTTTTTTACATGAGAAAAAATTTAATTTAGACGGCCCAGATGGATATCAATATTACTGGCACTGTTTGGAGAAAGAAGACGAAGTGTACTCTACTCGGTAAGTTGGTGGTGGTGGCGTGATGGTGTGGCTAGCTGTTGGCTATGGTGGAAGGACAAATTTAGTGTTCCTAAGTAAGAAGCAGACTCACAAAGATCATATTGAAACACTAAGCAGTGAGCTTTTGCCATTTGCGCTAACAACGTTGAAAAATGGTTTCATGAGGACAACTTCAATGTTTTACCCTGGCAAGCCAAGAGTCCGGATATGAATCCAGTAGAAAACATTTGAGCTATTCTTGTTCATAAAATTTATGAGGGTGGACGCCAGTATGAATCACTTCACCAGCTCAAAGAAGCTCTTACAAACATTTGGGAAATTTTCTGTCAAAAAAAGATTCAGAATCTCATTGATTCGATGCCTAACAGAGTATACAAACTTATTAAAACAAATGGGAGCGGGACCCCTCACTAAAAACGTTTTATTTTAGAGATACAAGATGTGTCCGTCTACTTTTTTTCAGAAAAATTACAGTGCAAATATGCAACATTTTTTTTTTCCTGAATTTTTCCTCTACATAATGCAAAAGGATTGTATATATATTCGAAAAATAATAATACATGATGTCTCAAGAATATTATTATATTAGAGAAATGAACCTCATATCTCTAATTAAAGAAATACAAGTAAGTGTATTACAAGTAAGTGTCCGTCTACTTTTTTTATGCAGTGTATATATATTCTTCAACCGAAAACGGAAACTTTATTCCGTAAAACCGTTGGAAATTAATATAAATGCGCATAAGAATTATCCAAAATGTTTATGACAATTATTACCTCATACTTGTTACCGTAATCACTTCCGTGAAAATATCTTACATTGAACATTGTGAGAAGAATAACCATAATGCCGATATATATTATTCCTCTTTTCTACCTCTCATCATTTTTACTTTCTTCTATATTCAACAGAAGAAAGTACTGGATTCGTAAAAATTTTCGACCTCGGGATTTTGATGGATTTACACGTTTTGAGAGCTGTAGAACACGATTTGACCATTTTTAGAAAATGTCTGTCTGTCTGTCTGTGCGTGTGTGTGTGTGACAAAATTTTGTGGCAACTGTAGCTCAGGAACTACTGCACAGAATTTCATACAAATTGGTATGTAGTTGCACCTTGACATAAATTAGTGCCTATCAACTTTTGGTAAAAATTGTCTTTCAGGTTGCGTTGCCATCCCCCTTTTTCTAAATTTTTAACATGGTGATATACAAAATTTTGTATAAATGTGCATAAAGAGAATTATTTTTTAGCAATCATTATGAAATTTACAAGAATTATTTATAATAGAGATAGTCAACTGGGAAAAAAAATTTGTATGTGTAGGAGCCTCGCCACCCCCCCCCCCCTGGGGGGGAAGTCCCCCCTTGAGGGGAGTACATTTTCAAGATGGGTATCTTTCGAAAGATCTCGTCAATACCTTTAAAACGAATGGTAGAACTATAAATCTGTGATAATTTAAAACAAAGTTATCGATTTTTTTTTCTTTTAACGAAAAACAACTTCGAAAAAAAAAATCTTTTTTTTTTTTTTTTTCCCACGAATTTTAACCAAACTTGGTATTTAGTTGGCCTCTGACATGAACTGGTGCTGCTTAGATTTGGGGATCAATCGCTCAACAGGGGGCGCTGTGATCGTATTTTTTCTAAATTTTTAATATGGCTGTATCGGACAAAATTTCGTATAAATGTACATAATTTGCACACATAATACATGTTCTTTGCATACACATAATACATGTTCTTAACTTGTGATTGTAAAATTAATATGAATTATTGATAATAGTAGTAGTTAATTAGGAAAAAAACATTTTTGCATGTGGGGGCATCGCTTCCCCCCCTGGGGGGAAGTACCCCCGGGGGGGGGGGGTAAATTTTCAAGATGGGTATCTTTCGAAAGGTCTCGTCAATACCTTTAAAACGAATGGTTGAACTATAAATATGTGATAATTTAAAACGAAGTTTTCGATTTTTTTACTTTTAACGAAAAAAAACTTTGAAAAAAAATCGTAATTTATTTATTTATTTATTTATTTTTTAATATTGTTACTGAGTGAATTTTTATAGGAAAATATAGAAGAAAGTCTTGTGGTGGCCACAACATACTAGTTTCATTTAAAAATTTATGTAGTTTTACTGCGAAATCACAAATTCGTTCATATTAGGGGATAATCTAATTATTAAAATAATTACTTCATTAAAAACACGTCATTAAAATTAATCTTCCAAAAAATAACTTAATAGCAGAGCTTTTCTAATTTTTTTCAGCGAAAATGTAATTTTTTGCTCATTCATTCAAAGTTGACTGTGAAATTCGCAAAAAATATAACACATATGAGCCTCCTTTTTACCATGCAATTATGCTTTTCGGCATTCTCCCTCCTTCTTCTGTACAGCAATTAAGTGGTTTTGAAGTAATTCGCTGGCTTCTCCCTAGCTTCGATTACTGTCAAAAACGAAAAAAATGATCAAAGCTTTTCCATCATAATTTGCCCGGGAGTAAAGACCCAATTTTTCAATAAAAAGTCCCAGAACCTAGAGGGGAATACCATTTGTTTATTAAGTTGTTTCTCGTAAGTAGCGGTATGATGCATGGGTGGTCAGTTTGAGGCTGAAATAGGTGAGTGAGTGATTTTTGAAAGAAATATTTATCATACGCGAATATTGTCAGCATTATTTATGAGTATCCAAACTTGTATCTAATTCTAGGCCTCGTTTAAAATTGGCTTTCAACATGCCAGTGAAATACTAAATACATAACCATTTGCTGAAGCCAAGAATTGTGGATTTTGTTAGTAAATGCTAATTTAATGCTTTGTTAAAATTAAATAGCGGAAAGAAGTCACCTGAAGGGTTGTTGTTGTTGGTTGGTTGTGTGGATTAAGGCCTATTTTCTGCACTAGGGTCCTAGGTCTGAGGGGGGAGTGCCCTTCGTTGGAGGGTCTTTCTAAGGGGTCCTAGCTCGTATTTACACAAGTTTCGGACGAAACTCGCAAACATGAATAATTAAATAAGATTCCTTTTACTCATCTGAAAGGAATATGTATTGTATTATTCATGTTTGACAGAAGCATGTACGAGTGTTTAAAAGTACTTTTTGTAATTATAACTTTTATATAGCTTATTTATGTAATTGTATTTTCAATTTACTTTTTATTTAGTTTATTTAATATAATGTTGCATATTCCATTTCAATATTAGTAGCATTTAAACACTATAAATAATTCAAAAAAGCTCGCAACAATTGTTTTGGATCGAAATAAAACACGACCCTTCGTCAAGCGCACAAAGTAGGCGCGAGTGCTGCAATCAAAGTGACTCGAATTAGTGAGAGTTTTTTATTTTTTATTTATTTTACATTTTATGATGTTTAAATTCAAAGTTTTTTTAACCTATTAGTTTTCAACGCCAGCCCACAAGTTCCCTTTTATTCTTTTTATTAGTAGAACTTGTTTTCGATTATTCTATAATTTTCAAATTTGCTTTTCATATACATTTTATATTTATTCAATGAACTTTCAGACAAAAACTGTTTTCTGTATATTTTTTTTAATATCAAATTATCTTCCATTTACTACGCGTTTTTTAGTTTTTCAAGACCCGCATTTAATAACGTCTATAAAAGTTTACATTAAAATTAAAACATCTAGCATCTCGTTAGATCTGAAAATTCCGACAGCCTGTTAAATTTGGGTTGTGTCATATATTTTTTTTTTAGTTTGGGATAATTTATTCATATGTACTTTTTAGCGCTGATTCCAAAAATGATCTTTAATTTTTACTAAGGTAGGTGAGCCAAAGTTGGCCATGAGTTAAGCTTTGAGAATTTTTTATAATTTTCTAGTTGGTTTTATGTGGCTGGGCTTTTTTATTTCGTAAAATGCTACACTTGTCTCTTACGCATATCAAGTATAGTTTTCTTTGTAAAATGTGGTTTAGATAGTTTTATAACGCAATTTGAAAATTGTAGCTTGTGGACCATACTGTTCCAAAAGTGGACCACATATCGAAAGCGCTTTTAAAATGTGCTTATAACGGACTTTTTTTTTAATTTTTCGGGTTTTTCTGTTTTTCTTCTTATTTACCTTTAACACAAAAAGACTTTCAACCACTTTTTGTGCAAAGTAGTTCAGGATTTTTACTCTGGGATACATTAACTTCTTTCGGGAGTTCTCTGGTATTTTTAATAATATGGAAATTGTTGGAGAATAAATGATAATAAGTTTTTTCAGATAATTAAGCATAAATTTTGAAAGTTACCCTTATTACATTAATTTTCGTATTTATTTGCTAAGTTGCTCACGTGTTCCAAGGTTGTCTGACATCTTGGCCACCTTGAGAACGTGCAATGTAATAGAAATGAAGTTAATGTGCTTAAAGAGAAATAAATAAATTTTCATAAAACATATGATAGATCAAAGTTCTAAGAACTTAAACACATCCAAATTAAAATAGCGGCGAAGGTCTATCAAGATAATCTCTTCAAATTCAGTTACATACCCTGGAAATACATTTCTTACAATGCAGTAACACCGTTTTGTGATTAAAAATTAAAATAAACCTTTTTTAGGGGGTTGGGCTACATTAGGAACACCAGCCACCTTTGGCTCACCTATCTTTGTACTTCAGGATTTTTTGCAAATCACAAATTCTTAAAAAATTGCAATATTGTGAAAATCGGATACCACAAAATAGACGTAACATTATTACTTTCTCTTACCCACAAGGTAGAGAAAGTATTGTTTTTGGGTCAAATTTTCGAAAGTGAGATTTTGTTATATTTACACGTTTTGAGGTCTCCTAAATACGAAAATCATGTTTTTAGCGGTTGGTCTGTGTATATGTCTGTTATCAGCATATATCAAAAACAAATTATGGCAGAAAGTTCAAACTTGGCATTCTAAATGAGTATCATATAAGGATGCTACACTAAACTTTTCGTTAAGATCAAGCAAATAGTTCGTGTACAGGGACAATCAAGAGAATTCTAATACATTACGTCTATGGGGGAAACTATAGGTAAGTAGAGTTTAACTTCTATAGACTGCACTAAACGAAATGAAACGAATATTTATATTGGGTAATAGAGATAGTCAACTGGGGGAAAAATTTTGTGCCTCGCCTCCCCCCTGGAGGGGAAGTCCCCCGACGAATGGAGTAAATTTTCATGATGGGTATCTTTCAAAAGAGCTCGCCAATACCTTTAAAACGAATGGTTGAACCATCGATCTGCGATAATTTAAAATAAAGTTATCAATTTTTTTCATTTTTAACATTTTTTTTTTAATGTAATATTGATAATAAATTCAACTTTTTTTTTTTTTTTTAGATATTTAGTGTTACACTACTTCTATAATATGGAAACCGTGTGCATTTTCATGGAAGATGATAGTTTTAAATAATAATTTTTATAAAGTGTTTTTACCGAGTGAATTTGTATAGGAAAATATAGAAGAAAGTCGTGTGGTGGCTCACTAGTATGGGAAATATCCTAATTCCCATATCATGTAAAGTGCCACTGATAGCCACTTACCAGCATAAATAATTATTTCAGATGTTATATATAAAACAGATGGGTTGGTGACAAACCTTTTCTTCCTTCCGTTATTTTATGTGCATGGGAAAATGGACGCTTTTAAAACATAAAGCAATAAAACTATTAATCTATTATCCTGTTTACTTGAATAAAAGAGAGAAACTTGGACCACCCCATGGAGAGAACGGAGCTCTGAGAAGGAAGGAAAATGATGCTCCAGGGGATGTTATGAGGTAAAACCATCGTTCGAAAGTGCGGACAGCAAAATTCAAGGAAGAGCGAGAGAGAGGGTTACTTCTAATGAGATGCTTAGCTATTGGTGAAGCAAGCTACCAATAGAAAAAAAAAAATAAAAATAAAAAAAATAAAGGTTCAGCCCCTCTCAATGAGTCTAAGAAAAAATATTGACCAGAAGAAAAAAAGAAGGTATGGATATAAGATCTCTCGAAGATTTTTGATGAGTGAAAAATATTATTAGAAAAATTCCCCAGATGCTCTATCGCTAAACAGTCTTGAAGAATGTTAAAAAAAGAAGAAAAAGATGAATCTCTATTTAGTCGAAATTGATAATTTTGGCCTTTGATGAATATGCTCCTGGAAATATAATTTTAACAGTCTTCATATATCCGAAGAGGCTATTGTTTTGGAGGATCCCTCATACCTCGAAATGGAGTAAAGAAGTAGTTGATTTTATGAAATATGCAATATGAACTGTGATGCGAAAAGAAGTGTTCTTTATCTAAAGAAGAAAAAGATGAAGCTCTATTTAGTCGAAATTGATAATTTTGCTTTTGATGAATATGCTCCTGGAAATATAATAGTAACAGTCCTCATATATTCGAAGAGACTATTGTTTTGGAGGATCCCTCATACCTTATGCAATATGAACGGTGATTAAAAAAAAGGAAATGTTCTTTATCTATGATTGTTTTTCATATGTGGGGACTCAACGAGTTTCGTTTGCGTATGATATAATTAGATTCTTCAAATAAAATAAATATTGTAAGTGCACTCAAAGAACTTCGTGTGTCGACAAAAAAAAAAAAAAAAAAAAGAATTTTATAACAATCTTCATATGTGTAGATTGCCTTGAATAACGTATGCGGTCGCGAAAATCTTCGTATGTAATAATTATATTTCCTGATAGTTTTTCATGAGTGTGGACTTCATAAATTCCGTAAGTGAACTCATATATGTGTGGACAGTGCTAATATATACTATGGATTATACGGTTATCCAAGAACAATATTTTCCGAAAGTGCCGCATCTGTTTAAGGGTAAGTGGCTATTATTCAATTTTTATTTTGTGGCAAACATCCCCTTTAAAGTGATAGATGGTAAATTGAGTAATAATATATATATCCCAGCATTTTTAAAATTTGATAAATAAATGATATATTTGATAATTAATACTGTATTTTGTGTCTATGATTTTTTTTTAATTTAGATAAATGTGTATAGATTGAATTAATGTTTTTCTAGGTTGAAGGATAAGATTTGAAAGGTTTAAAAGATATATAATAATAAAATAGATATATGAATGAATAAAGATAAAAGTATAATAATGATAAATTGATAGTTAAGTAAGATTGATATAATTGGAATTTATTTGAAAATAAATTTGGGTTATTGCAGATATTTTAGTTTTTGAACAACGCAATGTGTTTTGATGGGATTATGTGGTCGGATTATAAATAAAAAATTCATAAGAGTTTTAATTAATCACCACATGGCCCCATCAGTATATTTTTGGTGCCTTAATTCCAGGTGTTAATTTTTTTTTGTGGTATAATATCAGCTAGTATATTGGCTGCCTTTAATTCCAGGAGTTAAATGAATTTTTGTATGTGTATTAAATATTTTCATGGTTTTAGTATTATATATATATATATTATGTTATGTATGATTTAAAAGCTTTTGATAAGAGTTAGGGGTTTTTCATGTCAAAATATTGCATGTGAATTGATACATAAGTCACGGAAGAGTTTGAAGAAAATCTTTGGGGTAAAATTCGATGAGTATTTAAGTAATAATTTATGTCAAAAAGAACACAGCTTCCCAGAGAAGTTAAAAAGCAGATTAATTATTGTGAAAAGGAATTGAGTCACAAAATTAAAGAAAAAAGAAATATGGGGGACAAACCCACATTAAGCATGGATACGCTAATAAATTTAGTGCCTAATTTTGATGATAAAAACCAAATTGACATAAATTCATTAATTAAACAAATTGATGATATAACAACTAGTTTAGAGTTGCCAGAACCAATAAAAATTATTCTACTTAAAAATAAAATCCAAGGTAAGAATAGGGAGTTACTTAACAATTCTACAGAAATTGTAGAAGAAACTAATTATGAAAATTTGAAAACTAAGTTAAAAGACATTTTTAGCACTCCAAAGTCTTTTGAAACGACACAAAAAAAATTTATGGAATTAAAACAGCTTCCGAATCAAAACATAGATGAATTTCAAAAACAATTTGATATAATATCAGCAAAATATTTGAAACAATCAGGGCATAATGCGAAAGAAGGCGCATTGGATTTATTAAAAACAATAAAATTATCGCGCTTTCTCGATTCAATCCGTAGTGACATAGCATTTGAAGTAAGAAAAAATGCTCCAGCAACATATGAAGAGGCCACGAAAATAGCTAAACAAATAGAGTTGGCTTTCGAAAGCAAACAATCAGATGCTAATAATGCGGAACAAGTGAATACATTATGTTCAACACTATTAGAATTATCAAAAAATCAAAATGATCAGATTAACAGGTTACAAGAGGAAATTAATTCCCTAAAAATTAAAAATACTAATGAGGAAAGTAAGACACAATTAGC
Source organism: Salticus scenicus (assembly GCA_963930645.1). NCBI lineage: Eukaryota > Metazoa > Arthropoda > Arachnida > Araneae > Salticidae > Salticus > Salticus scenicus. The sequence goes on from OZ005649.1 coordinate 177,858,637, forward strand.
AGAAAGTCGATGGTGTGACATTTGTAAAAACACCAGTCATAACACTGATATATGCTGGTTTAATTCGAGAGTACAAAAAACACGAACAAAACCAAAAAATAACTGGCAACATGGAGAAAGTCATGAAACACAATATCAGTCTCTTCCAGTAGGAGGTAATATACAACCTATGACAACAAATTATATACCATCTATATACTATAACCCGAATTCACAAGATAATACTGGAGATTTTCTACAAAATATTGACCCGTACAGATCAATAAATTATCACGATGAGAGAGGTTTTAATAGAGAAAATTATCAGGGACGAAATTCATTTCCACCAGGTAATAAATTTGAAAAACAGACTGGGTACCAACAAGGGAGAAATTATAGGCAAAATACCAGTAATTATAATAGAGAAGGTCGTAGAAACTCCCCTAAGCAAAATTTCGATCAACAGAAAAAATATTATAAAAATTCCAAATGGAACAATAATCAGGGAAACTAAGAAGGGAATTTTCGCAATTGTATAATATTAACAAAAAGCACTGTAATGCCCACAGAAAATTCCCTAAGAATGGGCAGTATAAATTTGATAATTATAAATTTGCCTCAAAAAAATATCAAATGAGAAAAAATAATTTCCAAACAGATAAAAAGAAAAGAAAGAAAATTGAATATAGAATAGATGAGAGACAAAAAAATGATACATGTATCAAAAGAGAGCAGATCAGTAGTGCACATGGAGACAATATAAATAATTTGCCCTTAATCAAATTCAGTATAGCAAAGGTTCCAGTTATAGGGCTCGTCGACAGTGGGGCTAGTATATCATTAATTAGTGATGAATTATACGAGCAATTAAAAAATGATACTATAAAGATACACTATTTATCAAGACAGGTAACAATCCATACTTTAGATAATTCCACAATCCCTTTTAAATGTTGCATTAAGATTAATTTCAGAATAGAAGGAATTTATGTTTCAGGTACATTTTATGTGACGACCCAAAAGTTTAACGACAATACCATCTTATATTAGGTTATGACTTTCTAAAGTCAAATAGAATTTTATTAGACTGTCCAAAAAAGCAATTAAAATTAAAAGACAGAGAAATCCCATTCTTAGACGATACACAAACAGATAATTCAATCCCACAGAATCAACAAATAAATCAGTTGGAAATAAAAAACAATAGAACGACTGAATTAAAGGAAAGTGATAATAAAGCAGTTTTTGCGAAATTGGTAAAAAAAGTATTTTTAGGGCCTAAGGAAGCAAAGATAATTAAGTTGAGATGCGCATCGCAAATTGAACCCGATACGACAATTCTGTTAGAACAATACAAAGAAACAGATAATATTAGAATGGATTTATCAATTCATACGGTTGATAAAGATAATAATATATCGGTAATTGTTACTAACAAATCGGACAAGAAATGCACTATTAATAAACACACTAAAATTGCAAAAATTTATACAGATTTCATAATACAGGAAGATATTTCTGAGAATAATGATTGGAATACTGAACAAATTAATGCATTGTCGTTACAAGAAATCAAACAATTAAGAATAAATCAATTAAAAAAAGAAGATTTCCAATTAGATCATTTAAGTGAACCAATGAAATCACAAGTACAAAAAGTTTTGCTAGAGAATGCAGAAGCATTCTCAAAAAGTTATGCTACTCTGGGTCAAACCTCTTTAGTAACGCCGGAATTTAAATTTTTACATCATTATCCCATACAATCTCGTCCATATAAAATATCAGAACACTACCGAGAAGCTGCGAAAAAGGAGATAGACGAATTATTAGAGGCAGGTATTATTCAAAAATCCACCTCTAATTACGCATTTCCTGTAATTTTTGTTAAAAAAAAGCCTATACCAAATACAAATAATGGCCAAATTAGGATGAGAGCGGCCATTGATTTTCGTTTAATTAATGAGATAATTGAAAATAAATCTTATCCTTTGCCGCAATTGAGAAATATTTTACATTCCATTAGCGGAAAACAGTATTATACGACTTTAGATTTCCACAGCGCATTTTTTCAGATTAATTTACGGCCTGAAGACAGGCAGAAATTTGCATTTATTACGGAGTTTGGACTTTTCGAATCCAACCGCTTATGTTTTGGGAATAAATTAAGTTCTATATACTTTTCGGAATTAATGGACACAGTACTGGGAAAATTTGATAAAAGTAAAGTTCAGTACTATATCGACGATATTATTTTGGCGGCAAATTCACAGGAGGAAATGCTAGAAATATTAGAACAGGTATTACAATCTTTAAAAGAAAATAATTTAACGATTGACCCAAGAAAGGCACAAATTATGAAAGAAAAAAATAGAATTTTGGGGTTATAAAATTGATAAAAATGGATATTCGCCATCCGAGGATAATATAACTAAAGCGAAAAATCTTAAACGACCCAAGAACAAGAAAGGCGTACAATCCCTAATCGGTTTTACAAATTTTTTTTAAAACACTAATTCACAACTATTCCGAAATCATATACCCACTCACGGAATTAACGAGGAATGATAAGAAATTTAGATGGACGGAGATAGAAGAAAATGCATTTAGGAAAATACAAGAGGCGATCATACATAATCCAACGTTAAAACCTCCAGATTTTAAAAAAGAATTTTATCTTATAAGTGATGCCTCAAAAATTGCACTCTGCGGCATTTTAGCACAAAAGAATGATCAAGGTGAATTAATTCCAATTGAATATTTTGCCAGAAAATTAAAACAGACTGAATGTAAATACCCAGCGATGAAATTAGAATTGCTTAGTATTCATGATTCTTTGATGTTCTTCAAACATTTAATATTAGGGAAAAAAAAATAAATATTTGGACAGATAGTAAAGCACTAACGTATAATATAAGTCTGGAACACCAATCACATTTAATTAATCGTTGGATTTTTAATATCCAAAATTTTGATTATTTGATTAGGTTTATAAAAGGAAAAAATAATCCTGCGGATTTCATGAGTCGACATATAAATACTTTAACCCACCAACAGGCCAGGGAAATAGATATTTTTACGGTGGAAAAAGGTCTAACAAGAGAAAATATAAAAAAAGAGCAGCATAAGGACGCACAGATTAGTAAAATAAGACAAGCGCTAATTAATGATACGAGTACAAAATTAAAAAAGAAATATCATTTAATTGATAATGAAATATTGGTATTAAAGGATAAAGAAAACCAGTATGATAATCCAATTTATATAGCACCATATAGATTAAGGCAAAGAATTATGGAAGTGGGACATAAGCCCCATTTTGGTTTCGCAAAAACGTATCATACCATAAAAACCAGATTTTATTGGATTGGCATGTATAATACAATTAAATATTATGTAGCTAAATGCATAAATTGTAATACATTTAAAAGCAGACCGACTTGTGACCCTAAATTAACCACAATTGAAAGAAATGACCCACCAGGTTCTTATTTACAATGCGACATTGTAAGACCTCTACCATTATCATATAAAAAGAATAGATTCGTACTCACGGTAATTGATAGTTTTTCACGCTTTTTAGAAACTTTTGCTTTGCCAAATACGAATACAGAATCGATTATATCGTGCTTTAATAACTATTTTGGAAGATTTGGCTTATGCCAAACTTTACAAATGGGCAATGGACCATATTTCAAAAGTAAATTATTTAAAGAATATTTAACATCATTAAATATCGAAATTAGACACAGTAGCCCATATTTACCGAGGAGCAATGCTTTAATAGAACGTGTACACAGAACTATGAAAAATTCAATTGCATCGATATGTAATAAGTCTTTTGACTGAGATGTACAACTAAAATTTTTTAAACTCGCGTATAATACACAGCAACATCGATCGACAGAGTACACCCCCGCACTACTATTTTTTGGAAGGGAAATACGTAACCCCTTTAATAATTTTGAACAACCACGAATGACAAATATAAGTCAGTATGTAAAAGAATTTAATTATAATATTAATGAAGTTCGAAAAATTGCTCAAGAAAACGCAAGACAAACACTCAACGAATATGATAAAATAAATCTTACAAAGAAAGATGTTGATCTAGATTTAAATGATGAAGTGTATTTAAAATTAATGGGTAAAACAGGAGCATTACAACCTAAATTTGCGGGACCATTTTTGATCTCAAGAAAGCTGCGAAATAATAATATGCTTTTGACGCCTAAAGACAACCCACTGGGTAAAAAAATAAAACGTCATATTACAAAGCTGTTTAAAATTCCAAGCGATAATTTATTGAGGGATAATGAAGATAATAAGCAATAATTACAAGAGTGTAAAATGAAAATAAGTTTATTTACGCAGAAAATAATAATAGAAAATCAAAATTAATCGAAAAGGCGATTTACACCCCCCCCCCCCCCAAAAAAAAAAAAAAATAAATAAAGAAAAAAAAAATAGGAAAGAAAATGAGAATTGTAAATATTGTACTGTAGGTTAAAATGTTTGTAAATGTATCCAAGAAAGTATATTTTTCGATAATTATACATATATTATGCATATCAAAATAATCAAAATAATGTAAATAGATACGTGTAAAGATGTGGGTTCGTGAATCTATACAGATAAAAACACGCGTATACAGATTGTACGTAAAAATGAGATTAGGTAGAGAAAATTGATGGAGAAATACTCAGTAAGTATACAATACGTTAGAAGGAGAGATTCAATCACGTAAAACACTCTTTCACCATTCTCTCAACCCCCAGGGCTCACGACACCGGAAGATACAAGAGAAAATTTTAGAGCGAAGAGGAGATGCTCAAACGAGTTGTTGATCGCGATGGGGAAGTGAAAAGAATCGCTAGGAAGTGTAGAATCTTTCAATCGTAGCGATAGATGTATAAAAGAAACAGTTACTAGTCTATATTAGGTTAAAAGAGGCACCACAGTTAGATAGAACAAACGATAAAAAAAAAAAAAAAAAAAAAAAAAAAAAAAAAAGAGGATTAAATAGCAACCCCCCCCCCCCCCCACACACACACACAAAGTAACTCCAAGAAAATGAGTATTTTGCTTTAAACAACTTCCTCAACGATTAAAACGTAGGATTGATGTACATAGTGTAATTAAAATTAAGATGAAACAGGTTTCTACATGACATGATCATATTAAAATATCAATATGCACGTTGATAGATATACAAAGAAAAGATAAAGAAATGGAAGTTTAAGAGATGGCTATAATGGTGTAAATATGAATTAGTACATATCACAGATGTAGAATAGATATGGTCATATATATAGAGATTATTTTCTTTCAAAAAATGAGGGTTTGTTCACCCATTGGAATATAGATATGGAGACAAAAAAAAAAAAAATGCGCAATGTGCCTTGGATAGGAAAATAACTGATAAACTCAGTTTAAAAAAATAAATAAAACAGCGTGAGAGACAAAGGTTACGCCTCAGGCAGAAAAAAGTTAACGAGAATACAGGGTAAACTTCAATGCAGTCTAAACTATGATGAATGAAGAGGTAATAAAAATTATATATACCAAATAAAAGGTATAAAGAGAATACGGAATGTCTACTGCGGTCATTTAAGGACAGAATTATTAGGTACTCTACAATCTTAATAAATAATCCAATAGATAATTACACATAAAAAAAAAAAACCTCTAATATGATATTTTTTTTATTGTTCTAAAGGCTGAGCCTTGTTCAATTAGTGCCAAGGAAGCTCTAAATGCCAATGTTGCGGGCAATGGTGGCAGATACGCTAACCCTGGAAGGCCTCGCTAATTGAATCGGGAATTAGCCACAAAGGATGAATGAAGGGAATGCATAGAGAAAGATTAATAAAATCACAGTAGAAATAAACAGGATATTTAATAAGGGATTAACTAGATACAAAGAAACATTAATATATATAGATATAAATATGTATGTATTTGTTTAATTAAAAAAAAAAAAAAAGAAAAGAAAAGAAAAAAAAAAAAAAAAAATTCCTGTCTTAGCGACGTTTTTGGTTAGACAAGAAAATGCTGGACGATATAAATGGTTCGGACTAACAGACTCTTTTGTCGGTAGCATAAGTATACAGTAGGAGTTACATTTAGGGTAGGAGCAATAATAAGAATTAAAATAGATAGAAATATAGACTGCAATACTAATTTAAAAAGATAATTTAAGTTTAATACCCTCTTTGTCTCAAATTCTAGTTATGATCATATCATATCAGATCAGATCAGATCAGATCATATCATATCCATTTCTTTTTCTCTTTTCTTCGATTTTTAAACATGGTAATAATGAGAAAGTATGACTTTAGAATAAGAAAGAATAATTGTTTGCCACAAACCGGGTTGAATAGTGCCACTTATATTTCAAGTAAATTAAATTATGTACATATATGTAAACAAAGTATTATTATTATTTTATGTTTATTTTATTAGAAATTATGTAGATATAAAACAGGTATTATGATTTATGTTTTTTTTAGTTCAAGCAATTTTGTATGTACATATATCTATCCAAACAAAGTATATTATTATAGTATACTAGATTTTGTTCATTTAATTTTTGTTATGCTATCAAGATGTATCTTCTATGATATTACATTTTTCTTATACTTATGTGACGGGGGATAATAATATGGGAAATATCCTAATTCCCATATCATGTAAAGTGCCACTGATAGCCACTTACCAGCATAAATAATTATTTCAGATGTTATATATAAAACAGATGGGTTGGTGACAAACCTTTTCTTCCTTCCGTTATTTTATGTGCATGGGAAAATGGACGCTTTTAAAACATAAAGCAATAAAACTATTAATCTATTATCCTGTTTACTTGAATAAAAGAGAGAAACTTGGACCACCCCATGGAGAGAACGGAGCTCTGAGAAGGAAGGAAAATGATGCTCCAGGGGATGTTATGAGGTAAAACCATCGTTCGAAAGTGCGGACAGCAAAATTCAAGGAAGAGCGAGAGAGAGGGTTACTTCTAATGAGATGCTTAGCTATTGGTGAAGCAAGCTACCAATAGAAAAAAAAAAAAAAAAAAAAAAAAGAAAGGTTCAGCCCCTCTCAATGAGTCTAAGAAAAAATATTGACCAGAAGAAAAAAAGAAGGTATGGATATAAGATCTCTCGAAGATTTTTGATGAGTGAAAAATATTATTAGAAAAATTCCCCAGATGCTCTATCGCTAAACAGTCTTGAAGAATGTTAAAAAAAGAAGAAAAAGATGAATCTCTATTTAGTCGAAATTGATAATTTTGGCCTTTGATGAATATGCTCCTGGAAATATAATTTTAACAGTCTTCATATATCCGAAGAGGCTATTGTTTTGGAGGATCCCTCATACCTCGAAATGGAGTAAAGAAGTAGTTGATTTTATGAAATATGCAATATGAACTGTGATGCGAAAAGAAGTGTTCTTTATCTAAAGAAGAAAAAGATGAAGCTCTATTTAGTCGAAATTGATAATTTTGCTTTTGATGAATATGCTCCTGGAAATATAATAGTAACAGTCCTCATATATTCGAAGAGACTATTGTTTTGGAGGATCCCTCATACCTTATGCAATATGAACGGTGATTAAAAAAAAGGAAATGTTCTTTATCTATGATTGTTTTTCATATGTGGGGACTCAACGAGTTTCGTTTGCGTATGATATAATTAGATTCTTCAAATAAAATAAATATTGTAAGTGCACTCAAAGAACTTCGTGTGTCGACAAAAAAAAAAAAAAAAAAAAGAATTTTATAACAATCTTCATATGTGTAGATTGCCTTGAATAACGTATGCGGTCGCGAAAATCTTCGTATGTAATAATTATATTTCCTGATAGTTTTTCATGAGTGTGGACTTCATAAATTCCGTAAGTGAACTCATATATGTGTGGACAGTGCTAATATATACTATGGATTATACGGTTATCCAAGAACAATATTTTCCGAAAGTGCCGCATCTGTTTAAGGGTAAGTGGCTATTATTCAATTTTTATTTTGTGGCAAACATCCCCTTTAAAGTGATAGATGGTAAATTGAGTAATAATATATATATCCCAGCATTTTTAAAATTTGATAAATAAATGATATATTTGATAATTAATACTGTATTTTGTGTCTATGATTTTTTTTTAATTTAGATAAATGTGTATAGATTGAATTAATGTTTTTCTAGGTTGAAGGATAAGATTTGAAAGGTTTAAAAGATATATAATAATAAAATAGATATATGAATGAATAAAGATAAAAGTATAATAATGATAAATTGATAGTTAAGTAAGATTGATATAATTGGAATTTATTTGAAAATAAATTTGGGTTATTGCAGATATTTTAGTTTTTGAACAACGCAATGTGTTTTGATGGGATTATGTGGTCGGATTATAAATAAAAAATTCATAAGAGTTTTAATTAATCACCACATGGCCCCATCAGTATATTTTTGGTGCCTTAATTCCAGGTGTTAATTTTTTTTTGTGGTATAATATCAGCTAGTATATTGGCTGCCTTTAATTCCAGGAGTTAAATGAATTTTTGTATGTGTATTAAATATTTTCATGGTTTTAGTATTATATATATATATATATTATGTTATGTATGATTTAAAAGCTTTTGATAAGAGTTAGGGGTTTTTCATGTCAAAATATTGCATGTGAATTGATACATAAGTCACGGAAGAGTTTGAAGAAAATCTTTGGGGTAAAATTCGATGAGTATTTAAGTAATAATTTATGTCAAAAAGAACACAGCTTCCCAGAGAAGTTAAAAAGCAGATTAATTATTGTGAAAAGGAATTGAGTCACAAAATTAAAGAAAAAAGAAATATGGGGGACAAACCCACATTAAGCATGGATACGCTAATAAATTTAGTGCCTAATTTTGATGATAAAAACCAAATTGACATAAATTCATTAATTAAACAAATTGATGATATAACAACTAGTTTAGAGTTGCCAGAACCAATAAAAATTATTCTACTTAAAAATAAAATCCAAGGTAAGAATAGGGAGTTACTTAACAATTCTACAGAAATTGTAGAAGAAACTAATTATGAAAATTTGAAAACTAAGTTAAAAGACATTTTTAGCACTCCAAAGTCTTTTGAAACGACACAAAAAAAATTTATGGAATTAAAACAGCTTCCGAATCAAAACATAGATGAATTTCAAAAACAATTTGATATAATATCAGCAAAATATTTGAAACAATCAGGGCATAATGCGAAAGAAGGCGCATTGGATTTATTAAAAACAATAAAATTATCGCGCTTTCTCGATTCAATCCGTAGTGACATAGCATTTGAAGTAAGAAAAAATGCTCCAGCAACATATGAAGAGGCCACGAAAATAGCTAAACAAATAGAGTTGGCTTTCGAAAGCAAACAATCAGATGCTAATAATGCGGAACAAGTGAATACATTATGTTCAACACTATTAGAATTATCAAAAAATCAAAATGATCAGATTAACAGGTTACAAGAGGAAATTAATTCCCTAAAAATTAAAAATACTAATGAGGAAAGTAAGACACAATTAGCAGAAAGTCGATGGTGTGACATTTGTAAAAACACCAGTCATAACACTGATATATGCTGGTTTAATTCGAGAGTACAAAAAACACGAACAAAACCAAAAAATAACTGGCAACATGGAGAAAGTCATGAAACACAATATCAGTCTCTTCCAGTAGGAGGTAATATACAACCTATGACAACAAATTATATACCATCTATATACTATAACCCGAATTCACAAGATAATACTGGAGATTTTCTACAAAATATTGACCCGTACAGATCAATAAATTATCACGATGAGAGAGGTTTTAATAGAGAAAATTATCAGGGACGAAATTCATTTCCACCAGGTAATAAATTTGAAAAACAGACTGGGTACCAACAAGGGAGAAATTATAGGCAAAATACCAGTAATTATAATAGAGAAGGTCGTAGAAACTCCCCTAAGCAAAATTTCGATCAACAGAAAAAATATTATAAAAATTCCAAATGGAACAATAATCAGGGAAACTAAGAAGGGAATTTTCGCAATTGTATAATATTAACAAAAAGCACTGTAATGCCCACAGAAAATTCCCTAAGAATGGGCAGTATAAATTTGATAATTATAAATTTGCCTCAAAAAAATATCAAATGAGAAAAAATAATTTCCAAACAGATAAAAAGAAAAGAAAGAAAATTGAATATAGAATAGATGAGAGACAAAAAAATGATACATGTATCAAAAGAGAGCAGATCAGTAGTGCACATGGAGACAATATAAATAATTTGCCCTTAATCAAATTCAGTATAGCAAAGGTTCCAGTTATAGGGCTCGTCGACAGTGGGGCTAGTATATCATTAATTAGTGATGAATTATACGAGCAATTAAAAAATGATACTATAAAGATACACTATTTATCAAGACAGGTAACAATCCATACTTTAGATAATTCCACAATCCCTTTTAAATGTTGCATTAAGATTAATTTCAGAATAGAAGGAATTTATGTTTCAGGTACATTTTATGTGACGACCCAAAAGTTTAACGACAATACCATCTTATATTAGGTTATGACTTTCTAAAGTCAAATAGAATTTTATTAGACTGTCCAAAAAAGCAATTAAAATTAAAAGACAGAGAAATCCCATTCTTAGACGATACACAAACAGATAATTCAATCCCACAGAATCAACAAATAAATCAGTTGGAAATAAAAAACAATAGAACGACTGAATTAAAGGAAAGTGATAATAAAGCAGTTTTTGCGAAATTGGTAAAAAAAGTATTTTTAGGGCCTAAGGAAGCAAAGATAATTAAGTTGAGATGCGCATCGCAAATTGAACCCGATACGACAATTCTGTTAGAACAATACAAAGAAACAGATAATATTAGAATGGATTTATCAATTCATACGGTTGATAAAGATAATAATATATCGGTAATTGTTACTAACAAATCGGACAAGAAATGCACTATTAATAAACACACTAAAATTGCAAAAATTTATACAGATTTCATAATACAGGAAGATATTTCTGAGAATAATGATTGGAATACTGAACAAATTAATGCATTGTCGTTACAAGAAATCAAACAATTAAGAATAAATCAATTAAAAAAAGAAGATTTCCAATTAGATCATTTAAGTGAACCAATGAAATCACAAGTACAAAAAGTTTTGCTAGAGAATGCAGAAGCATTCTCAAAAAGTTATGCTACTCTGGGTCAAACCTCTTTAGTAACGCCGGAATTTAAATTTTTACATCATTATCCCATACAATCTCGTCCATATAAAATATCAGAACACTACCGAGAAGCTGCGAAAAAGGAGATAGACGAATTATTAGAGGCAGGTATTATTCAAAAATCCACCTCTAATTACGCATTTCCTGTAATTTTTGTTAAAAAAAAGCCTATACCAAATACAAATAATGGCCAAATTAGGATGAGAGCGGCCATTGATTTTCGTTTAATTAATGAGATAATTGAAAATAAATCTTATCCTTTGCCGCAATTGAGAAATATTTTACATTCCATTAGCGGAAAACAGTATTATACGACTTTAGATTTCCACAGCGCATTTTTTCAGATTAATTTACGGCCTGAAGACAGGCAGAAATTTGCATTTATTACGGAGTTTGGACTTTTCGAATCCAACCGCTTATGTTTTGGGAATAAATTAAGTTCTATATACTTTTCGGAATTAATGGACACAGTACTGGGAAAATTTGATAAAAGTAAAGTTCAGTACTATATCGACGATATTATTTTGGCGGCAAATTCACAGGAGGAAATGCTAGAAATATTAGAACAGGTATTACAATCTTTAAAAGAAAATAATTTAACGATTGACCCAAGAAAGGCACAAATTATGAAAGAAAAAAATAGAATTTTGGGGTTATAAAATTGATAAAAATGGATATTCGCCATCCGAGGATAATATAACTAAAGCGAAAAATCTTAAACGACCCAAGAACAAGAAAGGCGTACAATCCCTAATCGGTTTTACAAATTTTTTTTAAAACACTAATTCACAACTATTCCGAAATCATATACCCACTCACGGAATTAACGAGGAATGATAAGAAATTTAGATGGACGGAGATAGAAGAAAATGCATTTAGGAAAATACAAGAGGCGATCATACATAATCCAACGTTAAAACCTCCAGATTTTAAAAAAGAATTTTATCTTATAAGTGATGCCTCAAAAATTGCACTCTGCGGCATTTTAGCACAAAAGAATGATCAAGGTGAATTAATTCCAATTGAATATTTTGCCAGAAAATTAAAACAGACTGAATGTAAATACCCAGCGATGAAATTAGAATTGCTTAGTATTCATGATTCTTTGATGTTCTTCAAACATTTAATATTAGGGAAAAAAAAATAAATATTTGGACAGATAGTAAAGCACTAACGTATAATATAAGTCTGGAACACCAATCACATTTAATTAATCGTTGGATTTTTAATATCCAAAATTTTGATTATTTGATTAGGTTTATAAAAGGAAAAAATAATCCTGCGGATTTCATGAGTCGACATATAAATACTTTAACCCACCAACAGGCCAGGGAAATAGATATTTTTACGGTGGAAAAAGGTCTAACAAGAGAAAATATAAAAAAAGAGCAGCATAAGGACGCACAGATTAGTAAAATAAGACAAGCGCTAATTAATGATACGAGTACAAAATTAAAAAAGAAATATCATTTAATTGATAATGAAATATTGGTATTAAAGGATAAAGAAAACCAGTATGATAATCCAATTTATATAGCACCATATAGATTAAGGCAAAGAATTATGGAAGTGGGACATAAGCCCCATTTTGGTTTCGCAAAAACGTATCATACCATAAAAACCAGATTTTATTGGATTGGCATGTATAATACAATTAAATATTATGTAGCTAAATGCATAAATTGTAATACATTTAAAAGCAGACCGACTTGTGACCCTAAATTAACCACAATTGAAAGAAATGACCCACCAGGTTCTTATTTACAATGCGACATTGTAAGACCTCTACCATTATCATATAAAAAGAATAGATTCGTACTCACGGTAATTGATAGTTTTTCACGCTTTTTAGAAACTTTTGCTTTGCCAAATACGAATACAGAATCGATTATATCGTGCTTTAATAACTATTTTGGAAGATTTGGCTTATGCCAAACTTTACAAATGGGCAATGGACCATATTTCAAAAGTAAATTATTTAAAGAATATTTAACATCATTAAATATCGAAATTAGACACAGTAGCCCATATTTACCGAGGAGCAATGCTTTAATAGAACGTGTACACAGAACTATGAAAAATTCAATTGCATCGATATGTAATAAGTCTTTTGACTGAGATGTACAACTAAAATTTTTTAAACTCGCGTATAATACACAGCAACATCGATCGACAGAGTACACCCCCGCACTACTATTTTTTGGAAGGGAAATACGTAACCCCTTTAATAATTTTGAACAACCACGAATGACAAATATAAGTCAGTATGTAAAAGAATTTAATTATAATATTAATGAAGTTCGAAAAATTGCTCAAGAAAACGCAAGACAAACACTCAACGAATATGATAAAATAAATCTTACAAAGAAAGATGTTGATCTAGATTTAAATGATGAAGTGTATTTAAAATTAATGGGTAAAACAGGAGCATTACAACCTAAATTTGCGGGACCATTTTTGATCTCAAGAAAGCTGCGAAATAATAATATGCTTTTGACGCCTAAAGACAACCCACTGGGTAAAAAAATAAAACGTCATATTACAAAGCTGTTTAAAATTCCAAGCGATAATTTATTGAGGGATAATGAAGATAATAAGCAATAATTACAAGAGTGTAAAATGAAAATAAGTTTATTTACGCAGAAAATAATAATAGAAAATCAAAATTAATCGAAAAGGCGATTTACACCCCCCCCCCCCAAAAAAAAAAAAAAATAAATAAAGAAAAAAAAAATAGGAAAGAAAATGAGAATTGTAAATATTGTACTGTAGGTTAAAATGTTTGTAAATGTATCCAAGAAAGTATATTTTTCGATAATTATACATATATTATGCATATCAAAATAATCAAAATAATGTAAATAGATACGTGTAAAGATGTGGGTTCGTGAATCTATACAGATAAAAACACGCGTATACAGATTGTACGTAAAAATGAGATTAGGTAGAGAAAATTGATGGAGAAATACTCAGTAAGTATACAATACGTTAGAAGGAGAGATTCAATCACGTAAAACACTCTTTCACCATTCTCTCAACCCCCAGGGCTCACGACACCGGAAGATACAAGAGAAAATTTTAGAGCGAAGAGGAGATGCTCAAACGAGTTGTTGATCGCGATGGGGAAGTGAAAAGAATCGCTAGGAAGTGTAGAATCTTTCAATCGTAGCGATAGATGTATAAAAGAAACAGTTACTAGTCTATATTAGGTTAAAAGAGGCACCACAGTTAGATAGAACAAACGATAAAAAAAAAAAAAAAAAAAAAAAAAAAAAAAAAAGAGGATTAAATAGCAACCCCCCCCCCCCCCACACACACACACACAAAGTAACTCCAAGAAAATGAGTATTTTGCTTTAAACAACTTCCTCAACGATTAAAACGTAGGATTGATGTACATAGTGTAATTAAAATTAAGATGAAACAGGTTTCTACATGACATGATCATATTAAAATATCAATATGCACGTTGATAGATATACAAAGAAAAGATAAAGAAATGGAAGTTTAAGAGATGGCTATAATGGTGTAAATATGAATTAGTACATATCACAGATGTAGAATAGATATGGTCATATATATAGAGATTATTTTCTTTCAAAAAATGAGGGTTTGTTCACCCATTGGAATATAGATATGGAGACAAAAAAAAAAAAAATGCGCAATGTGCCTTGGATAGGAAAATAACTGATAAACTCAGTTTAAAAAAATAAATAAAACAGCGTGAGAGACAAAGGTTACGCCTCAGGCAGAAAAAAGTTAACGAGAATACAGGGTAAACTTCAATGCAGTCTAAACTATGATGAATGAAGAGGTAATAAAAATTATATATACCAAATAAAAGGTATAAAGAGAATACGGAATGTCTACTGCGGTCATTTAAGGACAGAATTATTAGGTACTCTACAATCTTAATAAATAATCCAATAGATAATTACACATAAAAAAAAAAAACCTCTAATATGATATTTTTTTTATTGTTCTAAAGGCTGAGCCTTGTTCAATTAGTGCCAAGGAAGCTCTAAATGCCAATGTTGCGGGCAATGGTGGCAGATACGCTAACCCTGGAAGGCCTCGCTAATTGAATCGGGAATTAGCCACAAAGGATGAATGAAGGGAATGCATAGAGAAAGATTAATAAAATCACAGTAGAAATAAACAGGATATTTAATAAGGGATTAACTAGATACAAAGAAACATTAATATATATAGATATAAATATGTATGTATTTGTTTAATTAAAAAAAAAAAAAAAGAAAAGAAAAGAAAAAAAAAAAAAAAAAATTCCTGTCTTAGCGACGTTTTTGGTTAGACAAGAAAATGCTGGACGATATAAATGGTTCGGACTAACAGACTCTTTTGTCGGTAGCATAAGTATACAGTAGGAGTTACATTTAGGGTAGGAGCAATAATAAGAATTAAAATAGATAGAAATATAGACTGCAATACTAATTTAAAAAGATAATTTAAGTTTAATACCCTCTTTGTCTCAAATTCCAGTTATGATCATATCATATCAGATCAGATCAGATCAGATCATATCATATCCATTTCTTTTTCTCTTTTCTTCGATTTTTAAACATGGTAATAATGAGAAAGTATGACTTTAGAATAAGAAAGAATAATTGTTTGCCACAAACCGGGTTGAATAGTGCCACTTATATTTCAAGTAAATTAAATTATGTACATATATGTAAACAAAGTATTATTATTATTTTATGTTTATTTTATTAGAAATTATGTAGATATAAAACAGGTATTATGATTTATGTTTTTTTTAGTTCAAGCAATTTTGTATGTACATATATCTATCCAAACAAAGTATATTATTATAGTATACTAGATTTTGTTCATTTAATTTTTGTTATGCTATCAAGATGTATCTTCTATGATATTACATTTTTCTTATACTTATGTGACGGGGGATAATAATATGGGAAATATCCTAATTCCCATATCATGTAAAGTGCCACTGATAGCCACTTACCAGCATAAATAATTATTTCAGATGTTATATATAAAACAGATGGGTTGGTGACAAACCTTTTCTTCCTTCCGTTATTTTATGTGCATGGGAAAATGGACGCTTTTAAAACATAAAGCAATAAAACTATTAATCTATTATCCTGTTTACTTGAATAAAAGAGAGAAACTTGGACCACCCCATGGAGAGAACGGAGCTCTGAGAAGGAAGGAAAATGATGCTCCAGGGGATGTTATGAGGTAAAACCATCGTTCGAAAGTGCGGACAGCAAAATTCAAGGAAGAGCGAGAGAGAGGGTTACTTCTAATGAGATGCTTAGCTATTGGTGAAGCAAGCTACCAATAGAAAAAAAAAAAAAAAAAAAAAAAAGAAAGGTTCAGCCCCTCTCAATGAGTCTAAGAAAAAATATTGACCAGAAGAAAAAAAGAAGGTATGGATATAAGATCTCTCGAAGATTTTTGATGAGTGAAAAATATTATTAGAAAAATTCCCCAGATGCTCTATCGCTAAACAGTCTTGAAGAATGTTAAAAAAAGAAGAAAAAGATGAATCTCTATTTAGTCGAAATTGATAATTTTGGCCTTTGATGAATATGCTCCTGGAAATATAATTTTAACAGTCTTCATATATCCGAAGAGGCTATTGTTTTGGAGGATCCCTCATACCTCGAAATGGAGTAAAGAAGTAGTTGATTTTATGAAATATGCAATATGAACTGTGATGCGAAAAGAAGTGTTCTTTATCTAAAGAAGAAAAAGATGAAGCTCTATTTAGTCGAAATTGATAATTTTGCTTTTGATGAATATGCTCCTGGAAATATAATAGTAACAGTCCTCATATATTCGAAGAGACTATTGTTTTGGAGGATCCCTCATACCTTATGCAATATGAACGGTGATTAAAAAAAAGGAAATGTTCTTTATCTATGATTGTTGTTCATATGTGGGGTCTCAACGAGTTTCGTTTGCGTATGATATAATTAGATTCTTCAAATAAAATAAATATTGTAAGTGCACTCAAAGAACTTCGTGTGTCGACAAAAAAAAAATAGAATTTTATAACAATCTTCATATGTGTAGATTGCCTTGAATAACGTATGCGGTCGCGAAAATTTTCGTGTGTAATAATTATATTTCCTGACAGTTTTTCATGAGTGTGGACTTCATAAATTCCGTAAGTGAACTCATATATGTGTGGACAGTGCTAATATATACTATGGATTATACGGTTATCCAAGAACAATATTTTCCGAAAGTGCCGCATCTGTTTAAGGGTAAGTGGCTATTATTCAATTTTTATTTTGTGGCAAACATCCCCTTTAAAGTGATAGATGGTAACTCACTAGTTATTTGTTGTTAGTGGATGTGCTTTACTAATAATATTTTACCCTTTCCAGGAAAGCTGTTCGGGAATTGAAATAAATTCCTCATAGAGATATGGTAATGTTTTAAGCTAAATATTCATGGCTTGTTTTTTGTACATTAATAAAACGGGGGGTTGGGGGGGGGAGGTAGCCCCCTCATACAGAACTAATTATCATATAAAATTTTCCTAAGTGTAATTTGAATTGTTTCACATAGGTTTACATAACAGTACTCGTTATCTTACCTCTTAATCTCCAACCTGTATTTATAGTATTAAATTTCAGGGTAAGAGAAAGTAGTGTGAGTGAAACACCAGATTATTTTTTAATAATAAAGTAATAATAATATTATTATTATTGGTCATCAGAACCCTTAACTGTTTAGCTATAAAAATTCTCAATTTAAGCAAAAAAAAAAAAAAAAAAAAAAAAAACATTAAAATATTATGTTTAAAAAAAAAAAAAGCTTCACAAAAATTTTGTAGTATGAGATTTTCACTATTTTTGGACGTTTTAACAGCTTTTAAAAATTACGATTTTCGAAATATCTTGACGTGATGGAAAAAAGTGTCAAATGGAAAATGTCAAATTTTATATTCAGCACAAAAAAATTTCATCATTTATCAAAAGTTAAAAAACGATTAAAGAAACTAAATTGGCGATTAAAAAAAAATTAAGAATTCGCCACGAATTATTTCTTTTTTCTATTGTGGTCTCAACACGAATTCCAATAACCGTCTGCATGAAAATTGCGTATTTCAACAATGAGCTCTTCCCACCGTCGTCTGCTCAATCACATGATAGAGGAAAACTAATAATGGAATTCTGAGAATCGAATTCAATTAAATATTATTCTTAAGAACAAAAATTTTAGTATTTAATATAAAATAAAATAAAAGTAATATTGTGCATTTGTAAACAGTAGAATAACTGTATTTATAAATTTAATAATTAAAAAAAAAACATTTTATGTGTTTATTTATTTTTACAATAAGAATCGATTTTTGTATATTGTAGTGTAACTGCAACATTAACTGATCTAGCAATAAATAATAGCTTCTTGTGGAATGTTTATGGATTTAATTTTAAATTTTAAAATGTTTTCATTTAATTTAATTGCATAAAGGTGTTACAACATGTTAATTAACTTAGTTACTGGTCTAAATGAATTTACGCAGTACGATGTTTCACTGTCACTGATTTAAGTACCAAAAAGTCAGATTAATAAACATGTTCTTCATGAACATCAATAACAAAAATTAACTAAATGAAATATGTAAATGTAAACAGCAAACAAAAGATGATGAATAATGATATAGAATGGATTAAAAATGATGATTTCTAAAAAATAACACAGATTGAATACGATTGATCAAAAATAAGAATAGAAAATATGTTATTTCAGCAATCGCTCTAGATAAACAAGACTTTGTCTGCTATTTGTTTTTCCTCTATCATGTGACCTCTGACGTCAGGTGGGAAGAGCCCATTCAACTTTAATTAAATGAAATAGTAGCGAAACAATCAAAATTTTCAATAAATCTGCCTCACAAATACAGGATATTTTGGCATTTCGACTTAAAAATAAAAAGCAAGAATCTTTTTGATTTGTTGCAAAATTTTATTTCGTATTTTATACATCAGGTTTGGAAAAAGCGCAAATTGTATCGATTAGTGGCAAAATAATTACATATTCCAGCGAATGTTAATAGAAAAAAAAAATCACGTATAAAGCGTAAAATTTCATGCGCGCGCGTATTTTATGCAAAAACAATTCCGTATTTCGACGATCAGCAGCCAAATATCGAATTTTGTGTGTTAACAATTAGCCGCGATAGAATGTAAATTTCAAAAATTTACTTGGAAGAAAGACAGTTTCTATATAGAAAAATATCTGCCCCATCCCTCCCCCCCAAAAAAAAAAAAAAAAAAAAAAAAAAAATCCGCCGAATGGTTTGTTTGTAAAAATTCAGCGAATTTAAAATGTGTCGTTCTAAAAAAATATGCAAAATCTAAGTATATTCTTTACATAAACCGCGTAAAATGTGCGATAAAACGATAAAAAAGAACATCCCGAAAACATTATTCATTTCTGTAATTAGCTGGTCGTTGACGTGTAACTAAAATTTCATTTTGAGGTACATCTCTCAGATACATAGTAACTTTGGAGATATGTTAAATTATAAACACTCAATTCGCAGAGGAGATGGTAACATCCTTATTCTTTACAGTGATTGTCAATCATTTTATATTATAAAATTTTAAGTAAATCTTGTTATATTGGCTGGGAAAAAAAAAAAAAAAAAAAAAAAATGGGCAAAATAAATTTGTTCTTCAACAAATGAAATAATAGTCACTAATAAAGAATCTACTTTTTAGTTTTTTTTTTCTTTTAAATAATAAATGATGCGAATATATTTGGGGTAAAATATATATTTTATAGTACGAAATCCTTAAAATATAAGGACTGAATAAATTAAATAATATGAATAACAATAATAATTTTGTAGAACAGTTTATTGATATTCAATTTAATTTTTTACCATAAATTCTTCTCTTTTTATTTATGTGCTAGCTGGCTTTGCCCACTTCGCTGAGCGCTATACTTAAATGAGTTGTCAAAATACGATATTATTATTAATAACCTAAGTAAAAAAGTAAGTTAACCTAAGTAAGTTTCCTATGTATTCCGTAGAGGTTTTTCCCGCTCGCAACGTAAGGATTCCTGGTCCACACTGCCTTCGGCATCAACTTACCGCTTCTTATTTCCCCTTCCCCAGCGGCTAAGTTAGAAGTTTTGCGAAACCTCACCAAAGTACATAATGCGTACACCTATTCAGCATCCATACACCAAAACTCATCATTCTAAGTTAATGTAAAGCGAATTCAAACAGAATAACGTGTTTTTACGTGTGTTTATTTTACCCCCCCCCCCACCCGACCCCAAAGGGGTAAGTGGGCGAATTTCGTAAAATCTCGTTACAATAAGTGTCGGATACATATAAACAATTTGCGCACCAAATTTCCTGACCGCAGATCCCATAGATTTCCCGAAACAAATTTAGCGCTAAAAGGGGTTTCTTGAATTTGCACCCCCCCCCCTTCCCCCCCAAAAAAAAAAAAAAAAAAAAAAAAAAAACGAAAATAACAAAAAAACGAAAATGTGTTTTTGAAAATATTCTTAAGAAGACACATGGCTGTTTTCAATACATTTGTAACATCTTTAGTAGAGCTCTTCTAAAAGATCCGGAATTTCTGAAACTTCCGGCTCGTAAAACGATTTTTCCCCTCTCTCCTTTAAGAATCAAGAATTCTAAAATCTTACATGATGTTTTATTTATACTAAAGTCTAGTCTCATCATGTGCAATTTCTTCACCGTGAAGTAATTTGGAACCGAGTTATGCTTACAAACATTTGTTTAATTCCTGTCCCCTTGGGGGAAAGGGGTATTTCGATAAATCTCGTTTCTTTAGGTGCCGGATGCATATAAACAATCCAAGAACCAAACTTCGTGACCGCAGCTCTCATAAATTTCTCAGGACAAATTTAGCGCTTAAAAGGGTGTCTCGAATTTGCCCTTTGTAACACATACCCCCATAACCCCCCCCCCTCTCCCCAAAGAAAAAAATGGCAGATCACAAAAAATAAAAAATCTGATGTGGGCACCACATCACTTCCTTATACACTTTTAGAAATATACATAATGTTAAAAAACATTGACATTGGACCCGAAACAGTTGGCTAAAAATATTTAAAAAAATGAATTAGCACCGTGTTCTGAGCTTTTCTGAAAGTTAGTTAAAAACCGATTGCAAGATTTGTACTGGTAACGCTGACTAAGGCAGCAGGGACCCGAAGAAAATGGCTAAAAGTATTAAAAAAGCATTTTCACCGTGTTCTGAACTATTCTGAAATTTTCAAATGTCTACCTAGTCGGGAAGATAGTTATATAAATTTTCTGTTGAACCATATAAACGCTGCCGAAGGATGCAGATACATGAAACAGTTAGCTAAAAGTATTAAAAAGATGCATATTCACCGTGTTCTGAACTATTCTGAAAGTTTCAAATGTCTAGCTAGTCGGGAAGTTAGTTAAATAAATTTCTGTTGAACCATGTAAACGCTGCCGAAGGCAGCAGTCACCCGAAACATTTGGCCAAAAATATTTAAAAAATGCATTGTCACCGTGTTCTGAGCTTTTCCGGAAGTTTTAAATGACTAGCTAGTCGGGAAGTTAGTTAAAAATCGATTACAAGATTTGAACTGGTAACGCTGCCGAAGGCAGCAGGGACCCTACACAGTTGGCTAAAAGTATTAAAAAATGCATTTTCACCGTGTTCTGATCTAGTCTAGTTTCAAATGTCTAGCTAGTCGAGAAGTTAGTTAAATAAATTTTCTGTTGAATCGCATAAACGCTGCTAAAGGCAGCAGGTATCGGAAACAGTTGGCTAAAAATATAAAAAAGATGCATTGTCAACGTGTTCTAAGCTTTTCTGAAAGTTTCAAATGTCTAGCTAGTCGGAAAGTCAGTTAAATTGCAAGATTTGTCTAAACCGTTTTTGAGTTATTACCGTTTTTTGATACATTATGGCCAAAACCTATGTAATTTTTGTCATTATGAACCTAATTTTCCTAAATATCTCCAAAACGAAAAATCATACAAAGTCCAAAAAGGGAGGTGCACAACTAGATGTTATAACAAACCTATGTACCATTTCGCAACTTTCTACGTCCAACCGTTTTTGAGTTATGCGACATACACACACACACACACACACAGACCTCACGAAAAATTGTGTGAAATCCCTTATATCTCTAAAACGAGAGCTCGTGTTAAAACGACACTTGCAGGTGTGCAACTAGACATCATGACAGTCACACGTCTAAATTGGCAACATTCAGCGATCATTCTTTTTCGAGCAATGGGAAATACAAAATCCATTTCACAAATCGGGATTACTATACTTCCTTATACTTTGTATAAGGAAGTAAAAATGTGTTTTAGGAAATATCCTAAGAAAGTCGCATAGCCTTTTTTTAACATATTTGTTCCATATTTGGTAGAGTTCTACGCAAATCAGGAGTTTTCGAAGTTATTCGCCAAAAATCGACTTTCCCCCTTCCTTCCCTTAAAAATCGAAAATTCCTCAATTGCAGATAATGTTTTATTTGTACTCATGTCTAGTCTCTATAGTATTTTATGGGCAGGAGAAGATTTATAAGTAAGCCATAACTCTAATATGACGAGGCGTATACTACATTTTAAACACATAAAATTTAATAGATGGTTAAGACAGTTACAGTTGACATACACGTGAAACACAGACGATTACATATTTAAGACTGATCTGTTTTAGCAGAGATAAAAGTAAAGAGGAATGAACAGATCCGTGATTGGACAATACAGTTTACAGGTACATGTACATTTACGTGACGTCACTTACCAAAAGTCCAATAGATTGAATCAGGAATACAATGGCGAAATACACCAAAACTCTCCTCCCTTTAATTCCGTATACCATACCTGATGGGAGGTTTTCTTACTCTAGATGATCTTCTTACAACCTGTTCAGAAAAAGACAAATTAGTATTTTTAAGTTTTGAATGTTCAGATTTTAGTTCTTTATCATAAACAGTACTGTTGATATTTTTATCACTGTCAATTTCTCCAGGCTTTGTAGACACTGATCTACTGTCGGTTGGCACTGGATCTGGTGTAATGGAAGGATCGGTTGGCACTGGATCTGGTGTAATGGCAGGATCGGTTGGCACTGGATCTGGTGTAATGGCAGGATCGGTTGGCACTGGATCTGGTATAATGGCAGGCCTCCTACCAGACTTAGATTCTCCATCGCATTGCAGGTGTGGACTCTTGCTATTTGGAACCATGGGAATATTTGCATCAAGGGTGTTCTTTTCAATTTCACCAGGACTTGTAGTTTCCTCTGGAACCTACACTTTTCAGTTGATCAACGTGTCTTTTCCATACACATGAACCTACTTGAATTTTGTAATGCAGTTTACCTAGTCTGGCAATTACTTTACCAATTTTCCATTTATCTCCTGATGTGTAATTGCGTACTGCAACTTTTTCATTTACTTGGTATTCTCTTATCTTTTTCTTGCTAAAAACATTTTTATGTTGTTTGTTTTCAACATAATTTTTAACATTTGGTACAAGTAAATCTAATTTTGATCTGATATTTCTTTTCAGAAATAATGATGCGGGACTCTCCCCTGTTGTAATATGATGCATTATTCGGTATTGGAATAAAAATTCATTTAACTTAGATTGGAGATTTCCGGGTTCTGAACTTAAGGATTTCAATCCTTTTTTAATTATTTGGACATATCTTTCAGCCTGACCATTTGTAGAGGGATGATATGGTGCAGTTAAGATATGTTTTATGCCTTTACTTTGTAGAAAATGTTCGAATTGTTCTGAAATGAATTGTGACCCATTATCAGACACAAGGGACACAGGATAGACATATCTGGCAAAAAGCGAAGAAAGACAGTTTATAGTGTTCTCAGCAGTAGTATTAGGAACAATAAACACTTCTGTCCATTTACTGTGGGCATCTACTACGATTAAAAACATTTTCCCCATCATTGGACCAAAAAAGTCTACATGTATTCTGTTCCAAGGTGTTGTAGGCCATTCCCAGTGATGATTGTCCATTTTAAGAAGATTGTGTTTTAATTTAACACAAACAGAACAGTTATTTGCTAGATTCTCAATGTCTTTATCAATACCTGGCCACCATACAAAACTACGTGCCAGTGCTTTCATTTTAACTATGCCAAAATGGCCAAAATGTAAATCTTGTAAAACTTTTTGTCTATGAACAGTCGGAATTACAACACGATTTCCTTGTAATATACAGTTATTTAATAATGAAAAATCTTGTTATTTATATCCGAAAAGTAAGTAATTTGGCATCTGTGTGCCTGATATTAAATGCTGGTACATTTCTTTCAATGTTGGATCTCGCTTAGAGCTAGCACATAACATCTTTGTAGTTAAAGGTAAAGAACTAATTTGATGAATAAATAAACAATCGGATTCATCAGTGTTGCCAACTAAATTTGGTGACAAAGTTGGTGACACATTTTCTGGTTGTAGCGAATCGGACGACGGCAGCAATAAGTCTTCACTACGTAATGGAAGACGTGATAGAGCATCGGCATTTCCGTGCTCTGCAGATTTTTTATATTTAAAATCATAATTAAATGTTTGTAAGTATAATACATATATCTTTGCATTCTAGCTGCCGAAAGTACTGGAATACTTTTTACGGGTGAAAATATGGAAACTAAGGTTTACTATCAGTATACAGAGTAAATCTCCTACCATATAAAAATTGAAAAAATTTCTTTACACCAAAATTTATTGATAACGCTTCTTTATCTACCTGACTATACCGCTTTTCTGCAGAAGACAAAGTTCTAGAAGCAAAAGCTATGGGTTTTTCGGAGTTATCTGGCATAGTGTGCGAAAGTACTGCCGAAATTCCATAAGGAGAAGCATCAGTGGCTAAAATCAAGGGTAATTTAGGATTAAACTGGGTGAGAATCCTTTCGGAAGTAATTTCCTGTTTAATTGCATTAAATGAATTCTCGCAATTTTTTGTCCACCGAAAAGTTACATTTTTACGTAATAATTCATTTAGAGGATAAGCAATAGTAGATAATTTAGGAACAAATCTAGAATAGTAAGATACTAAGCCTAGGAAAGCTTTTACTTGAGTTACATTTTTGGTGTTGGAGCATTTAAAATAGCAGAAATCATGCTTTTAAATTTTAATATACTAATAATACACTAATTGAAAGGAAAATGATAAATATTCTATCATAGTTTAAAGTCAAATTTGTTTTCAAATGTCTAAATAAAATATCTGATATAAGATACTAATATGTTGCAGCGGAATAGATTTCATTTCTGTCATCCTTCGCGAAAAAAAGAATATCGCCAAATTATCCTGCAAAAATATTTAATTCCTTTCAAAAATCATGGTTATTTTAACAACTTATATTAAATGAGTAATGAATAATATGAAACAATATTTCGTACAATACATATTACATGTCATACGTACGTGCAATGAAAAATATATACAATACATAAATAAAATACATACACCTGGCATGTATGTTTTCGTGTTACGCTTTTGATCGCCAAATGCAAAAAAAAAAAAAAAAAAATCTCCAAGGACGACAGAGTTTTGAAATTTAAAATTAAATTTTTGTCAATTTGACAGCAAAATAACTCAATCTAACGCAACGATAACTAGTGGATCTGCAGATCAGGAGCCTCAACGTCCTATTTGCATCAGACATTATTCAATAGGCTATTTTTATTTATTACTTATTATATAATAGTATATATTGATTCGATCGACTTGTTACCATAATCAGATACATTCCTGAGGGGGACTGCCGCTCTCTCAACCCCTCCACTCTCGCTCTATCTCTCTTTGTATACCTATTTGTATATCATATAAAGTGTTACGGAATTGTAAATAATTGCATTTATTTTTGCATAATTTCTTTCATATAGGTTTAGTAAGTTGATAAAATGCTAATTTTGTGCATTTCTAGTCGTTTTAGCGTTAAAATAGCCTAATTTTCCTTTGAAAACGCATTAAAAAGCTCCAATAAGGGAAGAAATGGATTTAGCGCCAAATTTGGCGACTGTTTCCCTCTTTGGCGATTTTTTTGGCAACCGTGGCGAGAAAATCCTTATTAGGGATATACCAAATATGGAAGCTCTAATCTGATTGGCTGATGTGATACGAGAATTTTCCAGAACAGTCTGTGTTCGATAGAAAAGTATAAAAGGAGCATTATTTTCGCCAAAGTGGTCAGTCTCAGATCTGTATCAGTTTCGTCAAATGCTTGCTTTGCTTTGAGCTTCTTTGGATGAGACTTGCTTTATGTGTTATTGCTAAACAGTTTGTACACTTGTTTTGCTGTTAACGGTTGTTGTTTAAGCTGTCTTTACTGGTGAATTGAAGCTGATACTTGGTTTATAGGCCTGTATTTTTCTGGAACTTTCTGTGAATAAATCACTGAACTTTTGCAAGTTTCGCCTTTCATTCTTGAACAACTTACGAATCCTCATGTTCGCAACAATATACATTCTTGATAAACGACAGTCTTGTATTATTTCCCAGAAATTCATAACTACCAAATTTCATACAAAAAAAATTACATACCATATCAGAAATATTTTGCGTAACCTTTAAACTAATTTCCAATTCTATGCCCACAATTTTCAACAGGAAAACATGCTTTTAAAATTCTAATAAAATTTCATTATATTTGATGGGGTGTAACCATGTTAAAATAAACTTTAAAAAAATACCGACTATAGACTGTAATAGTACGAAATTCTTTTATGTATCCTGGAAAAGTAGCCACAGTCATTATAAACGCCAATAATAAAAATAAACCTAATTAATTATAGCTCATTATTTTTTCAATCTAATTTGACATCATTTGGATGATTACAGTACATACTCGGAATTATTTTATGTGGTCGTATAAATTATTTAGTTTATAAATAAACTTTTTATAGAGAAAACATGAATTCAAGCATCTTTATAATGTATGTTAATTTTATTATATTCAATTCAGTATAAACGTATTAATTGTGCGCGCT
The DNA here is from genome assembly GCA_963930645.1 of Salticus scenicus. Taxonomy (NCBI): domain Eukaryota; kingdom Metazoa; phylum Arthropoda; class Arachnida; order Araneae; family Salticidae; genus Salticus; species Salticus scenicus. The sequence goes on from OZ005649.1 coordinate 177,885,894, forward strand.
TAAATAAAAATTTGTCCATAGGCTCTAATGTTACGAAATTATTTCCTGTGTCTCTGTAAACAAACCGTAAACACTGCATACACCAGTAAAATTTTTTCAGCTTATTTTGCGTTTAAAATTAATAATTGTTCCAAATGTAACATCGTTTGGATGACTATGTGACATTGTCAGAACACTTTTGTAAGGTCACATATAATAATTAGAAAGCTTAAGAGCACATATTTTCTTCAAACAACATAAGTTTAAGCATCTTACTCACGTACGCTAGTTTCATTTTCTTCATTGCAAAGTAATGATATTAAAATGCGTTTAAACAAATTTTACCCCATATACCGTAATGTTAAGAATTTTAGCGTGTCCATGTACACAGTTTATAAATAATATAGCAATAAAAAATATACAGCTACTTATATGCAAAGCTGGAACGTGTACGCAATTTGCAAGTCAATCGAAGGATTTTTGAGGTCAATATTGCGGTATGTACAAATTCTTCCTATAGGCCGCAAGGATAAGAAAAACTTTAGTGTGTCCCTGTACACGAACGACAACTGGAATACACACCTAACGCTATACAACTAATTCCGTTGGGCTCATGAATATGTATACCGAATTGCAAGTCAATAGCGTGATTTTTGGGGCCGCTGTCGCGGTACATACGAATTCTTCCCATAGGCCGTAATGATAAAAAAAAAACTTTGGCGTGTCACTGTGCACGACCTACAAATGGAATGCGCACCCAAAACTATACAGCTAATTTCGTGGGGATCATGAACATGTGTGACAAATTTCAAGAAAATAGCGTGATTTTTGTGTCCGCTATCACGGTACATACAAATTCCTCCCATAGGTCGCTATTGCACGACAGACAGACAGACAGGCGGACAGACGGAATCCAAAATCCCTTTTGAGTCTCAACAGAGGGCCTCCACTGACGTTTTAGCAAAAATTGGAAGTCAATAGCTTGATTTTTGCGGTGGCTGTCGCGGTACATACAGATTCTTCCCGTAGGCCGTAATGATAGGAAAAACTTTGGCGTGTCAATGTACACGAACTACAAATGGAATACACACCTAAAACTATACAGCTAATTTGGTTTGGCTCATGAATATGTGTACCAAATTGCAAATCAATAGCATGGTTTTTGTGGCCGCTATCGCGGTACATACAAATTCCTCCCATAGGCTGTAATGATAAGAAAAACTTTGGTGTGTCTCTGCACGCGAATTACAAATGGAATACGCACCCAAAACTATACAGCTGATTTCGTTTGGCACATGAATACGTGTACCAAATTGTAAGTCAATAGCGTGATTTTTGTGGCCGCTATCGTGATACATACAAATTCCTCTCATAAGCCGTAATGATAAGAAAAACTTTGGCGTGTCCCTGTATACGAACTGCAAATAGAATACATACCAAAAACTATACAGCTGATTTCGTAGGGCTCATGAACATGTGTACCAAATTTCAAGTCAATAGCGCTAATTTTGCGGCCGCTATCGCGCGACAGACAGACAGACACACAGACGCAGTCCAAAACCGTTTTGAGTCTCAACAGAGGGCCTCCACAGACGTTTCGGCAACTAATACATACCTGTACCCAAATATAACGATTAAAATCGGGAAATAAATTTCCTCGATTTTTAATATATTTTTTGTTTTAATCCAATGGGCGTTTAATATAGGAAATCTTTTTCTTGGCTGCACAGACGGTCAGTGAGTCACACTTCGCTTGCGTATAGAACTCATATAGTATATATAGAGTGATCACTGGGGAGAAAAAAGTGATTCCTTTTCACTTGAGAAAAGACGACGTTTTTACCAAAATATGGCCGTCTTTCCCCGAGTGAATACACACGGGAATACATACGAATGTTTTAGGAAATAAAATTTAGGAATGTTTTAGGAAATAATACGAATGTTTTAGGCCAAAGCTTTTTTTTTCGGCATCAAAAATCTGTGTACGATAACATGGGGATGATAGATCTATAGATATTACTATATCTATGATAGAACTACATTAGCACTTTATCAATGCGTATAAAATCTTTAAATTGATTATGACGTCAAGTTTCGTGAGATGCATAATTTAACTTTTTATAATTTTTTAACGTTCACGTTTGATTAAATGTATTTATTACTTCCATTACCCTACTACTGTAGGTAATGGAAGTATTGTATTCGGTCTGAAAATTCGATATCGGGTTTTCACCTGATTTACACGTTTTAAGGTCCCCTGAGTCCAAAAAAGTGGGTTTTGGCAATTGGTCAGTGTGTATGTATGTGTGTGTGTGTGTGTGTGTGTGTGTGTGTGTGTGTATGTATGTGGAGAATCTTCTGGCTATTATAGCTCAGAAACTAATAAAGATAGAACTACGAAATTTTAGAATTGAAATATGACTGGTGTACAGATGAAATTTCCAAATTTTGGTGAAAATTGAAAAACCGGAAGTGGGACATCGGAAACCGGAAGTGGGACCGTAAATCCGTATCTCAAAAACGGCCCTAACGATTTTCTTCAAACTTGCTATATAAACACTCTATTAGATGTCCTTTCGAATGATATAGTTGGTTAGTTCAGGAAAATTGATAGGCGTCCTGTATAAATAGCTGAATTTCAGGCCTCGCAAAGGCGTTCCTTTAAAAACGGCTGTACGGATTTTTTTTTTTTTTTTTAACTCGCCCTATTAACTCACTTTTAAATATACTTTTGTATGTAATTATTGTTTTCTGGTCAATAATTGATTTTTTGTAAAAATTGGTATCTCAAAAACGGCTCTAACGATTTTCTCTTTAAGTCACTTTTATGTTTTCTGATCACATTATCTCTCAAAAATGCCTATAATACGTGTAATAGTGGGTAATGGAAGTCGTGTGGTTGTTTCACACCAGATTTTTTTTATGTCAAAAGAAAATGAACTCGTATTTTTTTTTTTTTTTGCAACAATTAAACTTATGGAACTCACAGATATTTTAGAGCAACTGTAACAAAGGGCTATAATTAACAAATAAAAGTAAGCAATAATCGCGTGCTAAACTAAAAGGGTAAGGAATACAACGTGATGTTTTTCATGCTAGGTGTAATTAATTTTGACCTTCATCATTTTTCTCAACATTTCCGTAATATTCTTTCACAAACTGGGATTGTGTTCAAGAATACTGAAATGTTTATTGATTACAAGAACATGATAGCGGTTAACAGTTAGTATGTTTTTAAGATTTTTCAAAGGCAGATTCAGGTCTAAATTGTTATTGCAAATCTTTTTAATCCTGTTTATTTGGATGAGCATAATATTTTTTAAAACTTTAAGACTAATACAGGAGAACCAATTTGTTAAATTACAAACTTCAAAGTTAAAATCTTACCTTTTATCATAAATCCCAATAAACCAGTTATTATCTATTTTTTTTTATTTTTAAATCCGCGAAAGAAGTTTGGTCTTCAGAGTCAGTACGGTTTAAGACAAGATCGGAGGGTAGATTTCAGCTGCATATTTCGCAAACTCAACACAGTTTATTGCTATTACATCATCAATATACTTATAAAACTTAATATCTTTAAATTTTCTTTCAAATGTAAATAAAAAAATGTTGGAGAAGGCACTCGAGTAACTTTGTTCCCATCGAGATACCGTGAATTTAAAAAAAAATAATCAACACCGTAAAACAAAACATTTTCGAAGATGCAAAATTTAATAAGTTTAATCCAGTAAACTTTTTCACAGTCTATTTACATGACAAAATTCTTCGTAATTTCTTTCAAAAAATTCTAGAACCAAGTAATGTGGGATACTACCAAAAAGATTTTCAAAATCATAAGTATTAATTGTAAAAATATTTTCTGAATTTTCTTTAAATTATTTTAAAATTGGGTAATTATTTTTGATGATACTGCAATTATCGTCTGCCTCTAAAGTGTTTAAGATATTATTGAGTAAATAAAATGTTTTTTTTTACCGGCCTTATAATTATAAGCAAAATTACCACAAGTAACGTAACGAAATTTAATGGGATTGTTATGAAAATTTCATAAAAATCCCATTAAGTTTCGTAAATTAGTTTATAATTAAATATCCTTCAACCAAATTAATGTTGCATAATTTCTAAACTCTATTTTATTTTTTATACCTTAAATACTATTCAATTCTAAAAGTGCATCACGTAAAAATCTATGTTTTCATTCTTAGTTTACAAATACATTAATTTGGGATTGATATAATAATTTAATATCGTATGAAATATTGAATTTATTATTATTATTTTTTCTATTTTCATTTTTTTAATAGTTAAACTAGATTAAAATGAAGCTACCTGTCAATTGTCGAAAACTAAATATTCTTCCTCTACAAAATATGTTTTCTATAAGAATTAAAATTTATTTACATTGGAACATAAACATATTCTTGAAATGCTTTATAATAGTTTGCCAATAAATATATTTGCTTTCGGCCATCTGATGATACAGTAGGCAGTAAAATTATTGAAGCATACATTTACATTTTGTTATATATATTTATATATAATTATGTTTGATCACTAATTTTTATCATCAAGTTACTTTTCTTTAAACAGCATAACAACTCGACAAAAATTTTCTTAACAAAACAGCATTAGGTGCTATATATATATATATATATATATATATATATATATATATGTATGTATATTACGAACGCAAGGGAAGATCTAAATAAAATGTGATTTAAATTCGTTGGTCAGAAAGAATCAGCGTTGAACAAGCATTTGAATAACCAGAATTTAATTTTAAATAATATTTTAATTTTATATGTCTTTAAATTTATTCAAACGTTTCTTGATTTTTTTTTCAGTCTATATAATTTTATATTCTGTAATAAACATTAAATCTAATTTTTAGTTCTTGCCTTTTTCCTCTTTTTTTTTCTTTTTAGAATATACTCAAATTAATATTGCACTATTTTTGATAACATGAAACTTCAACTCTCTGATGACACAAGATATATTACAAAAAACTTGGATTCGGATATTTTAGTTCACAAACACGAACACAAGATTTTCTAAATGAATTGTGCAAATGCAATGAAGTTTACGCTTCACACACACACACACACACACACACACACACACAAAAAAAAAAAAAAAAAAAAAAAAACGAAAAGTTTTTGTAAAAGTAAACTAGTGCACCAATATAGTTGAACTGTCAATATAACATGTTTACTTAAAATTTCAGAATTTACCAATAATGTATACAAATCATCAGCCATCTTGTTTAAGTAAAAGGTGATGAAATTTGTGTACTTAACCATTTTTGATTTGTGTAATATACTAATGTATTGTAAGAAACGATGTATTATAGAAAATATGTGTATATATATATATATATATATATATATATATATATATGTATATATGGCTATGTTTTGAAAATAACGTTAATTTGAAATCTCTATTTTGTGTACTTAAAAATTTTAGAAAACTTTTGAATTTTTCTTTATATTCTTAAAGAGAAGTTTGAATATTTTTGTTGATTGATTATAAAAAGATTAAAACTAAATTATATGTAAAAATTCATTTCATATTCTTTAAACACGTTTTCTTGCGACTAAAATAAGTGCCTAATTTCATTAGTTTAATAAAAGATTTGAGCTAGAATTGCTCGAATTGCCTCAAGTTAAAAAACTACTTTTCAAAAAATATTCGATATTTCCATAAATTAGTAGCCTAGAATTTAAATAAATATTATTTCCTCCCAAAGATGTTGATTTATGTTTTAATTAAATAAATTCACGAAACGATAAAATTTTAATTAGCACTAGAAGCCATAATTTTTGAAAATCTTAAAAGGAAAAACAAAACCATCTTCTCCTTTTAATTTCCTATTCATATTAGTTTAAAAAGTTTTGTTTGAATCTACCTGGGCAAAATATTTATTAATAATCCTAAGAGTGATAAATTTTGTAAATACTAATTAGTAAAATAATTACTTTAGTTTTTTTTTTCAATTATTATTTTATATAAATTTAATTTTTCTTCGTGAAGATTAAAATATTTTAAAAGCAATATTTTCGTTAATTCGAAAAAACTAAAAACCTGTTTTAGACGATTATTTTAGGTAGGGGAGAATGTTGTACCTCAGGACAATTTTCACATTTTAATTTTTAAATTCTAAAATTGAAGTTAAATTTATATTCTAAAGACAATATTTAAATACTGAAACATTCTCCTCTATAATATATATATATATACATATATATATATATTTACTTATAACAGTTTGAAAATAAAAAAATGCCAGCCAATTTAAGCTGAAAATGTAAACTGTCCCAAGGTATAACACCATGTCATACCTTGTTGTACCTTTAATTTAGCCGGAAACAAATTACATGTACACTGTTAAAAATTTCAGCAGAAAACTGTGTAATCTATTATCTTAAGTCTTACGAAAATTACAGAGAAAAATAAACGGAGATGTTAAAAAACTTACTTTATACATTCATTTTAATAAACAATATTAATTTAATTAATTATTGGTGAGAATATATTGGACTTGGAATGCTTTTCTAAAGTATAAATTGTCATTTTTAATTATAATTTAAAAAATAAATATTAAAAATAAGTAAAAACACAGAATAAAGATTGAGAATCTCTATTATTCACTTTTAAGTAAGAACTACTGTAAATTTACAGAGACTCTGGATAAATATTTACATTAAATTTACAGAAATTTTTAACAGTGTTGGTGAGCTGAGGAGATTGTATAAAATATAAAAAGAGCATTAAATCATTTACATCTGACTACCAAATCAATAATTAAATCCTAATATTTAATAAGAAATTAAACTTTTTGAATTGTAAAATAAACTTTGGTACTGAACATTTATTGTTACTTGTCTTGCCTATTACTTAATGTTAGTATTTTACTGACAAAACTCGAATGAAAACATTCCCTCACCTTGCGTGTTTAACACTTCTAACAATTTTTTAAATAATATAAAGGTAAAATTTATCATAATTTATACAAAAATATGGTTCTACAAAACATATGAAAAATTTTCTATTTCCACAGTTTCAACTTCAGTATTTTCGAAAATCGAATTTTCCAAAACTAAGCCAGCAAATATTATGGCAGTAAAATAAAATTCAAGATACTTTGAAATACTTTTGAAAGTTAGAAATTAAACATCGCACAATAAAATCTCGAAAATTTCTTTCATCTTGAACTACTTAAATTTCATCCTTCAGATTTTATTCTGCCGCTTAATCGATACAATCATCCACTTAGACTTAAAATATTTGAATAAAAATGTTCACTGTAGGAGTACAAAATTGAAATCTGCATTCTTTGAGATTTCAAAAATTCTCTCTTCAGAATTTTCTTATTGCAAAAGGCAAATAGTTCTCTTCCGTTTTAAAAATATGATTTTTTTTATAGTTAAGTAATAAAGTTAAAGGTATGGGTACTTGCTTCTTTGAAATACTTTTCAAGAATATTCTGGATTTTAGCTTCCTTAAATTTTTTTCATAAGTGTTTTTAGATGGTGCGGATTTGTTTAAGGTTTATAGTATCAGAAAAGTTTTATAAGATTTTCAGTATCAGATCATTTGGAATTTTTTTTTCTTTTTCTGTGTGTGTTCAAACAAAAATGAAAAAAAAAAAAAGAAAGAAAGAAAGAAAGAAAGGAGAAAGAAAGAAAAAAGTGAAGTAAAATGAAGTAAAGTAAAACAATAAGGTCAAAAATATTATTTTGAACAACTAAATATTTCAGATGTTATCAAAGATGTAAAATTTCTAAATGCTTTGAAGCATTTGTGTTGTATATTTATTCTAAAAAAACTACAATATTACTTTTTTTTATATATAAAGTATATACTTCATAAAATGTTGAAGGAAATAAACAAGAAAATTCCAGTAATCAATCATCATATTTCACTCAAAAAAAGAAAAAGCCTTAAAAACAAAAATATTAAAGGAATTTTTAAAACAAATTTAATCTTTGTTAAAAGATAAAATGTGAAGAAAATTCAATTGAGCACTGAATTCCATAGTAGAATACGCATCGTGATACCGAAAGTAAAGTGAGAAAAAAATTTACCGCCTTCATCTAGAACAAATAAATAGTCATTTTGTGAATTCCTAAACTAGAAATATAGATTTCTAAGTTATGCGTTTAAGATAAAAAAAAAAAAATAATAATAATAAATAAAATAAGCTGTAAAAACGAATTGGTCAAAAATTTCTAGTTTTTAGTGCTATATATAGAGAAACGATTCATTATATCACGGATCTTTCGTATCGTGAAAAATTCCCGCTTGGTCTCTGAAATTGCTTCATAAATTAGAATTATTGTTACTAAAACTTGCCTCATGTTTTTGCGTTCATTTGCAGAAATTTTTAAGTAAGTCTGACCACCATAACATAGAAACACGTTGTAGAATATTAATAGAGATTTCTAGAACTTACTAGCAGAGAGAATTTGAATTAGTAAGAATGACATGGAATTTTTCTTACTAGAGCGAAAATTTATTTTCTAAATGCCAGTCGCAGATTTTTTTTTCAGAGTATGGCAAAAACTAGATTCGTGATCAGTGTGAGTATCCATAAAAAAAAGACCTTCATAAATATTTCCATCATTGTGAGATTTTGCTTCTAAAAAAAATTTTTTTTCCAGAAGTTCACTGTCTGCCTAGTATTAAAACAGTGTTCAAATGGTTTATATTTTAATAAAATGTAAAGGTAGATCTTTAGATGGGATTCTAAAATAATATACACACTGATATTAAAATAATAATGATATTAAAATAATATTAATATCAAAATAATAATGATATTACGATAATCTTGTAAACAGAAATAGAAAAATTAATGATTACAGAAAAAAAATAAATAAATAAAGGAAATATGTTACCGATAATGCATAACATTTCGGCACACATTCAGGTTAAGCGTACTTTCAAATGATGAATTACTATCAGAAATTCCTTCCTGTATTCAATTATCCTATTCTTACATACAGACCTTTTGATTAGGTATAATTATCAATTTGCAATCTATAAATATTATCAGAAAAAAAATCTTAAAAATAATATTTCAATGAACATATCATCCAAATTCCATGTTCGTATGCAGAATTTCAAAAAAGTTATTCAAATGAAAATAAAGAAACAAAGAGTGAAGGAAAATTAAATTGAATTAAACGAAACAAGAACGAAAAGTCATGAGGTATGCATTGACTATTAACATTTTCCAACTATACTTACTGGTTTCAATGTTAAACTTCAATGTTCTTTGCCTACTTTATCACACAATGGACAGACAGAAAAACAGAAGGACAAACAGATAAGCTAATTGAATTCATTTTCAATAGCTAACGCTATGTAGCGAACACAAAGAAAACATTTTTGAGAAATTCTGAAATTATTTATGGACGCTGCAGGCGGGCAGAAAGACAGATAAACAGACAGTTAAACTAATTCAAATAATATTCACTCTTAAAAATTGTAATGAAGTGTTAAAAATGCTTAATGCAACGAAAATGCAATTCAAGTAAATTTTCAGTAATAGTGATTAATGTAACTTAATATTTTTGTATGGATTTGTAAATCTTAATGCTAATCATTCTATATTCTACAGAAAGCATTCTTTTGTACATGTGAATCCCATAGTTCAATTTCATTAAGATTTGTGCAAAGTAAAAATATTAAAATATGGTTTATAGAAAAATCTCTCATAGAACGCAATATACTTTTAGGTGTCCTTGTACACAAAACAATGGTGGTATTTATTCTATTTTCTATAGGAAATATCCGATAGTAAACTTGAATAACATATTTCAATTTCATTAAGATTTGTGCAAAGTAAAGGTATTAAAATATGGTTTATAAAAATATGGTTTACAGAAATACCTCTCATAGAATGCACTGCTTCGGAATACTTTCGGGTGTCTCAGTACATAAACCAGTGGTGGTATTATTCCATTTTAAACAGAGAACTTGAATAACATATTTGAATTTCATTAAGATTTGCGCAAAATAAATGTCTTAAAATATGGTTTAAAGAAATGTCTCTTATAGAACGCAATGCTTTGGACTATTTAGGGTGTCCCTATACATAAACCAGTGGTGGTATTTAATCCATTTTCAATAAGAAGTATCCAAAAGTGAACTTGAATAACATATTCAAATTTCATTAAGATTTGTGGAAATTATAATTATTAAAATATGATTTATAAAAATACCTCTCACAATACTCAGTGCCTTGGAATACTTTCGGGTATCCCTGAATATAAACCAATAGTGGTATTCTTCTACTTTAAATAGGGAGCATCCGATAGTGAACCTGAATAACATGTATCAGTTTCAAGAAGTTCCCTTATTATTTATGGGAGTAGTAGGGAGGACAGACAGACATGCAGATAAAAACGGAAGTCATAAACACTTTTAAACTTTATTTGAAAGTGTTTTATAGATATATAGTTTAACGTTTTAAAGTACCTGCCTCTTTACCTATCTAAAAGGCAAACATTTATTATTTATTATTTTATTTTCTAAAACAGTTTCAAATCTTCATATTTCGAAAACGTATTAAAAAATGAATTGTTATCTGTCTGAGAAATATTATTCGTGTTAAGATTCTAAAATTTCATTTATTATTACATAATAAACATGTCATTCAAATTTTACGTTCATTTGTTTAAAAGTTTTGGGCTAAAAGAGAAACAAATAAAGAACTTTTTGTTCAACATTTGGAGCCATATTACACTACTCTGCAAAAAAATAAATAAATAAATAAATAAATAAAATTGAGATCTGATACCATTCTTGCTGATTCTTATGTAAACTGACTTCCTGAATCCGAATATAACTCCCATTTTGCCCAGTCACTCACCGTTTTCTAGATATACCACCCCCACCCTCAATTTCTTTCCCTGTTCGATAATTTTATGACCATGAATTTCATTTGAAGAATGAAAAATAATTAATTTAACACCTAATATATATATGTATATATATAAAGTTCAAAAAGGAACATTAATAACAGATTAGAAAAATATAAGATATGTAATGCATGATTTCAGTGGCAAATCCCCCTCAAAATTTTTCCCTTGTCGCAAATGTCCATGTTTTAGAATTTTCCAACTCTGTAGCCCTCAGAAGATTTTTAACGGTTAAAATAATCCTCCCCCCCCGCCTAAAAATGAAATTTATACCCATAAAATCATCGAAATATGATAAAAATTAAGGGAACATTCCTAAAAAACGGGGGATGATAGGGCAAAATGGGCGTCCTATTCGAATTCAGGAGGTCATTTTACAAACGAATATGCTGAAATGGTGTCAAAGGCAGTGTTATTTATTAGATGCACCATTTAAGTATCAAAACACAATTTAAAAGAATAATCTGAATCATAAAATGATTTTATCTCAATATTTATTTTTTTTAAAAAGTGTTGTAATAAAATGAAGTGAAAGGGTACATACGTATAAAAAAATTCGACCTTTTTAAAGTGATTTTTAATGCTGCCTCTTTTTTTTTCCCGTTTAAAGTAGCATATTAAATTCCCTTTAGGAAGTCAATAACATTATTAATAGTAAAATTGCTCTTAATGTCTGTAAATAAATCGATTGTAAATTGAAATATGAAATCTCTATCTTTATACATGTATACGAAGAATTAAAATTTATCAAAATTGAAGAAAGGCTAATTTTTTAAGAGAATGTTATGAGGAAATTGTGTAAATGTAAAGACAATACATGAATTTATAAATAAATTTCAGAGAATTAAAAAAAAGTATGTATCAATTCAAATTTAACATTATTTAAAGAATATATAAAATACCTATTTCTTAAAACGCTTCCATCTTAATATATATATATATATATATATATATATATATAAAGGGTTGTACACTAAATTTTCATTAGGGAGTAAATTAGGAAGAAAATGTTCACTTCATTTTACTGCAAAAAATTTTACTCTAAATCACAATGTAGTCTTTTTTTTTCCACGACTTTTTATACAGATTATTTACTTATTTATTGAATTCAGACGTTTTATTTATTTATTTATTTATTTTATAATTAATTTATACAAAGCAAACTAAAATCTGGTAAAAGAGGATTTAATATTTTCTTGATGAAAGAAAAGTCAACATATAAAAGAAAAAACCCATAATCTCGTTTATTTCAATTTATTTTATATTTTTAAAGAAACAGTTTAGAAGAGAAGTGCATTAAAATAAATATTTTAGAAAGAAGAGAAATGCATGGCAGACAATATGATGGATAGAAAAGTTTTTCTCAAGTTTTACGAATAAATCGATTGGAAAATAAAACAAGAAATATCTAATCTTCATGTATGAGACTGAGGAAAAATAAATTATCCAAATCGCCGAAAAAGGTGTATCTTTAAAAAAAAATTTTAGAAAACATGTAACTGGGAAGAATCGATATGAGTTCATAAATCAGTTTTTAAGATAACTATTAAATAATAACAATAATAATAATAACCTATAATTTGCAATACAAACGAAACTTCGAGATTTTCATACACTGAAAAAAATAAAGGAGCATAAATATTCAGAAAGGAGTAAAATTGTGTCAAATTTGAGTATATCACCTATTCAATATAGCTCCGAACCAAATGTACTCAAATTCAAAAATCATATGTACTCATTAATGAATATATTAATTAGCTCAAAATTTGGCATCGACTATCGTAAATCCCAGTAACCCAAATATAGATTCTCATTCATGTATTCTTCCACAAACCAGTATAAAAACTCCACGAAATATTATCCTGGAGATCTGAGGAAATAAATTTTGTATTTGAACTCATTATGTTTAAATTTTCAAGAAATTCTACTAAAGAACTTCTTTTAGTACAGCATGTTTAAAATAAATTATAAAGTGAACTGATGTTAATCTGAAAACATGCGATATTTTATTAATTAAACAAGCATGTTTTCCTTTTTGAAATAAAATTATTAATTTCGAAATGAATATGTCCATTTGCACATTTTTGAGCACATCATTTTTGACTGTGTAGTGCGTGCTTGTATTGTTTAAATTCAAGATCAGGTTTCTCTACAGTTATCATTTTTACAACACTATCTCGGAAAAATAAAATAATTATTATATAAAAAAAGCGCCTAAAGCAGTCTTTGGGGACTACCGATAGAAGTGAAAACTAAGTAACTTGTGAATTGTATTGTCGAGCTATTAGATTATTATTTTCGAATTATTTTTGGTTTGTAAAGAAGTGTTTATGATCTTTATTATATGATTCGGCACAATATTTGTAGCTACCCAAATTAAATGAACTAAGGTAAATATTATAGGTAAATATTATAGGTAATTATTAGGTAAAAATATTGTAATATGACTAAAATAATTTTCTTTTTTTTTTTTTAATTATTTATTTGAAAATTTATATTGAAAGCAAAAAGAAAAATATAACAATCTGTATAAAAACACGTGCTTGTACTTTGTGAACTATGTATACACTGTGGAAAAAGTACATACATACGTAGAGTATAAACCTAGAAAAAGACAGATGCCAGTAGCCAGTATACTACTCGTATTAGTATACATTTTATATATATATATATGTATATGTATATGAGGCATGCCGCGCGTTGCTACATATATGGATACATATGTAGAGAGATATACTATTTGTATATATATATATAATGTATACTAATAACGCACGATTGTATATCTATGTACATATATAAACAGTATACATATAGCTCATGGAAAGTGTTCGGTGACGATGAGGCGAGTTCCATGATTTTTGTTCACCCAAAAAGTACTCAACGGGCCTAAAGAAGTTTTCACTTCAAAAAAAAATCAGGTAAAAAAAAAAAAAAATTAATAATAACAAGAATAAAAGCATGAATTGGTGTAAGTGTAACACTGCCTTGTAATTCAAATGAAAACCTGATTTAGTTCATCAAGATTGAACCTTTCCTTATTGTACTTAGCTTTACGAAATCAAATATGTACCAATGAGAGTTTAGGAGTTAAAAAAATATTTACATTAGCTCCCTGCCAGCAGGGTCCGACATACATATCTGAGGGCACCGGAAACTTACGACTAAGAACGACACCCACCATCAATTTTTAAATAGTCAGTTAATTTTCACCCAAAATATATGTAAATAAAAATATCGCTTAAATTAACCTGCTAATATATTTGTGTAGTTGTTTTGTCTTGTGAGCGTGTAAATTAAAATTTTATGCAATCCAAAGGAGTATGCATTACTTGAATGACCATAACATGCATTTTCTTTTCAATGAATCTGAAAAGGCTTATGAAGAGGATGATAACTTCCGTTAAAATATTTATTTCATTCTATTTTGCGCAGTCTAAAGAAGTTAAAATGTGCCAACCAGAAATTTGCTTTATTTTACTTACTAGAACCCTACTTTTGAAAAACCCAGTAGACGAATTTTTTGTTGGATTTATTTTTTAAAATGTATCTTTAGAAATATACTCATTTGATAAAAATTTAGAATACTGAATTTGGTCTTCCTAATAGCCTCCGGTTTAAGTTATGCTGATAACAAACTGAAAGACATTCAGATACAAAGACACAGAATATTTTGCCATAGCTGAGAGAAAGTAAATATTATTATTATATTAGAATCTAGTCATATTCTATATTATTATTATATCTAGTTACATTTTTATATTATTATCATGATTATACTAATTTCGCGTCATTTCTAGAAAAATATTAATTTCTAGTCATGATAAAATGTTTCTACGCAAACACTGTAAATGTGCAACAAATGTCTCGAGTCGAAATAATTATCTACAACCCTTTATCACGAGTAAAAATGTGAGCTCGAATGCAACATGAAAACGACATTAAAAAAGATCAAAGCACTGCTGATTTAATACTTCATTCTTGTCTAAAAGTTTATAATTGATGACGGATAGTGCTTAATCCGAAACGGTTTTTGCATTTTTTAAAATTTATGTTTTTATTTTTATTATATTTATATAATACTTACTCACACATAAATAATTTATTTTTCATCATTCAACATCAGTGTATATCTGTATTTTACTGCAGTATTATTTATTATTTATTATTTATTACCGGGTCGGACGATTCATGTTTAATGTAAAATTCAAATTATTTAAAAAATTATTCATTGAAAATGGTTTCAAATTTTATTTACTTTATACATTAAAAATGCTTTTAAATTCAATGAAAAGTGCATTTCTGCAATATAAAATATTTAGTTAACCATACTTAAATATTCACTAAATGCAACATTATTACTTTTTCTTTCTAAATAAAAATGTCGCTACTCTTTGGAATAATTAAATTTTTATAAATAATGAAAAATAAATGTTTTTAAATAGAACGATTTATTTTTATTCTCCTCTGGAAGACAGAAACACAATTTGAAAGTTAAGAGGATTATTTCAGTTATTAGCACATGTAGAAAAAGAAGGCCATTAACTCTTTTTATTTGAATACGATTGATACACGAAAAATCCATTTGCGGCTTCTTTACAGATAAATGTATATCTGTACAAATATTTTTCTTCTACTCCAGGTTTATATTATTCATTTGCTCTGTTTAAGACATTTAATTTCGCTTAATTAGACAAATTGTGAAGATGTACTGTTGCCAAAAATCTATTATACTAGAGTATTTATGTTACTTTAATGTGATTATACATACTTATTGACTGTTCTTTTTATATTTATTTATCTTTATATTCAACTAATTTAACTTAAATTATTAGATTTATAACATTTCAATAATCTAAAAAGAATAAATCTCTCTCTCTCTCTCTCTCTCTCTCTCTCTCTCTTTTTTTTTTTTTTTTTTTTTTTTTTCTTGTAATTACATTGTAAAAACTTCCTGTTAAAAACAGAAAAATTCTGTAACTTTGTTACAGAAAATTTCAGTTTTCTAAAACAATAAATTTGTTATAAAATTACTTCTCAGTTTGTCAAAAGACATATTCTTCTTTTCCAAGATCATATCTGTAAATATTGTTACACATTTTATTTGTTGGGTACATACATTTACTATGATGTATATGGAAAACGTGGTGAAAAAGCAGGTTTGGGAAGTATGACAATGTGAAACTTGATTCCGTGGCTTTGAGTTAAAGTCTTTGCTTGCTGTGTGGAGGGCTCTGGTTCGATCCAATCTGTTCGAAAGTGAAGATTTTATTTAATGTGAGCATTTTTTTACAATGCGCATGACGGAAAAAATCTATTTAAGTGAATATTTTCTGTATTGTTCAGTTAAAAAAAATTCTGTCTATAATTTTTTATCGTGTCACAGCGATATTTTATGTCAAATTTTGTTGCAGGGAATTTTCTGAAATAAAAAAGAATTTCTTTTTTTTTTAATGTACTGTACTACGAAAAATTATTATTTATTATATAGATATTATATAGATATTTATTATAGAGATATCATGAACTGTATTTGAATACCTCTGAAGACTTTAAAATTGCTTAAAATTGTGTTAGATATAGTTCTACATCGCAAACATTACTGGGTTAGGAGGACTTGCACATTTTTCGTAACTCGTTTAAAGATTGTCATTACATTCGAAAATAGTTATTATACAGTAAAATTTATATTTCTAAATTATTAAAATAATTTTCGCCCAGACCATTCTAATAAATTTATACGAAACTTATTATACAATAATTATATTAAATATTTTGTGTGACTGTAAACAAAGTATGAATATTTTTCGAACCATACTCTGCTTGAAACATGCTGTTTATATATTTATTGTTTTTCTGCATCCATGATGTAAGGGACACCATGCCTTTTTTTTTTTTTTTTTTTTTTTTTTTTTTTAATGTGTGTGTGTGTGTGAAAAGAGTTAGCATCGTGTTCTTGATATAGTTGCCAACTCAGCACTTCCCGGAAAAACTTCATAGAAAGATTCATTTTACTTAATCAGCTAACTGTACCGGTTTTCACTGATTAAGTAAATATATATAATATACATATATAATTTGAATAATTTAATTTCTTTACAACACTCAACAAATGGAAGATAGGTGAAAATACCAACATATGAAATTTTAAATGAGATGTATTTCGAATAAAATTATTGTCACGATGATAATCTAATTTAATTACACTGACTAGTAAAAACATGTTAAAGTACTTACGCAGAAGAGAAATGACACACATAACGCATAAGCCTAACGAGGAGATAATTTACATAATCCATTAATCCAATAGAAACATTCATCATACATATCAAATATATATAATGTATATATATATATATACATATTAGATTTTTTCGGGAGCCAAAAGGTGCTAAAGTTGGGTATTATAGTTCTTGACGTGCATTTTTTGCTTTATTAATTTAGTACATTATGCCTTTAATAATGTGTTAATTTAACATATGATGACTGTTGCTAGTTGCAAAGAGGTACATTTAAGCATGCATTTAAAGTAAAAAAAAAAAAAAGTTATTATTTTTTTTTTAAATTCATTTTTGTGTCATGGTTACTTTACCTCCAGGGTATAGATATATTAATTATGTTTTTATCAGTGCAGCCTAATGTTGTTAATATGTACCAACGAAATATTTTGTCCATGCATTTAATATATGCAAATATTTTGTACGCCCTTGTAGATGAAGTATTTGTCCTATCTCTATAAAAACTTTCAAGTTATATCACTATGTTTTACAGAGTTAGGATACACTGTGAAAAAAAAGAAAAAAAAAAATACAAATTGTGGTATTTAATAGCATAATTTTACGGGAAATGACCGTTTTCCTAGCTAAACGGTGATAACTCGTAAACTGATGTTATGAAAGTATAATTTTAGAAGATTAGTAAAAGCCATTATTCAACGTAATTTGTTCAAATCTGTTATTAAATTGTATTTTTACGGTCTAATTCCTTCAAATGTAAAGTATTAGCTTTTCCGCGAAGCCATATAAGAACCATTTCGTATTTGAAACTCAAAATAAAAATTGAGAGAGTTTATTTATATATTCATAAAAATAGGGTTTGGTATGAATGAGTTAAATTCCTAATAAAGCTTTTCTTAATAAAGCCTAGTAAAGCTTTTCCTAATTTATTTCAAAAAATTTAATTCAAAGTTGTATGTTTGTCAAAACGTAAAATTACGGGGGAATACATCATCTATGGTCCAATTGTTATTTTACGGGCTTTGCCTGGAATCTCCGCTGCCAGGCATTGTCCGTAATCTGGTTTGAATTTTTTTTTTTTTTTTTGCTGTGTACTGAGGTTGGACATCCTTCTAACATTTAGTTTTGAGTTTTGTGGATAATATGTTAACCGAGAGACACATAAACACAGACTAACGGCAAAAATACTTGATTTTCGGTCTCTGCGCAATTGCCCAGCAAATGTTTGTGTCCACACATTTTAATTATAAAAGTGAAATTTAATCCTGTTTTCCCATGTTAAGAAAATAGTAAATTTCGAATAACTTACGATGTTTTTAAATTAAAATGTTGCAAACGAATAGGTTTCTTGCTAGTACCCGAAATAATATTTTAAAAGTAATCTGACATCTTTAAAATGAAAATGTCCCTCAAAAAGGAACATTTATGTAGAATTTTGCTCTATTCAGCCATGTTAAGAAATTCGTAAATATCCAATAACTTGTGAAATTTTCAAAGTAGCTTATTTATAGTTAATGATGTTCAGCCAGGTATCAGAACTAATATTCAAAAGCTGTTCTTACATCTTTAAGATAAAAATATTTCTTTTCATGCACGTTTAAGGAAAATTTTGCCCTATTCTCCCATGTTCAGAAAATAATAAATTTAGAATAAGTCTTAAAGGTTTTTAATTAGAATGTTGATAATAAATAAGATTCTTTCTAGTGTCATATATAATATTTTAAAATAGCTCCGACCTCTTTTCGATCATTTGTTCATGAGATATCGTGTACACAGACTAACTAACAAGCATACTAATACACTAAAGAAATAACAAACTAACAAACACCCTACAGACGGACACCCTACCCATTTGGATATTTTCAGAATCCTCACACCTGAAAAAGTGTAAAAAAGTAAAACTAGTTGGCATTGGTGGACTCTGCTCAGTTCCCCCCATCATATATATGTTCTCATAAATTTCTAGTGCGAGACATATTATAATCATGTTAAAAGAAATGAATTTGACCAAAGCTTGAAACAGTGACCGAATGAAATCCCCGCCTAATAGGCTATCCACCGTTCACTTCGATATATTTATCTTATTCTAATCTATTAATTTATATTATCAGGGTCAGTCCTGCTGTTTAGTTTTCATATTTATATGAAAAATTTACAATTTCGCTATGTTGATAAAATCGTAAATTACGAATAATTTACGAAATTCTCCTATTAGAATATTTGTATTCAATCATGTTCAAAGATATATCATAAATGTAATTTTGAAGTTGTCTAATCTATTTATGATCCTCAAAATGGAAGTTTATGCTCAATTTTGCCTTATTCTGACATGTTAAGTAAATCGTAAATTCCAAATAACTTACGAATTTTTTAAATTGGAAAAACCATAGTCTATGATATTCATGCCAGTATCCTAAATAATATTTCGAAAGTGGTTTGACATCTTTAAGATGAAAATATCCCTCAAGATTGACGTTTATGTGAAATTTTGCTCTATTCTGCCATGTTAAGAAATTCGTAAATTTCCAATACCTTACGAAATTTTTATATTGGAAAATTCATAGTCATTAATATTCATTCCAGTGTCCTAAATAATATTTTAAAAGTAGTCTGACATCTTTACCATGAAAATATCTCTCAAAACTGACGTTTATGTGAAATTTTGCCCTATACTGCCATGTTATGAAATTCGTAAATTTCCAATAACTTGCGAAATTTTCAAAGTAGCATATTTATAGTTACTGGTGTTCATTCCGGCATCCAAACTGATATTTTAAAACTGGTCTGACATTTTTACAGTAAAAAGTGTCCATTTAATGCACGTTTAAGTGAATTTTTGTCCTATTCTCCCATGTTAAGAAAATCGTAAATTTCTATAAACTTGTGAAGTTTTTTAATTCGAATGCTCCAAATAAATAGGGTTCTTGCCAGTATCTAAAGTAATATTTTAAAACTGATCTGACCTCTTTGCGGTTATTTGTTTGTGAGATATCGTGTAAACAGACTAACAAACTAACGGACTAACGGACTAACACACTAACGGACTGACACACTAACGGACTGACACACTAACAGACACCATACAGACAGACACCATATAAATTTTGTCATTTGCGGATTCCTCACACCTGAAAACGAATAAAAAAGTCAAAAAACCGAGGTCGAAATTTTTACGATTATCTATGTTTCCCATACCTATAGTATGATGGGGAACTAAAAAAACTGAGGTAGAAAATTTTTACGATTGCCTAAGTTCCCCATGCCTATAGAATGATGGGGAACTAAAATTTGATCCTAATAACAATGTTTTTTCTTTTATTTAAAAGTGCAAGTAAAAGACTAGTGGGCAGAGGTGGACTCTGCTCAGTTCCCCGACATATTTATGTTTTCATAAATTTCTAGTGCGAGACATATTATAATCATCTTAAAAGAAATGAATTTGACCAAAGCTTGAAACAGTGACCGAATGAAATCCCCACCTAATAGGCTATCCACCGTTTACTTCGATATATTTATCTTATTCTAATCTATTAATTTATTTTATCAGGGTCGATTCCGCTGTTTAGTTTTCATGCTACTGTTTCCAATGCAATAATCCTCAAAATTCATATTTAAATGAAAAATGTACAATTTCGCTATGTTGACAAAATCGTAAACTACGAATAATTTACGAAATTTTCCTATTAGAATATTTGTATTCAATTATGTTCAAACAAATATCATAAATGTAATTTTGAAATTGTCTAATGTATTTATGATCCTCAAAATGGAAATTTATGCTCAATTTTGCCTTATTCGGTGTGTGTGTTGGTGTTAGGGATTAAGGCCGATTGACAACACTGGGGTCCTAGGCCTGAGGAGGAGTGCCTTCCGTGGAGGTCTTTCTAAGGGATCCTAGCCCGTATTTACGCAAGTTTCGGAGGAAACCACGGAAAACTCCGAACGGCTAGGCCGACGAGCGCGACCGGGGATCGAACCCGGCACCTCACGTCTACCAGCTTTGAGCGCAGAAGCGCTCGGCCGCTGGTGGGCCCTGCCTTATTCGGACATGTTAAGTAAATCGTAAATTCCAAATAACTTACGAATTTTTTAAATTGGAAAAACCATTGTCTATGATATTCATGCCAGTATCCTAAATAATATTTCGAAAGTGGTTTGACATCTTTACGATGATAATATCCCTCAAATTTGACGTTTATGTGAAATTTTGCTCTATTCTGCCATGTTAAGAAATTCGTAAATTTCCAATAACTTACGAAATTTTTATATTGGAGAATTCATAGTCATTAATATTCATGCTAGTGTCCTAAATAATATTTCAAAAGTAGTTTGACATTTTTACGATGAAAATATCTCTCAAATTTGACGTTTATGTGAAATTTTGCCCTATACTGCCATGTTAAGAAATTCGTAAATTTTCAATAACTTGCGAAATTTTCAAAGTAGCTTATTTATAGTTACTGATGTTCATTCCGGCATCAGAACTGATATTTTAAAACTGGTCTGACATTTTTACAGTAAAAGTTTAGTTTCCATTTAATGCACGCTTAAGTGAATTTTTGTCCTATTCTCCCATCTTTAGAAAATCGTAAATTTCTAATAACTTACGAAGTTTTTTAATATGAATATTGCAAATGAATAGGGTTCTTGCTAGTGTCAAAAGTAATATACTGTGACCTCTCTGTGACAATTTGTTCTTGAGATATCGTGTACACAGACTAACAAACTAACGGACTAACACACTAACACACTAAGAGACACCCTACAGACAGACACCATACAAATTTTGCCATTTTAGGATTCCTCACACCTGAAAACGTGTAAAAAAGTCAAAAAACCGAGGTCGAAAATTTTCCCGATTACCTAAGTTCCTCATACCTATAGTATAATGGGGAACTAATTTTCACGATTATCTAAGTTCCCCATACCTATAGTATGATGGGGAACTAATAAAAACAACAACAATGGTCTATTTATATAGCACTTTAAAATTTGTATATAATTCCTCTAATAAATATTGTATTTAATTGAAAATGCTTTATTTTTAAATAGCTCTATTTGTTATTTCAAAAATATTTGCAGTCATTTTTCTTCTTTTGGAATTAGCATAATTTCATAAAATCATGTACTTTGGTTGTTATGTGTCAAATGCATTGCAGTGGAAATGTGTTAAAAAGTAAAGTACAGAATATACCGTTTCACACAATTGTATGATATTTGTGATTATAAAAACCGCTGCATAAAAATTATGTAGAAGTGAAATATTTTTTACATTATTTTATTAGCACCGTTATTTTTTAACGACTTTTACCACTACATCTATCAATATTTCATGTTTTGATTACATTATTAACATTTTCGAAGTTGATAAATGATTAATAATTTATTTTTTGTTTCGTGAAATTATATTAGGTATTTATAAGTTTATTTAAAATGTACAGATAATATGAAATATTGCAAATATTGCATTTCCGTTAAGATGAAATGTTGTTATACACGTATATAAAAACCATTTTATGTTGAAATTCCACATGGCGTTTTTCAAGAAACTTGAGCGTCTTTCATATTGATCATCTTGTTTGTCACACTTTATTCTTATTTTCAAATCTAGTAATTTATCTTCATATACATCATTTCTAAACAATGTCTCTAGAAATTGAAAGGAAATTGAGATAAACGAGACTACCCCCCCCTTTTTTTTTTTTTGTATAAAATCAGTTCAATTGCATTTATTTTAATAGTGTTTAGGTAATTTGTTTTATTCAAGTTATATATATATATATATATATAAAAGGAATTTATTGTAAAAAAATTCTACAAATAATTAAGTAATTAAATTCGCATTTTTAAAATTATATATATATATATATATATAAAGTAATAAATAAACAGTTGTTAATCTAAATATACAGTCAAAATCGTATCCACAATAATTTATGATAAAGCACCGATAATAAAATACTTTTTAAGTATGCAATATCACTTAATAAATACACTTTAGATTTTGAAATGATCTGAGGTGGCACTTTCACGACTTTCTCTTACTCTGTATTTCAATATTATACATAGAGATTGTAGATTAAAGAATAAGATAAGAACTACTGTATATATACCCACGTTGAAAAAAAATTAAAATTCAAGTATGAGACCAGTTTTATTTGACACATAATTATGAGTGGAGAGCAACCTCTCCTTCAACCCTTATTTAAATGTAGTAATTATATTTATTTTGAATGTTGTTATTAAATTTAAAAGTTTGTTCCAATTTACTCAGACATCTCTCACCCATACCACCCCTTGAATTTTTTTCGCTCTTTCTCAAACTTTTTAAGTAGCAACCTCCCATGGATATTAAAATATGACATTTAAATTGCCTGCAATCATTTACTTTAAAGTGACGTTATTAACAGACGTACACAAATATCAACGGTTAAAAACTTGACTTTATTATTCAGGACACCTCAAAACGCGTGTTTATACAAGAAATAGACATTTAAAATTTAACTTAAAAAAAATAATAATTTATTTATCATATGGCTATGAAAAATTTATCTTTATTCTTGCGAAGTTTTCTTGGACTTGTTAAAATAGCACTTCTATCAGTTTTGTTCATTAAGAAAGAATATTTTTGCTTAATTATTTCTAGCCCTGTATGTCTTCTAAAAATTATGTACAGATTACATTGCGTAGTTAAATACAGTCCTAAATTAATAACATACACCACAATCTGAAATCCATCAATATCCAAGTAGAATCCTACTACATTCTAGTGCTTTTGGGTAGCCCTCTAAACGAATTGTAAATGATTTTGTCACCATATTCTACACGGAATATAATTTTATGCATATAAAAATCATATGTTTTTTTTTCATTTTGTTTACTGCAGCCAATAAATGTTAAATTGGATCTACAAAAAATTTCGCCCATATACGTAATGCATTTGAATTCTCTTGGATGTCCCTGTACACCATTTGCTTCATCTTTGTAAAAAGTTTAGTGTAACATCTCTATGTGATACAAATTTAGCTTATCGAGTTTGAACTTCTTCCTATTACTTTTTCTTGAGATATGTTAATTACAGGCGCACACAGAGACCAATCGCTAAAAACATGATTTTAGGATTTAGGGGACATCAAAACGTGTAAACATAAAAAAAAATATATTCAATTTCAAAAATCTATCTCTAAAACAATAATTTCTCTACCACATATATGTGTAAGAAAAGGTAAAAATGTTTCAAATATGCTTTTTCTTAATAATACGAATTTGAATTTTTGAAATATGTATTGAAAAATTTCTTGATTCGTTATTGTTGAATAAATTTTATGAATATAATATAAATTTAATAAATTAATTATATTTGGTTAAATCCCTTTTTTTTTTAATGAGATGAACAAATATATTATTATTTTCAGTGATAAAAAATAAATACTTTCATAAATTTAAAATTATTATTATTATTTATCGCAAAAAGTCACAGCTCTTTCCTCATTAAATTATAAATTATATTAATTAATTTAGAAAATAATAATGACAATAATGATAATTATTCTTATTATTACTATCATTATTATCAGTTCATTTATGCTGCAGTCGTGAAAAAAAAATTGAGACTACATATAAAATTTTCATAAGTTTAATTTTATTAAAATTATGTAAAAGTATAACAATAATAACAAAATAAGCCACTTTAAACTTTGGTATTATTTTGTAATTGAATATTTGTTATTGTGTAAGAAATATTTGAATATTTTATTATTAATAATAACATAGAAGATTGGAAAACATAGAAGCCATAAATTTATATGTTTCCTGCCTGACTTCGGACACTTCAAACAGTTCTAGAATTAACTTGAAAATTAAGGATGAATTTTATTGCTGTAAAGGGTGTATGGTTTTTAACAGCCATCCTTACAATGTTTTTTTTTTTTTTTACGTTCTAACTGAGAAACTTGATGGTCATCCACCTCTATACTTTGCACTATATCTGTAAGAATTGGAGAGAAATTTTTGAACGATTGTCACTAGTGTGTAATTTTGCAAGCAATTTGCCTTTCGTATATTTCGTTTTGTCGAAATTCCAAGATTTACCCTTTTTTATGTCAGTCAATTTTTTTCGTTTCCCTTATAGTGTAACCGCGTTTCTTGCGCGTAGCTTTGAGGACGATCCCAATGGCTTAGAGAGATGCAAAATTAACCGACAGTTTGAAATTTGGTAAACGTCCAGTTATTCGGAATACCTTTATCGCTATTTTCTCTCAACCACAAAAGTTATCACCCCTATTTTAACATTAGACTCGTTGAGTCAGCACTTGCGCAGGAACTCCCGTGGTCGCAAGAAACGTTGTTTCAATAGTGAAACTAATCGTTGGGTAATTTCGTTTCGTTACAACTATAAGCTTAAAGCTCATTTTTGTACTGATGCATTCTTTTGAAGCAAGCAAAAACTGTGGTCCATCAGTTGTTCTCTTAATGGGATAAAACTGTTACCCAGTATGTCTTGATAATCAAAAATGTTAATATTATCTTTATTTAATACAATATTAATTAACATTAAATCCTGTCTAATTTGTAACTAATCCATCATCCTAAAACATTTGTTTTGAAAAATACACTATCCTGCTTTAAATCAGGTCAGTGCTTTCTTAAATCTTTAGGTCGATCTAGTTTTTATTTATTTTATTTTTTTTCCATTAGTGAATATTATTTTTTACTCATTTGCTCTTTTAAAACATTAAATGTTGCGAATTTCGGTGTTGCACCAATAAGTCATTTCTCAAGATCAGGTTTTGTTTTGAATTTTGCATATTTGATGTATTCTACCCGACTTAAAACCTTTCAAACAATTCTAGAAGTAACTTGACGATTAATTTGTGTTTTAGTGTCGCAGAAGTTTTAACAATCCTTACAGTGATTATTTTTATTCTGATTGACTGTTTTTTCGCTTTCATCCTCTACACTTTGCACAATATCTGTGTGAGTTGGAGAGAAGATTTTAAACGACAGTTTTTGATTTGTTAAATTTGCCAGCAGTTAACTTTTCATACATTCCATTTTGGCGAAATTCTAAGATTTGCCATTTTTAGTATCAGCCAGTATTTTCAACGTCCCATATTCCCAATTGTTTCAATACTGAAACTAATCACTAGGTAATATTTCTACACATCTTTACAACTGTCCCGCACAAAATAATTTAAATATGACGTCTTCTCACTAAACAAACAATCGCAATTAAAAATTGTCTCAAAGTTTTTCCTTTGGATTATACTGTAAATTTTTCCTAGTATATATTTTAAGCTTATTTAAAATTCCAAATCCATTTTTTATCAAATTCATTTTCTATAAAAACTTAAATTTATTTTCCATAAATATTCCTATTTTTCATGGAAAGAAAGAAGGAAGAAAGACCATGGTACCTCAAAGATTTTCCATCACTTCATTTTTAAAATAATATAACAGTTTCTAAAGTCAATTAAAAGAATTATCAACTACAAAATTTTTAATTTCAGAATCAACAATCAAAATTTCATTAAGAAATCATTAATACTAACCATCTGTTAACTATAAATTAAGTATTAAAATTTTGCTCATTAAATTGTCAATTTGATTTACTGCACATTATGCAGAGAAAAGTGATAATTAAAATCATTAGTAATTATTTACTGAAATGAAATATCGGACCATTATTTTGATAAAGTGCAAAAACTTTACTGAAAGACAGTGCATAACAGGTGCAATTTTATTTCCGTCCCTTTGCGACTAGAGGAAATCACATTACTAATATACTTGAATGAACATTATTCTAAATACTTAATATTTGGAAAACAAATGTGTGAAAGTGCAGTCGGTAACAAAAGTGTCCGAACACTAGCAAAAATTCCTATGTAAATAAAAGTACACTTCATACGGTTTTGTTAAATAAATCCTTCTCGAATCCTCTTCTTAGTCAGTGTAAGAACATGATTCGATAAGGATTTATTTAAAACTATATGAAGTGTACTTTTTTTACATAGGAATTTTTGCTAGTGCTCGAACATTTTTGTTACCGACTGCATAATATAATAGTTTTCAAATAAACAAATCCACACTGATACGACATTTTTATTAAAAAATCTGGATGCAGAACTGCTTATTTTACATTTGCACTACATTACTTTTAATTTTCCAGTTATCTATTATGCAGAGAAAAATGATATTTAAAACATTTATACAGTCGAACCTCGTTAACATGAATCTTAAGGGGGATAAAAAGTTTGTTCATGTTATCAGTAGTTCATGCTATCAGTAACTTAAAAACTAATCTTCCTTTTTGAGAGGGATTATGAAAACAGCTCATGTTAAAAGTAATTCACGTTAACAGTGTTCACGTTAATGAAGTTCGACTGTATTGTTTACGGGATTGAATATGAGATCATTATTTTCATGAGATTTATCTTAAGTATGAGGACTGATAGATACGGATTCATTGCTGTTCAACTAGAATTCTTATTAATAATGGTTAGTAGAATAACATTAAACTACATTAATCTAAATTTTAAATTTTTTCAAAGCAGGTTAGCAGAATTTTAATGTTATACTTACCAAGCTTGAGCTCAACCCCTCAACATTAAAATGATTTTTATCGGTAACAAATAATTAGACATAATTTTTTTAAATTTGTATTTGGCACTAGATAAAGCTATCTGAAGCAATGCGAATTTGAAGTTCAGAATTCATTCTTAGTTTAAAAAAATTTTTTCTTATATGATATTATTTGTTAATTTTAACTTATCTGTCTGAACTATGTTATTTTCATTTAATAACGCTAATATAATTAAAAATGTGTTCAGATAACTTCCTTATATATTAATGATTTTTTAAGGCAAAGAATAGCATCTATTCAACAGTAGAGGCAAAAGTATTCGATCCCAATTTGCTTACATCGTTCCTATTAAAAAATTATATCAATCAATAATAATGCATTCCTCTAAATTACTCTAATAGGACTGATTTTGGAAGAGCTGGCATATGGCTCAATTACATACAGAGTGAATGATATTAACTATATAATCTTCTTATCATGGCTACTGCTTTTACAGGTGCTACCGCTGGAGCCAAAACAGTAGTTAATTATTTGTTACGTTACGATTTTGACTTCATATTTTTTCGCACGTGGCAACTTCTCATAAACCATCTCTCCAAGAAACCACCCATGTAAATGAAATTCTGTTTTGATCCCCCTTTTTGGTGATATATACAGAAAGCGTGTTTTTGTGGAATATAATATATATATATGTGGATATGGACAATCTGTTTCTCTGTTGAGAACATAAGTGTTTTGATTTCTCTTTTCGATGTGCAGCATCGTCAATCTGCTTCTCTGTGTTGGAACGTAAATGTTCATACGGAAGAATAATATGCATCTCTGTTTTGGCTAAATGTTAAGAAAATTATTTCGTTTGGTACGAGGTTTCGAAAAACAAGCTTGTCAGAGATGCTGTCTCAGTTGAGCTGGAAAAGTTTAACCAGGCCAGAAGAGGCGTCATGAATAATTTTACTTCATCAAATCCTAGAATAGCTACGTTCGCTAGTTTGTGCGGTAGCGGAAGGATGGAAGTCCTGTGTTAATACCTGTATAACAATCTTCATAGCTACTAAGTTGACTTCAGCTTTCTTGTACGGTTCCGGGTCTTGGTATGGCAGAAAGAATATGATCTGTGTCCTGACGAAATTGCTATGTCCTGGCTTCACCTAGATTTTTGATGAATCGCTGATCCCTTTCCACTATTCCCTACTGTCATGGCACACGAAAATAATATGTAAGTCAAATTGTATTATTATTTATTTATCGAACTTAACAAAATTTTATGTCTTGTATAAATGGTGTTTTTTTATTCAGGTGTGAACCAGAAACTTACGTGGCAGTTGATAAGTAAATATATTGAATGTATTAAAGATTGCATACTAGTAGACAGTTTTTAGCGATTTAACTGTGATTTATAATTAGTATATTAAAGCGTAATCGTCGTCAAATTCATTTAAATTCTGTAAATTATATTAACTAGTATTCATTAAAAATTTGTAAATTAATTTAAATATAAGTCTGTTTATCTATTTTTTTGGAGTATGTAATATAAGTTTATTTTTATTTAATTTTAATTTTAATTTTAATTGACTACAGATAGGTTTTAAATCCTATATTTTTACGAACTGAGTTATTGTGATAAGCTATTTTAAAAATCTTTTTTTTTTTTAGAACACAACGCATCCGTGTAATATTTAATTTGAATGATAAAATTCAAAGCTATACTACCTAAATTATTATTTTTGTTAAAAGTTAAATTAAATAGAATTGGATTTATTACTAAAATTGTTCAATAAAAATTATTCAACAATTAAGGAGTTTTGAAATTTAAGTAATAAACATACGAAAAACTAGTAATTCTTATTCAAGAATTTAAGAAGTTAAATAATAATAAAGTAAATAGTAAAAACAAGAATAATCGTTTTCATAATTCAAAATCTTAACCATTTCATTCCCACATTATTGATACGGGTTGTCAGACGGGTTGTCCCATATATGCACCAAAAAAAAAAAAAAAATCATCGGAGAATATTATGCGATTAAGACATTCAGCGTTAACCTGCACCTTCCTTTTGGATGTCTGTTGCAAAATCCATTCACATAAAAATGTCGGTTCCCGTCGAACCAAAATTGGTACTACAGTAGCTACAATCATGCGATGGTGAAACCATCTATCATGAGTTGATACTTCTTGTTGAAAAAAAGAACCAAAAAGTGGTAGAAGGCTTCCCCATTTTACGGTTACAGCTACTATAGTACCAAGTTTTGGTTCAACCAAGCACCAAATCATGGTTGAAGGTTTCACCCTCGCATGGTTGCAGCTACTATGTACCATATTTTTGTTCAACCTAGTACAGTGTATGTCTGTCGTCTGATTCCATGGCTTCAATAATTTGAATTTTGAAAATGTACAAACTTAACTATTTCTATCAACCTTGTTAGCAGTGAAAAGGAGGCTATCCGATTCTCTTGCCGATGATCTTAACAACCTCCTAGGAGTATGTAAGACTATCTCCCTCACATGTTCAACATCAACATCACTTTTGCAGGGACGTCCGGAATTCTTCTTACATAAGATTTTGCTTGTTGATAAAAATTTCTTTTCCCTCTGCATTGTACTTTTTACCAATAGGGAATCATTTAATATACTCTTTTGCAATTTATCTGTATTTACGTTTTTGATTTCGTTTTGGTGAACTATCATTAAGTATTTACTTTCTTTTGGAGTGGTGTCATTTTCCTCAATATCCGACCGAGTAAAATATCACATCAAATGAAACATAAAAAATAAACTTAACACTGCATTCTAATTATTTCTAAAAAACGAAAGGGAGAAACGTACAATTAATAACTCTCTCAAACGACAGTTACAAAAGAAAAGAAATTTAAACGCGAAAAGAAAAATTGTCTATAGAAGTGTTAACATTTTAAGAGAAAATATATGAGTCATTCTATGACTAAATATCATAGATTTGTTTATATTATCATTTTTTTTACGAATTGTTAAATATCAAAACGTATCAAGCTCTTTATAGCGAACAAGTGTTAAAAAATTTTATAACTCTTTTACATATATTGGGTGTAATGAGGCACAATGGAAGTATTTTAAGATGCATAAATTCTAGAGTATTTCTATTTATTTTTAATTACAAAACCAAAAACAGGTTTAATTTAACGCTTGAAACTTTTAATATTAACATTACAAATTTATGTATCTTTAAATGACAACATTACAAATCTAATTAGAAGAAAAACTTCATGAAATTTCTTTAAAAGTATTCAAAGCAACAATATGAATTTAATGTTATTAAACATTACAAAGTTCCTAACTCAATATAAAAGTTCATCTCAATATTTTATTGGTATTTAATATTTTTTACATTATACGTGCGAATAAAGGCAACAAAAGACCGTCACAGATTTCCAATAGTGCTGAAATATTTAAAAGAAAAAATATGGGTTTCCAACAATTCAATTTCTTTTGATGGAAACTAACAATGAAATTGAAACTGCAAGCAAATTTTAACTTCTAAGTTATGTGGATCTATAATTTAAATGAGAAATTTACTTGACAATAAAAAACATTTTAGTAAATTTGTTGTAAAACTTTACTTGCAGTTTACACTGAGGAAAAAAATATATCGCCTTCATCTAAAATAAATAAGTGACCATTTTCTAAATCCTTTAACCAGAAATTTAGATTTCGGAGTTATCCGCATAAGGCACTCCAATAAACTGACTGGACGAAATGATCGAGAATTTCCAGTCTACACATTTCTAGATAGTGAAACAATATTCTGAATATTCTGAATCTTTTGTAGGGCGAGAAATTCTCGCTTGATTATCTAGAATTGGGTCATAATCCAAGATTATAGTTGCTGAAACCCGCCACTTATGTTCGCATTTCTTTGGAGATATTTTCAAATAGGTTTGACCTCGATAATATAGACAAACTCTCAAAAATTCTAATAGAGGTTTCTAGAATTCGCTTCCAAAGGGGACTAGAATTTATAAGGATGACATGGAACTATTTTTTCTAGAGCCACAATTTAGATTCTAGATGTCAGTTACAGAATTTTTTCTCAGTGTGTGCTAAATTTTTTATACGAACAAAGCAAAATAATTTGATGTTCAAAATAAAAAATTCTATTATTAAGTCTTTTAAAAATAGATTTACAAATTTTCCAATAATCGCTATGATACAAAATAAAATTTGTTAAAAAGTTAATTTAACTGTATTTAGTAGTATAATTGCAATTAATATTAATTTTATAATTATGATTAGAAAATCCATGTAATATTTTATTTATGTTATTTAGACACACACACACACACACACACACAAAAAAAAAAAAAAAAAAAAAAAAACTCTCCAACTTTTAAATGCTGTACCAGTGGAATAATTTAAACACCAATTTTTTTCATATAACAGATAATAATAACGCGATAATTTAAACTTTCATTTATAAAAATTAACTTGAAATATTTTCATTTTTTAATATATTTTTACAATCAGTATATGTATGTTCAATTTTTTGTTGAGGCCTTAAAAAGGAAATTTTTAAATATAGTTTTAGAAGAAAAAATCTGATTCAAATGTCGTAATATTATACTTCCTGTTTCAGAAATTCCATTTAACCTCCTGATGACCGATACGGATATATCCGTTTACGAAGCTGACTTGAAAAATTTATTAATTAGAAATACAATAGATTTTCTTAAGCTTTTATTAATACTGAATGTTTTTTTCACTATTTAATACTAATCTTATATTACAGTCGGCAAAAAAATTATCCCAAGGTCACTCAAAGTTAGATAAAGGCTGTTTTATTTTACACAGAAAATTGTTAATAGAATTACACGTTATCTGATTCACCTTTTTAAATTCCGTTTTCCCATTCTGAAAATTCACAACCGTTGAATTGGCAATCGTTTTCTAAAAATTCATTTTTTTTTTTAAATTTTTAAATTTTAATTTTGATCGTAAAAATGTGAAAAAAAAAACTGAGTGTTCTTTTTTTTTTTTTTAATTTTTTAGCTGCAGAGTAAATTGATAAAAATTTAAAAAATAACTTTTTTAAAAAAAGTGCACCATTTGAACGGTTGTGAATTTTCCGGATGTAATACTGGAATTATTATGTAATCTGTAATTGAATAAACAAATTTCTCCGTACAGGTACCTGGGATTTAGTTAACGGAAACTGGTAATTTGTAAGATGGATACATGCAAGTTTCCAAAGCAAGCATTATTAAACAAATTCACTCATAGATGACACTGAAAAGAGTGTCATTTATTTGGTGTAATAATTTTGTAGTGTCAGTTTTATACATTATTTATTTATTTATACAGTTATATATATATATTTATACAGTTATTTATACATTATGTTATACAGTTTTATAATTTTTTTTATTTTATAAATATACTTTTTTTTTCTACTGCGCAAAATAAAAAGGCATCCTAAATATTGAAACAGAAATTAAATTTACTTATTGATTATTTACATACTGTGTAAACTTAAATAACACATCTGTTTGAGCCGTGTGAAAAAATTAAGATTATTTGAACCAACTTTTTTACAAAAAGTGTAAAAAAAAAGTTTTTAAAAAAGAAGAAGAAGAAACTTTAATCTTAATTAATTTGCTATTATTCGAGTAATTTTAGAGCAGACATGTTGACATATTTGTTTTATTTAATTTTTTATATATGTATAACCTATAATGTGAATACATTTTTCTAAATAAATATACTACCTCTAATACTATTAAAGAAAGTATATGCCTTTGTGCTTTGTTTACCATTAGCAAATTGATTTGTCAGCAATTAATTTGAAGAAATGTTTTTCTTCATTTAGCGTCCAATCCCTTGAGATAAATTCAGCAGTTGCAGAGTTACCTTTTGGGATCTATTCTGTAATCCAAGAAGCCAGAGAAATAAATCGAAAATATATCGCTAGCAAAAGGAATAAAAAGAGAGAAAGTTAAATAAACTAATCTTTATTAAATTTGCTCACCCTAATTTATTGTAAAACTAAATTGTTAATGAATAGAACACGGTTAAACGTTTATGTTTATTTTGCTGTAAGTATAAAAAATATTTTTTTAAAGCAATGTAAATTTTCAAATTTGATTTTTTTTTTTTTTTTTTTTTTTTGAGATTTATAACAAGAAAGTGGCAAAATTTATTTTAGATACAAATGTATAAAATATTTTTTTTATTAAACAATATAAATTTCTATGCTTTTTTTACAATTACCTATTTTATTTTTGTTTATTTATGTATTATTATTATTATTATTTTGTATCTATTTCAAAAATATGTTACTTATTTAGTAGCCACACGCTCTTCGTTTTCATAAATTTAGAAATAATAAAAAGAAATTATTAAATGTCTCATCATGCTTATGTGAAAGAGGAGAAAAAGAAAGTGTATCTAGCATTTCCCAATTTGTGCAATGTAATAATGTGCAATAAGAAAAAAATATCGTCTATTTAAAATCCTTATTCATCTATTTAATATTACTTTACAACGTTTTTATTTTCTACATTTAAAAAATAAAGTATGATTTTTTTTCTTTCTTTTGTGTGTGTGTGTGTGTGTGATTGATTAAAAAAATAAATAAATTAAATTATAAGTCTAACTTCATGTTTACTATATTCATTTTCTTAAAAGAAATACGACTGAATAATTTTATAACTGTAGTAAATTAAGATAATAGTTTTGAGCTATAGTTGTTCACATCTCTCATTCACAATGAAAATAGTTTTTAAAAACTATTTAAAATTTAAAAAATTTTAGGATATTAAATTAACCAGAAGTTAAATAATTATTACTTTCTCCTAAAGATGTTATTTTGGATTTTAATTAAAGAAATTCCTGAAACAAACCAGCATAAATGTAATAATAACACAGGTCTGTAAAATCTCCCTTTTTTTTTTTTTTTTTTTTTTTTTCTGCTTTGTATGTCTTTAATGTGTTTTGATACGTCGAGGTCAGAATTTCTTGTCTTTTCTTTCTTTCACAAAGTAAGGATGAGATCGAAAGAATTCACACAGAGTCTATAACAAAATCGAAGCTCCTTACCTATAAAATGCATTAAAGTAGGCTGTTATTTACACGCTACCTTTTAAAGGTGTTTCGTTACGTCAAAACTCCGTTTAGAGCGTTTTCTCTTGTATACTACTTGGGAGCCTTGAAAAGGATGGATTCTCTATGCAGCATCTAACAGTAATCTGCTAAAAATTTAACTCTCCATCGTCCCTGTTACTTTTTCTACATTTCTTTGATGTCTTGATGATATAGCTATCCTTGTCTTCACTCATATCATCTAGATTTTCCAGGAAATAACTTAGCTGAGAGTTTAAAAGGGAGCTTTAAGCTCAAAAAGTCAAACTCTTTTCCCAAACTGTGCGTGATGGAAATTTTAGAATAATTTAATACATCAGAAAAACACATCAACTTGACGAAAAAAAAATTCATCGTAGATATGTGTAATTAAATTTATCTAAATTCTATGGCAGTAATGGTTAAAAGGTAAAATTTCAAATTCAGAGTCTTTAATTTATTTCGAAGAAAAAAAAAAAAAACGTGTATGTGAGCTGAGTAGATTCTATAGCATATGAGAAGAGCAATAAATCACTTAAATCCGATCACCAAATCAGTAATACAATTCTTGATATTTAAAAATAAACTAAACGTTTTGAATTGTGAAGTAAAACTGAATACTCAGCAGATATTGTTACATGCTTATTACTTAATGCTAACATTTCATTGAAAGAAGTGGAATGAAAAGAATTCTTCACCTTGCATGATTAATATTTACGACAAATTTTTTTATAAATATACAGTCGGCAGCAAAATTATTCGAGCGCTAGCAATAATTCTTATACAAAATTTATCAGAATTCATATAAAAACTATGGTTCTACACATCACAAAGGAAAATTTTTCTATTTGCGCAGATCCAAACTCAGAATCTTTGAAAATCGAATCTTCCCAAGCTTAGCCAGCAAATAATATGGCAGTAAAATAAAATTCGACATGATTTGAATTTCTTTTAAATGTTAAAAATTCAACATTGCAGAATAAAATCTCGAAAATTTCCTTCATCTTGAAGCTAATTAAATTTTATTCTTCAGTTTTTATTCTGCCACCTATTCGTTACAATCAGTCGCTTGCACTAAAATATTTGAATAGAACTGCTCACTCTAAGAGTACAAAGCTGAAATCTGCATTATTTGAAATTTAAAAATTTATCTCTTGAGATTTTTCTTATTTCAAAAGGTAAATAGTTCTCTTCCATTTGTAAAAATAAGATTTTTTTAAAAAATAATTGAATGACAAAGATAACGACATTGGGGGGGGGGGGGGGGGGGGCTTGCTTTCTTGAAATACTTTTCAGGAATTTTTTTCGGTTTTTCTCTTCCTTACAAACTTTTATAAGCTCTTATAGGTGGAACGAATTTGTTCAACGTTTACATTATCAGAAATTTTTTTATAAGACTTTCAGTATTATTTGGACTTTTTTTTTCGTGTAGGGAGAGTTGTGTACGAACAGAAAAGCAAATATATACATGCATATTATATATATATATATATATATATATATATGTACATATATTGTGGAAAAGACTACTTTGGACAACTAAATATTCTAGTTCTTATCGAAGCGGCAAAATGTCCAAACGTTTTGAAGCATTTGCATTGTACATTTATTCTAAAAGAAAAAATCTACGTTTTTTTTTTAATTTATTTATTTATATACTTCAAAATACGTTTTTGAAATTGAACAAAATTTTAGTAATCCCTCATCATATTCCAACGGAAAAAAGCCTTAAAAATAAAAATGTTAAAAGAATTTCAACAAATATTTTCTGTTAAAGATGAAATGTGAAGAAAATATAATGCAGCTTCGATTTTCATAGTAGGATACGCATCGTGATGCAGAGAGTACACTGATGAATATATATATATATAAACCGCCTTCATCTGGAACAAATAATTAGTGATTTTTAGAATCCCTAAACTAGAATTGCAGATTTCTGAGTTATGCGTATAAGATAAACAGATAAACTAAAAGACAAAATGGTCGAGATTTTCTAGTGTTTACTTGGATTCTTGCAATCCTCTTGACGGCCCCTACTTACTTGGACTAGGCCAAATTTAACGGATTTGATACCGTCCAAAGGGGCGAAAAACGCTAACTCATCGCATGGCGACCAACTACTCTATGAGCTGCTAGACCTAGAGCACCCCATACAAATGATCTGTGTCCAGAGGAGCTAGGATAAGACTTCTGACAGTAGAGACTTCTATCATATAGATAGGACTTTGACATTGCGATTTTGCTTTTCAGAGTTTTTTTTTTTCCTTGGACACGGTGCTCGACCAGCACAACCGCACCTCCAAAAATGCGCAACAGGAGCACACAGAACATGCGCCAGTGTGTTGGAATTTTGAAATAGGAGCAGACCTAGCTGATAATATAGAGGAAAAAAAAAACAATTGGTGGAGAGGGAAAAGGGCAGGGAAGCCGCGAATGGTGGTTATATACTGGGGAACTTACTAGCTGAAAGGATGGAGGAACCAAGGTAATTTAAGAGAAAAAAACTGGGCAAAAGGAATTGCGAAGATGCTTTTGCTTGAAGACTGATAAATGACGAATGAATCTGAGAAATAATCGTCTGAGGAAAATAAAAACATGAATGGAGAATTATGTAGTTAACACTGGGGGAGGAAGAAAAAAACTTAGTCATGTGCTTAACTTAATTTATGTACTGAGATAGGCGTGGCAGGTCATTAAAGACCGAAAGAAAAACGTGTTATGCACAGGAGTTACCGAAAAGAGAAGAAAAAAAAAGGGGACCATCTCAATTTTGATCCATTACGAGGGATGGTTCCCCACGATGGTAGTCTGATGAACCGCTAACGACCGCATCAGGCACTTGACCGTGCAGCACAGATTAACGAGGACCAGACACCGTCACACTCTCAATTCTAAATGGAACGAACATAATATAGCGTTTCTAGTATTTCTAGTCTAGTCTTTACTTTTCTGGATAGTGAAACGATACACTATTTCGTGAATTCTTTGTATAGCGAGAAACTCTCGATTGATTTCTAGAATTACTTCATAAACTATAATTATTGTTTTGAAAACTCATCTCTTATTTTTGCATTTATTTGAAGAAAGTTTTAATAAATTTGACCACTATAGTATAGGAATACGTTCTAGAATTTTAAATGGTGTTTCTAGAACTCATAAACAAATGTAATTAAAATTTATAAGGGGCACATGGAATTATTTTTACTAAAGCCACAATTTTTTTTTTCTTTTAGATATCACTCGTAGTTTTTTTTTTCACATTACGGCAAAAAACTAGCCTCGCGATTACGTGTGAGTGCCTTTTAAAATGAGATTTTGATAAATGTTTCCATCGTTGTGAGATGTTGTTTTAATATAAATGTTAAACAAATTTAAAAAAGAAAAACCTTATCCCTAAACATGTAAAATTTATCTTTTATTATTATTATTATTATTATTATTATGGCAGAATTTTATTGTCTGCGTTGTATTAAAACAATGTTTCAGTGGAGTATTTTTGAAGGAAATGTAAAAGCAGGTATTTTGATCGCAACCTAAGATAATTTGTATACTAAGGTTAACTGTTCATATGTAAATGTTTCTTAAAAAATCTCGCATCATTTACATATCAAATTAAATTTAACGTTAAACAATATATAAAATATCTATTCCGTAAAATGTTTTATCTCTATATATATATGTATTTAAAAATAAATTTGTTGTAATAAAATGAAGTGAAAAGGTAAATATAGAAAAAGTTTTCGACTTTATAAGGATTTTCTTAAAAAAAAAATAGAAAATAGCAATGTACAAAATTTTCATTTAGAAGTCAACAATGTTCAGTTCATTTAACTGCAAGAAACCTAAATCACAAGATAGTGAATTTTTTCACAAGACTTTTTATACAGTATATTATTTACTTCAGCGTTTTATTTATTTATTTTTCTTCTTTGTCCTTATTGTTATTTACCTACTTTAAGAAAACCTAAATAAATTACCGGAAATATCGAAATAAATTACCGAAAATACCTAAATAAATTACACAGGTCAATATGTAAAATTTTGATTTTATAATTTTGACTAATCTTTATGTTTTTGAGAAAAAAACTATGAGAAAAAAATGTGCAAATGGAAAGACTGTACATTAATTTATAAATAAATTGTATAGAGTTTATTGTATAGAGTAATTTTTTTTTTTTTAATTAAAAAAAAAATTACGTATCAATTAAAATTTAACATAATTTAAAATTTATAGAAAATACATATTTGTAAAGTGTTTTTATCTCAATATATACTTCTAAATAATGTTAGAATAAAATAAAGAGAATGGGTAAATATAAAAATTCGGCTTCATAAAGATTTTTTTAATTGCAGTCTTTATTTCCCCTCTTAAAAAAAAAATAAATAAATAAAAAAAAGAAGAAGAAAAAATAAAACACGGCAGTATACTAAATTCTCATTAAGAAGTCAATTATGAAGAAAATGTTCACTTCATTTTACTGCAAAAGGTCTAAATCAAAATCTAGTCTTAAATAAATATATATATATATATATATATATATATATATATAGCGGATTTTTTATTTATTTATGCATTTGAGTGTTTTTTCTTTATTTCTTTTTTTTTTTTTTTTTTTTAGTGCTAGAGGCCTATTTCAGTCGGTACAGTTGTCGAATTTTTATAATACTCCCTTAATTAGTGCTAGAGGCCTATTTCAGTCGGTTTATTGAATAAGGATTTATTGAATGAAGTCACCCCAAGGCCCAACTTTGACATAGTCCCCCCCATGGTACCCCTATTTCAGTCGGTACAGCGTTGTCGAATTTTTATACTTCACTCTTAATTAGTGCTAAGGGCCTATTTCAGTCGGTTTATTGAATAGGGATTTATTGAATGAAGTCCCCCCAAGGAACAACTTTGACATGAGTCCCCCCCAGGCCCAACTTTGACATGAGTCCCCTCCAAGGTACCCCTATTTCAGTCGGTACAGCGTTGTCGAATTTTTATACGTCACACTTAATTAGTACTAAGGGCCTATTTCAATCGGTTTATTGAAAGGGGATTTATTGAATGAAGTCCCCCCAAGGCACAACTTTGACATGAGTCCCCCCCCAGGCCCAACTTTGACATGAGTCCCCCCAAGGTACCCCTATTTCAGTCGGTACAGCGTTGTCGAATTTTTATAATACACTCTTAATAGTGCTAAGGGCCTATTTCAGTCGGTTTATTGAATGGGGATTTATTGAATGAAGTCCCCCCCAGGCCCAACTTTGACATGAGTCCCCCCCACCAGGCACAACTTTGACATGAGTCCCCCCCAAGGCACAACTTTGACATGAGTCCCCCCAAGCCACAACTTTGACATGAGTCCCCCCCAGGCACAACTTTGACATGAGTCCCCCCAAGGCCCAACTTTGACATGAGTCCCCCCCAAGGTACAACTTTGACATGAGTCCCTCCCCAAGGCACACCTTTGACATGAGTCCCCCCAAGGCACACCTCCCCCTCATTGGGAAAAAGAGAAAAAACGTTGTTTTGCGGCTATAAGGCAGTTTGGACTTCCAACGTTATTTGTTACAGTATCTGCAGCTGAAACACATTGGTTTGATTTAATGAAAACTTTATCATGGAATTTAGATCGTCACGAATTAACTAAAGAAGAATTTGTCGATATTAACAAGTTTAGCAGTAGGCCTCTGGCACTAAATTAAAATCTGTCAGTGTCAGATTTTCATGTTTTAAATAATGAAATAATATCGTGTGTGTATAATTATTATTATTATTATTATTTTAATAATATTTATGTAAAATGAAATGTAACGTAAGAGTGATTTTATGTTTTCTTGATGAAAGAAATGTCAACGGATTATAGAAAAAAAAACACACCTTCTCGCTTCTTTCAATTTATTTATTTACTTATTATTATTATTTTAAGAAGCAGTTTAAAAGTGAAGTGCATTGAGGTAAATAAGTTACAAAGAAGATAAATAAATGACGGTCAACATAATGGATAAAGAAGTTGCTCTGAAGATTTGCGAATAAATCGATTGTAAATTAAAACAAGAAATCTCTAATCTTCATACATGGACATGAAGAATAATAATTTGTTAAAATTGAAAAAATGATATTTTTTTAAGAGAACTTTCTGAGTAAAATGCGTAAGTGGTGAAATTGTACACAAA
This sequence comes from Salticus scenicus, assembly GCA_963930645.1. NCBI lineage: Eukaryota > Metazoa > Arthropoda > Arachnida > Araneae > Salticidae > Salticus > Salticus scenicus. Next base: position 177,926,874 of record OZ005649.1, read on the forward strand.
TTTATGAATAAATTTTAGAGAATTAAAAAAACTAGGTATCAATATAAGTTTAACTTAATTTAAAGAATATATAACACATCTATTTTGTAAAATGTTTCCATCTCAATATATTTATATATAAATAAATATATATATATTAAAAAAAAAAGTTATAATGAAATGAAGTGAAAGGATAGACTTAAAAAGAAAAAAAAAAGAAAAGAAAAGAAAAAATGACTTTATAAAGCTTTTTTAAATGCTGCCTTAAGTTTTCCTCTTAAATAAAAAGAGCAGTGTACTAAATTCTCATTAGGAAGTTAATTAGGAAGAAAATGTTCACTTCGTTTCACTGCAACAAATCTAAATCACAATGTAGTCACTTTTTTACTAGTCAGACTTTTTATACAGGAAACTATTTACTTATTTATTGACATTAGTATTTTTTATTTATTTATTTTATTTATTGATAAAAAAAAAAAATCTTGCGAAAGAGTGATTTAATGTTTTCTTGATAAAAGAAAGTTAGAGTATTACTGGAAAACCATACCTGCTCATTTATTTCTAGAAAAAAATTGTTAAACTCGAAGAAAAAGGTTTATAATATAATTTATTTTTAATTATTTTATTATTATTATTTAGAAAAATATATAAATGAAAAGAACCTACATGAGTTTATAAATAAATTCTTGCGATGAAAAACCTGTAATTTTTGTGATAAAATCGTAACTTCAATATTCTTTTACACACACACACACACACAAAGAAAAAAAAGAAAAAAAAAAAAGAAAAGAAAGAAAGACAAAGAAAGAAGCAAAAATATTCAAAAATGAGTGAAATTGTGTTGAATTTGAGTGTGTCACATACTCAAAATAGCTTCGAAGCAAATTTACCCAAATTTAAAAATCCTATTTAGTCATTATTGTGTATATTAACATGCTCAAAATTTGGAATTGACCATCGTAAATCCCAATATCCCAAACATAGATTCTCAGGCATGTATTCTTCTGCAAACCATGAAAACGTCCCGAAATATAGTTTTAGAGATATGATGGAATAAGTTTTGTATTTAAACTCATTTTGTTTAAATTTGTGAAAATTTTATATATTTATATTTTTATAAAGAAAATTTTTTAGTTCAGCATATTTATAATAAATTATAAAGTGAACAAATTATAAATTATAAAGTGATTGAAAGAAAAATCACAATTTTATATGGCAATCATACCTTGTACTGCATACCTATTGAAACATATTTTTAAATTTTTATATGTAAGATATCAAAATTTAAAATTTTAAAATTTTGTTTTGTAAGTTTTTAAGTTTTTGGTTTTGTTTTGTAAAGTTTTAAATTTTACTTTGTAAGAAGTTCCGTACTTCAAAATCTCTAAAATACATAAAAATTGAAAAAATTGTTTTATAAATAGTTTTCCTTGGCATACATTACTATGTTAGAAGGGCTTGCACCACCTTCATATCCCGTTTGAAGATTATCGTTATATTCATAAATCATTATTACACATGAAAATTTATTTTTTTAATTTATATAAAAAAAAATAAATAAAAAATAAAATCACCCAGACCACTTTAAAAAATGTTTTCTATTAATTTTAATTAAATTTTATGTAGACCTGTATCTTGAATCTAAATTGTGTACACTTCACATAACGTACTGAAATTTAACACAGTAAGATAAATTCATAACTCACACTGAAATGCACTTCAAACAATTTTGTAATAATTGTCCTAATATACCCCAATTTTCTTGTGTGGAACAAAATACTTAAATACTGAATATTACAGAATGAATTAAATAGTGAATAATTATAGAATAATTAAATTGTGAATATTTATTGTACCATATTTCATGTGAAAATTCTTTTATGTATAAAAAGAACATATGTCAATTTTCTGATACTTAAGGGGCCGCTGCACAGAGCCTCTGAGATCTTGAAGCTAAGGTTAAATCAATGTAAAACTAATCCACTGATATCTCATTTCCATTTAAAGATTTTTTAATTTTGTTTTTTTCATAAAATAGTTACGACCTTTGTTGGTGGCCTGTATTTTGTACATTTTAGATATTTTTTGTCATTTAGTGCAAAAAGGAATTTAAATTTTAAAACGACAAAAAATGAAGGTACTTATATATAAAAAACTTTATAGAAAGAAAACGACAAACTGCTCTGGAATTCGAAAAAAGCGTTGCTATCCACGACAGTCCACGTTTCAATGATGCACAATTTTCAATTTTTTAAAATAAATTTCAATAACTGTTATTCCTTGTTTTGTACGATGAAAAATCATGAAAAAACTGCAATTTTACTAAAATCTCCGCCTCCGAAGTTGGATAGAATCAGAGAGAAAAATATAGGGGAAGAGAGAAGGGATGAGGTTGATTAATTGTTCTGCTGGTGACACTTTTATGGGTATTCTCCCCCTTTTCGGAACCGGTCAGATGAAGAAAAAAACTTTTTACAGTGGTGTGGTATTACTTTCTTGAGCTTGAAAGTCACAGGAACAAGAGGAACGAATCTGCTTTTTAATGATTTTTTACAATTATGTTTTTAATATTTTCACAAAAATTTTAAAGTTATAAATTAAATCTTGATTATTTAAAATGGGCTTCCGCCATTGGAAAAATAATCGAAAAAGCAATCATCTGGTATTATCAGCACTCCGAAAAAAAAATAAATAAATAAAGGACGAAATCTTGCAACATGTTTCTTTTATAATTCAATTGTTTAACATTATAAATGTGAAACAATGTTATATAACTTTAATATAAAAGTTTATATATTTTTCTTTTTAATAACATTTTTCTATTCCCTAAAAATTTTAAATATTATTTCAGAATAAATAACGTATGCATTGCTGAGAAACTCCGGTCCCGAACAAAAGCCCCACCGGACTAAAATCCCACTAAAAATATTTCTGTAAGCAGTTTACAAATAACGAACAAGCTAAAACAATCTATTTGCTACCTTCAATTAATTACTAACTTCAGTTGTCAGGTCCACAATAATAGTGGTCTTCAAATATATTATTTAAAAATATTTATTTTTTTCTCAATCTACTAGTTATATATACAGTAATATTTGGTATCTTTATTTATGCATTTTTTACTCTCATACCCATTTATATGATAGAAGAAGTATTGTTTTTTGGTCAAATTTTGGAAATTGAGTTTTTGCTACACTTACAAGTTTTGAGGTCCCCTGAATCCAAAAAACATGTTTTTAGCGGTTGGTCTGTGTCTCCCCCTCTCTCTCTCTGTGTGTTTCTGACTGCTATCAGCACGTCTCAAAAACAAATAGTAACATAAGGTCCAAACTCGGTATACTAAATGTGTATCATACAGCATAGGTGCCAAGTCTCCTCTTTTTTGGCGGTAGACTTCAATCCGAAAAAAAAAAAATTATAACTATTTTCGGTAATATTAATCGTCGAAAAACTATATAACATATTCCATTTAAAAATACTGGTGTTAATTATGATTTAAAAGTTTAAAATGTTGGCAGCTGTGATACAATTCGTTGAAATCGAGCAAAATATTCGTGTACACGACCATCCAAAAGAATTCAAATACATTACGTTGAATACATTACGCTAAATTTTGTATTCCATTGAATATAATTGATGAAATGAAGTAGCTATTTTACTACATCTACAAACATTGCACAGAAAATTTTTATACCAATACTGTGAAAAAAGCATTTTTAAAGTTCTATTTTCAACTCTGTTTTTCGTATAAAATCACGTTTTGAGGTGCCCTGATTACGCAAGTCTAATTTTTTGCAGTTGATCTGTTATGTGTATCTGTTATCAGCATAATTTAAAAACAAGGAAGTGTAGGAATTTCAAATCTGGTATTTTGAAGTTCATATGAGGTTGCCACTTAAAAAATTGATCAAGATTGGCAGGTTTAAAAGCAAATTAATAACAGCTTTATTTATTTATTTCTTAAATGTCTCTAGATACTATAATTGAACGGAGGTTTGAGGTGTGGTAGCAGTCCCCCTCACACAGAATTATATACCAAATAAAAGTGTTTATAATTTCTTTAGATTATTTTAAATTAAATTTTATTATCTTGACTGATTGATCTTAAAATTTAATATGCAATGTATTTTTAGATTACTGAATTGCAGGGTAGGAGAAAATTATGTGTGTGATACACCAGATTATGCTGATTTTATGTGTTTCTCAAAAGATATGTCGTTTTATTTAAACAGAAAAATGTTTATTTTTAACGACAGTTTGCCTGTTATTTTAAAGTTCGTTTTAATATTATGTTGTATCTTTATTTATTTATTTTTAAGTGGGGGATATTAAAAATTTGTGCTTTACTAGGTATCTGAAATAATTATTTATATATTATGATTGGTTGGAAGATTTGAGGCCGATTGACTCCGCAAGCGTCCTAGGCCTATAGGGGGAATGCCCTCCGTGGGGGTCTTTCTAAAGAAACCCAGTCTGTATTCACGCGAGTTTCGGAGAAAACCACGGAAAACTCCGAATGGCTAGGTCGCTGAGCGCGATCTGCGATCGAACCCGGCATCTTCCATCTACCAACTTTGAGCGTAAAACCGCTCGGCCGCTGGTGGGCGTTTATATATTATGAAAATATTATCAGAAACTGCTATGCATTCATTGAGGATGACAGTTTTGAGATATTTGTAAGAACTTCAGACTTTTCTTAAAATCTTTGATACAATTTCAAATTTTTTTTATTATAATAAAATTATTTTTGCATTTATGTAAACTGTTAGAAATGTTATGCATTTAATATACACATATATATGTTTCAAATCATTGTTGCTTCATTTTCTTAACTTGTAATATACCTGAACACTCTATCCTTATACGTTTTTCCAGTTTATGGAAAGCATGATATTTTATTTATGCTTTGTTTCCTCTTATATTTTTAAAATCCTTGAGTTCATTGAGAATATTGTCGAAATAAAAATATTTTTGAAATATTATCAGACTTTTTTTTCCTTTCCATATCCTACTTTCATGCTTGATCCGTCTTATTATTATTAAATATTAAGATTATATAAAAGAAGAGATTATATTAAGAAAATATAAAAATAAAAAAATTGCTGGTTGAAATTAATAGCCTTTCGTACTAAATTAAATTCTGTCTTACACAGATTTTTTTTTTTTTTTCCTTTCTCTCCCACGCTAAAGGCGGAAGATATCAAATCAGCTTTGAAAATTAAATTCATCACAAATTCATCAAAATCGTCGCTAAATAATTTGTCGAAAAAATATTACGTAAATATCTGAAATTTACTATTATTTTATTTTATTTTACTTTACCCGTTTCTGATCCCGATAACTGTTAATTATTTTTTTTTCTATTAGAATATTTCATTAGTTATATACTTTTCAGTATTATTAGTATGTTAATTTTTTATTACTTATTATTAGCATATTTCGCTCGCTTTGCTGGTCGCTATATTAAAATGATTTTTTTTTTTTTTTTTTTTTTTTTTTTTTTTTTTAAGAATCATTATAAATAAAAAGAAAAAAAGAAATACATTGAAATTGCTGTAAACCTCGTTTCGGGTATCCACTAACAGCGTTTTTTCCATTCGCGCTCCATCGAATCCAGGTTCTCGTTGCTTGTAAAAAAATCTTTTCCACGCACTTTTGGGTATTTATCCACGATAGGTGGAGGTGAAGCTGCTATTATTTGACAACTACGATTTTAAAGATGACTGTATTTCAGCACCTATTATTATTATTATTATTATTATTATTCTTTTTTTTTAGTTTTTGAAGCTAGCTGTTTACACAATATTACCGTATATGATTTCGACCAATTACTGCTATATGTCCAAATGTTTTTTCCTATTGCATACTATATTAAATAATTCTTTTTAACTTCACAATAAATCGTTAAAATAATTCTCCTTGTGCACTTTTATACGAAATTTCGTCCTATACCACCATGTATAAATTTTGAAATGGCAAAGCCACTTGTTAGACGATTTTCCTTAAAAATCAATAGGCACTACTTTATGACAATGTGAAACTATCTACCAATTTGTATGACATTCTGTGCAGTAGTTTTTGTGATACAGTTGCCACAAAATTTTTGTCTCTCTCTCACACACACAGACACACCGACAGACATTTTCTAAAAATGATTAAATCATGTTACTGACATCTGAAAATGTGTAAATCCATAAAAGTTCTTTTTATGCGTTCAGTGTGTCTTCTTATTGTGCATTTCCTACAATCTGCAATAGACATTTTTTAAATAAAGATTTTTTTGATACCCCCATTCATTGATTCGGCAAACAATTACACGTTTTAAAGAAAACAGCCAAACTGGTCTTTACATAGAACGGCATTTATTCTTTACTTGTTTCAAACTATGCGTAAAATTTATTTTTTCTGTATGCCTTATTACAATTGTGACTAAGCCCCAAATTAACTAAAAAAAAGTCAATAATAAATTTAATCTATTTTTTTTTTTTTTTAACAAGCAGTTATATACTAAAAAATTCATCTCCCAAATAGTAACAGAAATTTAAAAGTCACCCAGAGAGGTCATATAAATTAGCTGTAACGCAACATGGTCAAGTATTGCGAATTTCTTTCTAATTAAAAAAATAAATAGATAAAATAAAAAACTGTTGATTTTAAGCGTAATATATATAATTTAAAAAAAAAAAAGTGGTATTAAATATTATGTATTTTAATTTGACACTAAATATGGGCTTTCTATAATATTTTATTATTCCTATTTAGTGAAAGGCAACGCAGGGAACAAGTGGCCAGAGCCCCGCAGGGATTAGTAAGAAAAGCGGGTCGGGAGAGGCGAAGCCACCTTCTGGAGTTGGTGAGAGGAACGATAAGGGGGCCGAGCCCTCCAATTATGCTAATATATATATATATAGTTAGGGGAAAAATAAATTAAAAGTAAATTACGCAGAATCATTCGTTCGGAAACAGGTTTGTTATTTAAAAAAATACAGGGGGGGGGGGGGGGGGGGAATCTTCTTCTTGCTTAATTTTAATTTTAATTTTTTCTTTGTTTCTCTTGAAACAATTTCGTTACCGAAAATCATTTCTAACACCTCTAGTTCAGGAGATGAGGGAACGAAGTGAATTTCAAACTTCAGAATTAGTTATATTAACACAGGAAGAGGTAAATACTTCGCATATATATCTAATGACGCAATCAGAAAATTTCAGGTGTGAGAAAGCCGGTGGTGCGAGGGTAGATAACTCCAACACATAAACAAGTTTGGTGAAAAATATACTGAATGGTAACCTATTGCTATACATATTTATATTGTGTAAAATAAATAAAAATATTAAAAATATATGTTAAATGAAGATAACATTTAAATGATGTCGTTTTGAATAGTATTATTACAGCTAGTTATTATGTAAAATATCTTTCATACAGTGTGACTATATTCTAATTTAAAACCTTGTATCATCTAAAGACTTATTTGGCAGTGTTTGACAGAAAAATCAAAAATTAAAATTTTCACTTATGAGACTGAAAGTATTGTAATAAATGTATCAAATTTTTGTTATTATACATATACAGATGTATGTACTCATGCGCGTGAGTATGTATATATATATATATACACACACATGCTCGCACGCTCATAGATGATTTTGTATTTTGTAAACATATTCTCATTTCATATTCTAAGAAATAAATAAATAAAATCCTAACAGTAAAGACGTTGTTCCACTTACAATACGCAATGCCCACAATTATTGCTGTGTGTAAAAAGATTACAAATTATACGAATCCCTATATCGACTTTGCATCGATCGGGCAATGAAAATGAATTGAAACGTTTTCTGACAGAAAAAGGTACTAATGAATCTTTGACTATAGTAAAGCTTTCTTATCTACCGGAAATAATTCTTGTCCGGTCAGATCCCCCCACTCATTCCCTTCATAGACCTTATATACTAGACAACGCTACCAATACGGCTGACCATTACAGCGAATGTCTTCAACATGAGGGTGTAATGTAATCTGATACCTCCATCCTTTGTTCTGAGTCTCGGAAGTCACGTGATCTTGGCCTAGGGGTGATTCCTCTCTCTCTCTCTCTTTTTTCCCGTATGCAAGCATAATCTCATACTTCTCTGACTGAAGTAAGAATTCAAACGCAATTTTTTCGCTTGCAAAATGATTTATCATAATTTTTTTTTCTATGTAATTAATCTATGAAAGTTTAGCTTTCCATCCATGTGTAAATCTAAATGCTAAAATAAAAAGTGCGTGCACAATAAAAATATTAAAAAACACAAAATTCGTTCCTACAGAAAAATAACATAGTGATCATTCTCCACTCTTCCTCTAGACCAACATCACGTGACAATTTTGCTGGGGAAGCTCGTTCATGATGCAGTCAAATAACGAGGGGAAATGCGTTGTCTAGTATATAAGGTCTATGATTCCCTTTATCTCCTTAGTCACCCTTTCATCTTGCGGTTTGCCCCCGGGTTAAATTTGGACATCAGAGGCACATTTGTATTGTCCACAAGCTGAAGTGTGACACTATTGGATTTTGTGGAATGTCAATCACCCTGAATAAGACACGCCCTTTGTTGGCAACACGAGTTTTTTTGGAGTACGATTTTACTTTCCAGACCTGTCAAGCGGAGCCTGCTGACTAAAGATTTTGAAACATGCTAACAAGAAATTTCACCCGTAGACGTAATATATTTCAGTTTTCTTAGGTATCCCTAATACCAACTGTTTGTCTGATCTTAATAAAAATTTAAAAGTCATTTTCTCATTCGATAGACATGAAAAAGTATCAAATTTAGAATACCTAGTCTGAATAACCAATTAATAGCTGTTTTTCAGATATGATGATAAATGACGCGCTGATTCACATAAGAGGCACACAGACCAATCGTTAAAAACCTGATTTTATATTTCAGTGGATCTCAAAACGTTTAATTGTAACAAACACTCGTTTGAAAATTTTGACTCAAAACAATACATAATCGTTAGAGGATGTAAATGATGAGAAAAATGTTATATCAAATCACTCTTTTGAATTTACTCGTATCATTAAAATTTTGAAATGCCATCACCATATAATATACATATATATCTCAATTCCGAATTTGAATTGAGTATCATCCTGAAATCATTCATTTTTAAGTTTGACAGATAACAGACAGGCACGCAAACATACAGACTTATTGTTAAAAACCTGTTTCTAGAATTGGGAGAATCATAAAACGTGCTGTTCATAGCAAGAATTTGCTTCTTAAATTATTCTCCATAATTGTACCATCTGTAGGTAATATCAATAAGAGAAATTAACTTTCATTCCAAGGAATTTATTTTTCTGGTCAAAGTATAAGTTAGTGAGGCATTTTCATGAATTTAATATAATAGGAAAGGAATACCTTATAATAATTTGTGGTTTTTTTTTTATACTGCCTACAAATTGTTTACGCACCATACAGTGTACTTAAATTTAGAACACAAAAAGTTTATTATGCAACTAGTTGCCGAAACGTCAGTGGAGGCCCTTTGTTGAGACTCAAAACGGTTTTTGGTTCTGTCTGTGCGTTTGTCTGTCGCGCGATAGCGGCCGCAAAAATCTTCCTATTGACTGGACATGTTCATGTGCCCCACGGAATCAGTTATATAGTTTTGAGTGTGCATTCCATTTGTAGTTCGTGTACAGGGACACGCCAAAGTTTTTTTTTATCATTACGGCCTATGGGAAGAATTTGTTTGTCGCGCGATAGCGTCCGCAAAAATCACGCTACTGACTTGCAATTTGGTTCACATATTCATAAGCCCAACGGAATTAGCTTATAGTTTTAGGTGTGTATTCCATTTGTAGTTCGTGCACAGGGACACGCCAAAGTTTTTCTATCATTAGGGCTTGTGGGAAGGATTTGTATGTACCGCGATATCGACCGCAAAAATCACGCTATTGACTTGCAATTTGGTACACATATTCATGAGCCCAACAGAATTAGCTGTATAGTTTTAGGTGTGCATTCCATTTGTAGTTCGTGTACAGGGACACACCAAAGATTTTCTATCATTACGGCCTATGGGAAGAATCTGTATGTACCGCGATAGCCACCGCAAAAATCAAGCTATTGACTTTCAATTTTTGCCGAAACGTGAATGGAGGCCCTCTGTTGAGACTCAAAAGGATTTTGGGTTCCGTCTATCCGTCTGTCTGTCGTGCGATAATGGCCGCAAAAATCACGCTATTGACTTGAAATTTTGTACACATGTTCATGATCCCCACGACATTAGCTGTATAGTTTTGGGTGTGCATTCCATTTGTAGTTCGTGTACAGGGACACGCCAAAGTTTTTTTATCATTACGGCCTATGAGAAGATATTGTATGTACCGCGATAGCGGCCCCCAAAATAATTCTATTGACTTGTAATTTGGTACACATATTCATGAGCCCAACGGAATTAGCTGTATAGTGTTAGGTGTGTATTCCATTTGTCGTTCGTGTACAGGGACACGCAAAAACTTTTCTTATCTTTACGGCCTATGGGAAGAATTTGTATGTACCGCAATAGCGGCCGCAAACATCCTTCGATTGACTTGCAAATTGGCGCATACGTTCCAGTTTTGCATATAAGCAGCTGTATAATTTTTATTGCTATATTTTTTATAAACTGTGTACAGGGACACGCCAAAATTCTTAACATTACGGCGTATGGGGTGAATTTCGTTTAAACGCATATTAATATCATTACTTTGCAATGAAGAAAATGAAACTAGCGTACATGAGTAAGATGCTTAAACTTATGTTGTCTGAAGAAAATATGTGCTCTTAAGCTTTCTAATTAATGTACAGGATCTTACAAAAGTGTTGTGACAATGTCATGTAGTCATCCAAACGATGTTACATTTGGAACAATTATTAATTTTAAACGCAAAATAAGCTGAATAGTTTTTACTGGTGAATACAATGTTTATGGTTCGTTTACAAAGACACACGCAAGAATTTCGTAACTTTAGAGCCTATGGACAAATTTTTAATTTAAGCGCGCACTTTAATGCGTTTAGGCTGAATTGAAATTAATAAAGCTAACATACATTATAAAGATGCTTAAAATCATGTTTACTCTTAAAAAGGGTTATGTATAGACTAAATAATTTATGGGACCACGCAAAATAATTCCGAGTATCTACTGTAATCATCCAAATGATGTTAAATTAGTTTGAAAAATTAATGAGTTATAATTAATTAGGTTTATTCTTATTATTGGCGTTTATAATGACTGTGGCTACTTTTCCAGGATACATGAAAGAATTTCGTATTATTACAGTCTATAGTCGATATTTCTTAAAAGTGTATTTTAACATGGTTACACCCCATCAAATGTAATGAAATTTTTTTAGAATTTTAAAAGCATGTTTTGCCGTTGAAAATTGTGGGCATAGAATTGGTAATTAGTTTAAAGGTTAAGCAAAATATTTCCAATATGCTATGTAATTTTTTTTGTATGAAATTTCGTAGTTATGAAATTTGGTATTAATGAATTTCAGGGAAAAAATAAAAGACCGTTGTTTATTAAGAATACATATTGTTGCGTACTTGGTGGTTCGTAAGTTGTCCGAGAATGAAAGGCGAAACTTGCAAAAATTAAGTGATTTATTCACAGAAAGTTCCAGAAAAATACAGGTCTATAAACCAAATATGAGCTTCAATTCAACCAATAAACACAGCTTAAACAACAGCAGTTAACAGCAAAACAACAGTACAAACTGTTTAGCAATAACGCATAAAGCAAGTATCATTCAAAGAGGATCAAAGCAAAGCAAGTATTTGACGAAACTCACACAGATCTGAGACTGACCGCCTTGGCGAAAAAAATGCTCCTTTTATACTTTTCTATCGAACCCAGACTGTTCTGGAAAATTCTCGTATCTCATCAGCCAATGAGATTAAAGCTTCCATATTTGGTATATCACTAATAAAGATTTTCTCCTCGAGGTCGCCAAAAAAGCCAAGGGAGGGAACAGTCGCCAAATTTGGCGCCAAATCCATTTCTACCCTTATTGGAGCTTTCTAATGCGTTTTAAAGGGTAAATTAGGCTAAAGGCTAAAACGACTAGAAATGCACAAAATTAGCATTTTATCAACTTACTAAGCCTCTTTGAAACAATTTATAGAAAAATAAATACAATTATTTACAATTTCGTAACACTTTATATGATATACAGATAGGTATACAAAGAGAGATACTGCGGGGGGTTGAGGGGAGCGGCAGCCCACTTAGGTATGTATCTGACTATGGTAACAAGTCGATCGAATCAATATATACTATTATATAATAAGGAATAAATAAATATGACCTATTGAATAATGTCTGATGCAAATAGGACGTTGAGGCTCCTGATCTGCAGATCCACTAGTTATTATTACGTAACAAGCTACATACCTCTGTTCTATAGAGTTAGAACATCTTTCTAACATTTATTTTTTAGTATTTCTGATAGCAGACGCACAGAGGGACACACAACCACAGACTAACGGCAAAAATATTTGACTTTCGGATTTATGTTACTTCAAAAAAGGGAAATTTAACAAAAATTGAATTTTTTAAATTTGATCCTAATAACAATATTTTACTGTATAAGAGTGCAATGTAGGAGAAAGTAAATTAAAAACATTGCTCTATTCATATAGCATTTAAAAATTTTTACAGAATCTCCTTTCAAAATTATATTTAAGCGAAAAAGCTTTCTATTCATATAGCTTTATTTTGTATTTAAAAAAATATTTGCAGTCGTTTTTCTTCTATTGTCAATAATATAATTGCATAAAATCATGAAAAGTATTACAGCTATGAGCCAAATACAATGAAAATGTGTTAATAGGGAATACAGATTGTACCAATTCATATATTATAGGATATTGTATTATTATAAAAGTTGCTGTATAAACATTACGTAGGAACGACGTTTAACATTTTTTATATCATCCAATTAGTGCAGTTATTATTTTAATAACTTTTACCACTACTTCTACTAATATTTCAAATTTTGATTATTTATTTATTTAAGTAATTCATCTTTATTGTGTATTATTATTTTTTATTTATTTTTTAATTATTTTGTTCAATTTAATTATTTAATTATTTTTATATTTTATTTAGTTTATTATTATTTTTTTAGATTAAATTCATTAATATTATTTATTTATTTTATTTTATTCATTAATAATTTTTTTTTTCATAATATATATAATATTAGATAATAATAAGGTTTAATTTTAATTTGACAGAAGAGAAGGTATTGCATATTTATTTCCTGAAAAATGAAATGATGTTACAAAAAACCTAGCATTCAAAATAGAACGTTTAATGTTAAAATTCCACATATTTTTATTCACGAAACTTGAGATATACTTTCCTATCGATCATTTTACCTGTCACACTCCATTCTTATTTTAAAATCCAGTAATTTATCTAATATACTTCATTTCTAAACAACGTCTCTAAAAATAGAAAAGGAATTGAGAAAAACAAGAAAGCTTTTTTTTTTTCTCTTTTTGTATAAAATTAGTTGAATTGCCTTTACTTTAACAGTGTTTAAGTAATTTATTTTATTCACGTTTCTTCTATAAAAGGAATTTATTATGAAAACTTCTACAAATAATTAAGTAATCAAACTTTGATCTACAAATTATGTGAAAAGAAAAAAAAAAAAAAAAAAAACACTGTTGAATCAAAGTAGTAGGCCAAAATCAAATTCGCATTAACTTATATTAAAGCACTAATAATAAAATGCTTGATTTTTAAATATGGTAATATCGTTTTGCATACACCTTTTATATTTTGAAAAAGTGTTTCACATACTTTTTCTCATCAGTGTACGAGATTTATCTTTAGAAGTATGTGTTAAAAATACATATATTTAAAAATATCTCTCTTTTTTTTTCTGTTGAATTCATTTTATGAATTCTTTATAAATTCCCGTCATTAATTATTATTTCAGTTCACTAAAATTTTTTAATTAGTTTCATGAAATGAACATCTTGTTATTTTAACTGATAAACACCTTCATGTATTTCAAATATTAATTACTAGCAAAATAAGGTTGCAATGGGTTTTTCACATAAACAAATCGGAATAATTTAGTAAAACAAGTATGCTAACGCAAAATGACTTAATAATAATAATAATAATAATTAGGTTCACCTCATCAACGAAAATTTAGTGGTCTAGAAAGACTACCTTGGTTATGATACAGCAGCCCCAAAATATAAGAAGATAGACAATCGTATACTAATGCACACCGTATATATATTTTAACGCATTAATCAACAGGGGCTGACCCAGGCAAAAATTCGAGCTGATTAGCTGCCCCTTCACAAAATTACATTTCATAAAATGGGCCCCTTTACAGAATTCAAATTCATAACAGCAGCCTTTTCACAAAATTTCTTTTTATGAAAATTATTTTTTATAATATGTATATATATATATATTTTCTTGTTTTTAATATTATTTCAAATTATTGTATATGCTTTCTTTAATAAAACACTACTAATTCAATATTAAACGCTATACAGAATGATTGTTAATGCGGAAGTTTTTACTCGTTAATTCTTTCACAAAAAAAAAAAAAAAAAAAAAAAAAAAAAAAAACATAAAATTCGGCCCCGAAAATAAAAACCTGGATTGAAACCTGAACAATGTTTTATACTTTCATTTTAAGGTAGATTAAACACAATCTACGTGTTTTTGTTTCGTTAATTGTGATTTCCGAAAACGTAGAAAACTAAATTTTAGCAATTAGTAGTTAATTTAAACCAAAGGTTATACTTTCCGACATTTTTCCCATATACTTTCATGAATGAGGATTTTTTTTTTTTTTTTCTTGTCACCACTATTTTTATTTTTATTTTATTTCGAATTTTCGACTTTCTTCAGAAATTTGTATATACTGTCCATACACTTATTTATAGACTTTAAATGAGCCTTAACTTATTATTACTAGTATATAACCCCGTCAAAAATGACGGAATGTGAACGATAAATCTTGAAAACAATGTTTAGATCATGATGGTTACCACATGATCATTAAAATATATTTTCAATTTTTGTTTATAAATCAAATGTGTTTCGATATTTTATAATTTTCGTTCTGAAATTAAAAAAATTCTACCCGATCAATAAATATGAATGACAATAAAAAAACTGCTGGTTGACAAAAAATATAGGCCCGAGAACACAACAGCAACAACACATCCCAGTGTTCTATTAAGTGCTCTATACGCAAGCGAAGTGTGACGTCACTGACCGTCCGTGGATGCAAGAAAATTATTTCCTATGTTAATCGCCGATTGGATTTTTTGTAAAAAACTATTAAAAATCCAGGAAAATTTATTTCCCGATTTAAATCACCATATTTGGGTATATATATGTATTACTTATCATGTGCATGTGTTAGATTGAGTTATTTTGCTGTCAAATTGACAAAATTTTAATTTTAAATTTCGAAACCCTGTTGTCCTTGGCATTTTTGTATTTGGCGATCAAAAACGTACTACGAAAATATACATGCCAGATGTATATTTACGTAATATGCATTGCACGAAATATTGTTTCATATTATTCCTTACTCTCTTAAAATTACTCTTTTTAAAATAACCATGATTTTTGAAAGGAATGAAATTATATTCGCCAGATAATTTGGCGATATATATATATATATATTTTTTTTTTCTGCCGAGGATGACCGATATCAAATCTATTCCGCTGCAACATATTAGTATCTTATATCAGATATTTTATTTAGACATTTGAAAACAAATTTCACTTCAAATTATGAAAGAATATTCATCATTTTCCTTTTAATTAGTATATTAGTTGGATATTTATTGTGTAAATATAATCCTTTGAAATGAAATGTTTATGTTTTCAATGGAATATGAAAGATTGCCATTTTTTTTTTTTATCCAGAGGTTTGAAATTAAAAATTCAAATTTAATCAATTTTAGAACAAAAAACAACTTAATCTAACGCATGCACATGAAAACTAATACATATCTATACCTAAATATGAGGATTAAAATCGGGAAATAATTTCCCTCGATTTTTAATAATTTTTTACGAAAAATCCAATGGTGTTTAACATAGGAAATATTTTTCTTGTATCCTCGAACGGCCAGTGACGTCACCACTTCGCTTGCGTATTTAAAGTCCTCATAATAAGAAAAAACGATTCACTTCATTTTACCAAAATAGTTTTTTTTAAGACTATCGTAGATCCTGTTTTCAAATTTTCTAACTAACTATCCAATAACAGCAGACACTCCATACTAACCCAAATTCACCTCTACTCGATACCTCTAACCAGCTATCTCACCCACAACATCGACAAAATATCCGGGATCCAGCTCGGGACTTTCTCATTCTCAACCGAACATTCTACCTTGACTCGACATTATCACCTTAGACTACTCTACTTTCAATACTCATTTCAACTAGTGACCTTCACTTGCCCAACCAAGCATTCTATCCCAACTATCACTTTACACTAATTTCAAATCTAAAATCAACTGACGGCATTTACGTACTAAACTCGACCCCAATCATACCTTACAATGTAAACAAACAATGAAGCTTGATAAAAATATTTAAAGGCTTTAATACGTTTTTACAAATATTTTAAGATTTTTAAGGCTTTAATAAGTTTTAGAAATATTTTAAGCGTTCTTTTAATGAAACAGTCAAAGAGTCGTTTATTCGGAATTAAAGAGTTGTCCATTTGTAATTTGTATTTTCTGAATGACAACAGTTTTGGTTTGTTTTTATTTGGTATTGCGTTGTTTATAATCATGAAGTTACATAATTCTATTTATAGGTTCATGTTTATAATAGTCAGTGATCCGTTGTAGTTAATTTAGACATTTAAACATTACAATTTAATAGTTTTTCAAGGTTTTAGAGAAAATAAATAAGAATATGTGTAATGCAAAACATATATGAAAATGATATGTATGTTTCCGTAAGTTGAATTGAACAAACGGGGAAAAAAATGGCTGCCAAAAGTTTCTGTTTTGAAGCGGCCTAACCGGAATCGTTCATGACAGATGAGGGTCATTATTATTATTAATAATTAGTTCTGGCCCCCCTCAACCCCCCGTTTCATTAATGCACCTACATTTATATAGAAGTTAATTCGGTTATAAAAAAATTATTCAGCTTTTAAAAAATAATTTATTAAAATTATTATTTAAAAAAAGTTATCTTGTATGATAATACAGACGCTTTCCATATTAGAGAAGTAGTATAACACTAAATATCCAAAAAAAAAGTTGAATTTATTCTCAATATTAAAGTAAAAAAAAAATAAAAAATAAAAAAAAATATTTGTTAAAAATGAAAAAAATCGATCACTTTATTTTAAATTATCGCAGATCGATGGTTCAACCCTTCGTTTTAAAGTTATTGGCGAACTCTTTTGAAAGATACCCATCATGAAAATTTACTCCCCTCGAGGGGGGACATCTCCCCCCAGGGGGGTAGGCGAGGCTCCTACATAGACAATTTTTTTTTCCCAGTTGAATATCTCTATTACAAAAAAATATATATTCGTTTCATTTGGTTTAGTGCAGTCTATAGATGTTAAATTCTACTTACCTGCAACTTCCCCCATAGACGTACAATGTATTTGAATACTTTTGAATGTCCCTGTACACGAACCATTTGCTTCATCTTAACGAAAACTTACTGTAGCATTCCTATATGATACACATTTAGAATACTGAGTTTGGAATTTCTGCTACTATTTGTTCTTGAGATATGCTGATAACAGGCACACAGACATCCACACAGACAGACAGACAGACACAAACAGAGATTATTCGCTAAAAACGTGATTTTCGTATTCAATGGACCTCAGATCATGTAAGTATAACAAAAACTCAAATTCGAAAATTTGACCCTAAAACAATACTTTCTCGACCCTATGGGTAAGAGAAAGTAAAAAACGATTCACTTCATTTTACCAAAATACTTTTTTTAAGACTATCGAAGATCCTGTTTTCAAATACGGAAGCGAAGTGTGACGTCACTGACCGTCCGTGGATGCAAGAAAAAGATTCCCTATGTTAATCGTCCATTGGATTTTTTGTAAAAAATTATTAAAAATAGAGGAAAATTATTTCCCGATTTTAATATCCGTATTTCGGTATAGATATGCTATCGAATCCATGTGTTAAATTGAGTTATTTTGCTGTCAAATTGACAAAATTTTAAATTTAAAAACTGTGTCATCTTTGGCGTTTTTTGTATTTGGCGATAAAAACATACTACGAAAATATGCATGTCAGATGTTTATTTTCGTAATATGTATTGTCCGAAATATTGTTTCATATTATTCATCGCTCTCTTAATATAAGTTGTTAAAATAACCATGATTTTTGAAAGGAATTAAATATGTTCGCCAAATAATTTGGCGATATTTTTTTCCGCCAAGGATGACAGATATATTAAATCTATTCCGCTGCAACATATGAGTATCTTATATCAGACATTTTATTTAGACATTTGAAAACAAATTTGACTTCAAATTATGATAGAATATTTATCATTTTCCTTTTGATTAGTATATTAGTTGGATATTTATTGTGTAAATATCATCCTTTAAAACGAAATGTTTATACTTTCAATCGAATATGGAAGTTTGTCATTTTTTTTCTAGAGTTTTGAAATTAAAAATTCAAATTTTATCAATTTTACAGCAAAAACAACTTAACCTAACGCATGCACACGATAACTAATGCATATCTATACCGAAATATGAGGATTAAAATCGGGAAATAATTTCCTCAATTTTTAATAATTTTTTACAAAAAAGCCAATGGGCGATTAACATAGGAAATCTTTTTCTTGCATCCACTGACGTCCAGTGACGTCATCACTTTGCTTGCGCATTTTCTAACTAACTATCCAATAATTACAGACACTTCATGCTAACCCAAATTCACCTCTACTCGATACTTCCAACCAGCTATCTCACCCACAACATCGCCAAAATATCCAGGATCCAGCTAGGGACTTTCTCATTCTCAACCGAACATTTTATCTTGACTCGACATTATCACCTTAGACTACTCTACTTTCAATACTCATTACAACTGGTGACCTTTACTTGCCCAACCAAACATTCTATCCCAACTATAACTTTACACTAATTTCAAAACTAAAATCAACTGGCGACATTTACGTACTGAACTCGACGTCAATCATACATTACAGTGTAAACAAACAATGAAGCTTGATAAAACTATTTAAAGAATTTAATATGTTTTTGCAAATATTTTAAGAGTTTTAAGGCTTTAATATGTTTTAGAAATACTTTAAGCGTGTTTTTTTTTTTTTTTTTTTTAAGAAACAGTCAAAGAGTCGTTCATTCGGAATTAAAGAGTTGTCCATTTGGAATTTGTATTTTCTGAATGGCAACAGTTTTTTTTTTGTTTTTATTTGGTATTGCGTTACTTATAATCATGAAGTTACGTAATTCTATTTATAGGTTCATGTTTATAATAGCCAGTGATCCGTTATATTTAAATTAGACCTTTAAACATTACAATTGAATAGTTTTTCAAGGTTTTAGAAGAAATAAATAAGAATACGTGCGATACAAAACATATTATATGTATGTTTCCGTAAGTTGAACCAGCTCAGTGAGTTGAACAAATGGAAAAAAAAAATGGCTGCCAAAATTTCTGTTTTGAAGCGGTCTAACCGGAATCGTTCATGACAGATGAGGGTCATTATTATTATTAATTATTTTTGGATTACTTACTTGCCGTGCAATATTTTTCTAAGTTTCTTGAAAGCTCGATGCAATTTTTTCTACTTTCTATAGTTATTTGGAAAAAAAATTGGTAATATTCAAAACCCTAACGCAAAAATAAGATAATCTCTTTTAGTCATTTTTTAAGCAAAGGAAACTGAATAGTGTAAAATTAAATGAGTTGTTTATAAAATGTATTGCATTGAAAAAATCGATTATAAGAAAGATTACATAAATCGACAAAGAAAACCAGCAGGCGATATGGAGCAAGAATCACATTTTCAAGCAGTATTATTGGCTTTGGGGAGAAGTATGTATTTTGAACAACAAATTTCTAAGAAAACCAAGGACCGCAATTCATACATGGCTCATTGACAGGCAAACTTTTAACTAACTGAAAGCTTTCATTATGAATAGAAGAGGCAATCAGTTTCAACAGCATGGTGTATTTTTATAACCAAATGTTTCCAAGTGGCTCATATAAAAAAACTATTTGTTTATAAATGAAAAAAAAAAAAAAAAAAAAAAACAGATAAATTGCGTTCGTAAAAGCAGTAAAAGAAAAACATATTCATTATTATAAGTGTGATTTTCGAAATAAATAACATTGAATTTAGAATAAACTACTCAGACGTACAAATTTTACCATGTATGAAATAATCAAATTTTTTTTTTCTAAAAATATGTTGTATGCAAACGCCAAACACTGAAGAGGGAAAGAAAATCACAGCAACAATTGTTAGGGTAGCACGACCCTTCATCAGGCAAAAAAAGTAGACAAAGTGTAGCATTTGTGTGCGTTGCTGCTTTGTGAAGCCAATGATAAACTATTTTTTCCCTATTTTACTACTCAAAATGGAAATTTATATTCTGAAATATAGAATAAAGTTTTGTTATTGTAAAATAGAAAAAGAGATTTGTATCGTATTTCGAACGGAAAAGCGATGTCCTCTTTCCCTTATATAAAAAACCCCTCATACTACACTGGTGTACAAAATTAAAGCAATAACTTGTTTTCTCGTTTTCTTCTTTTGCGCGTAATTTTTAAACAAATGAACATAGTAACATAAAATTTGGATGGCATGTCCGTTATCTTAACATCAATCGAATTTTATATAACTTTAGCATAAGTTATATTTTTTAAATTAATAATTATTCAAATTTTCTGAAAAGTAAGATTTGGAAAAAATGGAAAATTTCAACAATTTTAGAAAAGAAAACTTAATGAAAAATGGTCATAAGAAGGATGCATTACAGACAGGTTAAGATGCACATACATGCATGTGTTAGAATAAAACCGGATTTTTCTGCTTGTATTCACTTTTCTGTTTCTTCTTTTGCCTTATTTTTTTCGCATGTGAATAACTTTTTAAAAAACATACATGCAAATATGAAAATTGGTTAAGACATTATAAAATTTTTTATCGGCATTTTTATTGTCATGGGGAAGCTCATAGTTTACAAATTAAAAATTATATTTTTTCTAAAAGACTTATAAAAGAAAAAAAAATACAAAAATAAAAATCCGGATTTAGTTTGATATTTGAACACATGTGCGTCTTCACCTACCTGTAATGAATCCTTACCACTATCTTTTCTTAAGTTTTCTTTTCTAAAATTGTTGAAATTTTTCATTTTTTCAAAAGCTTACTTTTGAGAAAAATTAAATAATTGCTAGTTTAAAAACTATTACTTATGCTAAAGTTTTATAAAACTCGATTAATGATATAACAAACATGCCATTCAAATTTTGTGGTTAATGTTCATTTGTTTAAAAGTTATGCACAAAAGAAGAAAATGGGAAAGGAGGTAGTTCCTTTAATTTTGAACGCCAGTGAATGTTCAGATGGCCAGATAAAATTTAGTAAACATCTGCATTTAGCAGAAAGGTCCATCTTGATCGCCATTAAAAGTGTATGGCATTGTTTTCTAGATTTGAAAAGTAGTTACCAAGCTGCAACATGGATAGAAAATTACGAATAGGTTTATTATTTGTCACTAAGTTAAACTGATTATATCATGATATAATTTACTTTAACTTAGTTCAAAACGTTATTTTGTTATCTTCCTAAGACAAACCTTCTACACTACAAGAAAAATGTTCTTTTCTTAAATTTGTCACAACTGTTCACATCACTACTGTCTCTTTTCAGATTGTTTTATTTAGACACAGAAATGACACTGATGAAGGAAAAAAGATATATCTGTCTCTTTCCTTTTAATTCTTTAAATTATTTTTATTTTATTATATATCTGTAACTGTTTCTTAATCGAATTCTCTGCTTATCTTCGCCTACAGTGTCGCCAGATTAGGGACGTTTTTATTCAATAGTCACTAATAATTTTGAGAAGTGATATTCGATAAGTATAATACACGATTAATCTCCGAAGTGATTAGGCAACTGTTACAATTAAAAATTAATGGTGGATATTTAAAAAAAAAAAAAAAAAAAAAAAGTCCCCAAATTTGGCAACACTGCGTCGCCGAAAGCCTAAGTCAATGTTATTCTAATTCTATAGGGAATTCCATTCCATTATAGCCCATCAACTAATATATATATATATATATTTAAACAAGTTTTCACATTAAGAAAATTCAAAATTGTTAAACTGCTTATCGTCTTCTATTTTTTTTTTTTTTTGTTTAATAATTTTTTAATATCCTATTTTTGAAGCGGTTAAATGCGAATTTTTACGAAATGAAATTTTGCATTTTACAAACTTAAATCATATTTGTGGGGAAAAAATGAACTTTTTATAAAACGTTATTCAATTTAACAGTTGTATGTAAAAACAGAATTTAAAAATATGTGCTAGTTAATGAATTATAATGGAGAAAAATTCCCCATAGAATAACACGGGTTCTGGCTTTCTTCGAGAGTCCTGGAGAGTGTTGTATATATATATAAAGAGAGAGACACGTTGTCTAAAACGTAAAGATAATTTTTTTTTCCCCATTCAAAGCGTTTTACTGACAAAATCTTAATGGCGCATGCGCAGACGTTTTTTCCGCACAATTCAAAAACTAATCAAAATTTTGAAAATTTTCTATAGATATAATTTTAAGTTAGATGAAGACCTAAATTCCTACCAAGTTCCGTTGAATTCCGCCCAGCTGTTGTCCGGACAAAAATAGCGACATACATACACGATGACACACACACACACATAGGCAAAAATTTCTGAAATCATTTTTTGGCTTTCATGGTGTGTGAAACGTGAAGATATCGCAAAAAAAAATTTTCTGACAAATTTACAGACAAAAGTCTGATTTTATTAATATAGATTATTTAACTCAAAAATGTCACACCTGTTTCATAGTTAAACTTTGAACGACATTAATTATTTTTGGGAAAAAAAAAACTTTTAAAAACATACTTTTTTATGTGTTCATATAGACTACAGTCATGGAAAACTACTATCATACCACATGTAGAACTATCATAACTTTACTAAAAATAAACAAACGTATAAATCATTGTAAATCATAATAAAATTTTATAATTTAACGTGTGTTATAAGGATTTTTGAATAATATTTTTTAATAACATAGAAGCAAGGAAAAACAATTTTAATCACGAAGTTATGTAACAGCTTACATTGGCTCGACCTACCAATGGACGAGCGATTCTCCGCTCAAGGCTGATAGACTGGAAGTGCCGAGTTCGATCCCAGGTACTGCTCGTTGTCTTAGCTGCTCGGAGTTTTCCCTGTTTCCCTCCGAAACTCGCCTAAACATGGGATAGAGCCCCTCAGAGAGACACCCACGGAGGGCATCTTTCCTTAGGCCAAGGTCCTTTGTACAGACAATTGGCCTTAATTCCAACACCAACAACAATAACGACTTACATTGGCTTATTGGCTTATTTGGTGCTTCATATGCCTTTTCCATTCACACGAATACCTTCTCACTCGAATCGACCTTCTAAAGATCTAAAGGACCTTTCACAAAGGATTTTGTTGAGGTACTGCATGTCAGTATCTCATTCCATGCTATTTAAATAGAAGATCTAAACTGAGAAACAGTACGATATTGTGTTCCGTTTCAGTAATCTTTTCATACTGCGATCATCCACATGTACTCTATGAATTTAAGTCTGAATTTTGGACAAACACTCAGGAAAACTGACATTATTTTCATATTTAAAGATCTCATAAAAAAAATACTATTGTAAAAGTCACTCGCTCTGCAAAAACATTACCTTTCCAGATAGTCAAAAAAAAAAAAAAAAAAGGATTCATATCGAAATTCTCCACCGCTATTAATTCTCAGGAGCTCAATACCTTGCTTAATGAAAATCTGCCAATAACTCTGCATATATCTTTCTAATAAATCCTAATCGCTCTCAACAATCCGTGGTAGCTGTGTTAGACATTTGGCTGCATTATAATTCTATAGTTTAAAGTATTTTTACGGTGGGGTGCGTAAATAATATTTTACTGTTTACTAACTAAATTTTTCTTAATCAAAACTTCTACATAAAGGAGGCACGCGCAGTAAAAATACTTTAAATCATAGCTTTATAATGCAGCCAAAAACTAACACAGCTAACAAGGAATGTTGAAAGCGATTAGGATTAATTAGAAAGATATATGAAGAGTTATTGTCAGATCTTCATTAACACGTTGAGCGCCATGTCATCCATTTTAGATTCTAGACATTTTGTCATATATATCTAAGTACTGAAGGAATCATCTTGAAACTTTAGGAGTGTGCAGAACATGTTATACTTCAAACATGCCATTGAAAGTAAAAGCAGTACCAATACAAAATTAAAATGTTGAGCGCCCTGTCAGCCATCGGTGGCTGACAGTGTCAAATATGATATAAAGCCGCATCAGTTATCGGTGGCGGATATAAAATAGGATATAAAACTAAAAATATTACATTTAATGATTGAAAAGATATTAAAAATTTGCTTAATTTTTATTTATTACAGGAGGAATCATTATGGAATTTTAATGGATTTTAAGAATTTGCGTGGCGCTCAATGTGCTAAGCAAGGTATTGAATTCTCGGGAATTAATAGCGGCGGAGAATTTTGATATCAATCCTTTTTTTGGGCTGCCTAAAAAATGTAAGGTTTTTGCTGGGCGGGGTAACTTTTACAATAGTATTGTTTTTTATGAGATATCACTTCATTTTGCATGTTATGTATGTGTTTTTATAAATATAACACGTATGCATAATGAGTGTAATACATCTATAAAATTCTTGTGTATTACACATATATGTAAATACATTGTTCTGAATTTGCAAATAATATTAGTTATTTTTATGTGATTTCATTCTAAGAGGCTTAGTCAGATTATAAAATGTTAACTTTCTGGATTTCTAGCTTGTTTCCACGTTAAAAAGGCTGATTTTCCTTTAAAAACTCTCTTCATCAGGGTAGGTAATGGCCTTGACGACGAATTTGGCGACTTTATCGCTCCAGACGACTTTTTTGGTGACCTTGGTCAGAAAATCTTTATTAACGATATATCGATTGTCTAAGTTCTAACTCGATTATTACGGAAATTACTAGAAAATTCTGGATTAATAGGAGGCTATAAAAGGGGTCTCGTTCCAACCAGTGAGGTCAGTTTCTCGCCACAACATTGCGGAATAGAAAGCTCTGCTTGACTAAGTCTCTGCCATAGAATTGCCGCCTATTGTTGTGTGTTAATGCTATGGTACAGTTTATGCTGTGATTTTTATGTTGTCAGCTGTTATTTAAGCTGTGTTTTCTGGTGAAACTGAAATTGATACTTGGTTTACAGACCTGTAATATTACGGAATAATCTGTAAATAAACTTTTAAGCCTCTGTAAGATTCGTCTTTCATTCACACACAGTTCACGAACCCCGAGTACGCAACAATATGTTTGTTTAATGCATATATTATTATGCGAGTGCATAATACGTAGGTAACCCATGTTTATGAATACGTATTTATATGATGCATGTGTTTCATATTCGCATTCACATTTGAATGTATTTGTATTATATTTATTCCTTTCAACTATACGTAAACTCACTCATGTCAATTTCTGTTCTTGTAATTTCATAATTAAAAATCTGAATTGACTTCACTCTACTCTCTGAACATTTAGTAGTTAATGACGCTTATAAAAAGTCGATTCGGAAAATAATTTAATAAATAACCGAAGGTGAGAACATTTTTATTAGAAAACTGTCATGCCATTTGGCGTATTTGGCGATTCGTGCACAGAACGAGACCCAACGACAGTTCAATCTGAGGAACAAATCATTTGAGAAGCTTTTCGCTTGTGTAATTCATAAAAAATTTTAAACGTTCTGCCTTTAATATAGCCAAGGTCGTAGCCAGATAAAACATTCAGAGAGGGTTTAATATTTATTACATAACACTGAGAGTTTAAAATGAAATATGAACAAAAAAATTTCGACAAATCTGCAAAATTTCAGTGGTTGTTTCAATCCCCAAACACCCTTCCCTTACCTACGGCCTTTATTGAATATAGCTAATTGAACATAGCTAATTGAATATAGCTATTGAATATAGCTATAGCTTTAGCTATATTGAATATAGCTAAATGTTTCTAACATAATTTCACAGTTTATCGTATGGACCGTAGTGTCAAGGGAAAATGTCTTTTATGAAAGTACCCAAAAGGGAAAGGTAAAATTTGAGTATCTCTACCAAAGTTCGTGTGTGAATATAATAGAACGCAAATTAATCGATTTTTTTTGTGTGTTCCCCTATAAAAAGACTATGACTGGTATGAACGCAATCTTTAGCAACGGACAAACAAAAAAATAAGTTTTAATCTCTTTTAAGTAATTTAAAGCACTTTAGTTTTTAGCTCTTACCATGATACGTGAAAATTCATTCCTGCTTCCTTGTAAAAGAGGGTAATATACACATGATTTTTCCTAATGATCATTATTTAGTCAATTGTAACTTTTTACAGCAGTTATTCTGTTTTAAACAGTTTAGCATTTAAAAAAAAAACGAATTTCAAATAATATGCATTCATGGTAATATAATGGAATTCTAATTTGTATCGCTTGAAAATGTACTATAAGCTCCAAATTTATAACATTTTATAAATAGTTCCTGCAATGATGATTTTAAACATACCTACCAATTTAAAGCTCAATGGAAAAATCAGTATTTGTACGCCATCGTGTATACTCAATTACAAACATATCCACATTATTCCTAAAATCATTAAACTCTACATATTTCGCATGATCATGACCTTGTAATATACGTACTAAATTTGTGTTCAATCGAATACAGCATTTAAACGCTATTGTGTTCACTCACTCAATTACATATACACATTAGTCCTATATTCATTCAACTTCATGTATTTCATGTTATGGTGACCTAAAATATACATACTAAATTTGAATTCAATGGAAATGCATCGTTTGCTCATTCACTCCCATGCTTATACACATTAGTCCTATACTCATTAAGCTATTTTATGCGATTATGACCTATAACATACATACCATTTTCGAATTAATCGAATTTAATCTTTAGACGTTATCGCGTTAACTCACATTCCTACTAACATATATAAGTGTAGTCATCACTGTAAAAAAAAAAAAAAAAAAAAAAAAAAGCAAAATTGAATTTAGAATGTCCCCTAAACTAATTAAATGAACTTCAAATAAATTCTAATCATAAATCGTTACGTATGAGAATTTTCTTTTGTACTAAAAAAAAAAAAAAAAAATCTAAGTTTTACATCATTAAAATTTATATTGTTGTGTGTCACCAGTAGCATACCTATCAAATTTGAGCTGAATCAAATTCACTCATATATCATTCACTCACATCATCGTATTCACTCATACACATACAAGCATACCTTCATCACTATCAAAAAGGAAAAATGAACTCAGGAGACCTCAAAATTCACAGAAACACTAAAATGTCAAATTTGAATTATTCCATAATAGCAATATTTCTCTTACATAATACACATATGGTCGGAATTTAATTGTACGTTTTCTTCCATCATCCGTAATTTTTAAAGTTAACGAATCGTTCTTTTATTTATTCCTTCGAATTACTTTTGTTAGAGCGTTTTGTTAGCGCATTCTTTAAGCATTTATTTATTACGATAAAAATTACTTTGCGAATTTTAATCTAATTTATATCAATCGTTTTCCTTATTAATAAACTTGTTTCTTGTAAATATTTTAAAAATTTTAAGAAAAAATTGTCTTTAATTAATTTATTTCTATTCATTTTTGTAAAAAGAAAAAAAAGTAAATAAATAAGTAAATAAGTAAAATAAAATTAAAAACAGTATTTATTACTATTGAATGTCTCATTAAATGTCAAAATTAAGTTTATTGGAAAGGAGCGCTATCTCTTGATGATTTCACGAAATTTTTGCGTTAAATATTACACAATTCAAAGTAACTACCCTGTATAGTGACCAAAAATTTTTTTTTATTGCAAAAGGCATTAATACATGTCAGAAGGATTGTCCATGCAAATTTTCAGCTCGATAGCTACAGAACTCTAAGCTGTATGTTTTTCGAACTTAACAAGTAGGAAAAGAAGAAGAAAGTAACCGGCAAATTTCGGGTTTTCAAAGTTATATTACTCAGGCCCCTTAATTCGGATCGACATGCAAATTTGTATGTTTTGTCTTAAGGGCACGTTCAAGACCTGTGCAAAAAATCATAGGTCTTGGGGACAAGAGGGCTGAGATACAGGAAGTCGAAAAGTTCGAGATGCTATGTCGAAATAATATACACTTGTAGCATTTCGCAATTCACTTTCCTACTTTGTAAATTTCATTTGTTTTTCTTAATGTTTGTTTTAGCTTGACGAGGCGGAACGCTAGCATGTTCCTAGATATGATTGAAGCTGATTTGTGAACTGATGCATTCTCTTAAAGCAAACAAAAATTTTGATCCATCAGTTATTCTCTTAATGGTATAAAAATGTTACCCAGTATGTCTTGATAATCAAAAATGTTTATATTACTTTAAGTTAATGCAGTATTAATTTTACCCCGAGAATTATATCCTGTCTAAATTGTAACTAATCCACCATCCTGGCATTCGTTTAAAAATACACGATCTTGCTTCAAATCATGTCAGTCCTTTCTTAAATCCTGAAGTCTATCAATTTTATTTCCTTTTCTTTCTTTCTTTTCTTTCTACTATTTTTTTTTTACTTAAATGCTTTTTAAATCATTGAATGTTGCGGATTTCAGTCTTGAAAAAATATGTAATTTCTCAATATTAGGTTTTATCTTGAATTTTGCATCTCTGATGTATTTTTCCCGACTTAAAACCGTTCAAACAATTCTAGAAGTATCTTGTCGATTAAGGGCGTGTTTTATTGTTGTAATTGGTGCATGGCCTTAACAATAATCCTTACAATGCTTTTTTTTCATTATGATTGACTGTCTTGGCCGTCCACCTCCACTCTCTGTGTGAGTTGGAGAGAAGATTTTAAACGACAGTTTTTGATTTGTTAATTTTGCCAGCAATTTGCTTTTCATTCATTCCATTTTGGCGAAATGCCAAGATTTACCCTTTTTAATATCAGTCAATATTTTTTCCGTTTCCCATATTCCCAATTGTTTCAATACTAAAACTAATTTCAAAGTAATCTTTCTACACTTCCTCGCTGTCACTTCCTACTGTCCCTCAAAAAATTATTCAAATCTGATGTCATGACATTATTCAAATAAACACTTTTAAAACTGGTCTGAAAGTGTTTTCAATTTCATTTACATTGTATATTTTTCCTCATATCACTTTTAAAATAATTCAAAATTCCAAATCCATTTTATTATCGCATTTATTTTGTGTGAAAATTTAAATTTATTTTACAAAATAATAATAATAATAATAATGAAAGAAAGAAGAAAAGAAGGTGATGGTGTTCTCAAAATTTTTCCATCTCTCCATTTACAAAATAATGCAATAGTTTATGCAGTCAATTAAAAGAATCGTTAACCGTGAAATTTTTAATTTTAAAATCAACAATCAAAATCTCATTAAGAAATCACCAATAATTGCCAACTGTCAATGGTAATTTTAATATGCAAATTTTGATCATTAATTTGCCATTTTGATTTAACGCACATTATTCGGCGAAAAGCGATATTTAAAATCGCTCATAATTATTTACTGAAGTGATATATTAGCCCGTTATTTTGATAAAGTGTGTGAACTTTAATGAAAGGCAGTTTATGACAGAAGCAGTTTCATTTCTGCTCCATTGTGACATTTAGGGGCTGTATAGCAATAAAACATAATTAAGTAAATGAACAATAACTAACAAATTATTCGTAAATATTTATAAATATAACCGTGGGAGGAAAAGTTGTATATCACATAGAAAAACTCACACGAAAAAGTCAAACTACACAAGTAAATTTTATTTATGTTGCGTACAACGCCTCAAACGGAGGTTTTTATTCTCAATTTGATGTATCACAATATTAATAATTTGTCAAAAAAGCACAGCTTTAATCTTAATTATCACATAAAACATTATGCTTAAAAATCTAAATTTTTTTGTAAATGGCATTTTAAAGAGAGGGATTTAAATATTGATTTGAATATTTCTAAATTAGTTTACCATAAATTGTTACATCATATGTATATATATATATAAAACTTTGTATAAAATATATTACATATAAAGTTATTGCGAATTATATATATATATATATATATTAAATATAATTAGATATATAATGCTAATGTCAATAGTTTAAAAAATATTCTTCGAATAGAAGAAACTGAAGCACCTAGTATAAACATGAGTAAAAAATTATCATAATATCAAATTCTGTCCTAAATTCGAACCTAAAATTTACACTAATTGAATAAATTTAGCATGCAAATTGTAAATCGGTTAAATTATTCAGCTTTTTATATTAAAATTTTAACTTATTTCTAAACTTTTAAAATTTATTATTAGATAACTAAATTCAAATCTTTCAAATCGAAATATTTGAATTGATATTTTTGAACTTATTTATTCTCTAATATTAACATACTTTTATGTATAATTTTTTATTTTTCTTATAATCTTACTGTTTTTAAAATTACCATTCTGATAATTTCTATAAACGTTGCAAAAAAAAAAAAAAAAAAAAAAAAAAATACACGTCCTTTAGAAGAAATTATAATAGTTTATTTTAATTTTTGGGAATAAATACTTGAAATGTTATGAGTATAATTTAAAAAATTTATATCTGAATGCATATTCTATTAGTATTAGAATAAATTGTTCTGAAAATGAAGTAAAAAGTTTTCTTTTTTACCCACATATATTGTATTACATAAATTATTTCATATATTTTAAGAAGATTCGTTCGCTCTAAATTTTGCGATTATTGATATGCAAAATGCTTTTATAGTTAAATTATATGCACAGGTCTTAATTAATGAAACGGAGAATACGCGAGTGAACAACATTCTAATGTGATGGAAGTAGAGTTGTTTATAGTTTGATTAATACGATTACGAAAAAGCATTCTCATGTCTAGTATCCGAAATTAACTTCAGAAAATATTTCTCTTTTAAGAAGCTCTGTTATTTCAAATTTATCACCATTTGCATTGCAGAGTAAATTTCGGAGCAATTTAGTTACATTTATCTCATAGGATTAGATAGATAATTTTACTATAGTGAAAATAATCTTTTATTATACGATTCCAAATGTTATTTCCCTTATTTACACACAGTATTGTAATTTAATAAAATAGCATAAGACGTAAAACAGTCAATGACGAATATAGCAGATTTATTTTTAAATATTTTTTTTTATTCTCAAAATCTCGAGTTAAACAAATCCGCTGCACTTGTTACAAAGCTTTTTTCTTCTGCAACATTTTAATATAATTTATTTTTAAAGTAGCACGCTACACCCGCTTCGCTAGTCACTATATTTAAAAGGATTTTCAAAAGAATTGAATCACTATTTATTTTTTATTTTACATAAAAGTAAAAGCCAGAAAAATAAATATAAATAAAAATAAATAAAAATATAGTGCGACCACGTTTCCTAGGACTAGCAGTGAGGCCGTGTCCGAAAGTTTAGAGGGATGCAAAATTGGCCGAGAGATAGTTATTTGGCAAACATCCAGTTATTCGGTGTTCCCTTATAGCTTGTTTTCTCCCAGTCACCCCTATTTTAACACTGGACTCGTTCAATCCGCACTTGTGCAGAGTCTTCCATGGTCAAGAAATGTGGTTAAAGAATAAATAAATACCTGCAATGATATTGCTCTAAACTTTGCTTCCAGTTCCTGCTGCCTTTCCGCCGCACTACATTGCGTCTAGGATCCCACTGCCTACAGCAATGTCTTTCCCGGGCACGTCAATTCCAGTATTTATCGGTTACAGGTGCATCTGCTATTATTTAAGAACTACGATTTTAAAGATAACTGTATCTCAGTATCTATTAAACAGTTTAGTTTCTGAACCATGCACTTTTGACCCCCGCTCTTTATTCTATATTACAATTTGATTCCAACCAATATAATAAATAAAATAAAAGTATATTTTCTTTTAAAATAAATTAAATAAATAAAAAACAAATAATTTCAATTAAACTTAAATTTTAATCAGTTTAATCCTTTCTACTATATACTACCATTTTTTGGCGATAACTACTATAAATTAAGAAAAAGAAAATTTTTCATTAAAAGAAAATTAATTAAAAAATAATAATAAATTAAAAGGCGTTATACTATAAAAATTATACATAACTTAACTGTTATAAATACTTTTTTAAATTTAAAATTTAATATACTTCATTTTTTCTACTGCCGTACCATTTGATTTTCAATAAATATAATAAATAAAAAATAAAATAAAATAAAATAAAATAAAATAAAAATAAAAAAAGAAAGAAAGAAAGAAAGAAAAGAAAAAATAAAAAATAAAAAATAAAAAAATTCACCTTCAAATGAACGAACTAAATAAATAAAAAATAAATAGCGTAACGGCCGTTGCTAAGATACGCAGACTATTAAAATGAAAGAATAAAGTTTAGAAAAAAGAACATAGAAACTAATATTTAAAAAAAAAAATCAATTTAAAAAAATTTAAATTTGAAAAAAAAAAAAAAAAAAAAAAAAATCTCGATGAGGTGCACACCTATAGGCTCCCAGGTGTCCACCTGTCAAGTTTTGTAGCTCTGCGATCAATAGTGTGAGCACCAGAGTGCAAACAGACACACAGACAGATCCTTCTCTTTATTTATGTAGATAATTATTTTCATTATAAAAACCTCGTGTAAAACTAATCCATTGCACTTATTACAAAGCTTTTTACATCTTCAACGTTTTAATATATTTCTGTCAGATTATTAATTATTTTTAATATATTTTAATTATTAATTTGTTCGGTTGTTCGGATTATTCTCAATATTCTGGATGTTCAGTAAAATTTAAATCCATTTTCATTTAATAGAATAGTAAAAATATTTTTACTCTTTATTATTAAGTACAGTACAAATTACTGCATCTTCTTTATAGGTTTAAATTAAAACAAATCAATATGAGTATAAAATTTCTCTTGTAATACAATTAGATATATTTATTAACCCTTTTCTCTAGAGAGATGACTCTCGATTACCAAGTAATGCTTGATATGTTTAACAAACGCTCTTCTTATAAGTATAAAGTTACAGTCGGTAACAAGTCTCCGAACACTAGCAAAAATTCCCATCTTAAAAAAAAAGTACACTTAATACAGTTTTGTTAAATAAATCCTTGTCGAAATCCGTTCTTAGTCAGTCTAAAAACAGGATTCGACAAGGATTTATTTAACAAAACTGTATTAAGTGTACTTTTTTTATGTAAGAATTTTTGCGTGTTCGGAGACTTTTGTTACCCACTGTAGATAAAATAGTGAAATAAAAAGTTTTAAACTTTAAATTGTGTGTGAAATCATTTTATGTTAATGGTAAATAGATCAACAAATATGCGGAAAAAAGTCTGGAGATACTGGTTCTACAGATCGAAAAATATCATTAATGCAAAGGGTTAAATGACTTAGATATTAAGAAGTAGTAATCAAGTTAATTAAGAAGGTATTGGTATAGAGATGTAATAATTAAACTTTTGTCATTACAGCAGCTTGACTGTAATTTTTTAAAGATATACAGGGTCATGTCGTATTATTCTGACAACATTCTAACAAACGAGTAATCCCTTTGTGCATTGCGAACGGCAGCAAAAAGGCGAAGAAGTGACATTGTAAGAATTTTTAGGGTTGCCACTGGTACGTGGAGTAAGGCGACAATATTTTTCTTAAAAAAAAGTTTAGTTCGAAATCTCCAATTTCTAACTAGGAAATGGGGTCAAAAGCAGTACTTAAAAAAGTACACAATCATCAAATTTAAATTGTAAATTGTGACAATAGATTTATTTGGAAAGCAAGTTCATGTAGGAGGATTAAAATACAAACTACCAAATGTAGAAAAGTCCCCACAAAATGAGGACACTTGGTCGCCTTAATCCGGAGACACACAGTCGACGTGGCTGTGCAGTATGTACGTAGAAGGATTCTGGAAAAGTAGATGATAAAATTTCCATTGCATGAAGAGGATGATTAAGATAATCCCAAAGATGCTCATTTAGTTAAGATCTCGGGAATTTATAACCTTTTTTTTTTTTTTTTTTTTTTTTCTGGACTTCTCTATTCAGTTCTGTGCCGTTCTTATGTTGTCTGGCTTAATGATTCAACCCACTTAAAAGAAATATTTAAAAATTTTGTGTGTGCAGGTTTGATAAGAAAGGATACCCGAGAGAATCTGCAAAATATACATTTCACAGATAAGAGAGAAGCCAGGAAATGCTTTAAAAATATTTTCCAAACCATGGCGCAGCTACTCACAAACTGTAAGCTTACAAGCAAAGGGTACGTTAGGAAATGTGTATAATGAAAGTTATATTTTAGAAAGCTACACCGCTTTCTTGCAATGTCATACGGGAGCAACAAACACTCCTCGCTGAGTTCATTAAATTCTAATCTTAACAGTCTTAACAATGTTAAATTATCAGCCAAAAACGTCAGTGCATTCTTTGAGATATTTACAAGAAATATTTTTATTATTTGAAATTTGAGTGTTAAGCAAACAATTTATTTAACAGATTTTTTTTTTTTTTTTTTTTTTTAAATGATATAATTTTTTTATTTTCATTACCAAGTTTTGATTAAGTTCGATTGTTTCTTTGTTTGTATGTATGTATGTTTGCTAGTTTGTATGTTTGTTTGTATGTATGCATGTTTGCTTGTTTGTATGTTTGTTTGTTTGGTACAAATCTTGCAATCTATTTCTAACTAACTTCCCTTCTAGCTAGACATTTGAAACTTTCACAGTAGCTCAGAACCCGGTGACAACACAATACTCCGAAGTCAGATTTTCGATTTTTTTATTATTTTTCTTTTAATTAATTAAAATATGGAAATAATAACCTCCTAATAGCATATAAATAGCCATTATAATATTAGCTATAATTTAATTGTTGCCAAAAAATATTTACGAGTTCATTTTCTTTCGACATAAAAATAAATACATTTAATTAAACGTGAAAAAATTGTAAACGTAAAAAATTGTAAAAATTTAAATTATGCATCTTACAAAAATTGACGTCATTATTGATTTAAAAATTTTATTTGCTGTAAAATTGATAAAATTTTAATTTTAAATTTCAAAACTGTAGAAAAAAAATCTCTAACTTCCTTTTTCGAATGTAAACATAAACATTTCATTTCAAAGGGTTATATTTACACAATAAATATTCAACTAATATACTAATTAAAAAGAAAATAATAAATATTCTATCATAATTTGAAGTCAAATTTGTTTTCAAATGTCTAAATAAAGTGTCTGATATAAGATATTAATATATTGCAGCGAAACATTTGATATCCGTCATCCTTGACAGAAAAAAAAATCGACAAATTATTTGGCGAACATATTTAGTTACTTTCAAAAATCATGGTTATTTCAACAACGTATATTAAGAGAGCAAGACAACCCAACCTCCCGCCAACCCCAAGGTTTATGGCGGCCGAAGCCTGGGAGGAGATGGGAGAGAAGGAACCCATCCACAAACCCGCCGACCGGGGCCGCCGAAACGAACCGAGAGAACAGCGAGCATTAAACAGAAACTAAACCATTACAAGGTGACAAACTAGCAAATTACAAAGATAAAACTAATGTAGCCGCGAAAGGAAAAAAAAAGTTACACGAACAAATAAAGTAACATAAACAATAGAGAGTATAAAAAATACAGAATTAACCAAAAGTAACGTTATGCACCCTAAAATTAAAAGCTACAGCTCAAACAATAGCCAATCATAAATAAACCGGCCGAATAAAGGTCAACATAAAAATGTACCAATTATTAGATACCTGAAATGTAAAATGCAGACAATAGTTTACTCATTACAACATAAGTACATCCAACTAAAATTTAACCTCTAGCTAAACGTGAATATAACACATTGAACCGCTTAATATATATATGAATACACAATAACTACAAATCATACGAAAATTTGCAAAATTTACAGAAATTACATACCAAAATAAATCAGTTATACAAGCAACTAATGATTAAAACCTAAGATACATGCTGATATATAAGACAAGCAATTAACAATTAACTAGCCCTGTACAATAACCTAATACACAGTAATTTCCACAACCCTCAAGAGCAGCAGATAAACTATTAAAAAAAAAAAGAAGAAGAAGAAGAAAGAAACAATAAATTATAAATATCCTGAGAAAGTAAAGCAATATAAGTAATAAGTTAAAGCTGTTAACTAATCACGTACAATAACTATACAATAAATACAAACAATTAATGTACTCTATAGAACATTGTTGCAACAAAATGACTGAAGAAAAATATAAACCATGTTTGAATAAAGACCAATATAAATACACCCAACACATATCAAAACTATACTATAAATAAAACAACGTATACGTAGCAAATTCTTGAATTAAAAGTTATATTTAGTACGAGAATAGTGTTTATTTAACAGATTATATATTTGCTAAACCTTTTTAATTTGACATCTAGAATTATCAATTCTGTTAAAGTAATGTTCCAATGTCTCTGCGGTATATCTTTTAATATAAATTTTTTAAAAGTTACATTTAGTACTAATGAAATGCATTGCATTACCCACGGTGCCACAAAGACACAAGTCTGAATCAAGCTTATTAATCCTAAAAAGATAGCTTGGGAAACTTCCATGTCCAGTTATAAAATACAGTAATACTTGATTTTTAATTTTGAAATCCATTGTGACATTAGGATAAATATCATAAGTCCACCTGCCAGTATCTGATAAATTCCATTGAACCTGCCAGTTACTAAGTACATTATACAATAAAATTCTTTTCATGTAAGATATGGGCAGAGGAACAATTTGAGAGAGCAATCAATAATATAAAACAATATATCGTATAATGCATATTACGAAAATATACATCTCGTATGTATATTTTCGTATTACGTTTTTGATCGCCAAATACAAAAATTGCCAAGGACGTCACAATTTTGAAATTTAAAATTAAAAGTTTATCAATTTTACAGCAAAAGTAGCTCAATCTAACACATGTAGACAATAACTTATATCTAACTATATCCAAATATAGGGATTAAAATCAGGAAATAATTTTTCTTAATTTTTAATAATTTTTTACAAAAAATCCAATGAATAATTAACATAGGAAATGTTTTTTTTTTAGCCCCACTAACGGTTAGTGACCTCACACTTCGCTTGCGTATAGCTATGATTCAGCGATTCAACAGAAAATTTTAAAACATGGTATATAAAAAGTTTTTTTTAATCTTATAATTATTTTTATCTTTAATTTACTTTATGGTCTACGTTTTAACTATTATTCAACGAGCATAATTTGAATTGTTTCTCTGAGTAAATATATATATATATATATATATACATTGATAGAGATATCAGCAAGAAGGTTTTAAAAAAAGGGGGATTTTAAAAACAACATTGTTTTATACAAACTTTCGTGTTTCCATTATCTACAAACTTTTAAAACACAATGACTTAAAATTATGCGACTGTTGGTGTAATATTAATTAAAGTTACAATATTAATAATAAACTATGAAGTATGTGTTTCATTTAAATAAAAAAAGTATATACAAGGTGTCTTTTAAAGCTCTGATGCGTTTTTATTTTTAACAAATCACAAAATAATGAGGGTAGATTCAAATCAATAATATTAATGTCGAGAAATTAAAAAAGTTTAATGGTCCTTGTCAATGTATTTCCGCCTGAGCTCACTTTGTCGCACAGAGAATAATAAGACAATAATTAATCGCTAAATCCATAATCCTGTAAAATGGTCAGTCAATTGAGAACAAAAGATGGTACCTAGTGAGGTGGTGCACCCTGTTGCTTAAAAAAGATATGTGACTAAAGCTCTTCGACTCAAGTATATGGAATTGCAGGAATTATTTACCTTTTGCGAGTAGATTTTAGTATGAAGCGTAAAATTACAGGCAGTAAAAAATTCGTTAGAAATTCCAATGAATGTTTATTCCTTCTTAATGATTATTGTTACTCCCAAACCAAAAATTTGGTGAAGTAAACACGGCTTTTTAACATTTTATCTCATCTAATCCAGGCGTGGTATGCACTGCTGATTGGTCCACTAATTACTTCAGGTTTTTGTATGATAAATGCATATAAAAACGCTCAGGCGTTTTAAAGATATTTTTAGTGAATTTTCAGCATCATATTTGGCTTTCGGGATTAACTTAACATCTTAAAAATAAATGCCGGGATTTAAAAAATAATAAAATTATTTTTGTGCTTTTAGATAACTGTAGTTGTATTTTAGTTAATAAAAACAAATTTTTCCTATGTAAAACTTGTTCTGTTATTATTTTTCATCCAACAGCTGATGACAAAAAGTTCTTGTCTGGTATGACTAACAGCGAATCTCCCCCCCTCCCTGCAATCCCTGCTTTAAATTGTAGAAATACGAAATTTTGCAGCATATCTAAGTAAATTATAGACTTAAGTGTCTTTTCAGTTGTAAAGAAATAATATTTGACGACGCGGTCGTTGATAAGCTCGAATGACACATTTACCATTAGAGAGTCCTTTTATATCTCATGTTATTGATACGGGATTTCAGATTTTCATATGAGCATCAAAAATGCTTTATCGGAGAACATTATGCGACTAAGACATTCTACTTTAACTTGCCTCTTCCTTAGGATGTATGTTGCAAAATCCATAAGCCTACACTTAAAATTTTCGGTTCTTCGTCGAACCAAAAATTAATACTACTTTAGCTACAACCAATTGCAGCTACAGTGTGCCATGTTTTGGTTCAATCTAGTACAGTATAAGTCTATCGTCTGGTTCCATGGTTTCATCGATTTGAACTTTGTAAATATGCAAGCTTAATATTTTTTAACAACATTGTTAGCAGTGAAAAAGGGGCTATCTAATTCTCTTACAGATGATCTTAAAGATCTCCTATAGGACTATTTAAGAATGTCTCCCTTATATGTTAAACATCAACATCACTTTTGCAGAGACGTCCAGAACTCTTCTTATATAAAATACTTCCAGCTAATAAAAAACTTCTTTTTCCTCTGCATGGTACTTTTAACCAATGGAAAATCATTTAATATGACCCTTTTCAATTTTTCTGTGTTTTTGTTATCGATTTCGTTTCGATGAACCATCATTAAGTAATTACTTTTTCTTGGAGTGGTGCCATTTTTCTCAATATCCGATCAAGTAAAATATCACATCATATGAAACATCAAAGTCATCAAAAATAAACATAACACTGCATTCTAATTATTTCCAAAAAACGAAAGTGTAAAACGTGCAAATAAAATGGTCTATAGAAATGTTTACATTATAACAGAAAATATATGAGCCATTCTATGCCAGAATGTCACAGATTTGTTTATATCTTCATTATTTTACGAATTATTAAGCATCGAAATGTGTCTGGCTCTTTATAGAGAACCAGTGTTAATGAATTTTATATTCTTTCAGATATATTGGGTGTAATGGTGTATAATGGAAGTATTTTAAATTATATAAAATCTAAACTATTTCTTTTTAACAATAAAACTGAAAATAGATTTAATTTAACACTCGACATTTTTAATAATAACGTTACAAATCTGTGTATTTCTAAATAACAACATTACAAATCTATGTATCTTTAAATAACAAAATTATAAATCTAATTAGATGAAGTACTTCTTGAAATTTCTTAAGAAGCATTTAAAGCAATAATATGGATTAAATATAATTAAATATTGCAGAGTTTCTAACTTAATATAAAAACTTCTGTAATATTTTACTGGTATTTATTATTATTTTCCTTTATGTGTGTAAATAAATGCAACAAAAGATAGTCATAGATTTCCAATAGTGCTGAAATATTTAAAAGAAAAAATGTATAGGTTTCCATTAAGCCATTTTGGTTTGTTGGAAACTAACAATGAAATTGAGCAAGCAAATTTTTAACTTCTAAAACTAAATTATGTTGATTTATAATTTAAATGAAAAATTTACTTGATAAAAGAAAAATATTTTAGTAAATTGTTTGTTAAATTTTACTGCAGTTTATTAATTTTTTTTGCACTGTTAAAAGCGGCTTCTTAAAAAATGAGCTAAATTGTCTGAAAATAGCTCCGAAACAATATATATTTCTGAGTAGGGTATGTGCTCCAGTGATTGGCATGCTCCTGTAATTGACAACTATCCCGAAATAATTAATAAATAAGAAAAATAATAAAATCATATATTTTACATATAAGAATTTTAACATTTTTATGTCAAACACTGGAGCATAGGATGCTAATAACTGGTAAAATGAATAACTAGCAGTGTCACACACTGGAACATAGTGGACCACTTACTGATAAAATGAAAAACTGGCAGTGTCAATTACTGGAACTTTGAGTGGTGTCAAATAAAAATTCATAAAAAAAAATTGTTGTCAAATGTATATATTTTAACATATATGTGGATCTGGATGTCTTTCATACCATATGTGCTAACTTAAGATTTCTAAAAATATTTTCTGATGACTAGAACATTAAAAATCTGGAGTGACTCCACTCGACTTTCCGAACATTGAGTAATTAAAAGTTTTGTAGATAAAGTAAAGAAAGAGTAGTTGTTAAACAAACAAAAGAGAGAAAACCATAATAGAGTGTTTGAGTATTTTTCTCCATCTATTACACGCTGTTTTATTTAACGCTACTGAACTTTGAGCCCATAGATCATAATGATAAAGAAATTTTCGCTGTGTCCCTGTAAAAACCTATAAATGCTAGATTCACCAAAATGCTTATAGTTAGTGCAACAGTGATTTATAATACTCATATAAATTTTCAGCTGAATTCAATAAGGCGTTTAGATGCTATCGTACTTTTTAAATTTTAGTCCCATAGGCCATAATGATAAAGAATTTTTCTTTGTGTCCCTGTAAAAAAACTGTAAGCGCTAGATTCACCAAAATCTATACAGTTAGTTCAACTGTGATCTATAACATGTGTACAAATTTTTTGCTCAGATTAATAAGGCGTTTAGACGCTATCACATTTTTAAAAATTTGGCCCCATAGGCATAATGATAAAGAATTTTTCTTTGTGTCCCTGTAAAAAAACTATAAGTGCTAGATTCTCCAAAATCTATACAGATTGAGTATTTGTGATCTATAATATGTGTATAAAATTTTTGCTCAATTGAATAAGGCGTTTAGATGCTATCGCACTTTTAAGATTTTGCTCCCATAGGCCATAATGATAAAGAATTTTTCTTTGTGTCCCTGTAAAAAAACTATAAGTGCTAGATTCACCAAAATCTATAGGGTTCGTACTATGGTGACTTACAATATGCGTACCAACTTTCAGGTTAATCGAACAAAGCGTATAGAAGCTAGCGTGTTCACTCACAGACATACACACATACACACATACACACATACACACACACATACATACATCATCGTAAAAATAGTGAAAACGGACTCAGGGGACCTCAAAACGTATAGAAACATCAAAATCTCGAATTTGGATTTTTGACATGATTACAATACTTTCCTCACTATAGTGTTCGGAAAGTAAAAACATCAGAGATTGCTCTAAAAGCGTCAATCACTGGTGCATTTACCCTATATTGGCATATTAAACATGTGGATATTGGGATTTTTATTGATCAACCCCATTTTTGAGCATGTCAGTATATACTCAAAAATGAGTACACGGGTTTTCAAATTCAAGTATATATTGTTTCGGAGCTCTTTTGAGACAATTTAGCTCATTTTTAAAAAAGTACTTTTGACAGTGTGTATAACAAAGCAAAATAATTTGGTGTGTTTCAAAATAAAAATTTCTATTCTTAAGTATTTTGAAAATAGATTTAAAATATTTATATATTTGCTATTATACAAGACACAATATCTACGAATAAGTATTTGGACACTCGAATTTAGACGTTTTATTAAATATCTTGAAAATTTCTTTCATCTTGAAATTTTAGTAGTGTAAAGAACATGTTATACCTCATATATATTTCAGCAAAAGTTGTGTTCTGAATAGGAAAACGTGACCAGTAAAAAGTTAAACAAAAATCAAAATGCTTTGGGTCACCCTGTAAAAAGTAATGCTTTAAATGGGTTTTGGCTGTAGCATGTAATTATGAGGGTTTTTCTCATTATCTGTAAAACATTTATGAGGCAATTACATATATGCATAGAAATATAAGGATTTTATTAAAAAAAATAATAAAAAAAAACATTTTTTAATTATAAAACGTAGTATATTATACCCATTGCAAAGCCATTTTTAGAAAATTTGGCATACGGCATTAGACAAAGCATACTGCAATCAGAATGCAAAAATGTTAAATATCTTACAAAATATGAGAATATATATTGAAACTTTTTTAACTACGCATCCGCCA
Source organism: Salticus scenicus (assembly GCA_963930645.1). Lineage (NCBI taxonomy): Eukaryota > Metazoa > Arthropoda > Arachnida > Araneae > Salticidae > Salticus > Salticus scenicus. The sequence goes on from OZ005649.1 coordinate 177,969,637, forward strand.
GCCTTTAAAAAATTTCATTTGCATAATTTAATAGCATAGCCAAAAGTATTCAGCAACTTATAGGAAAATCCCAAACAAATACCGTGTAAATTCAAAAAAATATGAGAGATTGAGATAGAATGAACAGAATTTCAGTTCTTCTTTTAAAAAAATAAATAAATAAAATTAAATAAATAAATAAATAAGGGAAGATGATAGGGGAGGTTATAAATATTTATTTACATTCCACAAACACTGTATTAATCATTGGACATTGATTGAATCAAAATAAAAATGTAAGTAACACCCCTTAGTGTTTAGCTTTTAGTTTGAGAGAACTGAAATTCTGTTCCTTCTGTCTCTCATAACTCTTGTAATTTACACAATATTTCTTTGGAGTTTTCATATAAGTTGCTCAATACTTTTGGCTATTAAATTATGCAAATGAATTTTTTTAAGCTAGCGCGTGCGTAATTAAAAAATTGTTTAGTAAAAATGCTCATATTTCGTAAGATATTTAGCATTTTTGCATTCTGATTGCAATATGCTGCGTCTAATATAGTATGCCAAATTTTCTAAAAAAGTCTTTGTACTGTGTCTAATACCCTACACTTATTAATATTTTTTTTTTTTCATTTAAAAATCATAAAAAAGTTATATCTTCATGAATACATACGGTAGCCTCATAAAAAGTTATACAGATATCGAAACAAAATCCTCATAATTGTATACTACAGCCAAAACGCATTTAAAGCACTACTTTTTACAGGGTGATCCAAAACATTTTGTCATTTGTTTAATTTTTTACTGGTCCCCTAAGTTGCTCAATACTTTTGGCTAGTAAATTATGCAAATGAAATTTTTAAAAGCTAGTGCATGCGTAATTAAAAAATTGTTTAATAAAAATGCTCATATTTCGTAAGATATTTAGCATTTTTGCATTCTGATTGCAATGTGCTGCGTCTAATGTAGTATAGTATGCCTATTTTTCTTTAAAAGTCTTTGTACTGTGTCTGTTATGCTACCTTTTTTTTAGTAGTAATAATCAAAAAAACAAGTTATATCTTTATGAATACATATGGTAGCCTCATACAAAATTATACAAATAACGAAAAAAAAATCCTCATAATTATGTGCTAAAACCACAACGCATTTAAAACATTACTTTTTATAGGGGGATCCAAAGCATTTTGACATTTGTTTAATTTTTTACTGGTCCCCTATTTCTCTTCCGTGCACTACTTTTGCTGAAATATATGAGGTGTAACATGTTCTTTACACTACCAAAGTTTCAAGATTATTCCTAAAGAACTTTTCTAGATATTTGACAAAACATCTACATTTGAAAGCGTCCAAATACTTATTGGTAAATAGTGTATAGCCAATAGTAAAAGTCAAATAACATTTTAACTTCAAAATTTACGTTAATTGCGGAAAAAGTCAGAAAATGAAACATATCACAAGTAAATCTGAAAATTTTTACTAAAGCTGAAAGAACTTTTTTAGGTATTTGACAAAACCTCTAAATTCGGAAGTGTCCAAATATTTTTTGGTAGACAGTGTATAATTTGTTAAATAATAATGATAAAAATAATAATAATAATTTAGCTGTTTCTAATACTAATTGCAATTATCATTAATATTATAATTATGAATAAATGTTCATATAAAATTTCATTTTTGTTATTTAGACATAAAAAAAATGAGTCTCTCAAAATCTTAAATATTATATAGTAGTGGAATAATTCAATTATATACCAAATAATTTTCCAACAATTTTTTTTTCATACAACAAACAGTAATAGCATGTTGATTGATTCTTTTTTTTTTTTTTTTTTTTTTTTTTTGTAATTACTTTGAAATATTATTTCATTTTATAAAAATATTTTTGTTGAAGATGTGAAAAGGAAAATTTTAAGCAAAGTTTTAGGACAAGTAAATTATTCCAAGGAAAATTTTAAATACATATTTAGGAGGAAAAATCTGTTCCACATGTCGTAATATTACATTTCGATTTTCAGATTTTCCGTTTAACCTCTGACCGCCGATACGGATATATCTGTTTACTTCGTTAACTTGAAAATTTGTTAATTAAAAATACAGCAGAAATTTTTAAGGATTTATTAAAAATTATCTACATATTTTTGTTTTCGTTATTTAATACTAATCTTACATTACATAAAAACTTTTGCAAAGATATTTACATCGCTAATTGACTTAAAAAAATACATTACAGATCTTTCAAGTCAGCCAAAGCGCATTTTATTTTATGCAAAAATTATTAATATAGTTACAGATTATTTGATTGATAATATTAAAATCCTTTTTCATATTCCGGAAATTCATAACTGTTAAATAGGTATTCGTTTTCGGAAAATGTATTATTTTTTTTTAACCTTTTAACTTTGAGCGCATAAATGTGAAAAAATTAATTAAGGTAGGTGAGCCAAAGGTGATCATAGTTAAGGTTTAGGAATGTTTTTATAAATTTTTGGTTAAGTGAATGTGGGTGGACTTTATTTTTTAAAATGTTACACTTATCTCTTACACATATCAAAGGTAATTTTCTTTGTAAAATGTAATTTAATTATTTTTAACACGCTTTTATTAGCATCACCTGTATGTATGTATGTATGTATGCTTGTATGTATGCTTGTATGTAACCGCTCTGGGAGCAAACAAAAAATCTATATTTAAAAAAAAAAAAAAAAAAAAAAAAAAAACCTTTCCCTACGTGAACGCTGTGGCTGTAAGGTAAAGCTCCGCGCTACGAACAAGGTCTAGCGTTCGAGCCCAGTCAGGGGAGACTTTTTAAAAATTGTTTTTGTATAATTCTAAATTATTTAAATTAAAGATTTAAATGTATGCAAATATTATGATGTGTCACTCACACGATTTTCTCTTACCCTGCATTTTAATACTAAGACAGATATTTTGTGCTTTTTAGTTCACATTTCTATAAAACCGTGTTCTTTAATTTTTTAAAACTATAATATTATTATAATACATTTTCAAAATAGTAACTTGTGGGCCACCCTTGTCACAGAAAATTCCAAAGGCGGCCCAAATATTGAAATCAGTTTTAAAATGGGAAAAGAAAACATACGACAAATTATTTTTACTTACAAAAGTATTTAACTACAAGGAAATTAAAAAGAAAAAACAGAATAAGCATATACTGCTTACTATTATGTTTTGATGATTCGTTCTTTCATTTGTTATCTTTTGGGTTTTTTCGCTTTATTCAACTTATCATTTGACACAAAATTATTTTCAACCACTTTTTGTGCAAAATATCTCAGGGCTTTTCTTTCGGGAATTGCTGACTTGCATCAGGAGATCACTGGTGTTCTAAATAATGTGGAAATTGTTGTAGAATAAATAGTAATATATATATATATATATATATTTAAGCAGAAAATTGAAAAGTTGTCTTTACTACATTAATTTGCATATTTGTTTCCTAACTGGTACCACATGTTCCCAACGTGGCCCGACATCTGGGTCACCCTGAGAACATGCATATGGTCACCATTTGCATGACATTAAATTGTTAATCTGATACGTTTATTAAAAATAAAGTTAATATCGTTGACGAGAAAAGAAAAATAAGTTTTCAAAGAAACATATCATAATTTAAAGTTCTAACAATTTAAATACAAAAAATTAAAATATCTTCTTACTTGAAACAGGGATGTTTGTGCTCCCGGATATTGTTACCAAAACTTTTTAACAGTGATATTATAGATAGTTTTCTAGGAAAGTTTAGCAATTAACTATAACCAAAAATACAATTCATAATTACTGGTGGAAAATAAAATAAGAAACCCGGAATGCAAGCACCCTTGCTGTAAATTAGAACCACTATTCATTTAACCTCTTCGGACCCGAAGCTATAATAACAATATAAATAACATTTCAAGGATTTTAGACATATGCGTTCGCATTATACATTACAAAAATGTGCATTCTGCTTAAATTTATACGTGTGGAGGTTAGTAACATACGGTGCAAGTATATGTACTTTAAACAACTCAACTCTAAATTACTAAGTTAGTAAAATCTGCCTAACTGTAACGCAATTTAAAAATTGATGCCCTTAAATAAACCAATCTATCTCAGTTTTTTATTTTATTCTGGTAAAGTTTCTAAGTACGTTAAGTAATTATGAAAATTGCGTACTTTTCTTCGAAAAGTGATCGACTACTGTTTTAGACTCGTTTTACGAAAGTCGACAATATAACATTATATTTCAGTAATAAATTTGCTTTCACGCTGCTATATATCGGAATCTTTTTAAAGCCAATTTATTCAGCTTTTTATTAGTTTAGTCAAAATATAAAAATATTAAATGGTATCGATTTTATAAAGGAAAGAAAAATGATCCACATACGTGGACCTCTGGAGCGAAGAGGTTAAAAAGAAATCACTGCATACATTGGCGGTCGATCAAGATAATCTCTTCGAATTTTGTCATACACCTAGGCGATACATTATTTACAACACATTAGCACCAAATTGTGATTGAAAATTAAATTAAACTTCTTCTTCTATTTATTATTTTTTTTTTTTTGGGGGGGGGGGGGGGAGGAAGCGGCTACCTTAAGAACACTGGCCACCTTTCTCTCCCCTTCCTTAAATGCTTTTTTCTTATTTTTTAGCTGCAAAAGAATTTTTTTTTTTTTTTTTTTTCAGAAAAACGAGTTCTAAATGAATTGTAAGGAATTTTCCAAATGTGAAAACGGAATTAAATAAAATTTATTAAGCAATTCAATAAAAAAAAAAAAAAAAAAAAAAAAAAAAAATCTGCGTAGAATTACATGAGGTTTGGTGATAGAAAGTAAACAAAATGTAAGAAGAAGATAAAAGCATTAATAAACAAGTTTTAAAATCGTATTTAAATAAATACGCTTAATAAGCAACATTGAAAACAGTGTCACGTATTTGGTGTAATAGTTTGTAGTGTCAATTTCATACGATATTTATTAGCATGTCACGAAATTTTTATTTTACAGATTTTTTTTTTTTTTTTTTTTTTTTTTTTTTTCTACGCAAATTTGAAAATGCATCGAAAACATTCATAAATTAGACATATTGATCATGAAAAACGGCAGTTTTTTGAGTGACGCAAGCGTTATATTATATACTAAACTTAATGAACCCATTTCTTTGAGCTGTGGAGGAAAATTAAGAATATTTTAACAATTGTTTGTGTAAAAAGTGGGAAAAATTGTCTTTGAAAAGAAAAATAATAATAATAATTAAATAAATAAAGGCATAATCTGAATTAATTTAGTATGATTGAAATAATTTTCCTGCAAACTATGTGTTAACATGATACAATACAATTAAAAACACTTTAGAAACACGTCTAAAATGTTAACACACTTTGTGTTAACATTTTTTTATTTAATTTTTTATATCAGTATAACCTATAATACAAATACATTTTTTCTAAATAAATGTACCTCTAACGCTATTAAAGAAAGTATATGCCTTTGTGCTTTGTTTGCCATTAGCAAATTGATTTGTCAGCAACTAATTCGGAGAACTGTTTTTCTTCATTTAGCAACCAATCCCTTGAGATGAATTCTGCAGTTGCTGAGTTACCTTTGGGATCTATTCTGTAATCCAAGAAGCCAGACCAATAAATCGAAAATGTATTGTTAGCAAAAGCAATAAAAAGAGAGAAAGTTGAATAAACTAATCTTTATTAAATTTGTTTGTTCACCCTAATTTATCATAAAACTTTTATTATTCCTTAGTAGAGTATGGTTAAATTATTTATTTTTCTTTTGTGCATGTATGAAAAATAATTTTTAAGACATTACAGAATTTTAAATTAAATTTTATTAAGTCTAAATTTCCATACTAATTAGCTTCTACCATTCATAACAAAAAGAGGGAAACAAACAATTACTTTTTACTGTTCAATTAAAAACATTTTATATAAAAATGTATAAAATGTTTTTAATTGAACAGTAAAAATTTCTATGCTTCGTGTACAAATATCTACTTTTTTGTTTCCTCTGTATCTATTTCAAAAGTATTTTTGTCTTATTCAGTAGCCAAGCTCTTATTTTTTTTTATATATAAATTTAGAAATAATCCAAATAAATTATTAAAGTCTCAAGTTCCTCATGTGAAATTGATTAGAATAAATTGTGTATCTAGCATGTCTCGATTTGTGTAATATATTAATGTGTAAAAAGAATTAATAATATGACAATAATATACATATGACCTATATTTATTAAATATCATTTATTTAAAATCCTTATTCCTCTGTTTAACATAGTTCTACAATGTTTTTATTTTCTATATTTTCAAAATAAAATTTGATTTTTTTTTTTTTTTTTTTTTTTTTGGTGTGTGTGTGTGTGTGTGTGTGTTTGTGTTATTAAAAACAATAATAATTAAATTATCCATCTAATTTCATGCTTATCATACTCATTTTCTTAAAATAAGTACGAATGTAATAATTTTATTACTGTAGTTAAGATAAAAGTTTGAATTATAGTTTCTCGGATTTTTCATTCGCGATGAAAATAGTTTTTAAAAAACTATATAAAATTAAAGACATTTTTAGAGATTAAATTAACTAAAAGTTAAATCATTATTACTTTCTCACGAAGATATTATTGTGAATTTTAATTAAAGAAATTCCTGAAAGAGTAAAATTTTAATTTGTACTTAAATAGAAGCCTTAATTTAAGAAATTCTAAATAAGAAAAAGGAAAAAAATTTCTATTTTAATTTCCGATTTATATTAAATTTAAAAAATTTAAATGCATCTATCCGGAAAATATAATTTATTAATAATTCTAATGAAATTAATTCTTGCGAATGGTAATTAGTAACGAGATTTTTTTAGATTACATTTTAAAATTTTATTTAAAAATAAAACTAATTTCTACTTCGTAAATACACTCTATAACAAAAAAAAAAAAAAGAAAACGAAAACGACGCACCAAGATGGAGTAATGTAAATTGGACACAAATTGACATACATACAGGTTTTGATAGAAAATGCAAGATTTTAAAATTTGGATGCCATTAAATAAATATAAAATTTGCAACATGTACTCTTCAATTTCAATTCAAATAACATTTAAAATGACATATTACTTATGAAATTATGTTAATTAGTAACTGAGATACAAAAGTAATAGAAATATTGTTATTAAAAAAATTGTGTCTGACTTTTTAGTGGCTTTCTCCGAAACTTGCGTAATTGTGGTGGAAATAGTGTTAAAAATCCTGAATACGAAATATGAACGGAGTATCGGAATTCGAAAGTTTGCAAAATAAAAAACAATAAAGATTTTCCGGGTTTTCTATGGTTTTCTCTAAAACTGCCGTACCGAATTAAAAGGCTTGTACAAGTTTAAAAGTTCGCAATAAAATTACCTTAAAATATATTTTGAATGATGTATTGTAAGTAATTTAATCATAATTAGAATTGAAGATATTGGAATAAAGGTGTTCAGGGTTTTCCGTGGTTTTCTCTGAAGCTCTCGAACGGAATTTAACGGCTTATATCAGTTTAAAAGTCCGCAATAATATATATTTCAAATGATGGAATGATAAGTGATTAAACATAATTAAAATTGGAAATATTGAAATTTTAAAATAATAAAGTGCCATCCGGCGGCAGAGATTTGCGATCTCTGCTTTTAATTCCAATTCAAATAGGTTTTAAAATGATATATCACTTATAAAATTATGTTAATTAGAGGCTGAGATACAAAGGTTATATAAACATTTTTATAAAAAGATTTGTGTCTGACTTATCCGTAGTTTTCTCCGAAACTTGCGTAATTCCAGGTTATATACCTTTAAAACTCTTTAGTACGAAATATGATCAGAAATCGGAATTCGAGATTTTGTAAAATATAAAAGAATAAAACGTTCTGGGTTTTCCGTAGTTTTCTCCGAAAGTTTCGTACAGAATTTGAAAGCTTATATCGCTTTAATAATCCGCAGTAAAAGTACTTTAAAATATCTTTCGAAGGAGGAATTATGTATAATAATAATAATATAAATTGAAAATGTATGACGATCTACGTGAGAACTTTGATGTATTTTAGACTCAAAATAGCTAATCTATCAAGGGAGATTAGCGATTTTTGTTCAAATCGTCTAAAATTTAAGAAATTCCAAAAATGCTTCTTTAAAGCCGAGTTCAAAAAACAAAAATAAAAATAAAAATAATCTAGTGAGTCACTCACACAAATTTCTTTTACCCTGGAAATCAATAATCTAAAGATAGATTGAATATTAAATATTAAATATTAATATCAATAAGGTAAGATAATAAATTTACTATACTTTAAAAATAATCTAAAATAGGTTTAGGATTAGTTTTATTTGATACATAATTTGTTTGAAAGATTCTCCCTCAACCCCCCGTTCAATTATTGCTCCTATAATTATTAAAAAAAAAAAAAAAAAAAAAAAAAAAAAACTTTAATTAATGCTTTTAAACTTCCCAAACTCGATTTAAAAAAATTTAAGTGGCAAGCTATTACGAACTTCAAAATACCAAATTTGAATTTCCTATTTTTTACTGTTTTAAAATTATGCTGATAACAGATATACATGCAGATCTTTCGCTAAAAATTGGACTTTCGTTATCAGGTCACCTCAAAACGTGATATTTTATTTAAAAAAAAAAAAAAAAAAAAAAAAAAAAAAAAAAAAACAGAGTTGAAAATATAACTTTAAAATATGTTTTGTTTACAGTATCGGTATGAAAAATTCCTGAGCAGTGTTCGTCGATATAGTAAAATATAGCAATTACATTCAATTTAACTCAATTTTGGGTAGCCCTGTATATTGTCTATAAACAATATGCACTGTAAACAATATTGTGTACTTAAATTTACACTTATTTAAAGAAAAAAAATCTAACGCAAAATTAATTACAATTAAAGCAATTTCCATGTATTGCCCCAATATATCGAAATACTGTGGGTGGCCCTGTAAAAGAATGATTATTGATTTTCCACACAAGACATGCTTTTATGCGTATATAATAATAATAATAATAATAATAATAATAATAATAATAAATCGTTTCATTTTGTTTAAGTCAGCTTATAGATGTTATACAGAAATTTCCCCGTCGACGTAATGCATTTGAATTCCCTTGGATGGCAATGTACAAGAACCACTTGCTTGATTTTAACGAAAAGTTTGGTGTAGCATCCCTACATGATGCACATTTGGAACACAGAGTTTGAATTTTCTGCTACAACTTGTTCTTGAGGTATACTAATAACCGACAGACACACAGACACACCATAAAGGCAGACATACATTATAACCATTAAAAACATTTTCTTGGATTCAGAGGACCTTGAAACGTTAAAATATAGCAAAAACACAATTTCAAAAATTTACCCCCCCCCCCCCAAAAAAAAAAAAAAAAAAAAAAAAAAAAAAACAATACTTTCTCAACCGTATATATCGGTGAGAGAATGTAAAAAAACCTTACCATTCCGTTAAAATTAATTTTTGTCTTTTTACAGAAACAAATAATCAGTCATGTCACTCACACGACTTTCTCTTACCCTGAAATTTATTACCGTAAATACAGAAAGGAGAAAGACAACGAGTACTGTTATGTAAACGTATGTTAAAACGATTCAAACGTGGCTTCAGAACAGCTTTTCAAACGTATGAACTTCAAAATACAACATTTGGATCGCCTGAAATTATTTGTTTTTAATTTACTCTGAGAGACACGGACAAAGATCAAACGTTAAACATTTTGCTTCGGTATTCAGGAAGCCTCAAAACATATAAATACACACACAAAAAAAAAGTGATGAATGTTTAACTTTTAAAACATGCATTATTTACCTTATGGCTATTAGGAATTAATTTCAATACCTGAGCATTATTCCTGGACATGGTGAAATATTTTGGTAAAGCACTTTTGCTAACAATAAAAAAGAATGTTACAACTTAAATATTGACAATCCTATAAATCTTCTGAAGGTTATGTACAGACAACATAGTGCACGTAAATATAATCCTATATTAATAACACATGGCAAAACCTGAAATACGCTTTCATCCCTTTTCAAACGTTGTCGCATTGTAATCTATTTATTTTATGTAGCCCTGTAAACAAACAGTGTTTAATTTTCATACCATATTCTACGTGATACATGTTTATATATACGCATATTCAAAATATGTATTCGTTTTATTTGGTTTAGTTCAGTCTATACACTGTTAAAAATTTCTGTGAATTTAATGTAAATATTTATCCAGAGTCTCTGTAAATTTACAGTAATTCTTAATTAAGAGTGAATAATCGAGATTCTCAATATTTATTCTGTATTTTTACCAAATTTTATTAATTATTTTTTAATTAAAATTAAAAATGACTGTTTCTATTTTAGATAAAGCATTCCACGTCCGAAATATATTCTCACCAATAATTAATTAAATTAATATTAGTTATTAAAATGAATCTATAAAATAAGTTTCTTAGCATCTCAATTTATTTTTCTCTGTAATTTTACGTAAGACTTAAGATAATAGATTACACAGAGTTTTCTGTTGAATTTTTTTAACAGTGTAGATGTTAAACACTACTTACCTAAAACTTCACTCATAGAGGTAATGTATTTCAATACTCATGGGTGACCTTGTGCACGAACCATTTGCTTCATCTCAAAGAAAAGTTTAATGTAGCATATGATACACATTTATAATACTAAGTTTGGAATTTATGCTGTAATTTGTACTTAAAACATGCTAATATCCGTCAGATACTGATGCGGATAACACATACACACAGACCAACCGCTAAAAACATGATCTTCGGATACAAGGAACCTCAAAATGTGCAAATATAACAAAAAGTCATTTTTGAAAATTTTACCCAAAAACAATACTTTCTCAACATATATATGGGAAAGAGAAAGTAATAAAGAAAAATAAATTTTAATAAATATAATGTCTAATTTTTTTTTTTTTTTTTTAATTTTTTAAGCTATATCTTAGATTTTTTTAACTGCAGACAGTTGAACAGTAATGATGGGCGATTACTAATTTCTGCTTAAATCGATATAAAATTGAAAAAATTCAAAAACTGCTTTTTTTATTTCCAGAAACCTTATCATGTGGCTGAAAAGCAAAACTATTCCCGACCAGAAGAATAGTTAGCCAATATGTCTGGCACTGAAGAAAGGTAAATGAATGATAATGAAGTGTTGTCACCTAATTTTCATACTTTAGTTACTTTTTAAAAAAATGTAATTGTCGTGTCGAAATGATGTTTGCACACCTGGATTCAGAAAAATCGCCCTTTTCATTTGGTATCGAATTTTTCAACATTAGACCGACATTTCTAATTTATTTAGACATTTAACGCTGCTTAAGTTCAGAATTGACTCATTTATGAATTGATAAAGATTGACGTTTTAATTAATATCTCCGCAACTAATCAAAAGTTTTAAATTTTGTTTTCAATATTCTTTTGGGATGGCTTCTGAGCCTTTGTATGTCAATTTTTGTACCTCTACGTTTAATCGGAGCTGAAAGTCTTAGAAGAACAGATAGACAGGCAAACCGTTCCTTTTATTATCATAAATAAATACCACCACATTTTAAAATGTAAAAAGAACGGGAAAAATTCAAAATTCCGTAGAAAAAAAAAAAAAGTCACTATCTCAAGAATGTAAAAAAAAAAAAAATTAATAATAATAAATAAAAAAAGACTAACACCAGCCCGATAGACTAGAAAAAGTAACCAAAGATCGGGAAGAGTGGGCTCATACGGAACCTGAGGGTTGGCTACTGTCGTATTATTTGGTATCATCATATGTATTATATTATATAATCACTAGCAGGCTTTTCCCGCTTCGCTGGACATTAAACTTAAATGAGTTGTCAAAATCCCATATCTTTATTAAAAACCTAAGTTCTCGCTGTGACTGGTACAGGTTTTCTCGCTCGCAAAGTGAGGCGTCTAGGTCTCCACTGTCTTCGGCACAACTTACCCACTTCTTACTTCCCCTTCCTCAGCGGGTGAGTTCGAAGTTTTGCAAAATCCCGCTAATGTACATAATGTGTACACTTAATCAATATCCAGTATGGGTCCCCACTGCCTTCGGCACAACTTACCCACTTCTTACTTCCCCTTCCCCAACGGGTGAGTTCGAAGTTTTGCAAAATCCCACTAATGTACATAACGCGTACACTTAATCAATATCCGCACACCAAAATTCGCCATTCTAAGATAATTCAAAGCGAATTCAAACGGAAAAACATGTTTTTACACATGTTTATTGGGAACGACTTCAGTATAACCCCACAACGATATTTGGCAATTATGGCTAAATCATAAATCAAAAAATCATAAATCATATATGATAAATGATAAAATCATAATCCAAATCATAAATCCAAAATAAACAACATATTAGGCTGCCATATTATATCTCAAACAGTCCAGAACGTCATCGTTATCTTTCAAAACGGCGCCAAAGGAAAATCGCCAAATTCAACTGTCAGGTTGTACTGAAGTTATACCGTTTATTGCCCTCTGAGAAGGAGGGGAGGGGATTTCGAATTTCGTGAAATCCAGTTACAATAAGTGCCGGATGCAAACAAACAATTTACGCACCAAATTTCGTGACCACAGAAGTCTTTAATAGAAAATATTATAAATAAATAAATACAAAACGCACAGCTTTAGTATGGGAAACCTTTGGTGACTTTAAATATTTTAAGCCATTTTTGCGATGAACTGAATTGGCTATCTCAATTGTGCAATTAAAGATCTTGGCGAGAAACGTCCGAGCAACTTCGGTTCCGAATTTCAAATTTTGCCAAAGGGATCCAATACTAAAGCTGTTCCATACACAAAATAAATAAATAAATAAAATAAAATAAAATAATAAAATAAAATAAAAACTCTTTTCTGGTATTTACGAAATAAAAAAAAATCTTAATAAAATCCTAATTATAATCATTTACAATTAAGGGGAGAACATACAAAAAACCTCTTAAGGTATACATAATAACAACAAAAAAATTTGTTTTACTGCAGGAAAGAAAAGTGCTGCTTAATTAAATAAAAATATTAAACTAATGCCAAATATCTCTATGAAAATATTTATCCACATACAAATTCCTGATTAAAAAAAAAAAAAAAAAACTTTTGTAGGTATTTTTTTCTCAAATTTTTATTATCCGCGATTGTAATGAAATGCTCGCCCTCTGGTGGGCTAAGGTGAAATTATCATACCACTGATAGCTTTCACGCTGAAACAATGATAGAACAATAAGAAAACACAATAATTAATACACGTGGCAATTATTACACGTGGCAATATTTACTAACAACTGCAGTTGAGAGAGCGCCATCTATCGATCATTACAAACGCGGATTATTATTCACGTGAAATTGAAAATATTTCATTTTATTTCTGGAAAATAAAAAAATATATAAATATAAAACCTTCTACCGAATCTGGGTTGAAAACGGAAAAAGGGTAAAATAAATTAGAAATATCAGGCCTATATTTATAAATTTGATACCAAATGAAAGGGGCGATTTTTTTTAATCCAGGGGTGCAAACAGTTTTTCGATGCGACAATTAGATTTTTTAAAAATAACTAAAGTATGAAATTTAAGTGGCAACGGAAAAACGTAAAAAGGGAAAAATAAATTAGAAGTATCAGACTTATCGTTACAAATTCAGCACCAAATGAAACGGGTGATTTTTCTGAATCCTGGGGTGTAAACAGTTTTTCGATACGACAATTAGATTTTTTAAAATTAACTAAAGTATGAAACTTAGATGGCAACACTTCATTTCAATCTTTTCATAATTTGTAGTCCGAATCACGCGAATAAAAAAGTCTTTAACTTAAAAATTTATTTTTACATTTTATTTTTCCATTCAAAGCGTTTTAGTGAAAAATTATTTATGGCGCATGCGTAGGCGTTTTTTGCCCATGATTTAAACCCTATTCATAATTTTGAAAATTTCTATAGATATAATTTTAAGTTGGGTGAAGACCTAAGTTTCTGCCAAGCGCCGTTGAATTCCGTCCAGCCGTTCTCGAGTGATGCCCGGACAAACGTGTTTTAGTCTTTTACCCCCTAGGGGGGAACGGGGGGAATTTCTGAAAAGTTGATAGATATAATTTTAAGTTGAGTGAAGACCTAAATTCCTGCCAAGCGCCGTTGAATTCCGTCCAGCTGTTCTCAAGTGATGCCCGGACAAAAAAAGCGGCATTCGGACACGATGACACACACACACACACACACACACACACACACACACACACACACACACACAGGCAAAATTTTCTGAAGTCATTTTCGGCTTTCACGGGGTGTAAAACGTGAAGATATCGCAAACTTTTTTGATTCCGACAAATTTACAGACAAAACTCTGATTTTATTAATATAGATTCAGAAGCACTGTACACTGGCAAGAAAGAGCGAATTAAAGCAAGAATTCTGTTAATAAATTAAGTCAATCATTCTCATATGGTGATCGAAATTAACAATATAAGATTAGTCGATTACGCTAACAAGTGATTCAAATGAACTAAATGGTAAAAATTGATCGTACTTTGTTTCAGCTTAATTGGTAAATTTAATCCGTAGTTTGCATGCAGTTGTGGTTGTTGGAAAACTAAATAAAGTTTACACACATTGCAAAGCATTAAAATTCATGAATTAAGTGGATAAACTTGTAATATATTCTGTGAATCACTGAGGTATGAAATTATTGAGGTATGACATTCTGACGAGCATTCGTACCGGCCAGAAACGAATTAGCTCGAGTGCTTTATTATTAATAATTTTAGAGCTGTTATGAGATCAGTTACTTTAAAAATTTTCAACTATTCAGGTTTAATTTTTCATAAAATTTTATTTCTTCATGTTTTATGCGATCTCGAATGCTGTTGTTTGACAATTGGATTTATTTACATTGTTCAGTATTGATTGTGGTTATTTTGCTGTGTATGATATGACGTTTTGTGAGTATTTTATTTGATTTTAAACAATGAGCTTTCAAATGTCTCGATTCTTTGAAATGAATATAGTAACTGAGAATTATATTCAAGCATTAAAGATTCTAGTTCATTAACTGCAGTATTAATATCAACAGTAACTGCATTATTTAAATGTATATGACACTGAGAATGATTATATCCTAGAGACCCTACGTTAAAAGAGACTGGAAATAGACCCACCTGCCGGTCCGCCATGTTTGTTCAATCTGTTATATGCGATAACATTACAATCTGCAAAACTTCAAATAACACTCTACAAGGCTTTCCAAAGATAAATAAAAATCTTTAATCCAGATTTTAATTAAAAAAAAAGTATCAGACGCTGGTAAAAACACGTTACGTTCTATGACAATCCAGTGGTTTTTGAATAAATATCCACCATATTTGTTCCAGTCTCTATGATGTAATAGGGACCCTGAATAGAGAAAGACATTGAACAAAAATGGCAGACATTCATTAAAAGACAACTCAATCGCCGTAGAACAGAATATACTTCTACCAGAGTCGGACATTTTTCTTTTATTTAAAATCTCGGGAAAATGGTTTTGTTCTTTTTCTGAGAGCCTTGCAGAGTGTCATTCAAAACGTTTTCAAAGCGCAGTGGTATCGTATACAAAAGGTTAAACAAGCATGGCCGATCGACTAGCACGTCAATATCCAGTCTCGCATCTTTTAGGACAATCATTATATCATTAGGCTCGTAAGATTCGCTCTATTTGCCAGATTTAGGATATCAAGAGTTTACATAAACTTTTTACTGGTAGCACGAATTGTTTTGCAAAAAATGCGCATAAACTTGTTCAGTACTTTTTAGTATATAGCGTACACGAATTTAGCGTTTTAGTCTACGTACAGATATTAAATTAAGAATACACGATAATCTGCATCACAATCTCATTAAATTGTCTTTTTTTAATTATACTTAATTATTTACATTTATGAATTTGTTTCCCTTTTAGTTTTCAACATTCTTATTTCATATTTTGCGTTATAGTTATGAAAAGTAAGAGTTTGTAATAATAATATTTTTAAGGATAGAATAAACGTTGAACATAAGTTAAGAATGTTTTATGATACACTGAAATAGATTTTTTTCCTCCTTACACAAAATATAAGGTTGTATTGTAAAACAAATTTATGAATATAACTAACTATATTTTAAGTACACAAAGCCATATTTTACAACAAGAAAGAAAAAAAAGAATTATTTTTTTATTTATTATATGATTGACCTAAATGAAGCAGCATGTACGTTTTAGGATACATTAAATGATTAGAAAAATAAAATGTCAAAAATCACTTAGAAACCACTAATATTTCTTTTAAGCTTGAATTAACAATCCTCATACGTAAAACAATCAGAGTATATTTTTAGAAATATTATTGGGAGTTGCCAATTTATGAACAAAATTGTTCAAGCGTTATTTATGCATAATTTTCCATAAACTAAATTTTATTCTAATGAATTTCATTTATTTTTCTTACGTATTTAAACATAAACTACTCTGAAATGTAATAAAATGTTAAACATATGTAATTAGTCAATTCTAAAAGGCAATTCGATGCAATAATTTTATCCCACATTATAATATTTGCCCTTTGGGTTAATAAACTATCGTGCTTTTTCTATGACACCGTTTTATTATTTTAGTTTGTGAATACTTTTAATTTTGATATACCGAAATACCAGTACAAGAAAATCCATTGTTTCTTAAAGCATAATTAAAAGAGTCACTCAATTAACATTCTAACTCGTGCACATATTAAAATCAGAACGGTTATTAAAATCCACTTATTAAACTATATATATATTATCAAGTTTAAATTCAATTATTCATTTACATTTAAATTCTTTTTTTTTTTTTTTTATGAATTAAAACACAGTTTTATAAGAAACTTTCTATATGGAATAATCTGGTGTATCTCACATACAACATTCTTTTACTTTTAGTAATATAACGACCAATCATGAATTAATTAAAGTTCACGATAGCGAGTACTATATAAAAACATACATTAAATATAATTTAAAGTAGTTTAGAAGCTGATTTATGGATTTGTAAGCGTTTTTAAGACTTTCCAAGAGTGATTTTTAGGACTTTTTAAGTGTGATTTGAACTTTGCTTAATCGGTCCGTCTGTTGGACTGCCTGTGATCTAACTTCCATAATTATTGATAGAACTCATTCAAATTGATATCTATTATTCAAGTTCGTTATGTCATGGTCTCTTGTGAAAACGGTAACTCCAGTCGTTCAAAATAATTTTAAAGCATTGCGTTCTTTGAGAGGTATTTAAAAAAAAAAAAAAAAAAAAAAAAAAAGTTTTCATACTTTTGTATTGCACAGTGCATAAGAAAACTGACATCTGTTATTCTGTATGTTTTTCTTTCATTTGAAAAAAAAAAAAAAAAAAAAAAAAAAAAAAAAAACTTGTGTGTTGAAGAATGTGTCAAAAATACATATAGAAAATCACCATTTTAAAAATTTGATTTAAAAAAAAAAAAAAAAAAAAAAAAAACGGACTCTACATGTTTTGCTTTTTAAAAAATCCATATTAAAATACTAAATTAAAACACTAAAAAACAAACAAATAAAAACCTTTTTCGGTTACGCCTTATTCCAAGAGTTACGCCTTATTCCATGTAGATAAATACATGAATATAAATAATTTTATTAACCCTTTGTATCCCAAATTATTTTATTTTTGGAAAAATAGTTTGAAACTTTTTTATTATATTTCTTTATGCATGAGAATCATCTCATAATAACAGTTTCGCGACCGCATGATTTTGAATTTTTGACAGTAAGGTCCGCCTGTGGGCGTTATCCTCCCACGTTACAACATTTCAGAACAAAATTTTCTGTATCCACATTTATATTAGAAATGGATATACATTTTCTAATCAAAGTATTTGTATCCATAGTATATTTCATTGTAAAAGTGGGAATATTTGTTATATATTTAAGAAATAAATAGCATACAAATTGTGAAAGAAACGCCCACTGGTGGAATTACAGATTTTCAAATGAAGTGAATCTACGTCAGCGGTCGCGAAAGTGTTAAATTTAGTTTAAACTATAGTTTAACTATAGGGAAAGCTTAAACTATATGGACTAAAGCTCAAACTATAGGGACTAAAGCTTAAACTATAGTCCCAATGAAATCCTGTTGAAAATTCAGGTTATATTGAGACATTTTTTTGATGGGACTTTAAAGTCTCGGTGGGATACAAAGGGTTAAATAGAAGTTCAATGACCTTGTAGAAAACGAATTCTATAGAAACTTTTAGCAACTTCTGAAAAAGACAAATTAGTTCAATTAACAAATTTGTAATAAAATATATTAAATCTTCGGAAATTTAGGGTGAAGACAATTTACTGGTTAACTTTTTAGATTTCGCTCAAATGATCTAATAAACAACTGGGCCAATGGATATTTTTTTATATGATGATTATGCCATCTGAGCAAAATTAGAGTAAGGTTGTGCAGGAGTGCGCACTTTTACTTTTTCATTAAAAAATAATAATAAAAGGAATAAAGAAAGAGATGTTAGGGAGAGTATTATTACTTTGCCTTTGGTTATCTGCGTAGCTACCAAAATAATACTTATAAGCAACACTTTGCAAAATATCTATATAAATAAAGCAAAGAGTTTGTCGGTGGAACTCATCCGAGCGGACCACTCCTATTTTTGTTTGGTCTAGATTTAACTACTGTGGTGATGAAAGTCGACCATTTTTTTATTTAGTAAAAAATGATGAATATTTTAAAAAGATACTGCGTAGATGTTATACTTCTTTTAAAAAGTCTCTAAAAGCTGTTAATTTTTTGTGCGGACACTATATATTAGGGGGACCGGAAAATACTGTGGTTTCGAATTAAAATACTGACATCGGAAATTTATCCTGGATAATATTTAAGATATTCTTAGGTAACTTATAAGATAGTTATTTGTAAAGTACCATGTAAACACTGTTAAACAAAAATTTCCGGTTTCATTTTATTAATTCAAAACGACATTATTTTCCGGTCCCCCTAATACATCAAGTTATTAGATTTAAAGATATTACGTTCCAAAGTTTCACAACGAGATATCATTCGATTGCTTTATCTTAAAATAAGAGTCTAATATTATATAAAAAACAGTCGTCTAATATTAAAGAATAAGGAATAATTTTTTAAAAATTATCAGTTTTGAAGTTCTAAGAGCTGCAATTTTTAAATAACAGCGTACTTATTTCTCATACATAATCCATTAAATTTGTATACAGTTGCTGATTCTTTCTTCAGGATCATTCACATAAGACCATACAGCATTGTTGCAAAACGAGTGCAAAACGGAAGAAATACTTAATTTAATTTGCAATATGTTATTTTGACTTTTTGACCTTAAAAAGAATTTTTTATTGATTCAGTTCTTTCAAAATGTATTTCATTTTAGTGACCAACGAAGCGAGCGTAGCCTGCTAGTCTATATATATATAAATGAATGTTTGTGTGTATGTCCTTTATAAAATCGTAAACGGCTTGACCGATTTCGATCATTCTTTTTTTGTTTTTTTCCTTATAGGTCAGGGATTGTTTAGGAAAAAAAAAAATTGAAAAAATTCGCCCCCCGAAGGGGGAGATGGGGGTAAAACGTGAATTCAAAAAATCCTTCATATCTGAAACAAAAAAACAGATTTTTGCTTTAAAATATAGCTAATATAAATTTCTAAAAATCAATTTCTGGAATTTTCGAAATTCGGTCCCCAAGGGGGGGCGGGGGGGGGGGCAAAACAGGATTTCACATGCGTAAAACACGATTTCGCATAATCCTATGTATCTCAAACAAAAAAAAAACAGATATACGTGAAATTTTTGCTATAAAATATAGCTAATACAAATATCTAAAAACCAATTTCTGGAATTTTAAAAATTCAGCCCCCTGGTGGGGCAGCAGGGGGGGAGGGGCAGCAGGGGCAAAAACAATTAGAAATACAGTTAGGCCTTTCAAAATTGGTACAGATAGGTTTCAATAGCCTGCAAGTCGAATGGGGATATTTTCGAAAATGTAAAGTTATTAGGAGGGGAGAGAAGGGGGAGGGTAGGGGGGGGGGGGCAAAAAAAATATATAGAGAGTTAGATCGTTTAAATTTGGTATATAGAGGTTTTCGATACTTACAAATCGATTGCGGATATTTTCCAATTTGTAAAATTATTAGGAGGTGCGGGAAGGGGGTGGGGCGGTAAGAGGGGGCTTTGGGCAAAAACAAATAGAAATACAGTTAGGGCATTCAAAATTGGTACAGATAGGTTTCAATAGCCTTCAAGTCGAATGGGGATATTTTCGAAAGTGTAAAGTTATTAGGAGGGGCGAGAAGGGGGAGGGGATGGGGGGGGGGGCAAAAAATAAAAATAGAGTTAGATCGTTCAAAATTGGTACACAAATGGTTTTCGATACTTAAAATCGAATGCGGATATTTTTGAATTTGTAAAATTATTAGGAGGAGCGGTAAGGGGGGTCTATGGGCAAAAACAAATAGAAATGCAGTTAGACCGTTCAAAATTGGTACAGATTGGTTTTAGAGGCCTGCAAGTCGAATGGGGATATTTTTGAAAGTGTAACGTTATTAGGAAGGACGGGAGGGGGGGGGGGGGCGGAGGGGCAAAAAAAATAAAATAGAGTTAGATCATTCAAAATCGGTACATAGAGGTTTTCGATACTTACAAATCGACATTTTTCCTAATCAGATTTTGTTTCCCTTTTTTTTTTTTTTCACGTGATAAAAATTAATGCAATTTTGAGAATTCAGTAATTATAGTGATTCATTTAAAAATAGGGTCCAGCGAAGCGGGCGAAGCCTGCTAGTTACAAATAAAATAAGTAGTCTGGATGCGTACTCTGGTACTACCAATGAGGACAAGATTGGGCAGTATGGACAAGAATGCACATTATTGACAGACATTTATAGTGACCATGACACACTCTTGCACTTCACTGATTAAACAACTTTGAAACGTCACTATTGCCATCTGTTGTGAGGAATGTCCAAATCACTCACGGCTGTATTCACCAATAGCATCAACTCTTGATTCAACACGAAAATTTGAAAAGCGTATAATGTCAGGGTACCACTTTTCAGCAAAATTTGACGCGTTGCTTCTGCCATCTATCGGCATCAAACTTTGTAAAGAATTGTAACATTAAACTAGCAATTATATGCACGATATAGAAAGTTTATTTACATGGTACAAATTTAAAACTGTCCGCTGTAAGTGTACAGTGTCCCCCATCGATACACTGAAACAGAATTTTTTCTTCCTTACATAAAGTATAAGGGAGTATTGTAAAACAGATTTATGAAACTGAATTTATACTTCGCTGGCATAGTTCAAAAATGGTTAACATTTGTATTTGTAGTTGTCTTGATGCACAACTGTAAACTTCTAATTTTGGTCATGATATGATTTTCAACTCTAAATATATCCCCGATTTTACTTTTATTTTTATAGTCCGTATGCACCTGTGTGTTTCTCACACATGACTCAAAAACCTTTGGAGGAAGAACTTTGTAATTATGAATGTAATCTTTTTATAATATGTGCACAACTTTCACTTTCATTTTTGATTATACTTTCCGTTTAGGATATATCTAAACAAATTACATTCGTAATGAAGAAAAGCACAAAATATTTTATCATTATATAACCTACCGACATAGCTATTTCAATAAAACCTAAGATAGATAGTTCCTAAAATGATATACTTACAAATATGTTTCATTTTCTTGAATGTAGAATGTTACTCGTAAATAAATAATTAGGTTTCAATCGATAAATGCACTTTGTTTAACGAATATTCTCGAAACTGTCTAATATAACAGTCATTCGTGATACAAGACAAATAAACAGGGTTAAATACACCCCTGAAAAGGAAATTCTCTATTTCAGGAACTGTGATCAAACACTTATAGTAGTCTCGGAACAAAACTGAATTTTTCGACAATGACATTTCTCTTCTCATAGCCTCATTAGTGAATTATAAAGCTTTTGTATACTTAGTATGGTATGCATACAAAGTATAAGAAAGTATTGTGAAACAGATTTATACTTCACTTACATAGCTCAAATAAGATTAACTTTTGTATTTGTAACTATCATGACGCATAATTGTACAACTCCAGTTTTGGTCATGATATGATCTTCCATACTAAATATATCCTTGATTTTACATTTTTTTTTTAAAGTCTGTATGCACATGCGTGTGTCTCACGTATATCAAAAATGGTTGGGTATATAACACTATAAATTTGAAGGTAAGCTTTTTGTAACATCTAGTTATGCACAACATTCATTTTATTTTTTATGTGGTCTTCCGTTTTGGATATATCCACAAACATTTTATCCATAATGAAGGAAATCACAAAATATTTGGTCATTATATAACCTATCGACATAGCTACTTCAATAAAACCTAAGATAATTCCCAAAATGATATTGTTACGAAAATTGTCTACTTTCTTGAATGTAGAAAGTTATTCGTAAAGAAATAAGCAGGCTCTAATCGATAAATGCAGTTTATTGAACGAATATTCTCGAAACAGTCTAAGAAAACAGTCATTCGTATTACAAGTCAATTAAAAAGCATTAAAATACGCTACTGAAATGAAATTTCGCTAATTCAGAAACAACGACCAAACGCGTACTTAATCTCTAATAGATGAGTTCTTTACTCAAAGTCGAACAAAACTTAATTCTTCGAGAGTGACTCCACTCTTCTCATAGACTCGTTAGGGATTTTCAGAACTTTTGTGGTAGTTTTGCCCTAGAAAGCAATGGAACATTCCAGAAAATTTCACAACTCAGCTGCGATTAAATTTAGAGCTTCCAAACATTAACAAACCTAAATTACACCTTTTCATCAAGTTTGATTGCCAAATCACGATATTGCCGCCAATGTCAACCTTTGTTAAAAAGAAAAAATACCTTCTATTTTCATTTAAATTTTAAATATATATTTTCCGCAAGAAAAGCATTGATGCAGTCATATGCAACAACATTGCCACTACACTGTTAAAAATGAACTACTTAAAAGTGAGAATATTAGCCTTCTCATATCTTTTTCAGAATTTTTTTTTCCAAAAAATTCGGGAACCTTTGCTTTCTCAAAAATCGAAACAATAGTAAATACAGTAGAACTTGGATAATTCGAAGTTGAAGGGACCAGAGAAAAATTCGAAATATCCGAAAATTCGAATTTCATATACTATTTTGTCAAAAAATAAAAATAAAAAAAGAGATATATTAAAAAATTAAAACTCCACGATCAAAGATTTAACACATAAACATTATATCTAAGGATACCGCCCCCCCCCCCCATTAAATCAATTTTTTTACAAGTTTAATTATTCAACACTTTTTAAAAAATAGTTAGATATTTTTTATTTCTTGTTTAAGTACAATCTTTGTGTCATAACATATGACTTGATACAAAAATAGAATCTACTAATCTACTACATTAGACATGACTTTCAATAAAAAAAAAAAACTTGAAGCTTTTGTATATTCACCATGTCTTCTGATGCACTAGCTAGGGGCTTCTCTTGTATTTCCTTATCCTTCTTTTGAAAGACTGTTAAGATATATAATGCACTTCAGCTGAGAAAAATCTCGGGAACAAATTTTACTGTAATATTTTAAAGGTAATCGCATGAAAAACTCGAATTATCCAAAATAGAATTCGAATTATCCACGATTTTTTAACATTATTTTAATATAAAATTCAAGGGACCGAGGAAAAAATTCGAATTATCCAGAATTTCGAGTTAAACAAGTTAGAATTATTCAAGTTTCACTGTATAAGTATAATTACTAATAATATAATTGCATGAAAGCCGTTACGATAAATTCTTTTAATTTGTTTTATAAATCCCTTGAATAATGTACAGTGTTAAAACATACTTCTCAAAAATCAGTAGAATCTTCTCAAAAATAAGCAGGATCTTCTCATTTTTAAGTTTTTTTTTTTTTTCTTTTCATTCTCGTTTAACTATTCATTTCATATTCCCTCTTATAATATTGTAACGGAAGATGAACTCATTGGCTTACAGGTAAAGAGCATCGGTTTACGAAGCCAGAGATTGTGGTTTCGATCCCCGTCAAGGCAAATTATTTAAAAATGGTTTTTATTTAAATCATTTATTTTTATTATATCATTATGTTAATTATGCTTATTTTAATTACGCAGTTAATGTTATGCAATTTCTAGACTATTCGAACTCTAGAATATTCTCTTCTAGAAAATTCATCAATTGTATATAAAATGATGTAAAATTTGAAATGGATAGTTATATGAGAAAAAAAAAAAAAAGGTAATTCCGGGACAGATGCCCCACTTAAGGAAAGGGAGCTATAAAATAAATTGGGTATTAACAATGACAACGAAAACTTGTGGGAAATACATAATATATATTGTTTATTAGTACTAAGTAGTTTTTTTCTACCGTATTGTAAATTTTCCAAAGAAAAAAGTAAAATTGCCGCACTACTATATTTGACCACCTTTCCCGAAGTTGCGGGTGAGATGCCCCACTCACGTGGGAGAGATGCCCTACTTGTGAAAGACATAATAAAAAGTTTTAACAATGGTCAATAGTTTATAACAATTTTTCAGTAGTTTATAACAAGAAATATAAGCTATTTAAAAAAAAAAATTACGACCTTAGCATTAATTTATAAAATATTAAAATATTTAGCTACCATAGACAAGATGTAAAAATTAGAATAAAACACATAAACTATTGAAAAATATTTCAAATATTTTTTTTTCTTTAATATATGGGAAAATTTCATATTTACAGCTTAGAAAGTATAATAAAAAAATATTACGAAATATGTCGAATTTATCAGATAATATTTTTCTTTTTCTCTTCTCTAATTTTCGCTTTTCCGCAAACATTGCACAGATCTCCGTACATTGTGCATGATTAATGCAATCATTTATGGAACTTTTTGCAATTTATCCAATCTACTGTTTCTTTTGTAAAATAATTGTTCTCAAATTCGAGGCAATTGTTTGTAAGATCACTTTCGTCATTTTCAATAGACATGTCCATCACCAGCTGTTTTGACGCTTTGCTAAATTTAACCGCGGATTTCAGCTTTTTTTCTTAGATGTGCTCTTGGGATGTAATGACCTTACCCGACTGTATCTTTATTTTTCGACATCTTTTCTCTAACCTAGGTACAGGGGAAATCTGGTGCAATATTTCTGTCGGGGAGGATGTTTATTCAGTTGATTCAGAAATTTGGGATTGTTCACACGTCTGTTTCAATTCTTCACTTATTGAAAAGAAGTGGTTTGAAATCGCTGCTTGGTTTAGAGGAAAAATTCCCGTCTCCAGAAAACCATTAATAGCAGTGTCAACAGAAGCTGCCCTTTTCCAGGCTATACCAATCAGTTCTGCAGCTTGTGTTCTCCCAATGGTCCTTCCTGTATGATTAACAATCCATTTCTTAGCTTCCTCTTTAAAGTAGTGTTTTAGTGACTTAAAAAAAGACCGGTCAAGAGGCTGAAAAGCTTATGTCGCATGGCTGGGCAGGCATACAATTATAATGTCATTCTTGTCCGAAAATTCCAGCAAAATTCCAGTGAAATATTGTCCTTCTGCATTGCAACAGGCAATGACTGTAACATTTTCTCCTCTCTCTGTAAATGTCAAAACATGAACATCTTTTGCCCCTTTGGTAGCCACGACCTTTCCTGGAACTTTATTTAACTGACAGCCGGTATCGTCCATATTATAAATCCTCCCCTGTCTGGTAAAGAATTGATTTTCTTCAAACGCTCTTGAAAGAATTTTTAAAAAATGATCAACACTTTCTCTGTTCATGCCTTAACCCCTTGCAAAAGAGAGCCCCTGGGCTTGTCTAATACTTAGTTCTGGGTTTCTCTTAAAAAATGGTGACAGACAGGTGTACCCAGACATTCTTGCTTCTAAATTAAATCGATTCTTAAGACCTAGTTTTTCAGCAAACTGAAATGCAACTGTCCTAATTATCTCTCTGCCAGGTACAAATCCACATTTTTCTAAACGTTGGATGTGCTTGACGAGATGTTTTTCGTTTTCAACTTCAAACACTCTTTTTGGCCCCAAAGAACTTGTTTTGGTATTATTACCCGTTTTTCTTCGACGACGACGAAGTGTCCGAGAAGGAATTCCATAGTATTTAGCACCTTCATTAACACCAATTTCCCCTGCTTCTAGTCTCCTGAGAGCTTTTTTTAAATCGTCTTCTGTCCAGGTCTCAGGAGCTGCTCCATTATTTTTCTTTTGTACACTGGAGGCTTCTTTCCTGAATCAAATAAGAAGCACTGAACAACTGCATGAACAAATACAATAATATACACTCACTGGCACAATTAACCGCCAATCTACAATTTTGTTAGCGTCCAAGTTTTATTTATGTTATATTTTAAATGTCAATATTCAGTTTAAATGTCAAAGGTCAGTCTGACATACCTCTGCGTTTTCTGCTTTCTTATCTGGGTTGTTTAATCTGTATTTTTGTGATTTCGTTTTGAGTTGCCACTTCTAGCGATCACGCGAGTTTGAATTTTATTTGAAGAATTTTAATCTAAATTTATAGTTGAAAAAAATATTTTTAAGTTAAAAAAATTTTCCATTTACAAATATTAAGCATTTTATAAAAACAATACGATTTAAAAAATATTAGTTTAAAACTTAAACAATTAAAAGACTTATCTATCTTAAAATGTATGTGGGGCATCTCACCCGAATATTATCTGGGGCGTCTATCCTTTTGGTATGGGAGAGATGCCCCGGAAACTGTACAAAGTACAAGACAGCAAAAATGGCCGCACAATGGCCGAAGTCGACTGATCAACTTCTTACTACAGGTTTTTAAGCTTATATAAAAAAAATCCCTACTTATTAAATAGCGCCTGCCTTACAATGCAACATCACTCTTATAACAGAGTAGAAAAAACATGGTACTTACTTGAAATATTGTTGTGGTAGCAGAAAACAAAGAAATGTCTTCACGTAACTTCCACAGCACAATATTCAACATCTATCTGAAATAATAATCGGACTCGCAGAGCCATCTAGCGTTACGTCTCGAAATTACATAAAGTGGGGCATCTCTACCGGTGGGGCAACTCACCCGGAATTACCTTATATCTTAAAAATGAGAAGTTCTTTCTCGGAGCTATTACAAGAGATGAAACGTCTGAAAAATGGACGAAATCTGCTAATTCTTGAGAAATGTGTCTTAACAGTGTAAGGATAATACTTCTTTCTTTCATTAGAATTGCTGTTTAAGGGAAAATACATGTAAAATTATAAAAAGATCATAATGAAATTTCACAAGTGATCAGTCTTGGTCACGAACTTGGCAATGGGGCAAGATTGCAGAGAACTTTACCGGAAAATAATAATTCGTATTGTTAGAATTAGAAAGCTGTTTCTCAATTTGAAAACGAAATTAACATTTTTAGTAAAATATAACGTTTCTTGTCACTAATTTTCACCGAAAATTATAAAAGCAGGGCATTTAAATTAAAAGAAATTTAATTGATCTCAGAGCTGTGCAGTTGTCAATAAGAGATTCTGCAATAAGCTATAGAATGCTGTTCTTGAACAAGCGATAGTCGTGTTTTTTGGTGTATATAATTGTATTTTCGTGATTTAATTAATAGTTTTATTCGCTTATTTTGGGAATATTCATGAAATGGAACCTGCTAGTTTACTTAAAATCCAATAACCCCACACGAAAATGTCAATTATTTCTTAATCATGTGCACATTTCAATCGGTGTGTAAGGAAGTTATATAATGCCAACATACAATTTTTTTCTAAGAGTTTATTGCTAATTGACATTAATCTTTTGTGAACGAGAGTTAAATAATCTTGAATTTCTATCAGCTAGAAAAAATGAAGTTATACCAACATATTGACCAAACATCTTTATTTATTTATACTTATTTATTTATTTACTTATTTTTTTATCTCTCTCTAATGCATTTAAATGTCGTTTCATGAACCAATAACCAATGGTTCAATCTACGGATTCAGTTTTAAAAATATGAATGAACAACAAGGTCTAACGATAATTCAAAACTAATATTTACTTTCTTTGGGACATGGATTCGTGGTTATTACTGAAATTATTTAATTGCTTTCATTAATAATTTTACTTGAAAATTCGCTAATGCGATATGTTAAAACAAAAAGCTTTTTATTTATTTATTTTTATTTATTTATCTATTTATTTATTTATTTATTTCTAAGCTTTCGTTTGTCATTTAAAAAAAGATTCCGATAAAATACAAATGGAAAATAGATAATATAATGTCAGAACATCAGTAATTATTTTAATAAATTAAAATAAAACCCTGGACATTTTCTTTTGCAAGTTATTATCCGAAAATTAACATGCTGTTTATTACATTAGAACATTTTCAAATTATATATGCTTAATTAAAACGGTATATGTTTTTATTTTTGTTAATTATTGTAAATTGAATTGATCAAAATTGGAAAATTTTAAGATTAGTTTTATATTATTAATTTTTCTTTTGTCCCCTTCTAACTATATCCCATGTATATATTTAATTAAAGATTAACTATGTACAGACAAACTAATCATATTACATTTCTCTTTCTGTCTTATTTCCGCTAAATCTAATATGTTCGTCAAATTCCAGGAAAGGCATTTCTTATTAAGATTATTACACGGAAATCATTCAGTTTTCTTCTACATGTTCCAGTAAAGATAGAACGAGAAGAAATAGACATTATTTTTATAATAACTGTCACTTCGGACAATAACCGTAATAATGGATTTGTGGGATTTGTTTGGTCAACCCAAAACTAATAGAACATTTCTGTACCTTTAAGCAATTCTCTATTATATTTTGTCTAAGAGTACGTCCGACAAGTTATTTTCAAGAAAGCATTCATTTTTCTTTCATGACTACCCAAGAAGAAGATGTCGGAAAAGGGTTTAAAATAGTAACTCCTTTCACTTTCACCGAACCATTAAAAATGGAATAGATTATATGATTTTGAAAATTCTTGCTTTTAAATGATCTTTAGCATTTCCATTCATGGTAAATAAATCAAAATATAAACTGTCAATAAAAATGTTGTACTAAAAGATTTTGAAAATATTGAATATGTATTAATTATTAAAATATGTATATATACATATTTTAAATCAATTATAGTGTTTTCATGTATATATATATGTTTGTTTGTTTTTTTGTTTTGTTTTTTAAATAAATTTTGTTCATATTTTTTTATTTGTTTAATGTTTTATTTTGTGGTGCCGAAAATTATTGGCTACATACGAAAAAAAAAAGCATTTTTACAAAAAAAATATATTTTACCTGTTTTCATATATAAAGTTGTGTCTCGCTATCTTCTTAATAACAAAAGCCAAAGTTTCCTGAAAACTGGTGTCATAGCTACAACAATGTATTGAATAATAATAGATTAAAGGCAGTAAAATATATCCATGGTTTCTCTGCGTCTATTTCAAATTAATAAAATAATCAAAAAAGGATATTTAACGGAAAATCTTACTATTGCAACAATGTACTGAGATGCAAAAATAAATAATACATTTTAATTCATATCTTTTTTATAGATTCAATCCTTGATTCAAATAATAAATTATACATACGGAATTCTTTGGTTTATTTACAGAGATATCTTATGTATATAAATAAAGCAAAGAGTTTGTCGGAAACACATCCGGGTGGACCACTCTTATTTTTGATTGGTCTAGATTTAACTATTTAGGTGATGAAAGTTGGACATTTTTGTTTAGTAGAAACTGATGTTTTTAAGGTACTGCATGGATGTTATACTTTTTAAAAGAGCTCTAAAAATCTTTATTTTTTTGTTTAAACAATATATACATCAAGTTATTAAAGATATTACGTTACAAAGTTTTCTTTTTATTAATTAAAGTATGAAAATAAATATTAGTTATAATTTAATAGTTCGGGAAAAAAAAGAGTTCATTTTCTTCTGACATAAAAATAAATACATTTAATTAAATGTGAACATTAAAAAATTGTAAAAAATTAAATTATGCATCTCACAAAAATTGCCATCATTATCACTTTAAAATTTTCTACACATTGTTAAAGTGCTAATGCAGTTCTATAGCTATATGATTCAACAGAAAATTTAAAAACATGGTGTATAAAATTTTTCTTTTAATCTTATAATTATTTATAATTTTGCTGTAATTTCGGCGATTAGTTGATATAGATATCGCAAATGCATAAGTAAACAATTTGGCAAGAGACGTCCGAGCTACTTCAGTACCAAATTTCAAATTCCGCCAAGAGGTCCGAATTCTTTCAATGTTTTTGCACACTTTTTCTCAATTTTATTTTAAATAATTTTGTATTGCAAGTAGGAAACAAGAAAGAAAAATCATCTAGTACGCATTGATTAGTAACACTTTCCAACTGTACGCAATTGTTGTATCGAATAACTATTAATATTCTTTGCCTACGTTATCGCACAACAGACAGAAGGACTGAAAGACATACAGATAGACTAAATGATTTTAAAATTGCTCTTAGGCATTTTTGAAAGTGTTAACAAGGCTTAACGCAAAAGAAAATGCAGATGTTAGATTACAATTACAGCTTTTAAACTGTCTGAATATTTTACTATAGCCATGTAAATCTGAAAGTTAATCATATCATATTCTATACAAAACAATATTTTAAAATATTAATAATACATGTCAATGTTTTTAAGATTTTTGTAGTAGAAAGTTTTTTAAATATAACTTTTAAAAAATTCTGTCCTAAAATGAATTACATTGGCTTTTTTTTTATTGCTGTTGTTGTTGTCCCTGTAAACAAACTAGTTGTACAGGACCTATTAATGACGTTTTAAATAGAGAACATTCCATAGGGAACATGAGTATATCATTTAAAACAAATTCTCAAAATATTCACGGATGATAAGAGCCGAAGACAAACAGATAGAAAGGTAGACAATCGGACAGACAGATGCACAAATTGAAATCATATCCCCACTAAAATTATAAGAAAATGTTAAAACGCTCATGTAAACAAAAGTGCAATTCCAGCAAATGTTTATTAATACCTCTTAATGTAACTAATTATTTTTGTGTGGCCCTGTAAATCTAATGCTAACCATACTATATTACATAGAAGGCACACTCGTTTGTGCATACGAATAATATATTTCAATTGCATTAAGCTTTGTGGAAAATAAAATTATTAAAATTTGGTTTATAAAAATAACTCTCATACAACACAATGCTTTGGAGTAATTTCAAGTGCCCCTGTACACAAACCAGTTAGAAATGTACTCTATTTTACATAGGAAACATCCGATAGGGAATTGAATAACATATTAAAATTTTATTAAAGTTTCTATACATAAAAGGTATTAAAATATGATTTATAGAAACTCCTCTCATAGAACACAATGCTTTCGAATACTTTTGGGTGTCCCTGTACAAAAACCAGAAGAGGTATCTATTGCACTTTCAATAGGGGACATCCGATAGTGAACTTCAATAAAATATATCGGTTTAAAGAAATTCCATAAATATTTACGGGAATTAGTGCGCAGAAAAACAGACAGAGAGACAGACGGACAGAAGAACAATCAGACATATACACAAATTGAGATTATATTCACACTAAAGAAATGATAGAAAGTGTCAAGACCGCTTAATGTAAACGAAAGTACAATTCTGGCAATTTTTTATTAATAGCTCTTAATATAACTGAATATATTTGTGTCACCCAGTAAATCTAATGGTAACCATGCTATATTCTATGCAAAGCATTCTTTCGTGCATATAAATAACATATTCCATTTTCCTAAAACTTCGTGGAAAGTAAATTTATTAAAATTTGATTTATAGAAATATCTCACAAAAAACGCAACGCTTTATAGTACTTTTGAGTGTCCCTGTGCATAAACTAATGGTGGTATGTAATCTACTTTATATAGGAAACATCCAATAGTGAACTTGAATAACATATTTCAATTTCATGAATATATTGTACAGTAAAGGTATAAAAATGTGGTTTATAGAAATACCTCTCATAGAACACAATTCTTTGAAATACTTTCGGGTGTCCCTGTAATAAACCAGTAGTGGTATAAACTCCATTTTCAATAGGAAACATCCGATAGTGAACTTGAATAACATATATAACTTACAAAAAATTCCATAAACATTTACGGGAGTTAGAGTGCGGGCAGACAGACAGATGGACACATACACAAATTGGTATCATATTCACACTTAAAAAAAATGTTAGGAAGTGTTAAAAACGCTTAATGTAAACGAAAGTAGAATTCTAGCAAATTTTTAATAATAGCTCTTAATATAACAGAATATTTTTGTGTCACCCTGTAAATCTAATACTATTCATGCTATACTGTATGTAAATCATTCTTTTGTGCATATAAATAACATATTTCAATTTCCTAAAACTTCGTGGAAAGTAAATTTATTAAAATTTGATTTATAGAAATATCTCTCATAGAACGCAATGCTTTACAATACTTTTGAGTGTCCTTGTATACAAAACAGAGTTGGTATTTAATTCACTTTATACAGGAAAAGTCCAATAGTGAACTTGAATAACATATTTCAATTTCATTAAGATAAGTGTACAGTAAAGGTAAGAAAATATGATTTATAGAAATACCTTTTAGAGACACAATGCTTTGAAATACTTTCGGGTGCCCCTGTACACAAACGAGTAGAGGAATAAACTCCATTTTCAACAGGGAACATCCGATAGTGAACTGAAATAACATATTTCAATTTCATTAAGATATGTGTACAGTAACTGTATGAAAATACGATTTATAGAAATACCTCTCATAGAACACAATGCTTTGAACTACTTTCGGGTGTCCCTGTATACAAACCAGTAAAGGTATAAAATATATTTTCAACAGGGAACATCCGATAGTGAACTTGAATAACATGTATCAGTTTCAAGAAATTCCACAAATATTTACGGGAATTAGAGCGCGAACAGACAGACAGACGGACAGACAGACAGACAAACCGAAGTCATTAACACTTTTCAACCTCGTTGGGAAGTGTTAAAAATGTTAGAATGTGTTAAAACGCTTAATCTAAACGAAAGTACGCTTTTAGCAAATATTTATTAATAGCTCTTTATATAGCTGAATATTTTTGAGTCACCCTGTAAATCTAATGCTAATCCTGCTATATTCTATGCAAAGCATTTTCTTTTGTGCTTATAAATATCACATTTCAATTTCATAAATCTCCGTGCAAAGTA
Source organism: Salticus scenicus (assembly GCA_963930645.1). Lineage (NCBI taxonomy): Eukaryota > Metazoa > Arthropoda > Arachnida > Araneae > Salticidae > Salticus > Salticus scenicus. The sequence continues at coordinate 178,003,015 of OZ005649.1, forward strand.
AAGTTATTAAAATTTAGTTTATAGAAATATCTCTCATAAAACGCATTTTTTTGGAATACTTTTGTGTGTCCCTGTACACAAATCAGTGGTAGTATTTGCTCCATTTTACACAGGAAACATCCGATAGTGAACTTGAATAACATATTTCAATTTCATGAAATTTTGTGTACAGTAAGGGTATGGAAATTTGGTTTATAGAAATGCCTCTCATAGAACACAATGCTTTGAAATGCCTCTCATAGAGCACAATGCTTTGAAATATTTTAGGGGGTCCCTGTACGCAAACTAGTAGAGGTATAAACTCCATTTTGAACAGGGAACATCCGATAGTGAACGTCTATAACATATTTCAATTTCATTATTTTTGTACAGTAAGGTTATAAAAATATCGTTTATAGAAATGCCTCTCATAGAACACAATGCTTTGAAATACTTTCGGGGGTCACTGTACACAAACCAGTAGAGGAATAAACTCCATTTTCAATATGGAACATCCGATAGGGAACGTGTATAACATACTTCAATTTCATTAAGATTTTTGTACAGTAAGAGTATGAAAATATAATTTATGGAAATGCGTCTCATAGAACACAATGCTTTGAAATATTTTTGGAGGTCCCTGTACACAAACCAGTAGAGGTATAAACTCCATTTTCAATAGGGAACATCCGATAGTGAACTTGAATAACTGATATCAGTTCCAAGAAATTCAGTAAATATTTACGGGAGTTAGAGCGCGAACAGACAGACAGACAAACTCAAGTCATAAACACTTTTGAACCTTGTTGGAAAGTGTTAAAAAGGAAAAACATTTTTTTTATTATTATTTGTCTAATTATACAAAATATCTTCATGTAAAATGTTATGCGTTTTCCGTTCTGTTTACTATTAAAAAAAAAAAAAAAAAAAAAAAAAAAAAAAAAGACTAATGCAGTTTTTTCCTGTATTATTGACATTTCTATAAATTAAATTAAATTAAATTATTCAGCACCAAGACGTTGCGGTGAATAAATCTCTGCCGAAGTCAGCGAGGGCCCGAAGTGAAGTTTTTAAGGAATTTCAATGTATTTTCTTTTTAGTTTTAATTTGTAAAAGGTATAAAAAATATTGACTCTTTTTTTAATTCATTTAAATATTGTGAGGAGCGAAGCGGGCAAAGCCTGTTAGTTTAAAATAAAATAACAAATTCAATATAGTACATTAATATAATCGTTATTATCGCAGAAAATAAAGCTAAAATGATCTCATAATTGTACAGAATTTATTCACCTATAAAACAAATCTTCATTAAAAGAAAACAATATCTGTTTTCAGAGTAAACTATTTTTGTCGTTTTACACTAGGGAAAAAATTAATAATATAATAAATATTTAAAATTCAAATACGTCACGAGAAATTAATAATGACAATAAATAAATAAGTAAAAAAACATGCGGTTATAAATTTTGAAATAAATGATTACGATGTCATTTTATTTCCATTACCCTACTACCGTAGGTAATAGGAGTATTGAATTCCGTCCAAAAAATTGGATAATGCGTTTTCAACTGCTTTACATGTTTTAAGGTCTCCTGAGTCAAAAAAAGTGATTTTTCGTAATTGGCCAGTGTGTATAAGTGCGAAAGATTCTGACTATTATATCTCCATAACAAATAAAGGTACAACGACGAAACTTTGGAATTGAGTTAAGTATGGTATAGAGCTGGATTTTTTAGCTTTTGGTGAAAACTGGAAAACCGGAAGTGGGACATATGAAACCGAAAGTAGTACCGTAAAAATCATATCTCAAAAAAGGCTCTAACGATTTTCTTCAAAGTTTCTATATAAACACCCTATTATATGTCCTTTCGTATGTAATATTGGTTAGTTCATGAAAACTGATAAGCGTCCTGCGTAAGTACGCCAATTTGAGGTCTCGAAAGTGCATTGCTTTAAAAACGGTTGTAGAAATTATTCATTTGTTCCATTATTTATTTATTTTTGAACTCGTCATATTAACACTCTTTTAGATGTACGAGACGTGTTTTTTATGCAAGGGGTCGTTTGAAAATAAAAACCAAACGAAAGAAATGTCTTCGTCATCGTTGTAGTGGTTGCCGCCGAGATTGTGTTTCAGATAGCTGAAGATATGAAAATCTCTCGTCGAAAGGTTTGGAATGTAGGGGGGGGGGCGGTCAAAAACTTCCCAGCCAAAAGAGTGCCATGAAGCTCGGGTCTGAGCTGTGGTTTCAGGCCTTGCATTGTCATGAAGCAGCAAAATTTCCTGTGTCAACATAACGCGTCTTTTGCTTTGAATCGCTCTGCGTAGCTTTCGCAGGCTTTGGCCGTAGGCTACCGAATTTATAATGATTCTGCATTGCATGAAGTCGACCAACAAAACACCATGCATATCTCGAAACACGGACGCCACGATCTTGCGCTAGAACAGAGTTCATTTGGCCTTGACCCTTACAGGTGTCTGCATGTCTTCAGGACCCTTGCATGTCTCCACTCCATGCTCTGTTGCTTCGATTCGGGCGTGACATGTGAAACCCACGTTTCGTCTCAATTTACGACCCGACTCAATATAGCGTCACCTTCTTCATTATCACCTTCGTCAAAAAATTCAGAGAAAACTCAAATCTTTCGTTTTTGTGGTTTTCAGTTAGGAGTTTAGAGATCCAACGGGAGCAAAGTTTCTTAAACTTTAACTTTTCAGAAACATACTTCTTGTACAGCACTGACCTACACACTTCAGGAAAGTCGTTTGAAAAAGGGCTTATGGTGAAGCGTCTGTTCTCCAGAATGTTCGCTTCAGCTGAAGCCACCATATCGTCTGTGATCACTGATGGGCGACCAGAGCGGGACTCATAATGGACGTTGTCGCAGCCACCTTTGAAGTCTTTTAGCCCCTTACGCACTTTGCCTTCACTCATGGCAGTAGCTCCGTAAACTTCACAAATCTGCCGGCGAATGTCTGCAGCAGACAGGTTTCATGCCGATAGAAGACATATCGCTGACCGTACCTAGCAAGTTTCGATAATCTTGAACATTTTAAAGACCGTTCAGGTTACCTACGCAGCTGCAACTCAGCACAGTTGTCCCCAAGGAATGCCGGGACTTGACACAAGCACTCGTTGCAGCACGCGCGCCACCTATTAGTGTATACAACAAAACGGCCATTACTTAAAAAACCCGCCTCGTATTTTCGTATGTAATCGTTGTTTTCCGGTCAATAAATGAGTGTGCAAAGTGTGGGGGAAAGTCGGTATCTCAAAAACAGCTCTAACGATTTTCTTAAAAATTGTTACACAAACCTCTTTTTAGATATTCTGTCGCATATAATACGTGGTTATTACAGGAAAACTGACAGTCAGCCCGATTGGGTAAGGCCAGTTTTAGATCTCGGAAATGAGTATTTCTAAAAAAGGATTTTTTTTTTTTTTTTTTTTTTTTTTATTATTATTCGCGTAAGCTCTTTTTATATGTCTATACAAATGTATCGGTTTTCTCTCACAAGGAAATTGTTAGGTGTCTAATTTGTTAAATCAATTTTACGTTTTTGGACCACACTGTATCCAAAAAAAGTGCATATAATGCACTTAATAGTGAGTAATGGAAGTCGTGTGCTTGTTATACATCAGAGTTTTTAATTTCTTGAAGATGTTTGGAAATCAAAATATATAAATATAATGATGTAAAAGATTATGTCATTTGTTTTTAATATCAAGCAAAGTAACGTTCTGTTATCTGAACTTTAAAAGAGAAGTAAAATTTGAAAAACATGTAAAAAAAATTCCTGCTCTACGCGAGCCCAGACAGTCTAGTAAAGGAATATAGAGAAACAATCAATACCTAAATTTATCATAAACTCAAAATGTAAAATGGATAAAACACAGTCATCTTGTTTCAAATTTTCAAATGAATCATATCATAATTTGTTCTAGGTAAAAACCAATGTTACATTAATTTAAAATTTACAATTATCATATTTGATCTCCAATTCATCCTTTTCAGGTTTCACAGGGCCCATTTAAACAATACTAAGTTTATTTCTATTACACATATTTTGTTTGCTTCTGAGAGAAAAAAAAATAGAAATATTTAATCAAGCATTCATTTTTTAAAAAGTAAAGAAAGAAAATTATAACTGAAAATGACAATGATTCTAATTCGAAATTGAGTTTCAAAAGTGTATAATTGAAAATAGCCATCCATTTTACTTACGTTCCAATTAAGAAGAAAATTGTGATGCTAATACGAATTAATTCGAAATAGTATTTTTTAACTAGTAGTATAAACTAACAAGTTATATTTCTAAAAGATGAAATTAAAGATTCTATCCATAACAAAGTGAATTCAAACTCTGTATATTTTAATTCTAAGTCTTAAATAGACATAAAGATGAACATTTCATCTGTTGTTCTGGTTAATACTTATTTTAAACTGTTTGAAAATGTGCAGATTAAAGATACGTTTTCGAGTTGAAATCTTAATCTTAATTTTTAAATATCTTTAATACATGAATATGCTAATCTTATTAAATCTTAAATAATATCAGGGATGGAACACGGGCGCAGAATTCACACCGGAATGTGTTTAAGAAATTTCTCTACCTATAATATCGTCGATTTAAGAGGTAGAAAATTTTCTTACATTGATAGTGGTATGAATTCTGCGCCCGTGTTCCATCCCTGTAATATGTATATATATTTATATAATTATTAATCAATCTTTTAAAAATTTGTATGAAAATTAGTGTATTTGTAACAAAATTGAGCATTGTTAAATCAAGAAATTTTACCAGTATTACGAACTCTAAATCATTAAAAATCCAAATTTTATGCAAGGTTAAAAAAAAAAAAAAAAAAGAAAAGAAAGAGAAAGAGATATTTAAAATAATTTAGAATTCGCATGGAATATTCTGAAATTAGGCGTTACTTCGTAATATTTTTTCATAAAAGAGTCTTTTCAAAAGCCAAAATAACTTTTTGTCTTTTAAAATATGCTCTATAAATAAAATAAAAAAAATTAAGAAGTGATTGAGTTGTAGGATATTTACTTGGATATACTTAATATATTTTTTGGCTGGTTCGGGATGCCTAGACTCTAGTTCATTATGCACTGATATTCCTTACGTGGAATCCTGAAGGTCTTCGAAAAAAGTTTCTTGTGAAATATTGATAAGAAATTATACAAATAACGTTTTTGTCAATCGATAATAGAAGGTACATAGGCAGCATATTGTTATTATTTAACAAATGCTATAAAATAGTTTCAGCAGTGCTAAATTTGTATTTTAAGAAATGATAACGTTTTTACAATAATTTTAATTTCTAATAAAAAATATCAATAGCTTTCAAATTCAGGAAATTTATTAATACATATTCATTTAATGAGATATAAAAAACTGGCTATTTTTTTTTAAGCCCACCAAAATAGAAAGGTTTAAAAGAAATTTTTGGTATATCTTCTTTGTTTATTTATAAAACGAACGTGTCCTCTTGTACCTGATGTAAAGTCAGTGCTATCGATAAAGAAATACCCTTATTTGTTTTAAAAGGGTATAGTACTTATAGCACTAAAATATTAAGTACTGTATGTCTAAATATAAATTTAAAATTTATAAGGAAGTTTGAATATCCTAAATCATAGCCATTGTTTATTTCATACAAATACGCAGCTTTAACCCTTTTTCTACTGAAGATATTTTAACCCGTTAGCGCCCAGTGTCCTCATTTGAGGACAGCTAATAAAATGGCACGTATCTTTTTTGTGGTTTCTTGGAATGATTTCTGCTTTTTGGTGACAGTTTATAGCGTCACTTTACATGATTCCGGAAAGTTTTATGTGCCTACTATTAATTATTATTTCATAATTTAGGATAGTCATTATATGATTTTTCATTCATCGTACATATCTTTGCCTTTTGCGCAAGTACGCTAAATTAAATCAAGTTGAATAATAGTATATATTATAATACTTTACTTTCGAGACCTTAATCAACATATGACAGGAAATTAATCTGTTATCTCAAAGTTTTTCTACCTTGAAGAGTTCTCGCTAGAACACTAAACGTCAATAAATGAGGATAGGCTTTAAATTTAAAACTATCAGAATAATTGTTTAAGTTAATATATTTTACTGTCAGTTGTCTATATTAATTTAGAAGTAAAATAATCAGCTAATAATATTTATCAAAACAAATTCGGGCATTAACGAGTTAAGGTACATAAATTTAAAAACCATATATATAATCGAAATCATGGAATAAATGTTATGTGTGTATACAAGAATAGAATGTATATACCACACTTTAATCTCACTAAATGACACTGGATTTGTTACAGAAAGGATTTTATAGAGTGCTGTCACTGTTTTTCTTTGACATTTTTCACGATCTTTACGGTCTTATAATTAATTTATATATTACCTCAAGAATATACCATCAATATTAGAAACAATATAAAGACTATAAAACATAAATACTTTTTTACATTTTCGTAAGGTTTTCATAACTTTTAAGAACTCTGTGGGCCAATGGTACACTGAAGTTCCAGGTCACTAAATTCTCATTAATTATTATGACGAAGTAATATGCATAAATTTTATTGCATACGTCTTTAAATATAGTTTTAAGCAATTAAAATAGTATGTTTCAAATGTATTTTATGTCAGTTTCAGACTGTGGTAGATAAAGTATTAAATGCTTTTTTTTTATGATAGCTTTTATTGTTTTATCTTCTATGTAATTCTTTGGCGATAGACATTAAACAAATAAAGAAAAGGAAAGAAACACGAAATTTTTAGAAATAAAAGTAATAAAAGCCATTTATATTTCCAGAACTTCACTGTAGGATTCATTAATTAATAAATAGACGTTCTAGTAAGAAAATCTTTGCTATTTTGGTTTATTTCAATTATTTCTTGATCGATTTTCGATTTTTGCTTATTAATGCCTCGAAAGAGAAAATTCATCCAGTATATAGTAACTATCGCAAAGAAAGCGAATTGCTTTTCCTTTCCTCTGGGAGATAAAGTCTGAAAACAACACTCGCATATTATCATGTGGAAGGAATATTTCTTTATTTCACCTCTTGTTTTCAACGCCAAATCAAAGAAATAAATAATACGCTACGTTTGTTAATACACAAAGCTTCGACGTGTAGTAAAAACCACTTTAGAAATGTGCCAGAAATTTTGTAAAACTTTATTTAAAACTTTTGGAAAAATCTGTTTCAATCTTTATAGTTGTAATATTCAATAAGGACTTGGTGAAAATACACAAAGAGTGTAATTTTAGAAACCGTAAATTTTAGAGAATGCAAAGTTCTGTAAGTATCACAAGGGCGATAAAGAAATAAAGATATCAATTATAATACTAAACGTTTGTTATTTTACCTTACACTTATTAAAATAATAATAATAATAAGTTCACCTTTTCTAAATTTAAAGATTGTCTCTGAGATGATTGGTAAAATAAATAATATCAATATTTTGCATGACATTTGTTTGATTTTTAAAGATGTAAATTGAAAAATATGTTTACACCGTTAAAGTACTTTTAATTTTCAATAATTCGAAATCTTAATGCTTTTTAAATTTGTATTTAATCTTTATTGTCCTATACAGAAAAATGTATGTTTTACTGAAATCGCAAAAATTTTGTTAACCAACTAAAACTTTGTTGATATAGTCGCAACAAAAATAGCATTACCTGAACACTTTAATTCTGCTGTTTTAAAAAAGTTGTTTTATCAAACAATTTTGTTTATTTAAACAATCGTCTTTTATTAATTAAGTACATCGCTCGCTTACTAAATGTTTACTTTTTTTTTTTTTTTTATATCAAAGCAAACTGATTTTATAAAAAACTGAACAAATTAAATCTAAAAATAAAATGACAAAATAAAATTGTTTTTCAAACAAATTTATTTTGTCTATTTCTTTTTTCTTTTCTATTTTTTTTTTTCTTTTTGTTAATGTATGCAATGAAAAATGGTTTCAAATGTATTTAAATTATATAACACGTGGGTAAATAAAATGCTATTTTAAAATTCGCAATGGAAGATTTCGTTTCCGTTTTATCTTAATTAAAAGCCCTATTTATAACTAAAGTTTCCTTATTTCGTTTGAAATATGCTTTAATGTCCTTTCATGGAGAATTTCATGGAGCAATAATATTTTCGCATCTTGCATTTCCATCTATGACTGGTAAAGCATATGATGACAGAAGGGAAATATTTATATTTCCGTTACTTGCGAAATAGTTCATAAGCGGAAGTAATAGCTAAGGTATTTAATATTTCAACGCATCAAGCATTTTTATCTAAACATGATTAAGTATCATATTTAGAAGGAATGTTGAAATTAAGTTCAGTTTCTAGAAATATTACATATAATGAAAAATCATTATGCCTATAAATGGCTAAAAGGGCTTTTTTTGCCGATTTTTGATATTATATTAATAACTAGTTTGTTTATTATGAGAAATATTTTTGCCAAAATTTTAAATTTATTCATTTACTTCACAAAATATATATATATATATATATATATATATATATATATATATATAGTAGTTTTATAAGTAGATTAAAAAATTGCAGTAAAATTATTTGTGGGACTCATATTTTTATGATAAAATTTATTGTCAAAAACTTACTGATTTGTTGTTATTTCTTATGCAGCATTCGTACCTTTCATTTTATTCTATTTTCTGACGAAGGGAAGTGATTATTTTTTTTATTCGAAACAACTTCTGAGTTTATTTTAAATTTATACACAGAAATAATGTCTTGAGGCAACAAAATATTTTGTTGATATAGCTTTAATAAAAATTTTGTTATCAGTACCCAAATTATTTTGTTGTTTTAACCAAGGATTTATTTTTATATTAACTAAAAAGTTTTTTTCCCTTAACCAATGTTTGTTTAAATAAACAAAATTATGTTTTTGATTCTAACAAACAGTTTTGATAATTCACCACATCGCTCACTCGCTGCCTGTTTACAAAGAGATCTATGGCATAGCTTATCGAGCTATACATTGAGATATACTCTTCTTTTAAACGTAGTTTTAGTTTAATTAAAGAATGTTAATTTGGTTAATTGAACAAAATCATTGTTAAAATGACAAAATAGATCTTAAAATCTGTCAAAAAGTATTTTTTGTTTATTCAACAAATTATTTTTTTTTTTCTTTTCAGTATAGCAATTACTTTCAAAGTTCTTATTTTTTAACGTTCAGCAATATTTTTTTTATTCATCTTTTTATATGAATGAAAGCCATTGTTTGCTTTCCATGCAATGCGATTTCATTTCATTTTAAAAAATTACAGAATTTTTAGACAATATGCAAACTCCTCACAACATTAAATTCAAAATTATGTATAATATTCTCGATTCTTAATTCGTGTTTAAATAATGCAGCGATTTAAAATCATCATACAATACCTATATTTTAGGAAATACCTACTCTAAAAAATAGTAATACATATTTACACAAGTACATTAAAAAAAAAAAAAATTATGTCTCAAGTAAAGATCCTTATTTAAAAAAATAATCGACAATTTCACAAACATTATTTTAATAGAGATTAAAATGCTTCATTGATCATTTACAAATGAAAGTGAATACAGTTTCATAGTAATAAAAATGCATGCATGAGTAAATAGTATTTTGAGTTTATTTTTAGAAATACAATTTGTATGTGCTAAATAAAATCAAGTAGTAACTTTTAATGACTCATGACAGTATACGTAACTTTCTGGGTAGCGTTTTTATCAATTTCACATTTTTTTCCCCTTGAAAAATGCAAAAAAAAAAAAAAAAAAAAAAAAAAAAAGCATTATCCAATAGAACTTTTTCGTGCAGTCCTATAAATGAGTTTTAGATTTTACTGAAAACGCCACATATATTGAAATTGAACTCAATAAAAATGCAAAATACCTTAAAGAAACTTCAAGCCATAATCAATTTTTCATAAACACTCTTAGTCTTAATCAATCTTACATAACTATTTTCACTCATAATCGATCTCACATAACCATTTCCACCTATAATCGATTTTACTTTCTACCATTTTCTAAATAGAAAATGCTAAAGTGAACCGCAATAATATATTTACGTTTCGGGGTACCTGTTTTAATAAAATGTAATTATTTGCTTTTTAAAAGATACAGGCATAATTTATCGCATTTCTTTTGTTTACTTCTAAATGAGTTATATATTCTCAAACTAAACCAAAAACAAGCTGCTTCGAAACATATTGAAAGTTCCAGCGCCATCCAACAGACAAATAAATGTCAATCCCTTTTAATTTTTTGAAAAGTTTCGTAAAAGGACAGATGTTTCTTTTTTAACGAATAATTTTGCTTTATCAGACTTCTAAATCTCTTTTGCGTTAGTTTTCTGAAGATGATATTCCCACAAGATTATTGGTAATCTTTCTCTTTATTACTGGAAAAGGTTCATTTACAGGGGATTATTTTTGATCTGATATGGTTTTACGATTTCGCATCTTGTAGTTATACTTTTTCTAAATATTTTTCGTTCATATTCAGAAAGATAATTTATAACGTGATATTAATGAGATAGCTATATAAATTAAGCATAATATATCGCTACACAAATCTAAAAATCTACATTTTTTAATATTAAGTTTTTAAAAAATTAAATGTAAGAATATAGAATAATTTAAAAGACTATATAATTCTTCTAATATTTTTAAAAATATTATTAGAAAGCTAGATAATAAGCATCAGCTATAATAAATTTATATTTTATTAAATTAAACAAAAATTAATGAAACATTATGTATCAGGTATAATCATATAATATATCAATTAAAAATTATACAATTAAATATGGCATTAGTAACTCAGACTTACATCCAAAAATTTTATTTGATAATTTCGCTGATCTTTATGTTTTTTGGCATATTGAAACTGTAAATTAATCCAGTTTTTTCTCTATCAGTTTTTGGCAATACAGGGTGTCAGCCGAAACAATTTCTTCTGTCACCATTACACCAATATAATTATCCTGTAAATTTTATAATATGTTTCCATGATTAATTATAATTAATTATGGGAACATACTATAAAAGAAGAAAATGGAGGAAAATGTGAATATAAACATCCTGTATTGAGAAATATCTATACGTGATAGAGAAAAACTGGCTTCATTTTTGGTTTCAGCAAGACAAAAAACACATGAGCAGCTAAAATTATCAAAACAAGTTCTGCAAACATTTTTGTGGACTTATGTAAATAAAATTTTTCAATCATACGTCATAATTTTTTTAATTATACAACAATCGTTTCTGGTAGATGTATTTAAAAACAATCCATTACACTACTCGGCATGAAAATTGTCCTCAACACCATTTTTGCAAATTCTTATGTAAAATGACCCCCTGATTCCGAATATGACGCCCATTTTGCCCTATCACCCACCGATTTTTAGAGATAACCCCTGTTTTTCAGTAATTTTATGGCTATAAATTTGATTTTTAAGGGGGGAGGATTATTTTAACTGTTAAATATCTTCCGAGGGGCTACAGAGTTGGAAAATTCTAAAACATGAACTTCTGCTGCAAGGTGAAAAATTAGGGGGGGGGGGAGGGGACTGAAATTTTTTTTTACAGTGTAGGGAGTCGTTCTACGCTAATTAAGGATTATTAGATTATACCGAAGACTTAAAATAGAATCTGAATTATCACAAACATACATGCTTGAACTGGGATTCGAAAATGAAACCTGGAAAATAAAAAGAATTTCCATGAGTAAGTTCCTGTATTTCGTAGAAAGAGCGAAAAATATTCGGCCTAGAAATAGAACTTGAATTTCGCACAATCGGGTCAACTGAAAATTTTAAATTTCACCTGTTCTTGGGAAAAATGGTTCATTTATACAGGTGAATTTTTTCAAATATGTAGTATATATGTATGTATATAACATGTGTATATGCACACAGAAAATATGTTTACATGTAGTATACAGAGTGAACTCACTTCATCTGTCAAACAAAAAAGGGTATAAGAAGTGACAATATCGAGCATAACACACCATAATAGCCATATCCTTCCTCCAACTATTACCAAATTATTGTAAATTAATATATACAGTCGGTAACAAAAGTATCCGAACACTAGCAAAAATTCCTATGTAAAAAAAGTACAGTTAATACTGTTTTGTTAACTAAATCCTTGTCGAATCATGTTCTTAGTCAGTCTAAGAACATAATTCGATAAGGATATATTTAAAAAAACAGTATTAACTCTACTTATTTTACATAGGAATTTTTGCCAGTGTTCGAATACTTTTGTTACCGACTGTATGCGTGTGTGTATACTTTTTTTTTTACATATAACCCAAATTATTTACGCTTATGGTAGATCTACATGTAAATTAAGCACATATTTAGAAATAAAATTAAATATTTAAAACTGCGTTTACATCAGATTATGCGAAACTAACAATAAACTATCTGCGCTAAAGCATTGTTGAAGTCCAAAATTCATTTGTCATTAAACTCTGCAACCACAAATTCCTAAAACACTCCTCTATCGTTAATTTACCACAAGCTTTCTTATTCTACCATTTTTCGATTGAGGCTGCAATGAATCACATCAGATAATTAGTTTAGGAGTAATTTATCCTTTTATTTGCATTACGTCATTACATCCACGTTCCTGAGTAAAAACATTCGATTAATTTCTCAACAAAATATTGTTTGTATGTAAATTCATTACTGTCTGCATAGAAAAGATCTCTAATATCCAGATGCCTTCCAAAATTTGTGCCAACCAAAGTAAATCGAATTGTCATCAAATTATATAACCGACGATCCCTCAAACACTCCTCTACCTGCTATTAGTCAGATTTTCCCCAAAACTTTTTTTTTTTTTTTTTTTTTTTTTTTAACATTCATTCTTAAACGTCTCAAAATATCAGATTAAAAGAATATTAAATTTAATCAAATCGTGTTTAGCCATAGAACATTGAAAATCTTGTATTTTGATTGCTGTAGAGGTTTATTTTATTTATTTATTTATTTTTATTAACAAAACCTTATTATTTTTTAATTTAAATTAAAAATAAGAAATAGAAATTATATTAAAATGTAACTTGCACCCACTTTTTTTTAAATTATTGAGAGATAAAATTATTTACTCTTGTGTTCAATGTTACTTAGAAAATTGGTACATTACGTTAAGTGTCCAAGTTCGATTTCTAGTCTGGTTACTTTTGCTCTCGTTTGGAATGATTCTAAATTATTTCCAAAAATGTCTAATTTCCATTTGATCTTAGAGGTTCATAATTGTCCTTGACACAATGCAGCTTTTTTTTTTTTTTTTTTTTTTATTATTATTATTTAAAAAAAAAAATGATTTGCAACAAGCATTATTGCTTTATTGAATCAGTTTTTGACAAGAAAAATTTTAATTGCGGAATCCCTGAAAACCTTGAATATTTCGGTTTCTTTTTTTTACACTGACCACAAAGCTACTTTTTGGGGGAATTCCTCGTTCTATTTCATACAGAATTTTAATGCCATGGTAGGTGCCAAATTTAATGGCTGCAATTATATTCACTGTCCATTAATTTTACAAATCATTAGTTAAAATAAAATCATTAATACAGGAAAGTAATTTCTGAATTAATACCGGCCCTTACTTTTTTTTTTCCTTTTAACACTTCTAAAAACGTTTATCAGATCAGTAGGAAATTGTTTATGAGTTCGGTTTGTCTGTCTGCCCACACTATACTGCCCCGCGTAAGCATTCGGGGAATTCTTTGAAACTGATATTTTTTATTCAAGTTCCCTATGGGATGTTCCCTATTGCAAATTGGGTAAACAACACCACTGGTTTGTGTATAGCCCTTTCCGACCCAGGCCGCACAACCGTGCGAGTTAGACATTCACATATCCAAACACATTTTAATAAAAACAGGAAATGAATGACCGTACTTATTCGCAGAAAGTGTAAAGTACCATTTTCAATCAACAAATGGTGGTTGTACCCCATGTTTTTCTTTCAGCCGGCAAAAACAAAAGAAAGTAATTTTTTAAGGCAAAAATACTTAGGGTCGGAAAGGAAAGAGATAGAGATACAGTAGGTAACAAAAGTGTCCGAACACTAGCAAAAATTCTTATGTAAAAAAAGCACACTTCATACGGTTTTGTTAAATAACTCCTTATCGAATCATGTTCGTAGACTGACTTAGAACAGGATTCGACAAGGATTTATTTAACAAAACCGTATGAAGTGTACTTTTTTTATATAGGAATTTTTGCTAGTGTTCGGACACTTCTGTTACTGACTGTACCTGAAAGAATTCTAAAGCATTGAGTTCTATGAGAAATATTTCTATAAATCGCATTTTAATAGCGTTATTTTGCGCAGATCATAATGAAATTGGCATTTGCTATTCATATGCTCAAAAAAATATTTTTTTTCTCTCTATTGAACACAATATGATTAGAATTGTAATTTACAGGGGCACGCAAATATATACAGATGCATTAAGGCCTATGGCTGGAAATTGCTGGAATTGCTTTTTCGATTTCATTAAGTTTTTTTTTTTTTTTTTTTTACCCCTTTAAAACAATGTTAAGAGTGATAATGAATTCATTTAGTTTACCTGTCTATCTTTCAGTCCTGTCTGCACATTCCGTCTGTGTGATATCATGTAGAAAAGTACATTGAAGTTTAAGCGAATCAAAAAGTACGTACAGTACTAAAGTGTTAATAATCTATGTGAACTGCATGATTATCCGCTATTGTTTTTTATTAATTTGATTGATAAAGAAATTTTAAAAAATATTTATAAAAAGGTATAAATATTCCCAGAAGAATACTTTATTTTGTATAATACTTTACAATTTATAGGATGTCTTGAAAGAACGTCATAATTTAAATATTAAAAATTTCAAAATTATGCAAATAAAATAAACAAAATAAAAATATATATTCAATTAATAGGATTCACTCCTGAAACAAAAATTTAGTGGTTAAAGAAAAAAAAAAAAAAAAAAAAAAAAAGTAGCATCGCTTATGCTCGCATAACCAATCCTTATAGTTTTAACATAAGAAATTATTCCTACGGTATATATTACTTCTATAAAATTAAAAAATTCAAACTATATAACAAAATGCAACCAACATCGTTGCTTTCTTTATTCTATTCTATTTCTTAAAACAGATTTTTATAGATGCCACACGCACCACATAAACTTTAAATTTTACATCTACTTTTTAAGATAGCACGTGATCATGTTTTATATAAAAATTAAATCATTACATTCATTTTTTTTACTTAATTTTATTTCGTTTTGCACGCGCACTTTTTATTAAAATTACTTAAAAAATACTTTTTCGATAGTGTATGTTTCGATACTTATTATTATTAATTTTCTTTTCTTTTTCTTTCAAAAAAAATGATTTTGAGGAAATTCTGACAAAAGCAGAATTTAGTTTAGGACGGAGGACTATTAGTTTTTTTTTTTTTTTTTTTTTTCAAATTATAACATTGCTTTCAAATTATTCAATTATATTTTCGATAAATGTCCAACTATCGAAAAATGACACCGCAAAAATCCCAGATTGAGACTAATAGTCCTCAGTCTTAAAAAAAGAAGAAGGAAAATTTTTTAGCAGAAGTTGTAGTTATTGTGAAATCTGTAAAATGCATACAAAATTTTCATAATTATTAAGAACAGTTTCCAAACGATTACATTGTAATTCCAATACGGAATCACGGTAAATAATGCTCTGATGTACAGAAAGATCAGTTTCAGTATTGAAATATCACTGGGCGAACTTTTCTGAATACCCAGTATTATTCCTACAATTTAAATATGTAAAAATATACTATACCACTTCGTTATAATTTAACTCTGTGTAAGTACCATTTGTCTGAATTTATATATAATTATACTCTTCTAAATTATTTTAATGTATCAAAATTGTAAGTTTATTTTAACAGATTCTAAAAAGTTTAATATTATATGCTTTTATACATATATTAATATTGTATTTTCATATTTTCATATTGACATATTATACTCATAACTTAAAAATATGTTTTAAAAAAATGCTAAAACTGAATCATTAAATGCTGTAATTAATTGTTCTTCATTGGAACCTTTCAAAATTTTTAATTAAAATAGTTAGAGTCTTTTAATTAACGTATATTATATTTAATTAAGTGTTTTCTAAATGGCAAAAGGAAACTTTTAATTAAAAACAGCCTTTATTTTAAGCCTTAGAAATTTGAAGAGCTAATTTAATACATCTCGAATTTATTAGATTAATTAGTTGAAAAGAGGATTTCTAATTAATGAAACTAGCTACCTAATTCATAGTTTCAAATACTTCTTAATTAGGTTAAACTTTAAAGAATTTTTTAGATGTGTTGAAATCGGCTAATATTATTTTCTCTTTATATTTTTATGTTTCAAAAAATCATGTTTTTAAATTGTTAGTTGTCACAAATGCATAAGATGCTTTTCAAAACATTTATAAATGCGTTTGTTTGAAAATTTGTTTTAAATAGTATTAAGATAGAATAGAAAGACTTTTTTCTTTCTTTAATTGAGTTCTTTAACTAACATGGTAAAGATGGTAAATAATTTATGGTAAAACATAAATATTTGATTTTTTTAGAATTCAATATAATACGAATTATTCTTTATTTGAACAACCTTTAAGTATCATTCTTAAAATAATGACAATAATAATAATAATAATAACAATCTGACGTGGCCAGTTTTCTTGTAACAAAAGATGGATCTACCGTAGAAAGAAGAGTAAAGAGTAGCAAAAAATAAGTGAATACATTAATGTGCGTTGTATATACTAAAATAAACATGAAAAACATAAAATTAATTTTAAAAAAAAATCTTAATAGTATTAAGATAAAATACAAAAACTTCTTTTAAATTTAGTTTTTTAATAATAAACAGTTAAATATAACTATTTTATTTAATGAAGAATCATTATAATTTGAAATATTATGAATATTATTAAACTTGCAGTTTTTATAAATCATAGTATTGAAATTCGGTTTGTACGTCTATTGCATGATCTCCCCACAAACCGCTGAACGTAGAAAGATGCGGAAGGTACCAAAATATGTAAAATAACCCAAGGATTCCGAGCTGATCATTTAAATTAAGTTATTATAATTAGTAAAAAAAATTTTAACTTCAGACCCAAATCGAGTACAAGATAAGCGGCACAACATACTGTTAAAAAAAAATGTCTACCTACACCTGCACCTAATACTTGAAGCGGCTGGCAGCAAAATACAACCAATAGCAGCTAAATAGCTTAGAGAAAACATGTAATTCAAAGTTAGATGCAATTCCCCGAAATGACGCGCTAAGTGATTTCAATGGATTTCATTTTGTTTCTTTGTTTGTTTTCTTTTATAAAATAATATAAAAATGGTGATTCTTTATTATTAGTAGTAGTTGTAGTATTAACTGAAATATTGCAACCAGCGGCGCATCTTTGATTATACATATAGCTTAATCCTTTGAGAATGGCTTTTATTTTCAGGAAAACTACAGTAATATTTAGTTTTTTTCCCCCCTAAAAAATACTTTAAGGGATTTCCTAGGAAATACTGTAAGGGATACGTATTGCATATATATATATATATATTAACACTTCAGTTTTAAAATACCGTTAGCAACGAGAAACAGGGCAAAACCTCATCCCTTAATTTTGACAACAGCTCTAAGAAGGGGTAATAAAAAGTGACAATAATTCTCTTCATTTAAATTAAAAGCTTTTTATTGAAACTGGATTTTGTCATCACGTATCGTGTCGCTAAAAAACAAAATGCCTCCAATTTGAAGTTAATGTAAGGAAGTCCTTTTGTTGCTTGTTGGCTCAGTTGGTTAGAGTGCCGTGTCGATAACGGGGTGGTCGTGACATCGGTCCTTGAAGGGCAGATGTGCTAATTTTTTGCAGGTAATTAATAGGAAAGGTGTCAATTGGTAAAAGAAAATTTTTCATTGTCTACACAGTTTCCTAAGAATTTTTGAAAAGTTTTTTTTTTTTTTTTTTTAAGAAGATTTTTTTTTTTTAGTTACTAAAAAGCATAAAATAAAAATGTAAGTAAAAAAAAAATAATATTAATAAATAAAAAAATAATAAGCTTTTTATTAAAATTAGATTTTTGGCATATTAGTGTAATGTAAAAAACAATGCATCTCCAATTTAATGTAAATGTAAGCACGCTTTTTTTCGTAGCTTGTTAGCTCAGTTGAGTAGAGGGTTATTTTTATAACGTGATGTTCGTGGGTTCTATCCTCGGAGAGCTGATGTGTTACTTTTTTGCAAATAATTGATCGAAAAGAATTCAGTTGATAAAAGAAAATGTTCCATTGTCTATACAAAATTCCAAGAAATCTTTATCTTTTTTGAGACGCCATTTTATAGTTACTTATACGCACAAAATAAACATTTAAGTTTAAAAAAAAATTAAATTAATATTAGAAGCTTTTTATTGTTCACTATTAAAAAACATGAAATAAAAATTTATTCTTGCAAAAACATGCTATAAAGAAATAAAAGTTTCTGTAATAAGAAAATTTTAAGGAAAAATAATGATATTTCACTTTTTCAAGAGATGAAAATTTTCTTAAGTATTCAAAATATTTTAAAAACATAAAAACAATATTCTTAGTCATTAATTTTTGTATAAGTATTTATTAGGATTTTCTAGCACCTTCTGTGATTTTTCTTGACTTTTTTAGAGCGTCATGCTGATAACAGGATGGTCGTGGATTCGATTCTTCAAGGACCGATGTGTTAATTTTTGCAGATACTTAATAAAAAAAATGTGAATTGATAAAAAAAAAAAAACCTTTCAATGTCTGTACGATACCCTAAGAATATTTTATTAATTCTTTTAGAAGCTTTTTTTTTTTTTGTGTAACTAAAATTCACAAAATAAAAATTTAATTTAAAAAGCATTTTTTAACATTAGAAGCTTTTTATTGTGGAGTATCCTAAGAAGCATAAAATAAAATTTATTCTTGAAAAGACATGCTATAAAGGAAAGTAAGTTTCAACAATAAGAAAAATATAGCGAAAAATATAGATATTTCACTTTTTCAAGGGATGAAAAATTTTAATATTCAAAATATTTTAAAAAGCTTTCGAGAACTTTTTAATTTTTGGCTTAAAGAATACTGATACAAACACTAATAACTGAGAATATTAGTCTCGAATGCTTTTTAAATATTTTGAATAAGTAAAAATTTTCATCTCTTGAAAAAGTGAAAGATCTAAATTTTTCTTATTATTAAAACTTACATTTCTTTATAGCATATCTTTTCAAGAGTAAACTTTTATTTTATGCTTTTTAGGACTCCACAATAAAAAGCTTCTGATGTTAAAAAATGCTTTTTTTCTTAAATTTTTATTTATACATAAAACTAAATTTTGACATATTACTTCATAATATATTTTAGACGAATAATATATATATATATATATATATATATATATATATATATATTCTATTTATTAAGAACAATATAAAGATGTGCGGTCAGTTTTCTTATTAAATTGAATTTTTGCAATATTTGCTTGTTTTGAACCCAGGATTTTAGATGTTAGTCTGTTTATCTGTATGTGTGTAAGACTTTTGCCAGCATACGCCAAGAAAAAATATTAGCAGATGTACTAAATTCGTATTCTAACTCAGTATCATATGAAGATAATATTTAAAATATTTATTGAAGTTAGACAAATGGTACGTGAATTGGAACGTACGAAAGTATTCAAATGCATAACTTATGGGTGAAATTTCTGCTACTTACAGTTTAACATATTTACATTAGAATAAATTTAATGAAAGTGGCATATACTTTTCATATGCATAAATCCTTGTTTTAAATAGAATATGGCATAAAATATATTTATCCTTTGTTAACAAAGTCGCACAGAATAACTCCGATATATTGTTGCTATGATTACAATTATTTTGAAATACATTTCAAACTGTGTCATGTATTTTTTTTTCTCTAACTGTGGTAAATTTAAGTACAGTTGTATGAATATAATATAAAGGACTAGTCAAAATCAGTCGAATGAGTATTAAGGTATTAGTCGAATAGTAGTGTGGAAGGCAATTCGCTCAGTAATTTTAACTAACTTATAAAAAACTTATAACAGTCCTACTGTTTTGTGAATATAGCTGGGTCATTCTCTGAAAAGTGGGCTTTTTTTAAAAAAAAAAAGTTAGCTCAAATAAAATTGCTGCAATTTTTTTTTTTTTTTTTTTTTTTAGTTTTATGCATATACACGTTAATAAAAATAATAAAAATACATACACAGTTAATAAAAAATAATATTAACCAAGCTGTATCTGATAATTTTTGAAATAGTAATTATTTTTATTAATTAGAAAAATGAGGGAATGATGGTGAGGGAATGACAAATTTCTTCTAGAAACTACTTTATAGAAATATTATTAAGTTTAGCTATATTTTCAAACACTAAATATTTATTAAAACATATTTTTATTAATATAATAACATGAAAAAGCAAATTTGATTTCTTTTAGTTAATTTTATAATGAGTGAGGGAATGACATATAATAAAAATACTGTATTTCAATCTAACATTTGAGAGCCATATGCTATTCATTGTAAAATGTTTCCAACAGAACACAAAATGTTTTCTTTACTTTGCTTCCATATAAATTAAGTTTGACTTGTTTAAAGTGCGTGCTGCCATTAAGGGAGTAAGTAGGGGTATAATTACAGTTTGATGAGGGAATGATATCTATTACCAGGGACAACAATAATAAATGTTCTAATTTCTTTCATTGCATAATATATAAATGTAGTATAATGGATAAATATTTATTAAAGTATGTTTAATAAATTTTCACTTCAAATAATCTAAATATAGATGCTTTAATACCATAGAAACCATTTTATTTACTTACATGTGGGAATGGGGACACAGTGAGGGAATGATACTTTGCATTTCAAAAATATTTTAAAATTATATTTGAATTCCAATAGCCAAAAAATAACAGTTTATATGCAAAACCAATTAATAATGATAGTTTGGACTGCTTTTTGTTTTTGCGCTTTTAAAAATATGCCCTCAAGACTACTGGGACATGAAATGACCACTTTTCAGAGAATTACTCAGCTATATTCAAACATGAGTTAAGCAAAGTGGTATATCCACAGAAATGTATGTCAAATAAAACTCTGTCCAACACTATTTTTCACTATTCTTAAAAGTAGTGCTTAAAAGTGCTTAAAAAGTGTTCAAATACAATTAAAAAATAAAATAAAATAAAAATGGCTCTGTGAAGTATACAAAATGAAAAAGATTATTGATATTCGAAACTGAATTAAAGATTGCCGTAGCTCTTTTTTCAGCTATATATATATATATATATATATATATATATTAGGACTTTGCCAATAAACCGACTAACCGGTCTGGTTAATCGATCAATGTTCAGTCCCGATCAATTTTTTTAATCGAGTTAATCGGCTCGATTAATTCGATTAAAAATTTTCAAAATTCGATTAAAATTTCCAAACTACGAATTAAGTAAAAATGCTGCTCTGCTCAAAAAATATTTTTTCACATATTTCACTAGCAAACATTCTAAGAAACTTCCATGAAATAATGAAAAAGCAAAGTAAATAAATAAATACATAAATAAAAATAAAACCTCTTAAAACAAGTTGTTGCACTTTTGTTGACAGAGAAAAGGGGGAATGCCGTTTTATGTCCCTGCTGGGGCAACACCACCTGTAGTCTTCTACAGGGAGTGTTGGGTAGGGCAATAGTTTTCCCAGAAGCAAGAAACTTTCAAAAAATGAAAATGCTCAAGATAAGGGTAAAATATGTGTAAATTCATTTAATTTTTCATTCAAAATGAATTTAAAATGAATGTATTAAAATAAAAATTAAATGAACGAAAGTATTTACATAAAATTAACATATGAGGTCACTAATTATTACTCTGAAAATTGATTTAAATTTCAGTTATGATACGGATATAATCTACTGATAAACCGCAGAAGGAAGATCCCTGGCGTCATCTGCGCATGGGTGAAAAGGGCTGGTCCATTTATAAAATAGGAATGTCCGTAGTACTTAAGGATATGTTTGTTTATAGGTATGTAAAAATTATAAACTTACGATTGAATTTATTTTTCTTCTTTGAACTGATTCTTGAATATCTGGTTATATAAATATTTTACGATTAATTAAAAGAAAGAAAACTGATAATATTATAAAGGGATAGTTTTAGATTTCAATATAAATATTATTCAAAAATAAAAATAAAAGCTTTGTCAGTATTTTGAAACTTTTGAAGTGTGTAACACTAATTTAAAAATTTTGTCAATTATTATTTACAAACTACAACTATTATTTACAAACTACAATTATTATTTACAAACTACTACTTACTACATAACCCTTAAAAATGACTGAATGTGAAATCAATTAAGGTAGTGAATCAACGAATGATTTTCCAGCTTCGCTGGTCACTATATTTAAAGGGGACTAATGTGAAAGTTGTACCTGACGGGACTAATGTGAAAGTTGTACCTGACGGGACTAATGTGCAAGTTGCACCGAACGAACAAACTATTTAAAATGACACTGTTTATAATTGGATGTTGCTTTAAATATTTAAAACTTACTTTCATTTTGATATTTATTATCAAAATTCTTGAAGAAATAATTAAAATTCTTCAAACAATAACTTCTCGTTCTAAAGCTTCTTCATCACAAAACTTAATGTCATTATGTACAATACGCTTCGATTCACTACGAAGAGGTTTAATCCGAGAACTCGTACCAGATGTATGATCCATTTGTTCCAATATAAACAAACTGTTATACAGAAAGAAATAAAAGAAAACAAAGAAGGAGCATTAATGATTCTACAGATAACAGAAGAAACAAGAATAATAGAAAAAGGGTCTAGAAGGATAAGGTAGGGTCAGCAGCCCCAGAAAGGTATTTTGAAAATGACTCGTGTGGTAACATCTGCAAGATACAAAACTACCATTGACACAAATTCAGCCTCTCATCTCGCTGCGTTCTGGAGATAATGGATCAAATAGACGCTAGAGGGGGTAATTTTTAAAATTGATTTTTATGAAAACTATTACAGCTACACTAATGAAACAAAAACTGTTCTTTAGACAAAATATTAGTCTATATTATATATTTTTTGTAGAATTTTTCTATCGTATTTACTATTAATAAAAAATGAAAATATTTTTTTCAAGATTTTATTTCTAGTTCACGCAGAGGAACAATCACAGAAAAAATATATAATATAGCTTACTATGTCTAGTAATACTACCAAAAAGTGCATAAATATAAAATGGTTGCAACACTTCCAAAAAAAATTAAAACTTCTTATGACCGTCTTAGGTACTAATGACTTTACATTTGTCTTTTGATTGAAATTTTTATTACTGTATTAAAAAGTAGTAACATGTTTCTTACTAGAATATATATTAATTAGTAATTAAAATTATAAGGAAGACGTTGATTTTGACAGAAATAGTTGAAAATTGTTTGTGGAACTACGTCTTTTAAGAACAAGACGCAACTTGTCGCTTTCCATCTAGTTGCGTGTGTATAATTTGTAGCATTTTGTTTATTGCTCAACCTATGGAAGCCTCTGCGCAAGCGCTAATTCAACGAGTTCACTGTTAAAATAGGGGTGACAGACATCTGGCTCAGAGAAAACGAATGATAACAGAGCGCAAATTATTGGATGTTTTCCAAATCACAAGCTGTCACACATCCAACATTTTGGACGCGTCGTCGCTTGGTAGTTTTAAGGAACGTGGCTGCAGTATACCTATTATTCTTCTACCCTCACCAGTATATTAGTTTAACTTAAACAATCTTCAGCGTATTGTTTCAGAGTATTTCATCTTTTATTATTTCTATAGAAAACTATTTTATTGTATTTTAGTGAGTAATTGTACACAAAATATGTCTGGTAAATGTAAAAACTGTCGTAGATGTCGTAGATTATTGAATTAAAAAGAAGTAATATGTTTATTAAGAACGTACAACGTTGTGAAAGCTCTAAATTACAGTTATTATTCATGTTAAAAAAGAAATATGCTGAATATTTAAAAATTAAGGCAAAGAAAATATTATTTATTGTAATACAAAATATATTAATAACGTATAATTAATCTTCATCACTGTCATCATTAATAACTGCGTGAATCTCTTCTGATGTAACTATATCAGATAAAACTTGTGCTGGACATAAGATACGGGAAAGATATCGGGCATAAGACAAGTAATAAACAACTGCGGCCATGTAAAAACAACATCCTACTGTTCTTAGACCATTAGGACAGCTGCAGCAATATCGGCGTAAGCTTTCGATTGTCGTTACGATCGGTACATATTCAATATAAACATGATAATTTTTACGGTTCACATGCCTTGGTCTAACTTCCAGTTTTAATATGCTGGTTGTGGTTTTAACAAACTGTACTGTGAGGTTGCATTCTTTGTCCATTATCTCCGCTAAATAAGACACAGCCTGTGAGAGTTGGTAGGAGCCAGTGAAAATATAGCTGGTTTTTATTTAACTGAGGGAAATCTATGATTTCAGACGATTTAAGTTGCTGAAAAGCCGATTTTTGACGATTCCAATTTTTTTAACGACTTCTTCACTAAGAATATTTACAACGCTCATTCTGCTCTCCATGTACTCAAGCAGCTCATCATTTTTATCGCCTTCAGAATTTAATCTTTGGCCATATTTGTTTTGTAGAAATCCAACAATTTTACAAAGCACTTTCAACTTCGGTATAAGTTTGTTATCCTAAGAATTGTGCAGAAGGCGATATTTTTGAGCTATTGCACCATGAACTGCTTCTACAACCAATCTCAATTTTGTAACTTTTCTTGATTCATTAGCCTCTTCCGTTGTTAGTTGCGCCCTGTTTCCTTTTAAAGCAGGCTTAAATACTGTATAGCCTTTATTTTGTAGGAAATCAACTGAATCGCGAAAACCACGATCTACAATAAAAATATCATTTGGTGATAGTAATGTCTGTAAACCAGTAGAGTCTTGTAAAACAAGTTTTAGTATTGAAGCATCATTTTGAGTGCCGTAGAAAGGTCCTGCAAAGTTTATAATATAACCATTTGTAGTGCAGATGGTGAAAGGTTTGCAAAGATTATTTTTTTTCTGCCGAGAGAAAGATTTTCTTTGATAAAAAATATTTTGACTTTTTTTAAGTCGTACATAAGTACCATCGCAGATAATAACAAGTTGATTATCAGATAGATTTAATAAATTCTTGCCTGTACTGAAGGTGTTAGAAATAAGATCTTGACGTGTAATAGTACCATAACTAAAATATTTTGGTAAAATATCTCTCTCAAAACCTTTCATGATCTCGTCAAAAAATTCTGATACGTATTGTTCATATTGCAAACCCAAAACAGAAGCAATGGTCTTATTTCAATTTCCTGTCTTTAATTTGAAAAGAAAAATGATTAAGGCTTGCGTCACAGTCCGAGTTTTTGTATTTCTCATTGAAGGTAGCATATGTTTCAGCTCTATAATGTTTTCCCAAGCAAAGCCTGTCAGGGATTTAAGTTGATTTTCTGATAATCCATTTTCTATTCGATCGAACAATGTTACATTAGATGTTTGGGAAAGTACATTTATAAAAGCAACTAATTCTGATTTTTTAATTTTACTTGTATTAGAAATGATGAATAAGCGGGACAAGTCATCTTCATAAATTCTATCACCAATCATATGTCCATTGGGTATAAAAATCTTTTTCTTTTTTTGAGAAAATGTTACATCGTGTTTCAAGAGATATTACTCGTAGATTTACTTCTACTCGACATATTATACAAAACCGATGTATTAATACTACTTGTGGAAAAGGCATTTCAATATAATCATCCTCTTCAGGACTAGTTATGCGACACACAAAATCATCATCGTTTGTATCTACAGGTTCGACTATCGTAGAATCACTGTGAGTCTTGGAATCACTCACGCTTTGAAGTTGAGGCTGCCTTTTTATAAAAACTTAGACGACATTTGTTGCATATTACGTCACTTACCGAGATATTTTTATTGAAACAATCACTGTATGTTTTAGCTTCATTTTCAGTATTTATAACTTTTCTATACTTGTTATCTTTACGCAAAAATCTACAACAGTTTTTACATTTACCAGACATATTTTGTGTATAATTACTCACTAAAACATAATAAAATAGTTTTCTATAGAAAAATTAAAAGTTGAAATACTCTGAAACAATACGCAGAAGATTATTTAAGTTGAGCTAATATACTGGTGGGGGTAGAAGAATAATAGGTATATTGCAGCCACGTTCCTTAAAACTACCAAGCGACGACGCGTCCAAAATGTTGGATGTGTGCCAGCTTGTGATTTGGAAAACATCCAACAATTCGCGCTCTGTTATCATTCGTTTTCTCTGAGCCAGATGACTGCCACCCTTATTTTAACAGTGAACTCGTTGAATTAGCGCTTGCGCAGAGGCTTCCATAGGTTGAAGAATAAACAAAATGCTACAAATTATACACACGCAACTAGCTGGAAAGCGACAAGTTGCGTCTTGTTCTTTAAAAACATAGTTCCACAAACAATTTTCAACTCTTTACGTCAAAATCAACGTCTTACTTATATTTTTAATTACTGACTAATGTATTTTGTATTAATAAACATGTTACTACTTTTTAATACAGTAATAAAAATTTCAATCAAAAGACAAATGTAAAGTCATTAGTACCTAAGACGGTCATAAGAAGTTTTAATTTTTTTTGGAAGTGTTGCACCCATTTTATATTTATGCACTTTTTGGTAGTATTACTAGACATAGTAAGCTACATTATATATTTTTTCTGTGATTGTACCTCTGCGTGAACTAGGAATAAAATCTTGAAAAATAATATTTTCATTTTTTATTAATAGTAAATACGATAGAAAAATTCTACAAAAAATATATAATGTAGACTAATATTTTGTCTAATGAACAGTTTTTGTTTCATTAGTGTAGCTGTAATAGTTTTCATAAAAATCAGTTTTAAAAATTACCCCCTCTAGCGTCTATTTGATTCATTATCTCCAGAACGCAGCGAGATGTGAGGCTGAATTTGTGTCAATGGTAGTTTTATATGACGCAGATGTTACCACACGAGTCATTTTCAAAATACCTTTCTGGGGCCGCTGACCCTACCTTATCCTGCTAGACCCTTTCTCCCTCTCTCTTCCTTCTTCCTTTGCTGTGTCTCCCCTGCGAGTGAGTGGAATCGTCCTGGCACTTTGCCAACCAGGGACCAATCGTCCGCGGCCGGACAATAACATCTATATCATTTTTATGGTTTGTTGTGATCTATCTATCTATCTAACTGTATATATATATATATACATATATAAACATATGTTACCGCTAAAGTGCAGAAATCAGTTAATCTGCAGATTAGCTAGGTAATCTGCACATTAACTAGGGTGATCCGTTAAAGTGAGGAAAATTGTTTCATTTCTTCAATTACTTAGGTAATCTGCGAATTACCTGGATAATCTGCACATTACTTACTAGGCACTCGATAAAGTGAAAATAAGATCTCTGGTGTTGTAATTTTAGAGCACGCTGGGTTGTATTTGTTATTTTTCATTCAAAAAAAAAGATTAGTTTTCTTTTCTTTTCTTTATTTTAATGTGCATGTGTTTTACTTTTTATGTCTTTTAAAGTTATATTTGTTTTAATTTTTTTTATTTATTTAATCTTTTTTATTCTGTCAATATAAGTTTAAAGATGTTATGCATTTTTAATAATGAATATGTTATGAATATGTATTTTTAATTGTTATGAAATAAAATATTTTTAGTAGCTTTCATTAAATTCTATTTTATAAATTAATGTTAGAATTGTAATACAGTAACGATTTCTTTTCAAATAAAAATATTGAACCATTAAAAAAAATGTTTTATTAACAACTTATATTGCTATTATTATTAAATATATATATATATATATATGCACCAATTTTTTATTCACTATAGAAACATTAAACTATACAAATCAGAAGCATTATTTAAGAAGTACTTATAATTAAAACTACTTTAATATTTTTTAGAACGAATGAAAATTAAAATGACAGTTTTCCAATGTTTTATTAAACTATATTTTGCAGCATACATACGTATATCTGTACGAGTTTAGCAAATATATTAATTTTATAATAATAATAATAATAAACTTTATTAACACATTTTACGTGATAAACTAAAACGAAATTATCAGAAAAAGCGAACAAAATTAAAAATCTATAATAATAAAAGAAGATGTCTGTCTGTCTGTCTGTCTGTCTGTCTCTCTGTCTGTCTGAGCATCTATACGTTCAGCCTCTACTGAACGCAGAAGTATAAAATTTGACATACATGTGCTCAGAAGCCTTCCCGAGTTGATAGTGAAAACAGAATTTAAAAATTTTAATTAGTTGCGGAGATATTAATTAAAATGTCGACCCATGTCGATGGAAAAATGACCCAGAAAAAGAAACTTTCTATCAGCACACGATTTTCTAAGCTGTCTCGATCGGAAACAAAACACATGGAGACAACGGTCTGCGATAAAAAAGGAAATGAATGTAACCAATTAAGATATCACGTGCTTCATAGTGGAGATAAAAATTGCAATTTTCAACCTTTTTCAAATTTTTATTCACGTTACATTTGAATTAATATTTGGCCTAGACAGCATATTATAAAGATACTGTTCAATTTTCATGAAAATATCTGAATAAATAAAAGAAAAAAAAATACATTTTAATTTACATTTAATTGCAAATAAAATTTTATTCTAATATTCTAATTCAATTTTCATGAAAATATCTGAATAAATAAAAGAAAAAAAAATACATTTTAATTTACATTTAATTGCAAATAAAATTTTATTCTAATATTCTAATACGTGTACTTCAAATTCTAATTATGATTAAATTATTCTTAATACTTCATTCGAAAGGCATTTTGAAATACTTTTATATTATCAAATCGAAAGTGGAATTCGAGATTTCACCTGATTTATACGTTTTAAGGTATCCTGATTAGGATTTCTTTTGTATCTCAGCTACTAATTAAAATAATTTCATAAGTAATACATCATTTGAAAGCTTTGTTGATTTGGAATTGAACAATATATTACAGAAATTTATACCGCCAGATGGCGCTGTTATATTCTAAAATTTCAATATTTCAAATTCTAATGAGCGTGGAAGGTGTTGTAAGTTCTGAAACGGGGATAAGGCGCCGCAGGGCAACCGAGTGGGACTTAGCTAAAGTCAGAAATTTGAAAGATCATAACATGGTGAGCGAACAGGCTGTTAGATCTGAGCGATCAGATATTGCAAAGGGAAGAAGGCGCCGTAGGCGCTAACGAGCGGGAATTTACTGCGATTTCAATAAGCTATTTTCACGATATATCAATAAGCTGTTATTAGACCTGAAACGGGAAAAAGGCGCCGCAGGCGCCACCGAGCGGGAGTTTCGTAAAGTCGGATTTTTTAGGGATCGCGAACCAGCTGGTCGCCGAAGGCGGCTAGTAAATAAATAAAAATATAATCATGATACATAAAATGTATAAAAGAAACTTGACAGAAACAATATATATATATACATATATATTGTGATGAAAAATGCTAAAAAATGCACAAAAATTTCATATTAAGTATTTATTAAATAATGCCATAATATTTTTCAGAGTTAAAATTTAATACTATTTTTTTCTGTAACTAATAGTAATTTAAATCAATTTTAAAATAAGTTACTTTTAAAAAGTTGTGGTTTAATACTTTTTTTTCGGTAGGAAATAATTACTGTGTCGTGCATTTAATATTCATAATTCAAAATGGAATTTCACGGGAGATAGCTTTTAATTAAGATTAGATTTCATTAATAAAATGCAGACCCTTATCAAATTTATATTGACAGAATTTAAAAAGAGAAAAAATAAAATCAAAATTAAAACAATTATAACTTACTTGTTACTTTAAATTTTGTTTTTGTTATAAGAAACCTAATCATGCAACGCTTCCTCCACGTTTTGCGTTGTTTATCACAGCGGAGCGGAAGGGGTAAAAGTTTTAGTTTATGTTTGAAGTTTGAAGGTCATTCGCCTATCTGTATCACATGACTGTTTGACGTCATTGTAAATGTAAAAAAAAACTAAGGCTCGAAAGAAACATTTAAACTTTAACGATACAGAAGCCGATAATGTGAACATTACCTAGTTAAAGTGCGGAAAATTCTTGATTCCGCACTTTAACGGGTCATTTTAGTTAATCTGTAGATTAGCTAGGTAATCTGCAAATTAACGGATTTCGAGCTTTAACGGTACCATATATATATATATATAATTTATAATTTATTTCATTAAAAAGAAAAGAACGAGAACGAAGAATAGTCAGTCAAATAAATCACCACAAAAACATACATGGGCCAAACAAAGTAACTAGTCATCTTAAAATGATTTAATTTTATAAGATTAATAACATTACTTACTTTAATTTATTAGACTACACTACCTGTGAAAACATAATAAAGGACCGTGAATTTTGATGCTGTAGAAAAGAAGGATTATTATAGGATAGTATTATAAAGGGAAATAATAGATTCTTTCAAGTTGAGATTAGCAAAAGAAGTTTGGACCAAAGCAAAATAAGATTGAATTTTAAATAAAAAGCTCAAAATGCGATAGAACTTCTCTAGGTGCTATTACACCTAATGCATTGAGCAAAGAATTGTAGGTTACATATATATATATATATATATATATGAGAGTTTTATTCATACTTCAAATAAAATTACGTAAAGAAAAATGAAAACCGATTAAAAATCCGATTAATCGACTGATTAATCTATTAATGAACTACGATTAACCCAGTTAAAACTGTTAATTGATTCCTACCCCTAATATATATGTATATATTTCCACCAAGTAGTAATTTTTTTTTTTTTTAGATTTTTATAATAAGCATTATAAGAGTCATACGCGACATAAAAAATGAAGAAAATAAATAAACAATAACAGTACGATACATAAAAGAAGAAATCAATGAACAATAGAATTTTAGATATACATATTTGATAATGAATAGGCCGGTCACTTAGAGGCAAATACTACAGTATTAATACATAACATGCAATAAATAATATGTAAAATCGACATTAAATCTGAGGTTAGTTGAATGGATTTAACGTCGCAATAAAGCGACGTAGTTGGCTACTTAATGATTGGCTGAGTTTCACTTTCAGGAGTAGTCCAGATGCATGCTCTCCATAGGTATAGTAATTTATATAGATCTATCATCCCCATGTTATTAAGCATAGATTTTTTATGCTGAAAATTTTTTTTGGCATCAGCCATTAGTAGGTATGAAACTCGGCAATAATAATAGAATAGAATGTTGATGAATTTTCGAAATGTCGAAATATTTCGTGGCTTTTAATTGTTCTAATAAATATATGAAAGGAAATGGGTTAAGAATTTTCATCAGTAAGTGATATTTCACTAATTCATGAAAAATATAATTTTATTAACAGTTGATTTCTTACCATTATGAAAATAATACTGCTTCTTTATTCAATGATTTTTTTCTTTTTTAATATTTTTTAATATTTTATATTAATAGGTAATATATTGGGTGTATGCATTAATATTAAAGAATTTATAAGAGTACTATACATATCCAATCATACTGTAACTACGTCATCTTAAAGCTACATCACCTGGCTTCAGTTTGTGGTATGTATCCATGTGACAAAGTGTAAACAATATTTTGTTTTTGATCTGCGAATATGTCGAAATGCATGCCAACGAAAGCACATTTGCGGGGTGTTTTACTGTACTTCTTTAATTCGAAGAAAAGTGCTGCTGACAGTCATTGGTTGCTGTTGGAAACTTATGGTGATCATACGCCATCGACATCGACCTGTGAGTACTGGTTTCGTCGCTTTAAAAGTGGTGATTTTGACACGGAAGACAAGGAACTTCCGGGACAACCAAAGAAGTTTGAAGATGAAGAACTGGAAGCAATACTCGATGAAGATCCGTGTCAAAGGCAAGAAATTGCAGAATCAATAAATGTTGACCAAGCAACAATTTCCAGACGGTTGAAGGCATTGGGAATGATTCAGAAGCAAGGAAATTAGGTACCATACGAGTTAAAGCCGAAAGACGTCGAAAAGCGATTTCCATGTTCGGGATGCTGCTTAATCGCCATAAAAAAAAGAGTCTTTTTTGCATCGCATTATTAATGGTGATTAAAAGTTGATCTATTATGATAATCCTAAGCGCAGAAAATTGTATGTCAAACCCAGCCAACCAGCCAAATCGACTGCAAAGCCAAATATCCATGCTGCCAAGGTAATGCTGTGTCTTTGGTGGGATCAGAAGGGAGAGGTCTACTACGAGCTGCTAAGAAGTGGTCAAACAATCGATGGATCTCTTTACCAAAAACAATATAGATTTAGCAAAAAGAAAAAAAAGGGGAGAGGGGGGGGGAGAAAGAAAGAAAAATGATTTTGAAACTGTATCTGCAGTTTTTCATTTACCTTTAGTACATAAATTATTCGTAAACTTTATTTGCTAAATTATCCGTGTGCATGTATTTCCGTGTTTATTCACTAAGAGAAAGATGGCCATTAGGAGGTAAAATAGCCGTTTTCCCAAGTGAAAAGGAATCACACTTTTCCCCTCGACTACCAATCTATGTCTTATTACTATATCTATGATGCCATAACATATTTCATCGTCTGTGGTAGAGATAAACAAAAATAAAGATTACATTTCTTTGAAAATAAAAATAATTTAAATAACCTATCCCAATCTGTTGGTGTTATACATTTTGAAAAAATCAGAAAATTTATGCAAATGTAAAAACATCAATGCCATTACTTAAGTAGGTATCAATTAAATCAGTCCTTACAAGCTAATAATTTGTAAGGCCATGAAATATCCTACATCGTTTAACAATTTTTAAGGAAAACTGAAATTTTCTCTCAGAGAAACCACAAAGTAAAAGGAAGGGAAATTGAGACAATTAGAATAAATCTTAAATGCAGCGAGAAGAGGCATGAATATACAAATTTTTCTCTCCATGATAGTTTCTCAGTCATGGCACTGATAGAAAATTTTATCAATTTGACTCGTGTGAACAGTTGTTGTCCCAGATAAAAGTTTTATGAAAAAGATTAAATTGGCGGCATAGAAACTTTCGTTCCTCAAATGAAAGTAGCAATGAAACTGTACTCAAGATTACCGTTTATTCATCAGATGAAGCATCGTGTTTTATTTCAAACCAAAACAATTTCTGTGTGTTTTAGAAATTTAGGGCATTTGTTAATTTACAAAGTTTTCATTTATTATAAAATTTCTTAATTTTTTGGCTGTTTATTTCCCTTTACGAAACTCGTAATGTCATTTTTTCCCTCATTGTATAGAAAGTTCATTTAAATGGAGACAAAATTAAATAAAAACCCTTTACACGTCTAATTTCCTATGCTTGATTTTTTTACTATTTTTTTTTTTTTTTTTAAGAACATTTTTTATTTATAGTGTAATTTACAAAGTAAAATTGCTAAGTATAATTTATTTTGGTAATAAAAGAAGATAAAAAATGAATTTGTAAAAACTGGATGATAACTTTCAAGTTTTTCTTCAAATATTTAATTTTGCGAACGTGCTGAGAAATAATAAAAATAGTAATGATTTTCCACTTATTTAGTTATAACCATTGTATAAAGAAATAAAGAAATAAAAAAAACATCTTTTTTTGCTATATAGCATTTTTGTTATTATATGTGATATAGCTGAAATATGGAAAATTTATTCATGGCAATGAAAAAAAAAAAAAAAAAACTCGGAATTTATTTGCAGGAAAACATATTTGCTTCAGAACGTAAATCATTTTTTATTTCGTCTACATTCATATCTCATTATTTGACGTAAATATGCAGAATCATAAAAATAATGAAAAAGATTTTCCATCTAAATATTTATCCGCTCACCAAAGGAATTTGGCTATTTCGCATCCACACAATATATGCTTTTCATATTTAGAATTAGCAGAAAGAAGATAAACAAATTACGATAGAAAAATAGATATTTTTTGGAAGGTGCTAAAAAAGAAAATGTGTTTTATGTTGTTCTAAAAACTGGTTGGTTTCTTCATCTCTCTCTCCCCCCCTCTCTCTCTCTCTCTCTCTCTCCCTCTCTCTCTCTCTCTCTCTCTCTCTCTCTCTCTCTCTCTTTTTTTTTTTTTTATATATATATATATAAAATTTCGAAGCGCTTAATTGTGTAAGCATGTATTAATTTGCTAAAAAAAAAATGATTAGTTTTTACATCTTTTCTTAATAAAATTTCTAAGCGCTTAATTGTGTAAAACTGTACCAATTTTCTAAAAAAACTGAGGTTGAAAGATTTAAATGAAAGCCCTTTTTTAGAGGGATCTTATTTTCAGATTTTGATAAATAAATGTTTAAAAAAAAAAAAAAATGAAAGAAAGAATGAAAAAAGAAAAGGCTAGCGATTATCCTGTTCAGGCAGAAATACTGAGCTGTTTGTTGTTAATATATATATATATATATTTAAACTTTTTTTTCAGACGTTTCCTGTCGTATAAATAAACGCCCATCTGCCCGATTAAGCATGAAACGTCAGTAATCTGAAAAAGCCACATTTCGCCATTCAGTGGACGTCCGATTGAAGTACTGGCATGCAAATTCCAGCCTTCATCGTCAATGAATAGCAGCCATCTTAGGTGTTTAACCAGGTATCTGCTCCGGAGGCTCATAAAAAAACGACGTTCGCTGAACTATGGTGACTGGAGCGACATCCTTTCTTCATCAGGTTGGTCAATTGGTCAACGGTTGCGCGTCTATTCCCCTGAACGCATTTTCGTAGCCTTTTGTTCACATCTGCTATCTATGGCTCGTGGGAGATCACATTTGCTACGTTGCTGATTTTGAATAGCACCATTGTACCATGCACAGTATGATTTTACCATGCAGGCACACGAATAGTTTGTAAATTTAGTAATTTCGGAAATCTGTTCACCCTTGATCATGAAGCCAACGATCATGTCTTTTCGGACGTCGAATAACTCGATCCGTCTCTGCATTACGCCAACGATTGCAATGCTTTTTGCTTCTCTCCGACACTTTTTATATACGATCAACTTCTAGTTGCGCCTCCTTATTTCTGCAATTGATTATTTTCAGGTTGATGCTGAAAGTATGTGGTGGTTACATAAATATGACTGGACTGTTTATTTCAACTGCATTTTGAAACTATCTGATTTATAAATGCACAATTTCAAAGTTCTTGACTATCAAAAAAAAAAAAAAATCTTATGGTTTTCCTGAAATTCATTATTTGCCATTTTCTATTTACCAATTAGTTGTGATTTAATTTCTTTACCGTTTCTAATATATTACTAATAGATAATGTCAATTTTTTAGATATATTTACTTAATTATTAAGATGCATCCCTAACAGCACAAAATGTTTCAGAAACGTAACAGTCATATAACATGGAAACATTGTAAATATTTCAGAAACGTTCAGTTAGCTTTCCGATTACTTTCATAAACGTAGAAATGTCCGCGATCGTAACAAAAAAATCAGATACCTAACAGAAACGTTTCAATCACATAACAGATAGAACATAGAAAAAGGCGAATGTTTCAGAAAGGTATCAGAGAGCATATTAAAATGTGTTACGTTTATGAAAGTTTGTAAGCATTTTGAAACATAACTGAAACATTCTGTGCTGTATGGGATAAAATAGGAATTAAGATTAACAATACTCACATAATTGCCGTAATAAATTAGTATGTTATGGCCATCATAAAACACGTTTCTTTAATTTTTGTACAAATTCTCGCAGTACAAATTACACAGGTCTGCAAAATCGTACTTTATTTTATTTTATTTACTTATTTATTTATTTATTTTCACTGCGTTGGGTTTCTCTAATGTGTTTTGATAGGCTGAATTCAGAAATGCTTGTCTGTTCTTCCTATCACGTAAGGCTTTTTCACAAAGTAAGGAAGAAGAGCAGAAGAATTCGCACAAATTCAAAACTGTATGTGTAAAATACATTAAAACAGATTATTAATTGCACATTATCTTTTAAATCTCTTTCTTTACATCGAACCACCCTTAGAAATTTTTCTCTTGTGCACGGCTGGAGGGCTTTGAGGGGGGGGGGGGGGGGGGTATTCTCTATGCTGCATCAAAAAAAAAAAAATCTACTAATATGTTAACACTTCATCGTTCCTAATACCTCCTTACACATCTTTGATGCCTTGATGAAATAGCTCTCCGTTTCCTTCACTCATGTTACCCATTTTTTCCAGGACGTAACTTAGATGGGAGTTGAAAAAGTGAAGTTTTAAGCTCAAAAAATCCCGGGTTTTGTTAAAACTGTACGTGATCGAAATTTTCGAATAGTTTTTACTTGATTAGAATCCAAAAATATACCAGAAAACGCATCACTCAGATGAAAAAAAAATTATCGCACACTTATGTTATTAATTAAAGTCATTATTGCGTAAGTTTTAGGTGCATGTTTAATTGAATAAATTTCTGTGGTTTTAATTGCTTCTATATATATAGAAATGTATTTGATTTAAAAAATTGTTAAATAGATTTTTTTTTTTGTACATACACATTTTGATATACTCTGAACAAGATTCAATGAGAAACTAGTATGTTGTGGCCACCACAAGACTTTCTTCTATATTTTCCTATACATATTCAATTAGTAACAATATTAAAAAAAAAAAAAAAAAAAAAGATTTTTTTTCCTACGTTTTTTTTTTTTTTTTTTTTTTTTTTTGTAAAAATTAATACATATTCAATCACTAACATTTTTTTTTTTTGTAAAAATTAATACATATTCAATCATTAACAATATTTAAAAAAAAAAAAAAAAAAAAAAAAAATGCGAATTTTTTTTTTTTTTTTTTTTTTTTTTTGGTTAAAAGTAAAAAAAAAAATCGATAACTTTGTTTTAAATTATCACAGATTTATAGTTCAACCATTCGTTTTAAAGGTATTGACGAGATCTTTCGAATGATACCCATCTTCAAAATTTACCCCCCACGGGGGGGGGTACTTTCCCCCAGGGGGGA
This sequence comes from Salticus scenicus, assembly GCA_963930645.1. Taxonomy (NCBI): domain Eukaryota; kingdom Metazoa; phylum Arthropoda; class Arachnida; order Araneae; family Salticidae; genus Salticus; species Salticus scenicus. The sequence goes on from OZ005649.1 coordinate 178,040,245, forward strand.
AGCGATGCCCCCCCATGCACAAATTTTTTTTCCTAGTTACGTACTACTATTATCAATAATTCATATTAATTTTACAATCACAAGTGTAAAACAACTCTTATTACGCACATTTATACGAATTTTTGTCCTATTCTGCCATGTTAAAAATTTAGATAAAATGCTATCACAGCGCCTCCTGTTGAGCTATTGATCCCCAAATATAATCAGCACCAGTTTATGTCGGGGACCAACTAAATACCAAGTTTGGTAAAATTTCGTTTAAAAAAAAAAAAAAAAAAACGATTTTTTTTCTAAGTTTTTTTTTTTTGTTAAAAGTAAAAAAAATCGATAACTTTGTTTTAAATTATCACAGATTTATGGTTCAACCATTCGTTTTAAAGGTATTGACGAGATCTTTCGAATGATACCCATCTTCAAAATTTAACCCCCTCGGGGGGGTACTTCCCCCCCAGGGGAGGAACCGATGCCCCCCATGCACAATTTTTTTTCCTAGTTAACTACTACTATTATCAATAATTCATATTAATTTTACAATCACAAGTTTAAAATAACTCTCATTATGCCCATTTATACAGAATTTTGTCCTATGCTCCCATGTTAAAAATTTTCATAAAATGCGATCACAGCGCCACCTGTTGAGCTATTGATCCCCAAATCTAATGGGCACCAGTTCATGTCAGGGTGCAACTAAATACCAAGTTTGGTTAAATTTCATTCATTGGTTCGTGAGATACAGCGTCCACAAAAAAATGATACAGACACACATACAGGCAGACAGACAGACAGACGCACAGACAGACATTTTCTAAAAACTATCAATTCGTGTTCAGGACATCCCAAAACGTGTAGATCCGTCAAAAAACGGAGGTCGAAAATTTTCGCGAATCCAATACTTTCTCAATATTACATATAGAAGAAAGTAAAAAATACGCAGCTTTCATCTAGAACATATAATTTGTCATTTTCTGAATCCTTAAAGTAGAAATGCAGATTACCAAGTTATGTGTATAAAATAAACAAAAAGTTTGGATAGATGAAGTGATCCAGAATTTCTAGTCTATATTTTTCTAGACTTTGAAAAAATATTATGAAAATTAAGAATAATACGAATCTTTTATATTGCAAAAAATTCTCAGTTGATTTTTCTAGAAATAGTTCATAAACCAAAATTATAGTTACAAAAACAAGCCTAATGCGTTCGCGTTTATTTGCAAAAAAATTAAGTTTGACCTTGATAATGTAGGAAAACGCTCTAAAATTTTAATAGGGATTTTTAGAACTCGCTAGCAAAGGGAACTAAAATTTATAGCGAAGACATGGAATTATTTTTACTAGAACCACAATTTAGTTTCTAGACGTTCGTCACTGAATTTTTTTCTCAGTGTTTAACCATTTTTATAAAATGTCTGTCTATTTGTGTGCTTATGTATGCGAGACAAAAATTTTGTGGAAATATTAGATAAGAACAAAATTACAGATTTTCACAAAAGCTTATACTTAGTTGCATTTTTATATAAATTGTTGCCTGTCGACTTTTGGTGTAAATTTCCCAAAATGCACTACTTTAGTGCTTTGATATCTCACATTTATAGGAAAGCTATATCTGATACCTAATGTAATTGAAACTAGTATGTTGTGGCCACCACAAGACTTTCTTCTATATTTTCCTATACATATTCAATCAGTAACAATATTTAAAAAAAAAAAAAAAAAATACGATTTTTTTTTCTAAGTTTTTTTTTTTTTGTTAAAAGTAAAAAAAATCGATAACTTTGTTTTAAATTATCACAGATTTATGGTTCAACCATTCGTTTTAAAGGTATTGACGAGATCTTTCGAATGATACCCATCTTCAAAATTCAACCCCCCTGGGGGGGTACTTCCCTCCCAGGGGGGGAACCGATGCCCCCCCATGCACAAATTTTTTTCCTAGTTAACTACTACTATTATCAATATTTCATATTAATTTTACAATCACAAGTTTAAAATAACTCTCATTATGCCCATTTATACGGAATTTTGTCCTATAAAATGCGATCACAGCGCCACCTGTTGAGCTATTGATCCCCAAATCTAATGGGCACCAGTTCATGTCAGGGTGCAACTAAATACCAAGTTTGGTTAAATTTCATTCATTGGTTCGTGAGATACAGCGTCCACAAAAAAATGATACAGACACACACACAGACAGACACACAGACAGACACACAGACAGACAGACAGACAGACACACAGACAGACATTTTTTAAAAACTATCAATTCGTGTTCAGGACATCCCAAAACGTGTAGATCCGTCAAAAAACGGAGGTCGAAAATTTTCGCGAATCCAATACTTTCTCTATATTACATATAGAAGAAAGTAAAAACGTATTATGTAAAAGAGCGGTTATAAAACACTTCGAGTATTTTTATTTGGGAGCATATCGGCCGACAGGTGGCACTGCTAAGCTGCAATTTTTTTTTTTTTTTTTTTTTTTGTAGACGGAAAGGCTATATCGCTGTTTTTAGATGGTAAAAGTACATCAAACTTGATATGTGTAAATGCCATTATTAAATAAAATGTTGATTGACTTTGGATAAATATCAGCCAAACATTTCGCTGTTATTGCTTCCCTTCTGTAATTTCCCATATAGCTCTATCTCAGACTTTGTTGTTTAAAATTTCCCCGAAGTTCATATGTAAAATCTTTACTGTGAGAAGTTATAATTAAATATTTATTCACGTTAACCGGTAGAAGGATACGATGTTATAGATATCAGTTTTGCGATAGCCAGAACACACTATTTTTCACATTCTAAATACCACAAAATAAATAAATAAATAAATCCGCAATGTTGGTTTAACTTTTCCTTATGATTTATGCGAAAACATATTAATCACCCTCATTTATGCTCACTGTAGCATTCTAGCATGCGATATTTTATTGGAGAAAAGTAATACCAGAATATACCAGATTATTAATGATAGCAACATTAATTCATGTATAATTGTGTATTTATAAAAGAGAGAGTAAATGGGCTGTGAATATATTTAGTATCGAACATAAACACAATTTATTTTACTCGCATAGTACTTTTTCAGATTACTGATTTCATTAAATTTTATATTAAAAAAATGTTACTTTTACAAAAATTAGCTCTCAATAAATATTTTTTTTTCTTGTGTGTGCGTGGGTATGTGGAGTAAAATTATTTAAATTTTTACTGAGAATCAACAGAATAAACGAGAGAAAACATCCATCGTGAAAATATTATCAAAGAGTTTTCAAAAATAGAGATTATTTTTTCGGAATTATAATGTTTCATATTTATGGTAGATCTGTATCATAGCCTCCTAAACTAGATGTCTGTCGCGTGGCTCGGAAACTTGGCAACAGTTCAAGCGGTACACAGCGCCACCTGGTACAGATTGCTTGACCTTGCAACTGTCACCAATATTTTTAAGAAGTGATATCTGATAATTTATATAATCGAAGTTTCTTCTATTCTGTTCGCCTTTTATTTATATCAAATCCCACTTTTAAAAATTTTTGGTGGCTGTTGAATAAAAAAGTCGCTCAATCTGTACTAGGTGGCGCTGTCTACCGCTTGAACTGTTGCCAAGTTTTCGAGCCACGTGACAGACATCTAGTTTAGGAGGCTATGTCTGTATAACAATGTAAGTTGTTTGTGATTCATATAGTTGGAATCATTTTAGAGAAACGGAAGGGAATATGGAATAGTTGTGTAAAGTGAGTAACCGTTTTATTTCCCCTGCACGATGCTGACACCTATCGGAAGCACACCAAACGTTTCCACTGGGCTTCAAATGGGAACGGCAGTTCAGCTTGTGTCAGTGAGAGAAGCAGTTTTTATGCCATACAACTTCTCTGATTTATCAAGATTCAGATATTTTTGGAAGTAAATATTAGAAATTCTATAACCTATTTAGGAAGCAGTAAAATAGGTGAAAACATAGTGTAATTTCCAGTAGGGGAGTTGCATTAGTTAGTAGTCTGATTCCTATTAATTTATTTCTACCAATAGGTGGTTGAGATTGATTTATTCTTGAAGGAGATGCAGGTAATATCCAGTACAAACTATTTCATATTGTTTCCTATTTTTTTTTTTTAACTTATTATTAAACTAAATATTATTAATAATTTTTTTGTACTACCGTGTGCGTCAAAAAAATGTATACACACTTTGAACCGTCATAGAAACTGTATTTCCCGTGCTACAAGGTTCAGTTTCCAACAAGATGGCGCCCCGCCGCACTATCATCGCGACGCACGAACATAGCTGGATCAAAATTTGCCAGGCCAGTGAATAGGACTCAGGGGGCCAATCCAGTTTCCTCCACGCTCTCCACACCTTACGTCGCTGAATTTCTTCTTATGGGGCACAGTAAAAGATGAGGTGTACAAACGTACAGTGTCAGAAAAAAGTCCTGTTTGCTGCTGTTTGCTGCCAGAAAGTTTCTGTAATTCAGAAAAATACGTTCTATCGACGTAATTTTTCCGTTGGTAGAACGTATTTTTATGAATTATAGAAAATTTCTGGCAGCAAACAGGACCATTTTTTGACAGTGTAAACCACGTAGCCTTGACGCACATTGGAATGAGATTCAAGCGGTGTGCGCAGAAATCCCATTGGACACGTTGATACGATGTACAGAATCAGTGGTGACTCGTACTCAGCAATGTATTGTTGCTGAATGCCGCCATTTTGAACAATAATTACATTTTGCATCAGAAAGTGCATTTATGTTTCAAATTGGACTTTAAGCTTTCCATTTCCAGCAATTGAACCTTGTAGAACGGAACATGAATTTTCTATGACAGTTCAAAGTGTGTATACATTTTTTTGACTCAACCAGTATTTATTTTTAATAATAATTTCAAAATAAAATGTTTACATTGCAATTATTCATGATTTTGTGTACAAATACTACCCTACTCCATACTATTCTTTATGAAAATAGCTTTTTATTTTTTAACTGAAAGTTTTGCATATAAATTTCATTTTTTGTAACATAAATCCATCAAAATACACTAACAATACTTAAAATTTTCAATAGTCCAATCACAGAATTTTCCAAAATATTCTAAATTATTACGGGGAGCTCTAAGAGAAATGGTATTCCATATTCATTTACTTTTCTATATTTTTCTAATATTGGAAAATTGGGAATGCTAATCACAATATTTCTGCCAAATTTTAGAGAAGTAATACGGCATAACACACATTTGAATATTTAATCTTTAATTATTTTGGTTAATTATGAAACGGATATATATTACACTGTAAATAGAAGCGTCTTAAATTCAGACAGAAGTGTGTCTAAAATGTCAATTCAGACACATAAATGTCTGAAACACTTACGCATGCAAAATTTCAGACGCATATGCTGTCTTAAATTAAGACACGTAAGTGTCTTTTTTATAAATGAGCTCAGATAAGTGTCTGAATAAGGCTGATATGTCTGAAATTAAGACATATAACATTTTCATACACATAAAATTTCAGACATTTTATAATTTAAGCACTTAAAAATTCAGACATTACAAATTTCAGACACTTAGAAATTCAGACATTCGTATTACTTAACAAATTTTCCATATGGAATCTACTTTAAGCAGCATGCATATCCTGTTTTAACATTTTTAAAAAAAAATAAATTTGACATTATTTTATGTAATATAAGTAGTTAACTTATATAAAATACTTAGACACGGGTATTATTCTGTTAAAAATTAAAAAACAAAGTTAATTTTTATTTAAAATACTCGCATGTAATAAATCAAAAAAATATTAAGATAAACGAAACATGTAATTTGTAGCTAAGAAAGCGAATTCGTAGCTAAACAATCTTAAACAATTTGTGCATAATTGATTTTTTTTTTTTTTTTTTTTTTTTTTTTTTCATGTATATAGTTTGTTTTCTTGCAAATACCAGTTTTAAGAAAAAAAAAATCGTTCAAAATCCATAGGCTACTATTTTTTCATATTTATTACGCATTTTACAAAAAAAAAAAAAAAAAACTCTAAACCTCTACACAGGAAATTTAAGATAATATGTATTAGCCTTTACTTCTTATGAACAGTTTTATTGGAAAGACATAAAACTTCAATTTGTTTTACGGATACTAGAATATATTTCGTTATACAAGCAGAGTACAGCGTGAGCACCGATGGCTTGATTGGGAAGACGCTCGACTTTGAATCCATTGGTTTTCAGTTCGATTCTCGCCGGGGGCAACGTGGACTATTATTGTAAAAATTATTAATATACATATTCTATGCTCTAGGAGATTCTAAAATCTATTTCTCACGGGTAAACAGTATAAAACTCATCTTTTTATTTATTTATTTATGAAAAATATTCACTTCAGACAGGATCAAAGATGGCGGAATCGCAGACGTTTCGAGTGTGAAACGATGTGCCTTTTAAGACACTTTTTAGCATCTTAAAATTAAACACCCGTTTCAGACACAATTGTGTCTGAATTTCAGACGCTTGTATTTACAGTGTAGTATTTCTAGTTTTGAAGAATCTGCATTATGTTTTTACATTTTTGGCAACTAGGATTATATATAATAAAGTGTCTGATATAAACGAATGTCGGGGAGGAGGGGAGTGGAGAAGGTGATGCGCACATCTGAACTGATTAGGAACGGCGCTGAGCAGTTTTGGTTTAGTCGCCTTTCGAATCCGGACGAGGTACAAGGTATCTCTGGACTTTAAAATCAAATCAGAACTATTAAACCTTCTAATCGTATTCATTATATTTCCAGTAATCATTCTTAAATATTAATAAAAATTCGTAATTAATTATTCAAGTCAAATAAAACGATTCTTCAAATGTCGAATTATATTCTAGTGATTTAGTGGTTGTGTCGTTAATCTTCGGAATACTGGCAGAGGGGGTAAGTAGATTTAAACTTATTCTCATTTAATTAATATGCATGTTATTCTGATTTGTAATTAAGTAAAAGTTGCAGAATTTGAATTTAAAATAAATTCGTTAGAATTTCTTAATCCGAGATTCTAAATTTAATTAACCCTAAATCGAAATTCATAAAAAGAATCTTAGTCGTAAATTCTATGTTGGCTTCAAAGCCATAGTGGTCAGTCGATTCACGGAGGCTTAATTACCTATTAATTAGATAATTAATCGTAATTTGTTAAATTTAAAAAAAAAATTGAAATTGAAAAGATTCTTTTGTTTACGTAGGATTAAATTATCTGTATAAGAACTTTAAAGTAAATTAAAATTAATTTGTTGAAATAAATCATTAATACAAGGTTAAATTGTTTTGATATAAAACGTAATTCAAAGTAGTTTCGCTTTCATGCTTACGTAAAAGTTTTGGTTTAGAGAAAACGTAATCCAAAATAGTTTGGTTTTCAAACCGGAACAATTTCGGTTAGGGAATTTAAGGAATAGCTATTCATGTTAAATAATTGTTGAATAAATGAGTGTATGAGAATGAAAAGGGTGCATTTAATATTTTATTAGTTTATTTATTTCAGTAAAAAAAAAAAAAAAAAAAAAAAAAAAAAATCTATTCTATTATGTGTTGTTTCTTTTCATTTGTTCTTATTTTTTTTTCATATTTTACTTCCTGGTCTGCAGAATAATAATTTAATTCGATCGATTAATTCATATTTAAATTTAATTGTTTGTAATTAGTTTGCTCATAAGATGGGTAGAAAGGGAAAAACAAGGGCGAATGACGCCGAAAAGAGTGCGTTGTTCCCAAAATCTAATGAAGTGATAAAATTTGAAAATGTTATTAGAGAAATAGAATTTATAAAATCGAAGGTCAATGATTGCGATAAAAGCGATCAAGCCATATTAAAGATCCTAAAAGATAAGGTAAATGTACTGGAGGTTAAATTCGAGGAAATAGTTACAAATTTTTCCGAAGAGGAAAACGATGAAAACTTTGAAGACGTGATGAAAAATCGGGACATTCTGTTGGAGTTGTCTGTAGTATTGGAGAGTAAATCGCAATCAAATACCCCAAATGTAAATAATGATGCACGTACCAAACCAGGGACTTCTGTTAATTCGCATATTAGTCTTCCCAAACTTGAAATTCCTTATTTTTACGGGGATAATGAATCTTGGTTGTCATTTAAAAATTTATTTAAATCATCTATTCTGGATAATGACAGCCTTAGTGAGGTTGAAAAGCTACAATACCTCCAATCGTGTGTAAGAGGTAGTGCATCAAAACTTATTCGTGGATTTTCGTTACAATCGGAAAATCTTAAACACTGTTGTGAAATTCTTAAATAAAATAAAAGTCAATTAGCTATAACTCAAATAAATAAAATCTTTTCAGTAAAAGTAAACAAAGCGGATGATCCTAAATCGTTTTTCAATTTAATAGATACTTGTAACGAAGCGGTGCGAAATTTATCGACCCTCGGATTGGAATCTAATCCTCTTAGCGATCTTATTCTTATAAATTTCATGATTTCAAAATTGGATTCATCCGTTATGCATAGGTGGGAGCTCAGTCTAGAGAATACGCAAACTATTCCCGATTTAAACTCGTTTCGTACATTCATTGAAAGGGAGGCGTCGAGTCAAACAAAGCTTGAAAATAAACCAGGGATGTTTAAGAAGCCAGTAGAAGGTAGTAGTGTAAAAAAATCTTGTGTCAATAATTCAATACTAGTCAAAGAAAATAAATGCGTCGCCTGTTCTCAAGTACATCAATTGTTTAAATGTCCCAAATTCAATCGGATTAGTGTTCAGGAGCGATGGGACTTAGTTAAATCAAAATCACTGTGTGAAAATTGTTTGCGAACTAATCATCAAGTGCGTCAATGTAGAATTAATATTAAATGTAAAGTATGTGCAGGTTCACATCACACTCTTCTGCACATTTATGCACAGAATTCTGCAGATCAGGGAGGCGGCCTTGTTACTACGTCGGTGGCCAATAGTTCACAATCTAATGCAAATTTTAATAACCAAAAGGTGTTATTGGCTACTGCCCTTATAAAGGTTAGGTCACCTAACGGCAAAATTATTCAATGTCGGGCGTTAGTTGATAGTGCCTCACAAAATAGTCTTATAACAAAGGAGTGCGTTGAGAAGCTAAATTTGCCTTTGTTTGGCACTTCTCATCGACTTGTAGGCATAAACGGTGTTTCCGCAGAAACTGTTTTAAATTTTACGGAATTCTCATTCTCGCCATATTTCGCTAACGAGTATAGGAACTTGAAAGCGCTAGTAGTAAATAGGGTTACTACCCCTCTGCCAAATTTCCGGGTGAAAACGACGTCTTGGCCACATACAAAAAATCTTCAGTTAGCCGATATGAATTTCTTCAAGCAACAACCAATCGAAGTATTATTAGGCGCAGATATTTTTGCGTCACTAATTTGTGGCACACCGGTATCGGGAAGGCCAGGAGAACCATCTGCCATTCCCAGTTCACTTGGGTACTTACTCAGTGGCCCCCTCTCAAGGGATGGAATGGAACCACAATCAACATATAGCTCCTCGTTACAGTGTGTGAATATAAACGATTTTTTTGACAATCAGCCAATAATATCTTCTAAGAGTGAAACCGAAGCCGATCCGGCAGAGGAACTATATAAATCTTCCACCAAGCGCAACCCCGAAGGCCGCTATGTTGTCAAATTACCCCTCCATGATGAGATAGATTTGGGTGAAAGTGCCAACTGTGCACTAAAAATGTTTAAAAGGCTCGAAGCTCGTTTTGCGCAGAATCCTAACCTAAAAAAGGAGTATGCTCAGTTTATGTGTGAGTACTCCGATCTAGGTCATATGACTTTACTAAGGGCTGAAGTGCTTAATCGCCAACCCAATTATTATATGCCCCATCATGGAGTTATAAATGAAAATAGTAGCACTACGAAACTACGGGTAGTGTTCAATGCGTCGGCCGTAACTACAAATGGCAAATCCCTGAACTCTAACTTGCATAAAGGGCCCAAACTCCAATCCAGCATTTTTAGCAATCTAATTAGATTTCGTTTAAATAAAGTCGCCCTCTCGAGTGATATCGAAAAAATGTTTCGACAAATTCTAGTCGCAGAGCCTGATACAGACTTTCAAAGAATATTTTGGAGGGCCAATGTTTCAGATCCACTCAGAGAGTATAAATTGAATGCAGTTACTTTTTGGCACAGCCTGTGCTCCATTTTTAGCCCTGCGTACCATATTACAGCTGTTAAACGATGAAGAACCCAATTTTCCCGTAGCTGTGCAGGCTGCCCGAAATAACCTGTATATGGACGATTTCCTTAGAGGGGCTGAAACAAACGAGGCCGCTCAAACCTTGGTAACAGATCTTCAAGCTTTGTTTAACGCTGGGGGTTTCAAGCTGCGAAAATGGGCTTCAAATTATGTGGAAGCTCTAGTTCAAGTCCCAGAACATCTAAAATCAACAAATCAGGAATTATCCTTAAACCCCGATCAATCCCAACCTATTTTAGGACTAAACTGGAATTTAACATCGGATACACTGCAGGTTGGCGTCAACACAGAAGAAAACGTCACAACAAAAAGACAATTATTGTCCGTAATTGCCCGCATCTTCGACCCTTTGGGTCTGTTATCCCCTGCCACTATTCTTTTAAAATTGCTTCTACAAGATGTTTGGAAGCTAATACTTGGTTGGGATGATCCTTTACCACCAGACATTCAAAACAGGTGGAACGAATTTTATGAAAAAATTGCTTCCTTTAAGGCCATGTCAGTACCCAGATTTTTAGACCTGAAATCCGAACCTATTTACCAGATTCTGGGATTTTGTGATGCGTCAACAAAGGCATATGCTGCCTTAATTTATATACGCCCAAGTCAGAACTCATCTTTAAAATTGATTGCAGCTAAAACCCGTGTAGCTCCTTTAAAACCCATTACCTTGCCTAGGTTGGAGCTATGCGCGGCTGTATTACTATCGGAACTTTTGTCAGTCGTCCAGAGCTCGCTGGATTATCAGGTTGAGGAAATTCTCCTATGCACAGACTCAACAATCGCCCGTAGTTGGATCTTAAATCCACCCTTAAAGGGCAACACATATGTCCTACACCGAGTAAACAAAATTAGAGCTCTCACAGACCCAACATCATGGCATCACGTACCAAGCAAACACAACCCAGCTGACTGTGCAACTCGTGGGTTGTTACCAAACAAATTACAAACATTTGTCTTGTGGTGGTCTGGACCTGATTGGCCAAAGATCCAGGTCTCAGAGCACGATTCAGAAATGTCGACCTCAGTCAAATGTACAGTTGTGAAAACACCAAGTCTAATAGAGTCAAACCCAATGAATGACTCCATGATAGACGACTTGGTTTCAAAATTTTCATCAAGTACAAAACTTTTTCGTGTAATTGCATTTATGAAGCGATTTATAAATAATAGTAGAAATGCTACAAATTTGAAAGGACCAGTCTCAGTACAAGAAATTTCAGAAGCTAAAAAACTGGTGACTAAATTTGTGCAACAAAGGTCCTTTGCTTCAGAAATAGCCCTTTTGCAGCGCGGCAAACCCGTTGCAAACAACAGTAAATTAAAACCTCTCAATGTGTTTATTGATTCCGAATATCTATTAAGAGTGGGAGGTAGAATTGACAAAGCCAAGACCCTTCCCTATGACACTAGGCATCAATTATTGTTGCCTAAAAATCACCCTTTTACCTCTCTTATAATCAGACATTTTCATGTGAACAGTCTGAATGCAGGTGTCGACCTAGTATTAAACTTAATTCGCCAGTCTTACTGGATTCCTGATGGTAGGTCCACTGTGAAAAAGGAGCTTCGAAAATGTGTCACGTGTGCCAAAGTCCAACCGACCCCCATTCAACAAATGATGGGTGACTTACCCAGTGCAAGAGTCAATCCTTGTAGACCCTTCCAACATGTTGGCCTGGATTATGCAGGTCCCATTCTAACGAAATGTGACCACAAACGGAAAGGTACCAAATTTAAATCCTATATTTGCCTATTCATCTGCATGTGCACCAAGGCAATTCATCTCGAATTAGTAACTAGTTTATCTACCGAGCATTTTTTATATGCCCTACAAAGATTCATAGGGCGTCGAGGCTATCCTACTGACATTTACACCGATAACGGACGCAACTTTGTTGGTGCCCATGCCCATTTGAAGAAGCTCGTGAAACTTTCAAAAACCAATACTATTCAAGACTATGCCACAACTAGACAAATTCATTGGCATTTTATGCCACCTTACGGGCCTAACTTTGGCGGCCTATGGGAATCTTCGGTTAAATTGGCCAAACGACATTTACTCAAAGCGTGTAACGGCAATTGCCTGACCTTTGAGGAATGTGACACTATTCTAACTAACATTGAAGCCTGCTTAAATTCACGCCCCTTAGTACCACTTTCCACCGAACCCAATAATTTCCTGGTACTTACACCAGGACACTTCCTAATTGGGGATCCGCTTCTTCAGCTTCCTGAACAATCTCTTAACCAAACTAATCCATTTTGTACTAGTTTTTCTTCCAGATGGAAACTCCTCCAGCAGATCAAGAGGCAATTTTGGAGCACCTGGGCAAAGTCTTATTTGACTTCACTCCAGTCAAGAGAAAAATGGAAGAGCGGTGATACCCATCTGCAACCTGGTCAGCTAGTCCTGGTGTTGGAACCTTCAATTCAGCCAGCTCAGTGGAGGTTAGCACGCCTTCTGGAAGTCCATCCGGGTGAGGATGGAATTATTAGAGTGGTTACTCTGAAGACGCCATCGGGAATAATCAAGAGACCTGTAAATAGAATCGTCAGTCTGCCATGCTCACCCCCCCCCGGAGGATGTCGGGGAGGAGGGGAGTGGAGAAGGTGATGCGCACATCTGAACTGATTAGGAACGGCGCTGAGCAGTTTTGGTTCAGTCGCCTTTCGAATCCGGACGAGGTACAAGGTATCTCTGGACTTTAAAATCAAATCAGAACTATTAAATCTTCTAATCGTATTCATTATATTTCCAGTAATCATTCTTAAATATTAATAAAAATTTGTAATTAATTATTCAAGTTAAATAAAAAGATTCTTCAAATGTCGAATTATATTCTAGTGATTTAGTGGTTGTGTCGTTAATCTTCGGAATACTGGCAGAGGGGGTAAGTAGATTTAAACTTATTCTCATTTAATTAATATGCATGTTATTCTGATTTGTAATTAAGTAAAAGTTGCAGAATTTGAATTTAAAATAAATTCGTTAGAATTTCTTAATCCGAGATTCTAAATTTAATTAACCCTAAATCGAAATTCATAAAAAGAATCTTAGTCGTAAATTCTATGTTGGCTTCAAAGCCAACGAATGATTTAAAGTAAATAAGTTACCTTAATTTGTTAAAATGTAATTAAAGTATATATGTTTGTATTTGATCAGGAATACTGATTTTAAAAACCGACATAAAATTTTTATATTAAAACTTTAAACTAAATGCGAATAACATTCACTATTATCTTATTGTGTAAAATGGTGCTCAATCGTTTGATTAAGTTCTTTTCTGGATAAAAATGAATTTTACAATAACATTCAACATTAATAAATTAATTACAAAACTTAAGATACCCCTAGTGAAGAAAACTATATAAAACTACATCAAGGAATCCTATATAAACGTTCTGAGAACATCTTACAGCAATGTAAGAATGAGAAATTTTCTATTTATAGCATTTGTATAATACATATTAAAGTTAACTTAAAAATCTAATTTGCATAACTGGCGATGATACTCTTCATTGACAGATGTAGTAAAGTAAACATAATAAACTTAATGTATTACAACTATGTATAAATTACCAGTACAATCTGTTCTAATCTGTCGTATTACTATAATAGACATATATCAAAAGAAGAACCCACTCTTGCTAACTAGATTATCAAAGAGGGGTTATTTAGTTATCTAGTAATTATGTGAACAAATCATATTAGACAAACGGTGTCTCAGCTAACTGTTTAAATTTTGACACAGGAGATTAATCTTAACAGGGATAACATAAGATCTTTGAGTGCTTGAACATAAAGGGCACAATATAACACAAATTGCATACCTTGTGTTTCAAGGATGAATTAATTGCATTTGTGATAGGTTTATTATCTAATTTGATTTTATTGATTAATCCTAATCACCTCCCACTGTTTGGGGATAACAAAATCTTATGACTATAAAAAAAAAAAGATTTTTCAAACTAGAGATTTAATAGAAAACTCCAAGCATACTATAAACTACATTTTTACCGATTATTAGAAAACCCAAAACACAATTGCTAGAAAAAATTGGTTTTCAACGTAAAGTATGTACAAAAAATAAAGCAAATTTAGAATTTGTATAACGTAATAAAGATTATGAGAGAAAAATAATTTTTCTTTGTTCTGAAGCAGCAATATTCAAAATTTTCTTTTCGCACGACACAATTTTAAGAATTTAAAAATTTTGCGGTGCACTAATGATAAGATAAATATTTTTACTTTGTTGTGTTAATTGGTTTATGTGCCTAAAATATACTTTCTAAAAAAGATTAAAGGTTGTTTTTTTTTGGCAGCACATTTCAAGAATCTCACAGCACGAAGTTTAAGAATAACTGTCTCTGAGCAACAAATATGCGTTAAGAGAATTTATCTAAAATTATATAATCCTAGGATTTTTTTTTTTCAACGGAAATTTCTACAAATTTGACAAGCAAGCTCTGAAAGATAAGGTTGGTGATATTTTGCTATTCCCCTAAATTTTAAATGCGATACCAAAATTAATAAATATTTTCATAAAAGCCATTTCTTATTATCATACTTATATCAGTTGCTCAGTTGAAATCATTGCAGAAATTTAAAAGATTTATTAAATAATATTGAGAAAAATAAATTGATTTAAATATTAAACTAATTTGAATTAAATATTTACAACATAAAATTCACAGCATAAAAATAATTCATATATTTTACATATTTAATGTTTAATAAAAAAAAAAAAAAAAAAAAAAAAAAGAAAAGAAAAGGTAAACAATGAAATATGAAATAATCCTTAGCACACTGTGATTTAATAAAGCAATAAATTTTTTAAATGTAATTATTTTCTTTTGAACCAATACGTGTATACAACTACAAACATTTAAGTCATTTATTAACAGCATTCTGTTCATAACAATGTATAGTAAAACTATAATATTAAAGCCATTTTCATTGTTGCAAAATTAAAACATTAAACTAGTAAATAATTCAAACAAACGTAACATTCAATAAGTAATTGTGAAATCGAAAATGCAACAAACATAAAGTGTTTTAATTATACTGAGAACAAATATGCATTCTTATAATGTATTAAATTTATAATACAGAGCTTTCAACTCTTTTTATAGAATATCTGCAATAACTAATTCTAGGTATAACCGTTTCGAAAGTTCTCTTGAATATCTCATTAAACTCTTTTAAACATTAACATCAAGCCTGAATTTTTATTTAAGAACGTAATACTATTAATCAAGAATTACTGGAAAACTACATCGATTTCTATTAAATTACTGATTGCTCCCTATCTTGAATACATAATTAAGAAATCAACGATGTTTTTCTTTTACTAGTTTGAAATTTATATGTACATACATTTAATTAGGTAAATGTTCTTTATGTAAGGAAAATTAAACAATATTGTATTCTTATATAGTAAGTTTAAAATATTTTGTTATTATTTAGAAATAGATTTTAGGAATGAGTTTCTAAAAAGTATTTTGTCAATGTTATTAACGGTAAATTCATAAGAAAGCAAATGCATGCCGAGAATAGGATGTAAGAAGAGAAAACTAGGAAGTTATACTAAGAAGGAAGTCATCAGAAAGTTAAAACAAAAGTAAAGTGATCTTACATAGGAGCAATAATTTGCAATAGAATAATGCAATATTTAAAGGCATATTAGATTTAAGAAAATTATTTATATCTAAATGTAACTAATGTTTCATTTTTTTTTTTTTTTTTTTTTTTTTGATAGAACAACAAATATATTTTTCAAAATGCCAGAAATTAAAAAAATATTTATTATTAGTTAAAATGTTATCAATAGTTTGGATAAAAGAATTGAAAAAAAAAAAAGAAAAAAAAAATACCGGCTGTAAGCTTCAATACTGTGAATTTATTCCGCGGCCATTCACGTGAGTAAGATGTTTTTAATCATATTTCCCTATTCAGAAAGGTACACTAAATCTTATGCATATAATAATATATATATATATATATATATGTGTGTGTGTGTGTGTGTGTGTGTGTGTATGTATTATGAATACCTTTTAAAACATTGTACAAGATGAAATGATGTATCATAAGAAGAACAAGAAAGAATATGTAAAACGATTTCTGAAATATTATTAAGAATCCTTTTAATGAAGGCATACAACCTACAATACTTTTTCAAGGGCATGTATATATATATATATATATATATATATGTGTGTGTGTGTGTGTGTGTGTGTATATAACAGAGAAATGTAGCTGATTTACTATTACGGATAAAAAATGCAGAAAAAACAGAGATGTAAAATAATAGTAATAGTAATAATAATAATAATAATAATAATAGCAATAATAATAAACCTCTAACATCGAAGGTAAATTCTTGTATATAATAAAAAAATAAGCATTTTTTTATGCCTTTCAAAGGCATGTACATATGTATGTGTGTGTGTGTGTATATATATATATATATATAACAGAGAAATGTAGCTGATTTACCATTACGGATAAAAATGCAGAAAAAAGAGAGATGTAAAATAATAGTAATAATAATAATTATTATTATTATAATAGCAATAATAGTAAAACTCTAACATCGAAGGTAAATTCTTGTATATAATAAAAAAATAATATTATAGTTTTAAAAAATTAAAGAACACGCTTTTATAGAAATGTGAACTAAAAAAGCACAAAATATCTATCTTAGTATTAAAATGCAGGGTAAGAGAAAATCGTGTAAGTTTACACACTGTAATTGTGAGTTGACACGTGTAATATTTACATACATTTAAATCTTTATTTAAAATAACTTAGAATTAAACAAAAACCATTTTTAAAAAATCTCCCCTGACTGGGATCGAACGCTGGACCTTCAGTTTCGTAGTGCGGAGCCTTACCTCAACGCCACATCGTTCCCGTAGGGAAAGTATTTTTTTACACTATAAATTTTTTGTTTGCTCCCAGAGCAGTTACAAACATACATACAAACATACATATATACAGGTGAAGCTAATAAAAGCGTGTTAAAAAGCTGAACCATGGCTGTGCTAATGTTAAGTCTCAAAAACTTTATAAGTTCAACAGAAATGACATTAGAATAATAATAGTTTTAAAAAGTTAAAGAACAGGCTTTTATAGAAATGTGAACTAAAAAAACACAAAATATCTACTTTAGTATTAAAATGCAGGGTAAGAGAAAATCGTGTGAGTCACACACCATAATATTTACATTTAAATCTTTAATTAAAATAACTTAGAATTAAACAAAAACCATTTTTAAAAAATCTCCACCGACTGGGATCAAACTGGACCTTTAGGTTCGTAGCGCGGAGCCTTACCTCAACGCCACATCGTTCACGTAGAAAAAGTATTTTTTTACAATATACATTTTTTGCTCCCAGAGCAATTACATACATACAAACATACATACATACATACAGGTGAAGCTAATATAAAAGCGTGTTAATAAGCATTTTTTTTTTTAAATGCTTTTTAACAATTAAATTTAATGACAAATGCGATTAAAATATTTTTCGTGTATTCTTCGAACTTAAATGCTAAAATTTAAAGAAAAATATTTCAAGACTGTATGTAACAAAAGAAAAGTGCCTTTTAAAAGAGGAGTCACTTTGAGATTGAAGTAAATGTTACGGAATATTTTAATACAGTAATGAGCTAAAATTCTTTTTTTTTTTTTTCTGGAATGTACTCTGAAAGCAGATTTTAGAAAATGTATTTATCTCTCTAAAATGCAAAAAGATAAGAATGATTTAAAAACAAGAATTTTATATTAGGAAGATAAGAATTATTTTAATGGAAGAGATATACATTTTTATAATGGCGATAGATTACTTTGCAGTAATTCCAAATGGTAATTTACATTACTTGTTAAAGACGTTTAAAATTTTTGATACTTTCAATTTTAATGTTTAAGATATAGATATTATAAAACAAATTTTGAAATGTATGTTTCTTTGGTATGATTACTTGAAAGCGATAAATTTTCGAGAAATGAAAATTGGATTTAAGAATGATAGGAATTAGACCAAAATAAAAAAAAGTTTCGAATATAAAAAAAATGTTTCGAATTTTGAAGATACATTATTTTAGAACTGCAGTGCGTGTAAAAACTTTAAGGTCAGTTAAAAATTAAATAAGTTTTTTTTTTTTTTTTTTTTTTTTTTTAATAAGGAAAAAATTCCTCCAGACTAACATTGAAATATTACTTCCAAATGCAGCTGATTTGGCCGGAGAAAAATATACTTTCCCAACAAGATAATGCCCGATTCATAAAATTTGAATGGTAACATTCTGGTTTCAGAACAAAAGTATTCATGTTTTTGAGTGGTTATCTATAATATAGAAACATTTATCGAAACATTTTTAGCAAATCTGTTGAGAATCCCTGGGGTGGTCACATCGAATCCGATCCCGCACATCGAATGGGATAGACTCTCCAACCATCGAATTATGATCTGAAGTTGAAAAGGAATGTTAAAACCTAGAGCTCCTACAATACAGGCTGGCTCATCAGGCATTTTGTTTCCCACTCAGCGATTGTTGCCCACGCGGTCCGAATTTCAAGTGTTATCAAATCACATAAAATGGAGGTTTTGCAGCCGAAAATTGCTCAAATCATACCAGAACTGCTTTTAGAACGTTTAGATTTCCAACAGATGAAGAAAGGCGAAAGAAATGGGCTATTGATTGTCCAAAAGAAAATTGTACGTTTAGCTTTCAATCACAATTATGAAGTTTAATTATGATATGTTTTCTTGCATTTTTTGTATCAATTATTTGTTTTTATTGCTGTTTGATTATTTAACTGTTGTATTTTACAACCTGCACTACTTTTCAACGTGTATAAATATCTAAAATTAACTAATTTAACAGCAACAGTGATGGCTACTTTTTACAAGGGTTATAAGAAAATTTCGCCAAATATTACCGCCAAATTTATCAAGTACAAATAATAACAACGCTCTTCTGTTTAGGCAAACTCGCCATTTTAGGCGATAAAGACGCCGAGTAATACGTCTGCAACTAAACGTCGCCAAGCTATATTACCGCTGGGCAACAATGATCAGCTGTGAACCAGCTCGTGTTATAGGAGTCTTATTAAAACCCGAATAAACTACTACGTCAGAAACGCCGAAGAAAAATATTGGAAATGCATACAGCTGTTTCGGTAGCAACAGCCCTGAACTCCTGTTATTATTTGAAAAGGAATGGTTTCAAACTGATCCTGTTTTTTTACATGCCAAAGACTTATTACATCCATGAAAATGAGTATATTCAGGCTGATAAAGGGGACTCGACAAAGTATTAATAATTGTTTTCTATGTCTTTCGATTATGCTTTTGTCTCGTGGTCTTATAGTTTTTACACAGGCCAAAACGAGTTGAATTTCATTAAAAATGTGTAATAAAATAACTGTAATTTACAATTTTGACTCTTCATATTTCATATTTAGCATAAGAAGTCAATTTTTAAGGAAAGATCTTCCTTTTTTCGATTATCTACAAAAACTTATTCTGGCCTTAAAGATTTTACAAGTACAGTAAGACCCCGCTTAACGCTGTTTCATTTAGCGCTGTTTCGGTTTAGCGCTCTTTTATTTCCCCTGTGGATTCTCCGAAATTGCTCGCAGGAGTACGGGAATTTCCTGAAATTGTGCGCGCGCTGTTTCGCATTACGCTCTACTTTGATGGAACGTATCCCCCGCGTTAAGCGGGATCTTACTGTTCTTGTAATTGACAATACCGGAGAAAAAAATACCTTTTTAAAAATTTGAGATTAAAACAGAAACATGTTTAGTCGTTAATTCTTAAATATTAAGCGTATTTATTCTTTATTTCTGGATAAGATACTATAAAGATAAGATTTTAGATATTTTCTTTTAAAAAAAAAAAATAATAATAACTCGAAGAATAGTTTGTTACATTTTCAAGAATCAAGAATGAGATTCAGGGATGACTAAAAACAAAAGTGCAAAAGAGAATAAAACATTACAAATGTGAGAGATAAAGTTCTTTTAAACAATTTGGTAGTTATATTCCTGTTTTATTATGCATTGTTCTTTACATTTTTATTATATTTTATTCATCATTACAGAAATAGTGTAAGGAGAAGCTTTTTAAAATTCACAGTCCTTTAAACTACTATACGAAAGAAATGACTGTTATATTAAAGAAACAAGAATTGATACATAAAAAAAAAAAAAAAAAAAAAAAAAAAAATTATTAATAAGATCAGTGAGGAAGGATTACTTCGATATTTAGAGTTAAATATCAATGGAACAATTTAACATTTAAAAATATGTTCAGTTATATATTTATCATTTTTTAAAATTGCATCTCTTAATCATTACCTTCGGAATATCTAGTATAAAAGAAAATAGTTTTAAATTTTAAAAGAAGATTACTTAACAAATATTTCTAAAATATTTACTGTATTTTATTCTATATTTCAGGTAAAAAAAAAGGCAAGCAGTAAAACCAGGGTTGAAAGCGTTCCGCTTTTTAATCGACCAGTATTTTTATGCAGAATTTTTTATCATATTTTTGCAGCTGTTTTCGTGATCTTAATAGGTATACATTTTTGTAGGCATATACTGGTGGCAAAAAAAGCGGTACGCTTTCATCCCTGCGCCAAAAATGGTTACCATTTCACCCCCTAGAATACGCTGAGCACGCAGACGTTTCGATCGTGTGGATGACTATTCATAGTAAGCATTAAAGTATAGCGAAAGTCAAATGTAGCATCATGGATCAAAGGTATATGATAAAATTTTACTGTAAATTGAAAAAAAAAAAAAAAATCTGAAGTTTAAAAAGACATGCAACGTCAGAGTATGGAATGGTATGGAAAGTCGTCGTCAGAAGAAACTCAGGCTTCAAAAATCACACATCAAAACATTTTTTTTTTCCCCGAGTGATGTACTATAAATTTCTTTCTGAAGGCATAGTAATGACTGACTGTATAGTACTACTTAAAAGTCATGCAACGTCTCTTAACTCACATTTGTTGTGTTATGAACGCATCTGTTCCAGAAGAAGAGTTGAGTTCTGCATGTCATGGCACCAACTCATTGCGCACTATCTCTGATACAGTTTGTAACATCAAAACAGATATACGCGTAAGAGCACCTACTTTTTTCCCCTGATTCTGCACATGAAGTCTTTGTTTTATTTTTCGAAAATTAAATGCACTTAAAAATGGGAAACATGTTAGTGACATTTGGAAAGTCCAAAATGCTGTACAGACTAAAGAAGGCGAACAGGCACATTAACAAATTTTTGTTTGTATTTCTTACAGTTTCAATCTTATCACGCAGAATTTTCGTATGGATATATTAGGCTCAAGATAAGTTTTTAGTCTTATAACACTTATAATTTTACTATAAAAGAATAAATGAAGATATTAATATTCGGAAATACAGTAATTATAACTTATGAAATTTTCATTTTACTTGATTCGAAAAGGTAGTTTAATCCACGTGCTTCCAAAATAGTTTTTTTTAATACTCTACGAGCTCTTGTGTGTAGAATGATATGAAAATTTGCAGTTAAGCTGACTAAAGATGTGGAATAAGTTAACTGTAATAATTTCGAACGTTTATGTTCGGAAAAAAAAATCTAGTGGTTAATTTCAATATGATGATAACCCTCAAGAAAAAAAATTACTTTTAAACAAAAGTATGCACTATTCTGATTTTATTGCTTTGGGTTTACTTCACCCCCCCCCCCTACCGCCATTTGATGTGGATTTATAAGGAGTGTTTGCTGGTTTGCATTCAAAACCTAAATAATCACAAAATTACTGTCAATTTAAATGCAAAATAAACAAATAAAATCCACATGATACATAAATGTTGCTTTTTACTTTTTTAATAAAAAAATTAAACGTTACACCACCATTTTCATAATTTAGTAAGAAGTGTTAAAATTGTCTCGAGAATTTCAAACTTTATAAGTGTTATAAATTGCATTTAATGAGTAGTTATTTTCAAAAGAGAAAATTAATAGTAGAATATAATTTATCACTCCACTCATTTGCAAACATTGCATTAGGCTTGAAATGCTAATAGTATCGTAAATTTCTCCCTAAAGAGACATTTATTGAATTTCAGGAGGATAAATAGCTTGCAACATTTATCACAATTAAGGTTTCTATTTTCATGCAGGATACCTGAGAGGGTTTGGCAAAAGATTCATGAACAATAAAGAAATGAATTAAATAAAGAGCACAGTGAATATCTTCTTAATTTGTGTTTGCCTTGTTTCCTGTAAGTAAAAGCAAAAGTCTCTCTAGTGAATATTTGTAAGGAAAACAACGATTGAGTCGAAGAAAAAATTTAAAATATTCCTAGATAAAAAATAACAGTTTTTTAATAGTATATTTTTAGTTGCGTAAAAAATATTAAAAAGGATTCAAGATTTATTTTATTTTATTTTATTTTATTTATTTATTTATTTATTTATTTATTTATTGCTAATTTAAAAAAAAAAAAGGTAATAAAATGAAAATCACAAAAATTTAAATATAAATTATAACTTTTAATATTTGCATTAATACTTTTCAATATTGTTACATAAATAAGGAAAATTTTTATATTATATTTTTGATAAATTCTGCATGAGATAGCGAAAAAGAATTTTCTAGTACCCTGAAATGCATAGACTTTTATGAATGTATTAATGTATGTATACCATACTCAAAATCGAATCAGAATATCTTTCCACGAATTAATATGAAGTTTTTCTTAAATATTAATGCACTAATGCGACAATAAATACATTTTATTATTTCTAATCACTTCTCGATTTACTTCACTTTTTCTGCAAAAGTTCAAAAGTATCTAAGACTAGTTTTTATATGCCAACTATTAGCTCATATTAAGATAACCTGAAAAATATTTTTTGAGTATAAAATTGCTTCAGTTATTGTGATTATAGCATACCTGTCTACGTTCTAATTAATATTCTGTAGTGTTATTAGTACCCCCCTTTTTTTCCATCAGTCTTTTTTTAGAATATTTTTCTTCTTGTTTAATAGTAATTACATTTGGAGAAAATTACTGAAAAGTAAAGCGCTGTTTAAAAAGGGGCAACTACTAACAAAGCTGCGTAATATAAAGTACAATGAACTGCTAGTGTATTTAACTTACATTTTTTTTTTTTTTTTTTTTAAGTATTTGCTTAATAAGATCCATTCAGCTCATAAAAGATATATACATACATACCAACTTTCTAATTTTTATTCCGTAGTATTATTTGTAACCGCCTTTTTCTCGCACCAATATTTTAGGTTAGTATTTTTATACTTATTTAATCTTAATTACACTTAGAAAAAATTGAAAAAAAATTTTGATGTGATGTGATATGAAAAAAAGGCGGTTACTAAAATATACGGGATGTTAAAATATTTGCAGATATGATATATATATATATATATATATATATATATATATATATATATATATCCTTTTTTTTTTTTTTTTTTTTTTTTTGAATAGACTATAACATGTTTAAAACAAAAATGCTTATGTAATAGAATAATAGAATAGTTTTCGCATATAAATCCAGATTCCATTTTAGGCACCAAATGTGTATAAATATATATATATATATCTACCAAATAATTTCTATTAAAGTGATAACATCCACCTTTGAGAATTATTTAATTTCTTGAAATCAAACTAACCACAGAAGTTAATGGCTATGCATTTTTAAAAATCTTCACTGAATAAATAGAGTTTCAAAATTGTGAATGCTAATGTTAAATAATTTTTTTTTAAATCTAGACCCATAACTAGATATCTCAAAGAGAATTCATGAAGTGTCTGGAACATATTTCAAGTGAATTTTAAATTAAAAAAAAAATATTTTTAAGTATAAAGTTTTTATTAAATTTTTATTTAAAAATTCGTTTGTGCTTTTTTGTTTATTTATATATATTTGTTTATTTTTATTTTATTTATTCTTTATTTATTTATTTGCTTTGAATGACATAAAAATAATAATTCTAATAACTATTTTTTTCTATAATCGGAAAAATGGTTTGTGTACAGAGATATACAAACGAATTCAAATACATTTCGTCTATGGTCATTTTAATCGTATCTAAAAGATGGAAGAGATAAAAGACGGAAAAGATATTACTGATGGTAGGGTTCTGTGAAAAGATGGAACTCTTTAAACTCTGATATATATCCAGGTGTATGTATGCATATTTTTCTTATTATAAATATACTTTAAAAAGAGAATACGTTGGATATTCAGAAATTAAGTTCATTCATGGGTTTTTTTTCTTTGTTTTTGTACAGAAAATGTAATACAATGCGAAAAAACACATTTCCATAAAAAAAGCTTTCCCGAATTCGTACCAGAAGAAGTTACAGCATAGGTGCAATGACGCATACACAGAGCATCGATGAAACGAGAGTGAAGTAGCAGAATGCCACGTCCAAGATGCAAGAGTTTCCTTCTCATAATGAAATACTTACACACTATTTTTTATCAATACTTTTTATCACATTCAATCTTAAAAAATTACCGTACAAATATGATTGAAAGTATTAATAAAAAATACTGGTGTAAGAGGTTTATTTTGAGAGAGAAACTCTTGCAATCTTGGCCATGCCCGAGATCATTCCAGTAGAAAACAGTACAGAGATATCATACATACTTACGCTCATGTTCTCTAATAGTATTTCCTGCATTCTGCGGACGTTTGTAGCAGTTATGGATTGTAAGTAACGACCAGATCGGTTTTCATCTGCCCTCCTTTGCTTTCTTTCACTGAATATTGAAAACCAGCGCCTAACCATTTGACAGTAAATGAACTCGTCTCCATAAATGCCCTTTAGGAACCGATGAATTCTTTAAACAATAATTCCACTCACTTGTTCATAACTCGCAATAGCTCGCTCATCCATTTTCGACTATATTTTGAACTCATCTTTCATTTATATTGATTTCTATTAAAGTGATCTCAGGAACGTTGTTTTCTTACTTATTACTGTTCTTGGATACTCTGTGCATGCTCCATTCCACGTATAAAGTCACTTCTTCTGCAAACGATTCAAGAAAGCTTTTTTTTTTTTTTTTTTTTTTGCTATGGCATTGAATAATACATCTTCTCTGTGAAAAAGCATGGCATAAATAACTTTTAGAACATCCCTCGTGTTTTACCATTTGGCAACATTGATTTATAGCATATAATAACAAACATTAATTCTCTCAAAAAAAAAAAAAAAAAAAATCGCTAAAAGATTTGAGTAGGATATCGAAGAGTAGAAAATTGTATGGTATATGTAACAAGAAAAGACTAAAAGAAATTATTTTTCACCTCAAATGAAATAAAGGTTTTCAACATTTTTGATAAACTTAAGTGGTAAATATTTGAAAAAGCTGGACACACGGTAAAATAATGTATTTTAAATATCTAGCATTGGTATCTCATAAATACTAAACGATTAACAAGATAATTTGAGATATTTTAAAGTAAAAATTGGCAAAAGTAGGTGATTTTATCTTAAAGACAATTACGCTATATGCTGTTAAAAGTAAAGTTTAATGCTTCACTATAAACACGGGGCTAATTTAAGCCCATTTAGCTGCAAGCATTATTTGTAGAAACTTAGTGCTGCCATTTTAGTAAAAAGTACAACTAAAACATTAAAACTTTTCTTTTTTTTTTTTTTATGTTGGTTACGGCTAAATTAACATATGTTAGCACCGTTTGTTGTGAGCTATTGAACATTTTAAAAGTGTATTGATAACAGCGGAAAAAATGGTGAAAATCTGACTAATAATTATTTTTAAACCGAAGTAGTTAACAGGTAAGACTTGTACTCAATAGCTAAATTTAAATAACACTTTTGATTTATTATATATAACGGGCTTGATGGAATGACCTCCGAGCATTATTTTATTATTTTTCCAAAGAACCCTAAACCGTATGTATGTGAATTTGGGAGAAAAATTACGGAAAACTTCACATAGTTAGTTCGACGAGCGCGACATGGGATCAAATCCGATTAACATATTTATATAATAAAAAAAAGATAAAATTTTTAAGTATATTTATTAGTTAGTAATTATTATTAATATTTTTTTTTTTTTTTTAGTTCGTTACTGATTATTTTAAATATAGGACATAACTGAATATTTGTTCAAAGGATTTTTGCTAACGCAATATTTTTCATTACTAATCGAGAGTTTTAAGTTTTTTTTTTTTTTTTTTTTTTTTTTAATGACTATAAAATTTATTTATATATAAATTCCATACTTATAATACCACGAAAACATGTCTATATGACAAAAAAAAATAAAATACACGAAATCTTTTTCTTTTTTATAGGAAAAAAAAGTATTAAAAATATCTTGAAACATATTGAATTTTTACCTCCGAAGCAATAAAACTTTTGCAATATTTTCATGCTATGACATTCTTACATTCATTCCACTAATGCAAAATCGCAATAAAATGACTCATGAATGCAAAACAGCTGAATTCCTGACATAGAAGCATAAACACTTAAATGACATACGTTCTTCTGCTATTATACATTGGTATGCACATGTCATAAAACTTATATATAGCAATAGCTGAAGTGAAAAAATTCCTTAGAAACCAATGAATATATATTTTTTTCTTTATGAAAAGGAAATGGAACACGATTTTCATATTTCTTTAGCAGCAATATATTTATAAATATGATAAGAATGTGGTGTATGCTTAAATAATGAAACGATTCAAATTTTAATAGTTATCGAATTTTTCCAACCACATTTTGCAAACAATCAGTAATAACAGAGACATGTGTAATGACATGTATTAAACATGTACAAGATATATAAAATATCGCAGGACGAATTTTGTTTCAAGAATGCTAAATTATAAAAAGAAAATCAGATTATCAATTGTAATCCTATCAAATTATAATCCAGACGATTAATTAACCCCTTGAGTCCCAGAACGTACGTCATCTAATTTCAGTAATCCGCAACCAACACATTCACCCCGTACGTCGTTCACAACACAGTAATAAGTCCATATTTACACCGGAATGATCTGTGCTATGCACGCTGAGAAAAAAAAAAAATTACCGCTTCAATCTAGAATGAATAAAATGGTCATTTTCTAAATCCTTAAACTAGAAATATAGATTTCCGAAAGGCACGCAAATAAACTGAATAGACGAAATGGTCGAGAATTTCTAATCTACACATTTCTACATGGTGAAACAATATTCTGAATATTCTGAATCTTTTGTATCACGAGAAATTCTCTCTTGATTTTCTAGAATTGGATCATAAACCAAGATTATAGCTGCTGAAACCCGCCTCTTGTATTCACATTTATTTGGAGATATTTTCAAATAGGTTAGTCCTCGATAGTATAGGCAAACGCTCAAGAATTCTAATAGAGGTCTCTAGAATTCACTTTCGAAGGGGGACTAGGAAAAATTTTATAAGAAATTTATAAGGATGACATTGAACTATTTTTCGTAGAGCCACAATTTAGATTCTAGATGTCAGTTATAGAATTTTTTCACAGCTTATTGGCGTGCCTTATACTCATAGCTCGGAAATCTATATTTCTAGTTTAGGGATTTAGAAAAGGACCACGTATTCGTTCTAGATGAGAGCGGTATATTTTTTTTCTCAGGTCAAATTACATAACATGGTACTGATCGGAGGTGAGTAATGTATTTTGGCCGCTGATTACCTAAATTAGAGGATTTATGCTGCATACCTCCTGGGTGTCAAAGGATTAATACTTATTTAGTCGCTCTTTTGAAAATCAATTATAAACTATCTAATAAAAAATTTAATTTGTTGCATTTTGTTGACTTTGCTGGTATTTTCATTTACCTGCTGATAACACTGTTTTTTTTGTGCTACCACTTCAATCCCGTATTGCCACACGAAATCTGCTTGTTAAATTTCCCTCTACCTGCCTTTGTATTTTTGACATATAATTTTGAAACATCCTATATATTTTAGGAATATATGACATGATAACATTTGCATGTAAAATTTTCATTTAGATAACGAAAATAAACTACAACCATACTTTTATTTATTAGGCTATACTTTACTGGCGCATTCATTATGTGTGTGTTTGCTGGTTTGTTTAAGATTTGTTTATATTTTTTAATTGAAATAAAACTAGTATGTTGTGGCCACCACAAGACTTTCTTCTATATTTTTCTATACATATTCAATCAGTAACAATATTTAAAAAAAAAAAAAAGATTTTTTTTTTTCCTTTTTTTTTTTTTTTTTTTTTTTTTTGTGAAAATTAATACATATTCAATCACTAACAATATTTAAAAAAAAAAAAAAAAAAATAGAATTTTTTTCTAAGTTTTTTTTTTTTTTTTTTTCTTGGTTAAAAGTAAAAAAAATCGATAACTTTGTTTTAAATTATCACAGATTTATAGTTCAACCATTCGTTTTAAAGGTATTGACGAGACCTTTCGAATGATACCCATCTTCAAAATTTAACCCCCTCGGGGGGGTACTTCCCCCCCAGGGGAGGAACCGATGCCCCCCCATGCACAATTTTTTTTCCTAGTTAACTACTACTATTATCAATAATTCATATTAATTTTACAATCACAAGTTTAAAATAACTCTCATTATGCCCATTTATACAGAATTTTTGTCCTATTCTGCCATGTTAAAAATTTAGATAAAATGCTATCACAGCGCCACCTGTTGAGCTATTGATCCCCAAATATAATCAGCAACAGTTTATGTCGGGGACCAACTAAATACCAAGTTTGGTAAAATTTCGTAAAAAAAAAAAAAAAAAAAAAAAAAAATACGATTATTTTTCTAAGTTTTTTTTTTGTTAAAAGTAAAAAAAAATCGATAACTTTGTTTTAAATTATTACAGATTTATGGTTCAACCATTCGTTTTAAAGGTATTGACGAGATCTTTCGAATGATACCCATCTTCAAAATTTAACCCCCTCGGGGGGGTACTTCCCCCCCAGGGGAGGAACCGATGCCCCCCCATGCACAATTTTTTTTCCTAGTTAACTACTACTATTATCAATAATTCATATTAATTTTACAATCACAAGTTTAAAATAACTCTCATTATGCCCATTTATACAGAATTTTTGTCCTATTCTGCCATGTTAAAAATTTAGATAAAATGCTATCACAGCGCCACCTGTTGAGCTATTGATCCCCAAATATAATCAGCAACAGTTTATGTCGGGGACCAACTAAATACCAAGTTTGGTAAAATTTCGTAAAAAAAAAAAAAAAAAAAAAAAAAAAATACGATTATTTTTCTAAGTTTTTTTTTTGTTAAAAGTAAAAAAAAATCGATAACTTTGTTTTAAATTATCACAGATTTATGGTTCAACCATTCGTTTTAAAGGTATTGACGAGATCTTTCGAATGATACCCATCTTCAAAATTTAACCCCCCCGGGGGGGTACTTCCCCCCCAGGGGGGGAACCGATGCCCCCCCATGCACAATTTTTTTTCCTAGTTAACTACTACTATCATCAATAATTCAAATTCATTTTACAATCACAAGTTTAAAATAACTCTCATTATGCCCATTTATACGGAATTTTGTCCTATGCTGCCATGTTAAAAATTTGCATAAAATGCGATTACAGCGCCACCTGTTGAGCTATTGATCCCCAAATCTAATGGGCACCAGTTCATGTCAGGGTGCAACTAAATACCAAGTTTGGTTAAATTTCATTCATATGTTCGTGAGAAACAGCGTCCACAAAAAAATGATACAGACACACAGACAGACAGACAGACAGACAGACAGACACACAGACAGACAGACAGACAGACATTTTCTAAAAACTATCAATTCGTGTTCAGGACATCCCAAAACGTGTAGATCCGTCAAAAAACGGAGGTCGAAAATTTTCGCGAATCCAATACTTTCTCTATATTACATATAGAAGAAAGTAAAAAATATATTCTGACGAATAATTTTAAAGTGAACGCTATGCATAAAATGTTCGAGAATGTAATTCCTTTTTAATAGCAGTAATGTATATATTTTAAAGAATATTCTTTTTGATTAGCTCTAAATTAAACTAGAAATAAACTATCCATTATTTAAACTTTTCTCACAAAGTTGTCCGTCCTCTTTAAAATCAAAGAAAAAAAAGAGAATAAGACATCATTTTATACGACAATGAGGAAATAACATGAAATAATAATAATAATTATTATTAAATATTGCGCTTTTATTTTTGTATTTCATTAATTTTTATTTTTATTTATTTACTTATATATTTTTAATAATGCAAAAAGTTGCATCATGATACTATTACAGATTACAAAAAAAATATCTTACTTTCAGCTCAGTGATTAGAGCAGTGTTTCTCCAAACGTATGCCTGAGCACACTAAGGTATCCTAGAAAATTTCTGCATTTGCCTTGGAGTATTCTAGAGAAGTGTGTGTTCTAAAAAAATATATGTAATTACTCTAATATACCATTTAATTACGGATATACCGCTCATTGTGTATATACACCATTAGTATTTTAATTAACTGGCGACCAGATATACATGTTCACCGAGTTCTTGTTTATACTACAATGCGCTTGTTATTTAAAATTACATAATTAAAATTTATGCTTGTATTTAAGTGCGAATGTTATGTATATTAATTATAATGTTTGTCTTCGTATACATAGTTATATTTTTAAGGACAAGATGAGATAACCCGGGATTTAGTGCACTATACGCAGTGAAACCAACATTAATTTTCTCTCCTTATTGAAGGCAGTCAGATGGTTAACAGCAGTTGCTTTTTTTTTTTTTTTTTTTTTTTTTTTTTCCCCAAAAAGCAGCTATTTATTTTAGGTGTATATATTATTCACTTTCAAAGTTTTGTGCAGTAGGTGATCAAATTAATAGATTTTTTCCCTTTTCTAAAGAAATACTAAACAAAATGGCCTTGAACTTCAGACATGCTACACACAGACACACTCTCCAGTATCGATTTAGTCCTGAGTGCAATTAGAAGACCTATCACAAATTGAAAAAAGAAAAATATTTTGCATTACCCTGTATCATAGAAAACTGAAAATGACTTGTAATTTTAATATATGATTTAATTTGCTACTTACAATATGTGCACACGTTTTTATGTGAATCACAAGATAATTTTTCAAATTATAATTTATAATTTTTAAATAAATTATTTTATATTTTTTTATTTTTAAATTATTTATTTTTTGGCATGCTTTTTGCTTATAATAATAATTAATTAAAAATAAAATAATAAATAAAAATAAAAATCTGCAAAAGTTACTGAAAAATTGTCAGAGCGTTAGAGAAACGTTATTCACAAATATAAATATTTACAAACGTTTACTTTTCTTTGAGATATGAGTATCTGTAATAAATAATATTTTACTGCACATGCACGAAATGTGAAAAGTTTTCTTATTAAATAGGTTGAAAGTTAGATATATTGGAGGACTTAGCTCACGTGCCACGTGTTTTATTTAGGGATCCAATTATTTCATTCACATTTAAAAAAAAAAAAAAAAAAAAATTAAATCTCTTATGAATTTACAAATTTTAAAAAATAAACAAAATTATATTGCGTTGTTAGCCTATAAGGAGTAGAAGTGATTTGGAATCCACTCTTGTTATAAGCAAACAACTTGTCAAAAAAAGTAATAGCTTTTGAAAAAGAAACCTCTCTCTCTCGAAATAAGTGTGCGATTCCCATAAAAAGCATAAAATTATTGTACATAGTAAGAGAAACCATAGGTTGAAGTTGCAAGTCATTTGTATCTTCTTATGCTAATCCTCTTATCAGGGTAATCCAAACTATTTGTGTTTTTATTCAATTTGTGGTTGCTCCCCTAATTACACTAAACGCATTTTGGAAAATATGAGTTTATAAATGTTCTTTCCACGTCTAAGTCCTTTTCGTCCAGAATTTGTTTAGAAAAAAAGAAAAAAGTCAAATTAAAAAACAATTGCTAATAATTTAATCACACACTGTAGAGGGCATGAGAATAAAACTCGTTTTTAGATAAATACATGAAAATAAAATGCATTCCTTTTCTAAAAAAAATAAAATAAATAAAAATAAATAAATAAATAAATAAAAAGATAGATAGTAAGAAAAAGTAGTAAGGTAATTCCGGGTGAGTTGCCCCACCGGTAGAGATGCCCCACTTCATATAATTTTGAAACGCAATGCTATATGGCTCTGCGAGTCCGATTATTATTTCATATAGATGTTGAATGGTGTGCTGTGGAAGTTATGTAAACTCATTACTTTGTTTTCTGCAATCACAACAATATTTCAAGTAAGTACCATGCTTTTTTTTCCCTACTCTGTTATAAGAGTGATGTTGTATCGTAAGGCTGGCACTAGTTAATAAGAATGGATTTTTTTATATGTATAAGCTTAAAAACCTGTAGTAAGAAGTTGATCAGTCGACTTCGGGCATTGAGCCGCCATTTTTGCTGTCTTGTACTTTGGACAGTTGCCAAGGCATCTCTCCCATACTAAAAGGATAGACGATCCAGATTATATTCGGGTGAGATGCCCCTCATACATTTTCAGGGAGAAATTTTTTAATTGTTTAAATTTTAAATTAATATTTTTTAAAATCATATTGTTTTTATAAAATGAGTAATATTTGTAAATCGTTAAATTTTTCAACTTAAAAATATTTTTTGAAACTATAATTTTAGGTTAAAATTCATCAAATAAAATTCAAATTCGCATGATCGCTAGAAGTGGCAACTCAAAACGAAATCACAAAAATACAGATTGAACCTAGATAAGAAAGCAAAAAGTATTCAGGTGTGTCAGACTGACCTTTGACTTTTAAACTATAACGTAAACAAACTTGCGCGCTGACGAAACTGTAGGTGGGCAGTTAATTGTGCCGGTGCATGTATATTATTGTATTTGTTCATGCAGTTGTTCAATGCTTCTTGTTTGTTTCAGGAAAGATGCCTACAGTGTACAAAAGAAAAAATACTGGAGAAAACATACTCGTGGGATTTGGGCAGAAGACCATTTAAAAGACGCTCTCAGAAGACTAGAAGCAGGAGAAAATCGTCTTAATGAAGCTGCCTTCTCGGACAATTTGTCGTCGAAGAAAAACAGGTAATATTACCAGAACAAGTACTTTGGGGGCACGAGGAATGTCTGGAGTTGAAAACGAAAAATATCTCGTCAAGCACATCCAACGTTTAGAAAAATGGGGATTTCCACCTGACAGAGAGACAATTAGGACACTTGAATTTCAGTTTGCTAAAAAACTAGGTCTCAAGCATCGATTTAATTTAGAAGCAAGAATGGCTGAGTACGCCTGGCTGTCATCATTACTTAGAAGAAACCCAGAACTAAGTATTAGACAAGCCCAGGGGCTCTCTTTAGCAAGGGGGGGGGGGGAGGCATGAACAGAGAAAGTGTTGATCATTTTTTTGTAAATTCTCTCAAGAGCGTTTGAAGAAAATGAATTCTTTACCAGACCGGGGAGTATTTATAACATGGACGAAACCGGCTATCAGTTAAATAACGTTCCAGAAAGGTCGTGGCTACCAAAGGGGCAAAAGATGTTCATGTTTTGACGTCTACAGAGAGGAGAAAATGTTACAGTCAGAGCCTGTTGCAAAGTATGTGACGACCGAAGGGACGTCATGATCTCATTAACTTTACTTAATGAAATTATGAAGTAATGACAAAGTCAGATATATAAAATAAATAACGAGCTTTTATTTAGAGCTTAATAAAAAGGTGGGCGTTGGACTATATTCACATTTAATACCTTTATAAACTTAAAAGGTCAGACTTCATAAATACTTTGTTGGACGATATTCACATTTAATACCTTTATAAACTTAAAGGGGCAGCCTTCATAAATACTTTAACTATCAATAGATACTAATCGCCACTGCTTCACTTAACTTCGTTAACTCTCACGGCTATACTCGTCTTTCGTAAGTGGGAGGATTCCCTTAACCACTATACTACTCGACTGACTAACTTCTACTATAGCCGCTCACTACCTTTAACCTCCTACTACTTCTAATTCATTATCACTAACTCTCTGCCTACTCTAAGCAGCTCGCTAAGCAGCCTCCTTCTCTACTTCCCTCTAAGCCGCTAACAACTAACCCTTTACTTTTCTCTACCTTCTCCTTTTATATAAATCACTTTCCAAAATTTAACATATTACAATTTCGTTCATCCTAGGAACTAACTCCATTCATCAACTGAATCCTAAACTCTTCACATTCACGTGTTATTCGTAAAGTGCGAGCTTCGTTTGTAGCGTTACGCTAATATAACATTACCTCACAAGTAGAAGGACAATATCCCCCCCCCCCCTTCAGTTATTTTTAAAAGCGTTCGGGAAAAAAAAAAGAATTTTCTGATGGTCTTCCACTTGGATCTATAGTGTTCATGAACAAAAAATCATTGTACATCAGTACAGAGAATTTTTCCATATGGCTTAAAGATTTTTTTGTTCCAAGAAAACCCCAGGGAAAGACATTTTTAATTTTGAACGGTTAGGTATCGCACTTAAACAGATAAAACATTTTATTATGTTTTTTACAGGTAGGGCATCTCACCCGCAACTTTGGGAGAGAGGGCTAAATGTAGCAGTGCCGCAATTTTATATTTTTCTTTAGAAAATTTACAATTTGGTACAAAATAACTAATTATTATTAATAAACAATATTTATTATGTATTTACCACAAATTTTCGTTGTCATTGTTAATACCTAATTTATTTTATAGCTCCATTTCCTTATGTGGAGCATCTGTCCCGGAATTACCTTATACTGAATAATCCTGTTTTGGAAATAAACAAAAGTTACACGGAGAAAAAAAAATATACCATCTTCTCTAGAACAAATAAGGGGTCATTTTCTAATTCCCTAAACTAGAAAATAGATTTTTGAGCTATCCGTTTAAGGCACGCTAAGAATCTGAATAGACTAAATGATCATGAGAATTTCTAGTCTATACATTTCTGGATAGTGAAACAATATTTAGAATATTATGAATATTATGAATCCTTTGTATTGCAAGGAATTCTCGCTTGATTTTCTGGAATTCGGACATGAACCGAGATTATAGTTGCTAAAACTCGACTCTTGTATTCGCATTTATTTGTAGAAATTTTTAAATAAGTTCGACCCCCATGTCAGTTACAGAATTTTTTCTCAGTGTACATGCCAGTAAGAAAGCAAAACTGCTACCTTACACGGAAATATAATGAGACTTATTTTCAACATAATATTTGCATAACACTGAATTTTCCATCTTCAGTAAAATTAAGTATTGGGTTGTTCGGGAATTTCTGGTGAAAATTAAAGACAATTTTCTCATTGTGTATAAATATTTTATTGAATTATATATTCTTGAATTTGGTCCAATATCTTTGCCATCTTTCAGGCAGTAGCATTATTCTCCTTTCCTAAAATTACATTTCTTTGCGGACAAAAAACTGATCCAAGTATTTTTGACGTCCTTATTTGATGCAAAGCTTTTGTCGTCTAAAAAAATTGTAGAGACTATAGCACGAAATTTGAAGATGCCAGATCTGAAAAATATGGTAAGTGTCATAGTACATCCCATCCAAGCTGCAAAAGCTTTTGATGAGTTACCAAGCTTTTACGCGGTCGCACAATATTTTGCTGAAAAACGTCACATTTTCTATTGATCAATTTTGGCCTTTTCTGTTTGAGTGAATCATTCACTTTGTGCAGTTGATGATATGATAATATACTTTAAAACTGATCGTAGTACTTTTTAGTAGAAGTTAAAAAGGAAATTCCCTTAAAACCTCACTAAACGAACAGCATCATTTTTTACGCTGGATTTCGAAGTTCTTTGAACAGGTTCATCTTTTTTGCACCCTGATTTCTTGCGAAATTATTTTAGACAACTCATATCTCATCCCTAGTAATTATTCGATTAAAAAATCGATTTTTTTTTTTTTTTTTTTTTTTTTTTGACGTTTGAAAAACAAGTCGCAGACGTCAATGTGACGGAGTAAATTTCTTGCTTTTCTATAAGAACATGTAGAATTCATATATTGTGTTAAAAAATTAACCCAAAGCGTGTCACATAATAAATATGAATGGTCCATTTCGTTAAATTTAATCTGCCAGCGATCTCGCTGGTTGTTATTCGATAGTTTGCATAAATCAATGGTTTTATTGTTATGTCTTCATCAGCTTCAACTGGTCTTCCGAAGCGTGGTGTATCTTCAACCTGAAAATTACCGGAAGGAAATTTTGCAAACCAATTTTGGTACAGGTGTCCTGTTAATACAACTTTTCCGTAAACATTGGATAAGTTTTTCCTTGCTTGAAAAGCATTTTTGTCTTTTTGAGCAAAACATGCCAAAAATGCTGCTTCCGATTTTTTTATATTTGATAGGGAGCCAATCAAAAACTATTGCGCAAAATCAAACAACTTTTTTACAAACAATCCTTACTATATCAACTGTCAAAATATATAATGACAAAGTTGTTTAATTGTGAAGTTGGTGTGAAAAAACACAATCAATTCTTCTCTTTAGAAAAAACAAAATTATTTTCCGAACAACCCAACATTAAAAAAATATATATTATTATTATCGTATTAAAAAGGAAATGAGAATCAAAAGCCCGAATATTTAATTTAAATATTGAAATAAATTTCACAGAAATTTGAATAAAGTGCGCTTTAACTCATTTGAATTATTTTAAATGAGCTCCATTTTCAAAAAGGTTGAGAATACTGGATTAGAAACTGAACGCACTAAAAGCCCTTTCCGAAGTGACAACTGCACGAAAAGTTGGTTTTAGGAACTGTTTAAGGATCTAAATTTACAATGACTCCGATTTTTTAAACCATCCCTACACTGTTAAAAATTTCAACAGAAAACTCTGTGTAATCTATTATCTCAAGTCTTACGTAAACTTACAGAGAAAAATTAAATGGAGATATTAAAAATCTTATTTTACGCATTCATTTTAATAACTAATATTAATTTAATTAATTATTGGTGAGAATATATTTCGAACTTGGAATGCTTTTTCTAAAGTAGAAACATACATTTTTAATTTTAATTAAAAAATTAAATAATAAAATTAGGTAAAAATACAGAATAAAGATTGAGAATCTCGATTATTCACTTTTAACTAAGAATTAGTGTAAATTTACAGAATTTCTGGATAAATATTTACATTAAATTTACAGAAATTTTTAACAGTGTATAATAAATTCTATCACTGTAAGAAATTTGCATCAAAAACTAAAATTGTTTCCCTAATATTTACAAAATCTCAATATGAATATTTATGTTTCTGTTCTATTTAAGCCCAACGTTAGAGGCTATAGTATATTGAAAATTGTAACACGGATAAAACCACTAGTCCATAAGGAGATTTTGGAATTTTTCCTTCACAAAAAATATATAAAATGAACGAAAATGATTTAGAAAAAAGAAAGGGAAACGAAAAAGGAATGAAAAGCCATGCGGTAAGCATTGATTATTAACACTTTCCGACTGTATGTAATCATTGTATTGTATAACCTTCAATGTTCTTTGACTATGTTATCAATCAACAGACAGAAGAAAGGCAGATAGATAGACTAATTGAATTCATAATCACTCTTAAACATCGTTAAAAAGTGTTTAAAATGCTTAACAAAATTGGAAAGGCAACCTTTGATTTTCAGTTGCAGACCTTATGTATCAGAATATTATAGTGCAACCCTATAAACCTAAAGGTTAAGTATATCATATTCTATACAAATGTTATTTTATACGAAGGCTAAGCATATCATTTTCAAGAATTTCCATGAATATTTACGGGATTTAGAGCACGGACAGACAGGCAGACAAACCGAAGTCATTTACACTTTTGAACCTTGTTAGAAAGTGTTAAAAACACTTTTCGCCTTATTAAAGAATATAATATTAAATGTAAATATTTGCAGCTAACACTGTATTGTCATTTTCTAAGGAATGTTATTATCAATAATTTAATGTAATTATATTTTTAATTTAGCTTAGCAAAACCTAAAAAGTAAAACAATTGTCCTCAGAACACCAATTAGTGTTTTTACACAGCTAGATAATGAATAAATTTCTGAAGAGCGTAGTTCTTTCTTTTTTTTCTTTAATATTAAAACTAATTATATATATGTATTTTTTCCCTACTAATGAAAAATTCATCGGATATTTATCTTTTTTACACACTTAGATATACTTTATTGAACCTTCACATATAGAAAATAAATTCGACCTATTATTTTTGCGATAATTATTTATTTTTTCGTTTTTTTTTCTGTACTTTTTCTTTATAAATTTTATAGAATACCCTCTAAAATGTCTTACATTGAAAAAGAAACTAATTGTGATAAATGTTCTAAGATATTGATCATCTTGAAAGTCAATGTATGTCCCCTTTGGGAGAAATTTGCAATACAATTAGTATTTCCAGGCTACTACAATGTTTGCAAATTAAAATAGCGATAAAATATATTCTACTATAACTTTGCCTTTTCTAAAGCAATTAACCGTTAGCATAAATTACAGTGTTCGTAAAGTTAAAGATGTTGTAACAAAAATAATGCTATAATTACCTATAGTACTTAGTTAAAATAATTTGAAAAGACCATTATCATGCATGTTACTTCATTTAAGTAAAATATACCACACTTTCAGTGGTTACAGATTTAAATTTGTGTAGTTATTTACCCTGTAACTGAATGTGTAAGACAAAATAAATATTTAGCGGTTTATTATTTAATTCCCAGATTACTTTCTGTGTAATCTTTTTTTAAATATAATCTTAATATCAATATTACTCATTTATTTTATCTATTTAATTTCGTTTTCTGCTTCGTTTTTGTGAAAACCTTATAAGCATTTTAAATAAAGCAGAAGAAAATATTCGGGTTGATTATGTTGTTACGAAAATATCGACTTTCATGCATGCAGAAAGTCAATAGTAAACAAACACACAGGTTCTAGTATACGAAGGCCTTTTATTAAATGAATATTATCGAATTAATCCAATATATTTGTCACTCGCGACAAAAAAGTTAACTGATTTAACAATGTTATTTAATTCCAACACAATATTATCATGTTGCTGGTTCAGGAAAAAATATGAAGAACTTGGCACAGCGTGTTCCTTGTACAACCGCGCTGCTCGTAAGTCTGAACACAAACTTACTAGATGTGAGGATAGGTGTCTACTTTTATTATTTTCGTGATGGTTTAAACGATGATTCAGCACGAGAACTTTGTTTAAAACCTTTATAACTTCATTCCTAAATGTGATAGAACTTTGTAACCTTGGCAAACCTAAACTACCAATTTTTGGAAAAAACATTCTCCAAGTTGTCAAATTCATTGCCAAGTCAATTCTATAAAAAAATATTAGAATTTTCTTATTTCCCGTGTGAATGTAAATCTATTTTTTATGGAACAGCTGTTCTAATGAGGGAAAGGGGTTTAATCATTTGTAGCATTGCAACTAATTTTCCCGAATGAGTGTCATCCTGCATATAAAACCGGTGATCAAATTTTCGTACTTTGTTCGGTACACGAAGCTGTACCCGACATATGAGCAAGGAATTTCAAAAAATGCATAAAAAAAAATACTTAATTCAAAAAGAGTCTACTTGAGACTGTTTTACTTAGAAAAACAGAAAAAATAGATACAAGAAATGAAAAAAGTTCTATGTATAAAAATTTCATTAATTTTGATCCCGTGTGGGCTCTTTGTTTAATTTAACATTTTTGAAAGGGTAACTTAGCGTACACTTTTGTACTACAATGGTTTTTGATTCCTTGTAGGGATTAGATTAACCATCCTTGCTGAAAGAATAGGCAATGCGTAGTTGTAACAGTCTTGTACTCGGTGAAACTAAAATTAACTTTTTAAAATAAATTTAAGTTTCAATAACTTCATTTGAAACATTACATGTATTTATACATTCATGTTTAAACTCGAGGTTCTTTAGTTCATTTGAAACATTTATAATGGCATAAAATCTTTTTTAAATTGTACTTAATCACATGGTTTATATAGTGTAGATTTTCTTTTTGATTTTTTATTAATTAAAAAAAAAAAAAAAAAAAAAAAAAATTCTAACAATCTAATTAAAATGTTTGAAAAATAAATAGTATAAAATTATGTGATAGCCCAGATATTATAGTTTATGGTTGTACATCACTTGTTACTCCGTAATATGCAGTTCGTTAATAGCACAAATATATGCCATTTGCTTATAAAACGGACTACTATATAATGCATTTTATGAAATTGGATAATAGAAGTGTTAGGAACATGTAAATCACGTGGATTTAGAAACAAATTAAAATGAATCGCATGATAAAATGTATTTTTAAAGTTTTATTTCATTTTAAATTTCACGATTTTAATTTCTTTTTCAGATCAAATTATAATAGACAGCAGTTTCACAAACAAATAAAAAAACAAAATTTATATATATCTTTTAAACTATAGGGTTGAACTTAACAATCCATGTTTTAAATAATATGCCGAAATGTTTAACATAAAATTTAATGTATAGTACTCCGCATACGCATTTTTCAATAGGAATTTAATAATAAGGTTTTTTTAATTGTGTTTTAGAAGTTTCATTATTTCTCATTTAAAACCTTTGTTTAGGGAGCTTGTTTGTCTTTGTTTGTTAATTGGATTTTGAATTAGCAATTTAAAATTTAAACCTTGTTAATTCAATAATAAATTTTAAGAAAATGTTAAAAATTTCTTTGTTTGGCTAATTTATGCGCTAATCATTCAAATAATTTCTCAAACATAGAGCATTTGTAAACCATAAAAAACCATTTGAATAAAAATTATTTCGCACCTGTTTATAATATATCATAAACATTTAATAGAGAATATGCGTTTATATGAGGAAAGAGTCTTAATGTAATACATTGTTTGTTTCTATTCTAAACTTAACTGATATTAAAATGAAGATTTTTTGTGTGTGTGTGTGTATGTGTGTGCGTGTGTGTGAATAAAGATGTTGCTCATTGCACAAATATTCTTAAAAGTAGGTTACATAAAAATAAAAATAAATATGACTCTTTTTTAGGCTATTGTATAGCTCTTATCGCGGGCTTTGAGCGCGGCGACCGAATCAAAAAATTCCGTAACGAAAAAAAACCTAACACAGTTCGGCAGACTTCGGTAGACTTCGGCTGTACGAAGCTCGCACGGATCGAGACGAGCTGCTTCGAAATCAGACGAATAATAAGCAGCTGTTTGTGAGAAAGTATATAGGTGTATAGGTATCTATCATCTATGTACAACAGTGAATAGCTATACGCGTAAAATTTGTGTATAAAGTAGATCAGATAAAACTTGAATATCCCCATTCGACTTGCAGGCCTTTAAAAGCTATTAAATACCTTTTCTCTATTAAAATTTGTTTTCTTATCGGTCACCACGCTCAAAAAGTGTAACTTGAATTAATATCAAAGAAAAAACTTG
This sequence comes from Salticus scenicus, assembly GCA_963930645.1. NCBI lineage: Eukaryota > Metazoa > Arthropoda > Arachnida > Araneae > Salticidae > Salticus > Salticus scenicus. The sequence goes on from OZ005649.1 coordinate 178,082,003, forward strand.
AATATCCCCATTCGACTTGCAGGCCTTTAAAACCTATTAAAATACCTTTTCTCTATTAAAATTTGTTTTCTTATCGGTCACCACGCTCAAAAAAGGTAACTTGAATTAATATCAAAGACAAAACTTGAATATCCCCATTCGACGTGCAGGCCTTTAAAACCTATTGAAATATCTTTTCTCTATTAAAATTTGTTTTCTTATCGGTCACCACGCTCAAAATGTGTAACTTGAATTAATATCAAAGAAAAAACTTGAATATCCCCATTCGACTTGCAGGCCTTTAAAACCTATTAAATACCTTTTCTCTATTAAAATTTGTTTTCTTATCATTATTGTTATTTTATCATCATTGTTATCTTATTCATTAATATCAAAGAAAAACCTTAAATATCCCGAATTGACTTGCAGGCTTTTAAAACCTATTAAATACCTTTTCTCTATTAAAATTTGTTTTATATCGGTCACCACGCTCAAAAAGTGTAACTTGAATTAATATCAAAGAAAAAACTTGAAAATCCCCATTCGACTTGCAGGCCTTTAAAACATATTAAATACCTTTTCTCTATTAAAATTTGTTTTCTTATCGGTCACCACGCTCAAAAAGTGTAACTTGAATTAATATCTAAGAAAAAACTTGAATATCCCCATTCGACTTGCAGGCCTTTAAAACCTATTAAAATACCTTTTCTCTATTAAAATTTGTTTTCTTATCATTATTGTTATCTTATTCATTAATATCAAAGAAAAAACTTGAATATCCCCATTCGACTTGCAGGCCTTTAAAACCTATTAAATACCTTTTCTCTATTAAAATTTGTTTTCTTATCGGTCACCACGCTCAAAAAGTGTAACTTGAATTAATATCAAAGAAAAAACTTGAATATCCCCATTTGACTTGCAGGCCTTTAAAACCTATTAAAATACCTTTTCCCTATTAAAATTTGTTTTCTTATCATTATTGGTATCTTATTCATTAATATCAAAGAAATAACTTGAATATCCCCATTCGACTTGCAGGCCTTTAAAACCTATTAAAATACCTTTTCCCTATTAAAATTTGTTTTCTTATCATTATTGTTATCTTATTCATTCATATCAAAGAAAAAACTTGAATATCCCCATTCGACTTGCAGGCCTTTAAAACCTATTAAATACCTTTTCTCTATTAAAATTTGTTTTCTTATCGGTCACCACGCTCAAAAAGTGTAACGTGATTTAATATCAAAGAAAAATCTTGAATATCCCCATTCGACTTGCTGGCCTTTAAAACCTATTAAAATACCTTTTCTCTATTAAAATTTGTTTTCTTATCATTATTGTTATCTTATCATTATTGTTATCTTATTCATTAATATCAAAGAAAAAAATTGAATATCCCCATTCGACTTGCAGGCCTTTAAAACCTATTAAATACCTTTTCTCTATTAAAATTTGTTTTCTTATCGGTCACCACGCTCAAAAAGTGTAACTTGATTTAATATCAAAGAAAAAACTTGAATATCCCCATTCGACTTGCAGGCCTTTAAAACTTATTGACTACCTTTTCTCTATTAAAATTTGTTTTCTTATCATTATTGTTATCTTATTCATTAATATCAAAGAAAAAACTTGAATATCCCCATTCGACTTGCAGGCCTTTAAAACCTATTAAATACCTTTTCTCTTTTAAAATTTCTTTTCTTATCGGTCACCACGCTCAAAAAGTGTAACTTGAATTAATAACAAAGAAAAAACTTGAATATCCCCATTCGACTTGCAGGCCTTTAAAACCTATTAAAATACCTTTTCCCTATTAAAATTTTTTTCTTATCATTATTGTTATCTTATTCATTAATATCAAAGAAAAAACTTGAATATCCCCATTCGACTTGCAGGCCTTTAAAACCTATTAAAATACCTTTTCCCTATTAAAATTTGTTTTCTTATCATTATTGTTATCTTATTCATTAATATCAAAGAAAAAATTTGAATATCCCCATTCGACTTGCAGGCCTTTAAAACCTATTAAATACCTTTTCTCTATTAAAATTTGTTTTCTCATCGGTCACCCCGCTCAAAAAGTGTAACTTGAATTAATATCAAAGAAAAAACTTGAATATCCCCATTCGACTTGCAGGCCTTTAAAACCTATTAAATACCTATTCTCTATTAAAATTTGTTTTCTTATCGGTCACCACGCTCAAAAAGTGTAACTTGAAATTATATCAAAGAAAAAACTTGAATATCCCCATTCGACTTGCAGGCCTTTAAAAACCTATTAAAATACCTTTTCTCAAAAAATAGAGTTAGATCATTCAAATTTGGTACATCGAGGTTTTCGATACCTACAAATCGATTGCGGATATTTTTGATATATTCTCATTGCGGATATATTCTCATTTTCAATAAAAGAAAAAAATTTGTTTTCTTATCTGTCACCACGCTCAAAAAGTGTATCTTGAATTAATATCAAAGAAAAAACTTGAATTAATATGAAAGAAAAAAAAATACTGCATAAATAAAATAAATAAATAATTATAATTGCATAAGTTGATAAAAAATGCTATGCAATAGCTTTACCGCGGCAGTCCTCGAGTGCCACACGTATTTTTTTTTTTTAAGAATGGCTCAAGTACTTAAAATGGTATTGCATATACTCTTAAAAACACGTGATTTTTAATAATATTAGAGATTTCTTTTTATCACATTATGTGAAAGTTACCAAAATTTTAATACATGTTATTTTTTATAATTATATAACAATACTTAAAAATATTACTACAAATAATAAAAACTGTAATCGGTATTTCAATTTTAATTTTTGTACGCATTTTGCATTTCATTTTTCTAATGAGGAATCATTTTGTATTTCATTTTTCTAATAAAGAATTAAAAAATTCCTAAAACCCTATTTTATTACTGTAACCTAACTATGGAGGAAATAAATACTTCTCGAAAAAATGTTATTATTTACATGTTATCTATGAATATGTAAATTCTTTTCTTGCTCTTAACCGTTATTTTCTTTTATAAATTTTCACTCCTTCATTTAGCCTTTACTTTTGAGGTAAATTATGTATATATTATAAGAAGCTATTCACTAGCCTCTTTGTTTTATTTATATTTTATTATTCATGAATCTTCTGGCAAACCTCTAAGGTATCCTGCATGAAAATAGAAACCTTAGTTGTAATAAATGTTGCACGATATTTATCCTCTTGAAAGTCAATAAATGTCTCTTTAGGGAGAAATTTACGATACTATTAACATTGCAAGCCTAATGTAATGTTTACAAATGAGAAGAGCGATAAATTATATTCTACTATTAGTTTTCTCTGTTAAAAATAGTTAGCCATTAAATATAATTTGTAATTCCTATAAAGTTTGTAGTTCTTGCAACAACTGTAACACTTCTTACTAAAGAATGAAAATAAAGTTATAATGTTAAAATATATCATAAAAAAATAAAATGTGGTATTTACCCATCATTTACTCATGCATATATATACATATATATTTAATATATATATACTAGCAGGCTTTGCCTGCTTCGCTGGACACTATATTTAAGTGAGTTTTCAAAATTCCATATCATTATTAATAACCTGAGTTAAAGTTCTCGCTGTGTTCGGTAGAGGTTTTTGCCGCTCGTAACGTGAGGAATCCAGTTTCCCACTGCCTTCGGCATCAATTTACCCGCTTCTTACTTCCCCATCCCCAGCGGGTAAATTCGAAGTTTTGCGAAATCCCACCAAGTATAGTCGGCAACAAAAGTAGCCGAACGCCAGAAAAAATTCCTATATAAAAAAAATGTAGAGTTAGTACTGTTTTGTTAAATAAATCCTTGTCGAATCATGTTCTTACATAATGTGTACACCTAATCAACATCCACACACCAAAATTCGCCATTCTAAGATATTTTAAGGTGAATTCAAACAGGAAAACGTGTTTTTACACGTGTTTATTGCTCCCAACCCCAAGGGGGAAATGGGGTGAAATTTGTAAAATGCAGTTGCAATGATGAGTGTCAGATACATATAAATAATTTAAAAATTTCGTGACCGCAGATCTCATAAATTTACAAAGACAAATTTAGCACTAAAAGAGGGGTCTCGAAGTTGCTACTTCGTAGCGCCCCTCCCCCCCCTCCCAATAATAATTTTAAAAAAAGTGTTTTTGGAAATAGCCTATAGAAGACGCATGGCTGTTTTTAATACATTTGCACCATTTTTAGAAGAGCTCCACTCAAAAATCCAGAATTTCTGAAATTTCCCCCAAAAAACAATTTTTTCTCTTTCTCTTTTAAGAATCAAGCATTCCAAAATCGTACATAATGTTTTATTTATACTCAAGTCTAGCCTCCTCATATACAATTTCTTCATCGAGAAGTAGTTTGGGCCCGAGTTATGCTTACAGACTTTCTTCACTTTCTGCCCCCAGGAGGGAAGGGGGATTTTGATAAATTCCGTTATTTTAGGTGTCGGATACATATAACAATAACCAAGCACCAAACTTCGTGACTGAAGCTCTCATAAACATCCCAGGAAAAAATTAGCGCTAAAAAGGGTGTCTTAAATTTGCCTTTGTAATACATACCTCCCTTCCCCTAAAAAAAAAAAAAAAAAAAAAAAAAAAAATACGTGTGGCATTCGGGGACTGCCGCGGTAAAGCTATTGCATAGCATTTTTTATCAACTTATGCAATTATAATTATATATTTATTTTATTTTTTACCCTTCCGCTCCCTCCCCCCTTTCCCGCCCCTCCCAATAATTTTAAAAATTCAAAAATATCCGCAATCGATTTGTAGGTATCGAAAACCTCAATGTACCAAATTTGAATGATCTAACTCTATTTTTTTTGCCCCTCTGCCCCCCCCCTCCCCGGCCCTTCTAATAACTTTACACTTTCAAAAATATCCCCATTCGATTTCCAGGCCTCTAAAACCTATATGTACCAATTTTCAATGGCCTAACTGTATTTCTATCTGTTTTTGCCCATAGTCCCCCCTTAACGCCCCACCCCCTTACCTCCCCTCCTAATAACTTTACAAATTCGAAAATATCTGCAATCGATTTGTAAGTATCGAAAAACTCTATATAACAATTTTGAACGATCTAACTGTATTTTTATTTTTTTATCCCCTCTCTCCCCTCCCCCCTTATCGCCCCTCCTAATAACTTTACACTTTCGAAAATATCTCCATTCGACTTGCAGGCCTCTTAAACCTATCTGTACCAATTTTGAACGGCCTAACTGTATTATATGTGTTTTTGCCCCATAGCCCCCTTACCGCCCTACCCCCCTACCCGCCCCTCCTAATAATTTTACAAATTCAAAATCATCCGCAATCGATTTGTAAGTATCGAAAACCTCTATGTACCAATTTTGAACGATCTGACACTATTTTTATTTCTTTGCCCCCTCCCATCCCCCCCTTCTCGCCCCTCCTAATAACTTTACACAATCGAAAATATCCCCATTCGACTTGCAGGCCTCTTAAACCTATCTGTACCAATTTTGAACGGCCTAACTGTATTTTTATTTGTTTTTACCCCATAGCCTCCCCTTACCGCCCCACCCCCTACCCGCCCCTCCTAATAATTTTAAAAATTCAAAATCATCCGCAATCGATTTGTAATTATCGAAAACCTCTATGTACCAATTTTGAACGATCTGACACTATTTTTATTTTTTTGCCCCCCTCCCCTTCTCGCCCCTCCTAATAACTTTACACAATCGAAAATATCCCCATTCGACTTGCAGGCCTCTTAAACCTATCTGTACCAATTTTGAACGGCCTAACTGTATTTCTATTTGTTTTTGCCCCATAGCCCCCCTTACCGCACCACCCCCCTACCCGCTCCTCCTAATAATTTTACAAATTCAAAATCATCCGCAATCGATTTGTAAGTATCGAAAACCTCTATGTACCAATTTTGAACGATCTGACATTATTTTTATTTTTTTGCCCCGCTGCCCTCCTCCCCTTCTCGCCCCTCCTAATAACTTTACACAATCGAAAATATCCCCATTCGACTTGCAGGCCTCTTAAACCTATCTGTACCAATTTTGAACGGCCTAACTGTATTTCTATTTGTTTTTGCTCCATAGCACCCCTTTACCGCCCCACCCCCTACCCGCCCCTCCTAATAATTTTACAAATTCAAAATCATCCGCAATCGATTTGTAAGTATCGAAATCCTCTATGTACCAATTTTGAACGATCTGACACTATTTTTATTTTTTTGCCCCCTCTCCCCTCCTCCCCTTCTCGCCCCTCCTAATAACTTTACACAATCGAAAATATCCCCATTCGACTTGCAGGCCTCTTAAACCTATCTGTACCAATTTTGAACGGCCTAACTGTATTTCTATATCTTTTTGCCCTATAGCCCACCGTACCGCCCCACCCCCCTACCGCCCCTCCTAATAATTTTACAAATTCAAAATCATTCGCAATCGATTTGTAAGTATCGAAATCCTCTATGTACCAATTTTGAACGATCTGACACTATTTTTATTTTTTTTGCCCCTCCCCTCCCCTACCCCTTCTCGCCCCTCCTAATAACTTTACACAATCGAAAATATCCCCATTCGACTTGCAGGCTTTTAAAACCTATCTGTACTAATTTTGAACAGCCTAACTGTGTTTCTATTTGTTTTTGCTCCATAGCCCCCCCCCCCCCTTGCTGCCCCACCTGGGGGCTCAATTTCTAAAATTTCAGAAATTGGTTTTTAGATAGTTGCATTAGCTATATTTTAAAGCAAAAATTTCACGTTTATCTATTTTTTTTTGTTTTTGCCCCATAGCCCCCCTTACCGCCCCACCCCCCTACCCGCCCCACCTAATAATTTTACAAATTCAAAATCATCCGCAATCGATTTGTAAGTATCGAAAAATTTGATTTGTAAGTATCGTATCAATTTTGAACGATCTGACACTATTTTTATTTTTTTGCTCCCCTCCCCTCCTCCCCTTCTCGCCCCTCCTAATAACTTAACACAATCGAAAATATCCCCATTCGACTTGCAGGCCTCTTAAACCTATTTGTACCAATTTTGAACGGCCTAACTGTATTTCTATTTGTTTTTGCCCCATAGCCCACCTTACCGCACCACCCCCCTACCCGCCCCTCCTGATAATTTTACAAATTCAAAATCATCCGCAATCGATTTGTAAGTATCGAAATTCTCTATGTACCAATTTTGAACGATCTGACACTATTTTTATTTTTTGCCCCCCCCCTCCCCCCTTCTCGCCCCTCCTAATAACTTTACACAATCGAAAATATCCCCATTCGACTTGCAGGCCTTTAAAACCTATCTGTACCAATTTTGAACAGCCTAACTGTGTTTCTATTTGTTTTTGCTCCATAGCCCCCCCCCTTGCTGCCCTACCTGGGGGCTGAATTTCTAAAATTCCAGAAATTGGTTTTTAGATAGTTGCATTAACTATATTTTAAAGCAAAAATTTCGCGTTTATCTATTTTTTTTGTTTGAGATATATAGGATTATGCGAAATCACGTTTTACGCATGTGAAATCACGTTTTGCCCCCTTTGGGGACCGAATTTCAAAAATTCCAGAAACCTATTTTTAGACATATCTATTAGCTATATTTTAAAGCAAAAATTTTACGGATATCTGTTTTTTTGTTTGAGAAATGAAGGATTTTGTGAAATTACGTTTTGAAGTGCCGAAGTCTGCCGAAGTCTGCCGAACTAACTGTCTGCCGAAGTCTGCCGAACTGTGTTAGGTTTTTTTTCGTTACGGAATTTCTTGATTCGGTCGCCGCGCTCAAAGCCCGCGATAGAAGCTATGCAATAGCTTAAAAAAAAATCACAAAATATCAAGACATGTTTTGTAAATATCCTAAAGAAGATGCATGGCTGTTTTCAACATCTTTGTTCTATTTTTGGTAAAGTTCTACTCAAAAATCCGGAATTTCTAAAATTTCTCGCCAAAAATCTCCCCTTAAAAATCGAAATTGCCTAAAACACAGATAACGTTTTATTAGTTCGAATGTGTAGTCTCCCCAAGTGCACTTTTTTCACTGTGAAGTAATTTTGAGCCGAGCTGTGCTTACAAAAGTGTTTTTGCCTTCTGTCTCCTCAAGGGAAGGAACGTGGGATAATTTCTCTACTCAAATTTATGAAATTTCCCTTAAAAAACGATTTTCTTTTCTCTCCTGTAAAAATAAAGAATTCCATAATCATACATAATGTTTTATTTATACTGAAGTCAATATAAAATTAAGTTTTGATATGATTTTAATCAAGTCTAGATTCAAATCATTTGTAAGCATTATAATCATTTGCAAGCATGATTTTTATCAAGTCTAAATAAAATTGCATATGTCTTCTCAAGTGTAATATCTTCGCCGTAAAGTAATTTGGGGCCGAGTTATACATACAAACGTTTTTATGCTTCCTGCTCTCCTGGGGAAAAGGGGGTATTTCGATAAATCCCGTTAATTTAGGGGGTCAGACACATATAAACAATCCAAGCACCAAACATTCTGACCGCAGCTCTCATAAAATTCCCAGGACAAATTTAGCGCTAAAAGGTGTGTCTCAAATTTGCCCTTCGTAACACATACACCCCCCCCCCCTAAAAAAAAAATAATGGCAGATTACAAAAAATCAGAAACACGTTTTGGAAATATCCTAAAGAAGACACATGGCTGTTTACAATACTTTTGTTTCATTTTTGGTAGAGTTTTACTCAAAAATCCGGAATTTGCAAAATTTCCAACCCAAAATCGATTTCCCCCCCTCCCTCCCCTTAAAAATCAAAATTCCCTAAATCGTAGATATTGTTTTATTTGTACTCATCTGTAGATTCCTCATGTGCAATTTCTTCACTGTGAAGTAATCTGGAGAAGAGTTATGCTTACAAAGGTGTTTCTACCTTCTGTCCCCAAAGGGGGGGTAATTTCGATAAATTTCGTTACCGTAGGTGTTGGATGTATATAAACAATCCAAACACCAAAATTCGTGAGATTTCTCATTCAAAATTCCCATAGATTTCTCACGACAAATTTAGCACTAAAAGGGATGTCCAGATTTTGCCCTCTCGTGACCTCCTCCCCCCCCCCCAAAAAAAAATAAATAAATAAATAAATAAATAAATAATATCGAAATCACAAAAAAAAAGTGTTTTTGGAAATATCCTAAGGAAGGCTCATAGCCTTTTTTCAACATCTTTGTTCCATTTTTGGTAGAGTTCTACTCAAAAATCAGGAATCTGCGAAATTTCCCGCCAAAAATCGATTTCCCCCTCCCTCCCTTTAAAAATCGAAAATTCCTAAATCGCAGATAATGTTTTATTTGTATTCTTGTCTAGTCTCCCTATTTGCAATTTCTTTATTGTGAAGTAATTTGAAGCCGAGTTATGCTTACAAAACGTGTTTTTGACTTTTGTCTCCCCACGGTTGGAACAGATGGAGACTTTCGAATAAGTTGATAGATATTGGGTGAAGACCTAAATTCCTGCCAAGCGCCGTTGAATTTCTTCCAACCATTCTCACGTAATACCCGGGCAATAATAACATTATAAACATACAGACACGGCAACACACGCTCACGCAAAATTTTCTGAAGTCATTTTTGGATTTCATAGTGTGTGAAACGTGATGATATCGCAAATGTTTTTTATTCTGACAAATTTACAGACAAAGGTCTGATTTAATTAATATAGATATGTATATATTATTATTAAAAAATAGTTTTGTAAAGTGCTTATAAGTGCTATATTTATTTCGTTAATTTAAAAAGTAACAATTGCATGCACAATCGGTAACAAAAGTGTCCGTTCAATAGCAAAATTCCCATGTAAAAAAAGTACACTTCGTACGGTTCTGTTAAATAAATCCTTATCGAATCGGGTTCTTTGACTGACTAAGAACAGGATTCGACAAGGATTTATTTAACAAAACCGTATGAAGTGTGCTTTTTTGCATAGAAATTTTTGCTAGTGTTCGGACACTTTTGTTACCTACCGACTATATTGTCTGGAAAAAAATAAAAAACTAGTATGTTGTGGCCACCACAAGACTTTCTTCTATATTTACCTATACATATTCAATCAGTAACAATATTTAAAAAAAAAAAAAAAAAAAAAGTACGATTTTTTTTCAAAGTTTTTTTTTTTTTTTTTTTTTTTTTGTTAAAAGTAAAAAAAATCGATAACTTTGTTTTAAATTATCACAGATTTATAGTTCAAGTATTCGTTTTAAAGGTATTGACGAGACCTTTCGATAGATACCCATCTTGAAAATTTATCCCCCCCGGGGGTACTTCCCCCCCAGGGGGGGAAGCGATGCACCCCCATGCAGAAAATTTTTTTCCTAGTTACATACTACTATTATCAATAATTCATATTAATTTTACAATCCCAAGTTTAAAACAACTCTTATTATGCACATTTATACGAATTTTTGTCCTATGCTGCCATGTTAAAAATTTAGATAAAATGCTATCACAGCGCCACCTGTTTAGCTATTGATCCCCAAACATAATCAGCACCAGTTAATGTCGGGGACAAACTAAATACCAAGTTTGGTTAAATTTCGTTAAAAAAAAAAAATAATAATAATTGCGATTTTTTTTCTAAGATTTGTTTTGTTAAAACTAAAAAAAATCGATAACTTTGGTTTAAATTATCACAGATTTATTGTTCAACCATTCGTTTTAAAGGTATTGCCGAGATCTTTCGAAAGATACCCATCTAGAAACTTTGCCCCCCCCGGGTGGAAACTTCCCCCCCCCGGTGGGGGGGGGGAACCGATGCCCCCACATGCGCAAAAATTTTTTCCTAGTTAACTACTACTATTATCAACCTGATCTTTCGAAAGATACCCATTGTGAAAATTTACCCCCCCCTGGGGGGTATTTCCCCCCCTAGGGGGGGAAGCGATGCCCCCCATGCAGAAAATTTTTTTCCTAGTTACATACTACTATTATCAATAATTCATATTAATTTTACAATCACAAGTTTAAAACAACTCTAATTATGCACATTTATACGAATTTTTGTCCTATGCTGCCATGTTAAAAATTTAGATAAAATGCTATCACAGCGCCACCTGTTGAGCTATTGATCCCCAAACATAATCAGCACCAGTTTATGTCGGGGACCAACTAAATACCAAGTTTGGTTAAATTTCGTTAAAAAAAAAAAAAAAAAAAAAAAATTGCGATTTTTTTTCTAAGTTTTTTTTTTGTTAAAAGTAAAAAAAATCGATAACTTTGTTTTAAATTATCACAGATTTATGGTTCAACCATTCGTTTTAAAGGTATTGACGAGACCTTTCGAAAGATACCCATCTTGAAACTTTGTCCCCCCCGGGTGGGTACTTCCTCCCCAGGGGGGGGAACCGATGTCCCCCACATGCACAAAAATTTTTTCCCAGTTAACTATTACTATTATCAACGAGACCTTTCGAAAGATACCCATCTTGAAAATTTACTTCCCCGGGGGGGTACTTCCCCCCCAGGGGGGGGAACCGATGCCCCCACATGCACAAAATTTTTTTCCTAGCTAACTACTACTATTTTCAATAATTCATATTAATTTTACAATCACAAGTGTAAAACTAGTATGTTGTGGCCACCACAAGACTTTCTTCTATATTTTCCTATACATATTCAATCAGTAACAATATTTAAAAAAAAAAAAAAAAAAAAAAATACGATTTTTTTTTCTATTTTTTTTTTTTTTTTTGTTAAAAGTAATACATATTCAATCAGTAACAATAGTTTAAAAAAAAAAAAAAGTACGATTTTTTTTTTTTTTTGTTAAAAGTAAAAAAAATCGATAACTTTGTTTTAAATTATCACAGATTTATAGTTCAACCATTCGTTTGAAAGGTATTGACGAGATCTTTCGAAAGATACCCATCTTGAAAATTTACCCCCCCCCGGGGGGTACTTCCCCCCCCCCCCCAGGGGGGGAAGCGATGCCCCCACATGCACAGTAATTTTTTCCTAGTTAACTATTACTATTATCAATAACTCATATTAATTTTACAATCACAAGTTAAACATAACTCTCATTATGTACATTTATTCGAAATTTTGTCCTAAACTGCCATCTTAAAAATTTAGAAAAAATTCGATCACAGCGCCACCTGTTGATCTATTGATCCCCAAATGTAATAAACAGCACTTTATGTCGGGGACCAACTAAATACCAAGTTTGGTTAAATTTCGTTAAAAAAAAAAGTTTTTTTTCGTTAAAAGTAAAAAAAATCGATAACTTTGTTTTAAATTATCACAGATTTATAGTTCAACCATTCGTTTTAAAGGTATTGACGAGACCTTTCGAATGATACCCATCTTCAAAATTTAACCCCCTCGGGGGGGTACTTCCCCCCCAGGGGGGGAACCGATGCCCCCCATGCACAAAATTTTTTCCCTAGTTACATACTACTATTATCAATAATTCATATTAATTTTAAAATCACAAGTTTAAAATAACTCTCATTATGCCCATTTATACGGAATTTTGTCCTATGCTGCCATGTTAAAAATTTGCATAAAATGCGATCACAACGCCACCTATTGAGCGATTGATCCCAAAATCTAATCAGCACCAGTTTATGTCAGGGTGCAACTAAATACCAAGTTTGGTTAAATTTCATTCATTGGTTCGTGAGATACAGCGTCCACAAAAAAATGATACAGACAGACAGGCAGATAGACGGACAGACAGACAGACAGACAGACAGACAGACATTTTCTAAAAACTATTAATTCGTGTTCTCCACATCACAAAACATGTAAATCCATCAAAAAGTGGACTTCGAAAATTTTCGCGAATCCAATACTTTCTCTATATTACATATAGAAGAAAGTAATAACTCTCTTTATGCCAATTTATACGGAATTTTGTCCTATGCTGCCATGTTAAAAATTTGCATAAAATGCGATCACAACGCCACCTATTGAGCGATTGATCCCAAAATCTAATCAGCACCAGTTTATGTCAGGGTGCAACTAAATACCAAGTTTGGTTAAATTTCATTCATTGGTTCGTGAGATACAGCGTCCACAAAAAAAATGATACAGACAGACAGACAGACAGACGGACAGACAGACAGACAGACAGACAGACATTTTCTAAAAATTATTAATTCGTGTTCTCCACATCCCAAAACATGTAAATCCATCAAAAAGTGGACTTCGAAAATTTTCGCGAATCCAATACTTTCTCTATATTACATATAGAAGAAAGTAATAACTCTCTTTATGCCAATTTATACGGAATTTTGTCCTATGCTGCCATGTTAAAAATTTCATAAATTGCGATCACAACGCCACCTATTGAGCGATTGATCCCAAAATCTAATCAGCACCAGTTTATGTCAGGGTGCAACTAAATACCAAGTTTGGTTAAATTTCATTCATTGGTTCGTGAGATACAGCGTCCACAAAAAAATGATAGACAGACAGACAGACAGACAGACGGACAGACAGACAGACAGACAGACAGACAGACAGACGGACAGACAGACAGACAGACAGACAGACAGACAGACATTTTCTAAAAACTATTAATTCGTGTTCTCCACATCCCAAAACATGTAAATCCATCAAAAAGTGGACTTCGAAAATTTTCGCGAATCCAATACTTTCTCTATATTACATATAGAAGAAAGTAAAAAGAAAGAAAATCCTACATACATTCTTTGTAAACAATTTAATTTAGCACAACAGAACTTATTTTAATGTATTCTTCCATATAAAGGCATGCAATAACTGTCCTAGCATCATTAACTATATTCATTTCTTAACATTTCTTTGGTATAGCTGTAGAATATGATGTCATTGGCGGCTTTTAAAATCTTGTTGCCATTTTGACGATGAATTAAAATAACTATCGAAATTTCGTAAGTAAAGGCGAGAAACGTCCTAGCTACTTCGGTGCCAAATTTCAAATTTCGCTAAGTGATTGATTCTATACTGAAGCTGATTCATTTCTTTAGAACAATTTTCTCATTTTTATTTTAATTCTTTTTTTTTTTTTTTTTTTTTTTTTTTTTTTTAGATAAAATGAAAGATAGTTACTTATTTATTTATTTTTGACTCATAAATAATAGACCCTCTCAAGATATAGTTTTTATAATTTTAATATAAATTTTTAATAGTCTGATTTATGTCACAATGTTTGTTTACTTTGAGAAATTTCCATTTCTTTTATTATATTCAAGTATTTTGTGGTTTTTTTTTCAATTTATTTTAATTTTGTTAGCAATTGCTATCATTATTTTAGAAACTTTAGCTTTATTTTCAATAATAATATGTTTGCATGTTCATTTAACCTCTTTTTTTTTACGTAAAAAGAAATGTAAAATTCAATGTGGAACACTAAAATGGCGACAAAATAAAATTGCAAATTGAAAGAAATAATCTTTCCGTACCTTAAAAAAAAAAAAAAAAAAAAAAAAGTAATATTTATATTATAATAATTAATGATAATTAATGGGAATTATACGTATGTTTAGATTATTGTATTAAATTAAAAAGAAATAAAGCTGAAAAGCTGAAAATGTACTGTTTTTTTACAAGTTTTCATTGCTTTATCTTTTAATAAAAAAAATTAAAATAAAATAAAGTAATAAAAAAATGTTCCAAACAAATAATTGCCAATGACTCGACAATTGCCAGAAAATTTTCACTGCAATAATTTGACTCGTCTTTGACATTCCTTCTCATATTCCCCTAATAAAGCAATGCTTCGTCCAACGTAGTATTAGGTCTACGGATAAAAGTTAATATGTTATCATATATTAGTTTCCACATTGAAAGAAAAAAAATGTGATTTTGTTCATTTTAGTGTAATTTGTAAGTAAAGTAATATTAATTTATCAGAAAAAACTTCCTTAAATGACTTAGACATAATTTTAGTACAGTACCCTCTTTCACATTTAATTTTTTGTTCCATTTTGGCGATGGATTAAAATCGGTATAGCAGTTACGTTAGAAAAGACCTTGGCGAGAAAGAACCGAGCTACTTTGGTGCTAAATTTTAAATTTCGCCAAGTGGGGCTACTAAAACAATTCCAAATTATAATTTTTTTTCTCTATTTTATAAAGCATATGTATTAAGTGATTCCCTGTTATCGCTATCGGATTCAAATATCGCCATATGTTCAACATTTGACGAAAATTCAATGCAGAAAAAACTAATATATTTCCGATGTAGTTAAATATTGAAGAAAGGGTACAGCTTTAGTATAGAACCCTCTTGGCGACTTTTCTTTTATTAACTATCGTACCCAATTTTCGGAACGTAAAGGGTGTATAAATTATGTTTCTGTGAGTATTGCATACTTGCCAAGATCCTAATTAATATTCCGTAGTGTTGTTAGTCCCGCCCTTTTTTTTCACACCAGTAAATTTTTAGAGTAATATTCTCCAAATTCAATTACGATTAAATAAGAAGAAAAATAATCAAAAAAGATACTGGTGTGAAAAAGAAGGCGGGCTAAAATACTACGGAATATTAATTAGTGTGTTGGCAAATATAGTATTGTGAAAATTTATGTTCAAATCAATGTAGAAACAATTATGCAAATTATTATAATATATATACAATAATATCTCATATAGAGACATGTTATCCCACGTATATTTTGTATAAAGCTACAATTTATAAAAGAATCCACTTTAAGACACGTATAAAATTTTAATTAAAAACATTAAAAATTACATATTGCGTCAAGGCCTTTCACCCTGAGTTTCAGGGCATCATAAGGATATAGCTATTTTCTAACATATAAGTACAGCAACAATATATATATACAAAAGACTAATTTTCGGTTACAGTTATTAACATAGATGCAACAGTCCAACAGTCCATCCCTCGTAGTGTCTTCATTTTGATTGGACTGTTGCATCTATGTTAATAACTGTAACCGAAAATTAGTCTTTTGTATATATATATTGTTGCTGTACTTATATGTTAGAAAATAGCTATATCCTGATGATGATGCCCTGAAACTCAGGGTGAAAGGCCTTGACGCAATATGTAATTTTTAATGTTTTTAATTAAAATTTTATACGTGTCTTAAAGTGGATTCTTTTATAAATATTATAATATATATATATATATATATATATATATATATATATATATATATATATATATATATATATATATATAAGTGAAAATTGGCAAATTATACTTACTAACTATTATAACCTATTCTTTTCTTCATCAGCATATTATAGTAAGCTTAAACTAAATATATATATTTTTAATAATATACTGTGAAGAATAATTAAATTTTCGTGTGTAAAACGGGCAGAACAACTAATATTTTATAAAATTACTTTTATACTAGATGTTCCTAAAGTACGGATTAAGAGACATAAAGTTTTAAGAAGCGCTACATTTAAATCTTAAATTGTTCCATTGACAATTGACTCTGAGTTCCAAAATATTTCTTCCGAAGGGATCTTATCAATATTTTTCGTATGAATACTTGTTTTCTAAAATTGTAATACTCATTTTACCGAAATTTTAATTTTGAAGGGATATCCATTTTAAAAACTTTCCATTACACTAACTATTTCCGTAAAGATGAAAAAAATACATCGAAAATTTAAAAAACAATTCAAAACATATAATGAATATGAACCATAAATTGTTTCAAGGAAATTCATCGTTGAAATTCGAAATCTATATATTCTCTTAATAAATCTCTTACGCAATGATCTTTGCAATAATTCTTGGATCCAACTCCTATTTCTTGAAAATGTAACACTGCTTTCTTCCAGTTATTCCTTTAAAGAAAACTTATTTTAAATCTTTCTTTTAAAATAACTATCTTTAAAATGAAAAACAAATACGTTAAAATTTCTCAGAAATAATGATCAAACAAGCTTCTGTTTAAATCTCAAATTATTGAAAAGAGATTTATTTACCTCCGGTATTCAAAGTCTTTCTTTCTCTTCCGCTTTGATCTTAGAAATACTTTTTTGCTTTCAAATCCTGTTTCCTAAAATTTTGGAACTCATCACAACGAGTTGTTATTTGTGAAATTAAATTATTCTTAGAATCTGCTTTTATAAGAGCTATTCCTAATGTAATGCATAAAAGAGATAAAATTTTAAAAAGTAAATAAATAATGAAGCGTATATTTAAATTTTGAATGGTTAAAAAAAGATTTCCTTCGAAATTTGAAGTAAGTTATTCTTTTCTATATTTTTCTAATTAATCTTTCTTACGCGCAAATATATCACTTTCAAGTAACTATTTGAAAATAGTATATATATATATATATATATTGTTTGTTTGTTTGTTTGTTTTATAATATCTATAAATGAAATGTTAAAATGAAACATAGCAGTAATTTTATACGCATGGTTGCCAACTTAGCGCCTTTTGGCTACCAAAAAAGTTTTATAGAAATATTTATTCAGAGAACTGTAACGGTTTTCACTAATAAAGTAAAATAAAATATCTTATTAAATATTCTGGTAGCCAAAAGGTGCCAAGTTGGCAACTATATTTATATGTCTTGAACAAATAACGTTCATTAATATTTGAAATTCTTACAAAGTAATCTACACCTCAGTGATAAAACTACATTTCTAGTCTACTGTAATAGGTATAGTAATAAGACATAGATTGATCATCGAGGGAGAAAAAGTGATTCCTTTTTACTCCGAGAAAGACGGTCATTTCTACTGGTTAATGACCGTCTTTCTCCGAGTGAATACACATGGATAATTTAGCAGATAAAATATATGAATAATTTATTAACTAAAGGTGAATGAAAAATTGCAGTATTCATTTCTCTTTCTTTTTTTTTTTCTTTCTATCTATTATATCTATAATAAATAACTATATCTATTAACTTAATTAATATTTAAACTCTTTTTAATTACTAAAACTAACGTTCTTTTACCTGGGCCGCTGTTAACTATATTTAACAGAATTTTGAAAAATCCGTATTACTTACTAATACAAAATCTTAAAAAATATCAAACTTTAAAAGAAGTATTCTATTAAATAAAAAAACAGTAATTATTTCATAATAATAACAAAGCAACTGATTTTAAAAATTATATTTTTCATAATTCAGTCAAATGTAACTTACTTATGAAAACCTATTACCTTCCCTTTTGTCCATTTATTAGTACAGTTGAAAACCGCGCAATACATCGAAATTTTAAAAATTCATCACCATTCTATTCTATTAAAATTGTCGAGTTTCAATATCGGTTAATGGCTGATGCCAAAAATTTTTTTTTAATCAAAAATCTTTGCATAATGACATGGGGTGATAGATCTATATAAATTACTATATGTATGATGTAATCATTCTCATCCTTCTTACATCAAACCTCGTATCTATTTTTTTTTTTTTTTTTTTTCATTTTTTTAATTTTAAAGAAATTAATACATATATTTAAAAAAAAAAAAAAAAAAAAAATCGCTTTAAAAGTACATTCCATAAATGAAAAATTTAAGCTGATAAATTTAATGTGTTAAAATATTCTTTAACATTTATTTCAATCCCAAAATAACTCCTTTTATTTAATTTTTACTTTCCGAACACTATAGTGAGGAAAGTATTGTAATCATGTCAAAAATCCGAATATCAGATTTTGATGTTTCTATACGTTTCGAGGTCCCCTGAGTCCGTTTCCACTATTTTTGAGATGATGTAAGTATGTGTGTGTGTATGTGTGTATGTGTGTATGTATGTGTGTATGTCTGTGAGTGAACACGCTAGCGTCTAAACGCTTTGTTCAAATAAGCTGAAAGTTGCTACGTATATTGTAAGTCACCATAGTACGAACCCTATAGATTTTGGTGAATCTAGCACTTATAGTTTTTTTACAGGGACACAAAGAAAAATTCTTTATCATTATGGCCTATGGGACCAAAATCTTAAAAGTGCGATAGCATCTAAACGCCTTATTCAATTGAGCAAAAACTTTATACCCATATTATAGGTCACAGATACTCAATCTGTATAGATTTTGGAGAATCTAGCACTTATAGTTTTTTTACAGGGACACAAAGAAAAATTCTTTATCATTAAGGCCTATGGGGCCAAATTTTTAAAAGTGTGATAGCGTCTAAACGCCTTATTAATCTGAGCAAAAAAATTGTACACATGTTATAGGTCGCATTTGCACCAACTGTATAGATTTTGGTGAATCTAGCACTTACAGTTTTTTTACAGGGACACAAAGAAAAATTCTTTATCATTATAGCCTATGAGACCAAATTTTTAAAAGTGCGATAGCATCTAAACGCCTTATTCAATTGAGCTGAAAATTTGTATGAATATTATAAATCACTGTTGCACTAACTATAAGCATTTTGGTGAATCTAGCATTTATAGATTTTTACAGGGACACAACGAAAAATTCTTTATCATTATGATCTAAGGGCTCAAAGTTCAGTAGCGTTAAATAAAACCTCGTGTGATATATGGAGAAAAAAACACTCTATTATGGTTTTCTCTCTTTTGTTTGTTTAGCAATTCCTCTTTCTTTATTTTATCTACAAAACTGTTAGTTACTCAATGTTCGGAAAGTCGAGTGGAGTCACTCGAGATTTTTTTTTTTTTTTTTTTCTCTTTCGTTACAATCCTTCCAGTTTTCTCAGCAATTACAAGTGTAAAATTTTCCCTAATTTTTCGGCATATGGGGTTGTGTTTAAAAAATAGTTCTATAGATTTTTTCTTAATGCAAAAAAGTAAAAAGAGTAAAAAAAAAAAAAAAGTTTTAATTTATTTATTTTATTTTTTATTTAATAGGTATTTGTCTTCAATGTTCGTGTTTAATTTTCCTTACAATCCTTCAGTTTTCTCAGCAATAGCAGTGTAAAAATTTTCCTTATTTTTCGGCATTTAAATGGGGGCCGTGCCCTTAGCGACAGTGCCTTTATCGGAAATCCGTAAACCCGTGTTCTTAGCGGAAATGTTATCCCCCCTCGGTGGCATGCTTTGAGCATACGTGCCTTTAGCGGAAATGTATAGTAAATTTAGAAATAAATTAATAAATTTTAAAAAAATGAACTCTTCAATTTTCCTCCACACTTTATCCGCATTTAGCACTGGCTATATTTTGCTTCGGAAGTAACCTGTCGCAAAAATAGGTATGCTTACTGTACAATATCCGTTATTTGAGGGAACGGTGATTTGTAATAATATAAAGTTTAATGAATTACAGTACTCGATACGAAAACGTACATTATTGTCATTTTATGATTTTATTTAAGTTTTTGAAAATCTAATTAAGCTTTACACCTTTTAAAACGAAAACAAAAAAGAAAAATCATGAGGTAGATTTTGATTATCAACACTTTCCAACTGTACGTACTCGTTGTATCGTATAACATTCTATGTTCTATGTCTAACCATATTATTACACAATGGGCAGACAGAAAGACAGACATATAAACTAACTGAATTCATAATCACTCTGAAACATTGTTGGAAAGTGTTAATTAAAAATGCTTAACACAAACAGAAATGCTGCTCTTAATTTCCTATTTGCTTTCCCTTAAATTGCAGAAATTGCTGTATAACAGCGCCACCTGTCGGTCCATAAACATTCAAATTGAATCAGCATAATGTCTCACAATGGCCTTCTCTTACATCAAGTTTTGATTGATTATACGCAATAGAACCTGAGATATAGCTTCCCCTTAAGTTGTGGAAATCGCTGTATAGCAGTGTCACCTGTTGAGCACTTGGCACCAAAAGTTTATAGGCACTAATATAGCTCAAGGTACATCTACATATAAATTTATATGCAATTCTGAGCAGTAGTTCCGGAGATACAGTTACCACAAAATTTTTGTCACTCACACACACACACACACAGACAGACAGACAGACAGACAGACATTTTCAAAAGATAGTCAAATCGTATTCTGGAACTCTCAAAACGTGTAAATCCGTCGAAAACCGGAAGTCGATATTTTTACGAATTCAATACTTTCTTCTATTGAATATCGAAGAAAATAAAAAAATAAAAAATTCTTAAAATATTTACGGATGCCGGAGGCTGACAAACGGACAGTAGAGCAGACAAATATATTAATTCAAATCATTTAATTAAAAAAAAAAAAAAAATGGTAGAATTATTCTACCATTTTTTTAAATGTGAATATGATTCACGTTTATGAATACGGTTATGAATACGCTTAATGTAAACGAAAATGCAATTCAGCAAATTTCCAATAATAACCCTCAGTGTAGCTGAATATTTTTGTGTGACTCTGTAAATCTAATGTTAATCATACTACATTCTATAGAAAGCATTATTTTGTGCATCTGGATAACATATTTCAATCTGCTACTCGCACACCTTCTTATTTCCGCTAAGAGCACGGCTTCTTCTATTCCTTCTTCTTCCCTTTCATCCCATTCCGCTAAGGGCACGGTCGCTAAAGGCACGTCACCTTTAAATGAGGTTGCGTTTAAAAAATAGTTCTACAGATTTTTTCTTAGTGCAAAAGGTTAAAAAGAGTAAATTAAAAAAAGAAAGTTTTTTTTTATTTATTTTATTTTTTTATTTAATAGGTATTTGTCTTCAATGTTCGAGTTTAATATTTTATACTGCTCTTTTCCTGCATTTTTATCTCTATTACGAAATTAGCAACATTTTTTTTTTGGAATTTTATATATAAAGATATTTGATTAATTTTAATGCATTTTCCCAAATAAATAAGCATTGCGCCGTTAATCAACCAACCAACCGAAATAAATAGTGAAAACTGATATTAAAATATTTTAATTACATTAATGGTTTGAATTAAATTTACTACTTTAAAGCTTACATCTGATATTTGTGTTCTCTACTTTTCCGATTTTTATTTATAATCTCTTGATTAAAACATAGGTAGTTTGTGTTCACCTTTTTACATTTTTAGGAAATATATACGTTATATAATAATAGTTTCTGAATTCGACGACAAAAAATTCTATTAATAAAACTGATATACATTTAACCACTTCACTGGCCACTGTGATGTGTGGAAGGCTGCGTTTTCCCACTTCATATTGCATTGTTCTACTGCAAATTGCTGTAGATACATAAGATCATTTCACTTTAGTCTTAACTTCCTAGTTTTAATTCCTCCTTTGTTCCCCTTCCGAGTTTTCTATACATATATCTCTTTCTTGGAATGTATGTACTTTCTTCTAAATTTACTGTGTTTATTTAATTTTTTTAAATGATTCCTAATACATAATTCTAATTAATTACAATATCTTTTAAAATAAATTAAAGTAGAAAGATTTTGAATTTTCCTTAAATAAAGTTCCAAATTAAATACATTGGGTCCATGTAGATTAATCTTAATTCCAAATTTATAAAAGAAAAACTCTTCTTTTCTCAGATATGTATTCAAAAAAAAAAAAAAAGAGTAATGAGTAATTTAATGTAAAATCTCTGCAATTTTGCTGTATTACATGATTTAAAGTATTACATTTTTAAATAAAAATTCAAGTAAAACTTTAATGTTTAAAACTGTTTCGTGCAATATGAAAGGGAACTTCCGAAATGGCTATAGCTGGAAATAGTTATTGGAGATGTTTATTACTTTATTATAAGAGAAATTGAAACTTGTTACCATAAATTTTTTACCATGTGTTGAGAGTTCATTAGAATAAAAGTTTTATATGTTTATAATTTTTTTGGTTTCATCATTACTTATTGAGTGTTTAAAATAGTTAGGATTATTTAGTAATTTAATGAAAATTGACGTAAATTTGAAATAATGAAAATAGCTTCATTTTATTATTACTTTTTTTTTTTTTTACATTACATTGTTACGAAAAGAATATTGTTAATATACCTATGCATTCATGTTGGTATTCCCACATTATTGCAAAGAAATATAATTATATTTCAAAACTCTACAAATTTATTAAATCACAGTTTCTTGAGGATTATTTCATATTTCGCCGTTAAAGATGTAAAAGGTACAAATTAGATTTTATATTGTATACTGTTTTTTTTTTTTATCTCAAGTTACCTCAGTTAAAGCGCCTTGAATACATAGTGTGGAAAGCGACCAGCTAATCAGTGCCTTAAAAATTAAGCTTCTCACCAGAGGTCAGTGCGATCGAGTTTATTGCTTGAAAAACTCCCTGTTGGTTAATTATGTACTTAGATCACGTGATTGAGCAGACGAAATTGGGAAAAGCCAATCAGTTCTTCGATTTGAGCAAAAAAATTCGATCGCAGCGCCATCTGGGAAGCTTTTTTTTTTTTTTTTTTTTTTTTTTAATCAGTGTTTTAAGCGTTTGCCGCACTGTATATCCTAGGCGCTGTACTTCAGTATCAACATAAATTTATTCTTTCAAACCTTATTTAATAAATCTTTTAAATTTCTGTATTTCTTTCGACTGACCGCCTGACATAAGCAGGGCCCGATTCAGTTCTGTAGCCAGAGAAAGCTCGGAATCATTTCGGTGCCCTTTTCCATTTGTGAGAAGTTTCCCAAGTTCTGCATACATAGATTAAGAAACATATTTATGCTTTGAATTTTATTTACAGAATTTACTTAGAATTCAGGTGTAAGGATTCTTCCCTCCAAGATATTTTTGCATAAATATTTTGCACGCTATGGTTGCCTGCAAATTAAAATTATGAAAAGTACAAACTATTCGGCAGCAATCGTTTTATGCTAAAATTATCCAGAAAAAGATTTCATCGGATAAAAAAGTGTAAGCATCAGTGCAACAAAACTTTTTGCTCTCGTATTGCGCTCAGGTTTATTATTTTTCTAACCAGATGAAAGGTTCAGCTAACTGATTTTAAGCCGAAATCATTGTTGAGATTTTGTGCTTTTTCAAGGTATTAATTTCATTCATCCTCTTCATTCCCCAACGGTGTTTACTATTTTCAGTTGCATATGCTTATCGACATCAAAATTTCCAATTGTTAACTGTGTAATGAACTTTCCCAAAATAGTCTACATTTTCATTTGTTGTTTTCCGTTAAGTGACAATATAGAAAACTAGTACTAGGAATTTGAGGAATTATTTTCCAGTTAGTTTGGGTTCCCTTTTAAATTTCAGGGAAGTTCTTTCTTCCCGACACTTTTGGTAATCAGGCCTTGGGTATAAGTAAGCTATATAAAATAATGTAGTGTGTCACTCACACGACTTTCTCTTACCCTGAAATTTAATACTATCAATACAGGTTGGAGATTAAGAGGTAAGATAACGAGTACTGTTATGTAAACCCATGTTAAACAATTCAAATTGGCTTCGAAAGAGTTTGATGCGATAATTAGTTTTGTGTGTGTGTGTGGGGGGGGGGGGGGGGGTCCCGTTTCATTAATGCACCTACATTTATATAGGTTCATTAATGCACCTGCATTATTATTTTAATTCTGTAATTAAAATTAAAAGTTTACTTAATTATACAGACAATTTTCACACGCAACATTCAATGAAACTTATCAATCTTGATCAAACGTTTCCAGCAACAAACTTATATTAACTTCAAAATACAACATTTGAATCTCCTAAAATTATTCGTTTTTAAGTTACTCTAAGAGACACAGACAAAGATCAAACGTTAAAAAATTTGACTACGGTAATCAGGAAGCCTCAAAACGTGTAAATACACAAAAAACAAGTGAGGACTACTTAGCTTAAAACATATATTATTTGCCATATCTCTATGAGGAATTTATTTCAATTCCCTAACAGCTTTCCTAGAAATGGTAAAATATTATTAGTAAAGCACATCCACTAACAACAAATAACTAGTGTGCTGTATCCACCACCACCACCACCACCACATGACTTTCTTCTATATTTTCTTATACAAATTCACCTCAGTAAAAATAATTTATTAAAATTATTATTTAAAAAAATTATCTTCCATGATAATGCAGACGATTTCCATATTAGAGAAGTAGTATAACACTAAATATCCAAAAAAAGTTGAATTTATTCTCAATATTACATTTTTTTTTTTGTTAAAAATGAAAAAAAATCGATAACTTTATTTTAAATTATCGCAGATCGATGGTTCAACCATTCGTTTTAAAGGTATTGCCGAGCTCTTTTGAAAGATACCCACCATGAAAATTTACTCCCCTCGTGGAGGGACTTCCCCAGGCGAGGCTCTTACATATACAATTTTTTTCCCAGTTGACTGTCTCTATTACAAAAAATATATATTCATTTTATTTGGTTTAGTGTGGTCTATAGATGTTAAACTCTACTTACCTTCAATTTCTCCCATAGACGTAATGTATTTGAATACTTTTGAGTGTCCCTGTACACGATCCATTTGCTTCATCTCAACGAAGAGTTTAGTGTAGCATCCCTATATGATACACATTTAGAATACCGAGTTTGGAATTTCTCCTACTATTTGTTCTTGAGATATGTTAATAACAGACACACAGACAGACACATAGACCATTCTTTAAAAACATGATTTTCGTATTCAGGGGACCTCAGAAAATGTATATATAAAAAAAACTCACTTTCGAAAATTTGACCCTAAAACAATACTTTCCCTACCGTAAGGGTAAGAGAAAGTAAAAAGGAGTTAGAAAATATTTATCAACTTCGAGAGCACACATACGATTTTAGAAATTTACAAAGAACCAAATAGTTTATATTGAAGAGCATATTTGTTAAATTTTAAAATTGTTATTTCAAATAAAGAAAAAGTGTATTTTTTTCCCCCTCGAACAACTTATATAATTTCAGATAAATTCCTTTAAAGTACACTTTGCACACATTTGTTTCTGGGACTTAGCATTTCTTAAATTATGTGCTACGATTTTCTTCAAGTGCAACTCAAAAAACAAAAACCTCTTTTAATCTGTTCCATAAAATAAATAATCAAGTAAAATTTCTTTATATTTATCTTATTGTAAGTGTGCGGCCATTTTTTTTTATAATAATTAAAAGTGCAACTTGAAAAAATAAATGTTGAAAATAACTGCCTTCGGTATAAGTAACACAATTTATATAATCTCATATTATTTATCATTTTAAAAATATTTTATTCTAACTTTTATTGTTTAAAATTCTAAGCTGAAAATTAACCTTTTTAGCGATTGATTTAATTGTTTTCTAATAATTTGTGCCTCTTGAAAGTCTTGTTAATTTATTTCATTATGAGCTTTTAAGAATTTTAACTTATATACCTTCACAAAACAAATACGTAGACAAATTCTTGCATATCTCGATCAAACATATCGGATTTTCTGTTGAATTCAACCGAAATAATTAGTGTAATAGGATTTGTTTAATCTAACATTTTTCCCTCAATCTGCATACATATCTGCTTGGATATTCCCTTAATTTGTGTAAAATTCAACCCACATGCCATCAGTCTGCTCTAGGTTCCATAACACATACCATCAATTAGATTTTTTTTTCTACGATGTGTAAGAAAATGAACTGCTTTAAAACAAATTTGTCATTTTTAAAAACAGTAATTTTTTTATATTCTTTTATTTTTCTATGTGATGTCCTTTTTTTTTTTTTTTTTTTTTTTTTTTTTTTTTCTTTACGATGAGAATATTCATTAAACAAGAGAAAATTCTTTAGAAATTATAAAAAAAATTTATAATCAAAAATAGTTTCTACTTGATTGATAAAATTTAGTTCATCCCCAAAAACAGCAGGAAATGAATGGGGTGAATAAATAAAACCAATACTAAACAGAATAAAAAGTAAAAAATGCTCAAAAATCAGTACAGTTGTGTCAAATTTCAGTATTTCACCTATGCAAAATAGCTCCGAAGCAAATATGCTAAACTTTTGAAAAATCCCTTACCTGTTATTGACAGTGTTGCCAGATCTGACGGATCTTTTATTCAATAATCACCTATAATTTTAAGATGTGATATTTGATGTACATAACAGACTATCAATCTTCTAAGTGATGATTAAGCAAACGTTACAATTAAAAATTGTTGGTGATTATTAAATTAAAAATCCGCCAGATTTGGCAGCACTGGTTATTGAGTATACACATTCTCAAAAATTGGCATCGACCATTGTAAATCCCAATGCTCCAAAACATAGATTCTGATTAATGTATTTTTCTACAAATCGGTAATGAAACCGCCATGAAATATAGTTCTGAAGATTTGAGGAAATAAATTTTGTGTTTGAACTCCTTTAATAGAATTCGTAGAAATTCTATTAAAAAAATTCTTTTAGTTCAGCATATTTATAATAAGTTATGACGTGAACAAATATTTATTTGAAAACATGCGGTGTTTTAGAAATGAGACAAGCATGTTTTCCTTTCTGAAACAAAATTACTCATTTCAAAATGAATATGTTTACTCATTTTTAAGTGTTTCTTTTTCCTTCATTTGGTATTCAACATTATAACAAATGCAACTGATTTATCCTTGAAACTTAGAGTAATCAGTTTGTGATATATAATGCATACTTTATGTTCAACTACTATATGTTCTTGTGTTAACCTATTAAGATTAATCTTCTGTGTCAAAATTTAAACAGTTAGCTGAGACTCCGTTTGTTAATATGATTTGTTCACATAATTACTAAATAACAAGATTATCAAAGAAAGGGTGCTCCTTTTGATATATATTTACAGTAATTAGTAATACATGAGAAGAGAACTGATTATGCTGGTAATTTCTACAAAGCTATAATGTAATAAGTTTATTAACATATGTTCACTCTAGTGCGATAAAGCGAGAAATCGTCAGTCATACATGATATAATTTCTAATTTGACCTTTATGCATTATACAATATCTATAAATCAAAAATTCCTCTCTTTTATAATGTTTAATCTATAATGAAATTTTAGAGTTAAATTTAAGTTTGAAATAATTTTTATCAATTTAAATTTTGATGTAAATTTTGATGTAAATTACTGGTTGTGAAATCGGTATTCTTCGAAAACACAAAATAACAAACTGATAAGTGACTGCCGTTTATCATTGCTTCATTTCCTAACAGTTATGAACGTTCTTTTTAATTTATTATGCAATATTATCAAATGTGCGTACTGTGTAACTTTAAGCCATAATATTTAAAGCTCAAGTAAAACTTAAGCTTTGTTTAAGTATTTCACGTTAAACTAAAGGTTGTACAATTCGATCGGTAGGTTTACTTATACGACAAAATTATAGCTATAAAAGTGCATTCACTTTAAAGGAAACTTTATTAAATTAGTTTAGTATGAAATGTATAGACAACGTACTTCTGTAATGAGTATTTATCAAAGAACCGTTTTGCATTAGCTTTCGTTGTGCCGCCAACGACCGATAAATAGCCAAGAATCACACTTTTTCAAAAAAAAAATTCCGGACAGTATATAGTAATTCCGCCGGAATTTTTTTTTTTTAAACGTACATAATCTCATGAGAGGAAAGTATTCTATAATTTTTACTTTTTTTTTTCCTTGTTGAGATCTTTCTTGTTAGAAAGTTTCTTCAAATATAGGTTTCTTCATCTCTTTCAACATAGTTGACTAGTGGTATCTTCACTTTGTCATTAATTCAATAAAGTTGAATATTTTTGTAACATTCAACTTCATGCAGGAATGAACTTAACCGCGTATCTAAGCATAATTTTACACAATGAGTAATATTAACTACTACTGACGTTTAGCTTAAATTTGAATATTAATATCTCATGCCATTTTTTTTACCTCTATTTTTGCTCACATATAGATAGATTGTTTTTATTTCTTTGTGAAACGTACAAAATTAGTTCCATAAATATTGATAAAATTGCATTATGTTTTATTAAGTTATTTTTTGTAATTAAATCACATGTTTATATCATGCGTTTTGCTACATATAATCTTAGTTACCTAAAATACAAGCTTCAAAACCAAAGCCACTAACAGTTTTTCGTTTCATACAATGATGGAACACGGGCGCAGAATTCATACAACTATCAATGTAAGAAAATTTTCTACTTCTTAAATCAACGATATTATAAAAGAAATTTCTTAAACAGATTCCGGTATGAATTCTGCGCCCGTGTTCCATCCCTGTTCATAATAAAAGCGAATCTAATTGGAGATTAAATTTTCAAATGTAAACAATTTAAAAAATGATCAATTTTTGCAGTTAGCAATAATTAATATTTAAAAATGAAACTTTGGGTGTTTTCCATTTTTCTATATTTTGCATACTATTATTTCGGTAAATTTTGGCAGATATCATGATGAACCCACCCATCTTCTAATAATTCGACATGTAAAATGATGTGGAAACCACTCACCACTCACATTTCTACAGATATGCTGTAAATATTAAAGCTATATTTTCCGAAAAATAATCTTAATTTTTGAAAAACGTTTTACAGTTCATTCATGATGCATATTTCTTCTCTAATTTATTCTATTGATTCTTAGTAAACCTTACAATATACCACACAAAAAAATTATTTATGTATCATTTGCATTAAAATAACATATTTTTTAGTAAAAATAATAATAATAATAATAATAATAATAATAATAATTAATCCAGTAAACTTAAAATGTACTATCGCATTAAAATAAATAGTGTTTATGTTCGATACTAAATAAATTAATGGACTATTTACACTTTCATTCAGAAATACACATCTACATGAAATTAATCTTGCTATCATTAATTTATTAATCTGGTATATTCAGCTTTATTTTTTCTCTTATAAATTAGCGCATATTAGAATGCTACACTAAACATAAATAAAGTTGATTAATGTATTTCCGTATGAATGATAAAGAAATGTTAAACCAATATTGCGAATATCTTGCGGTATTTAGTATGTTAAATCTAGTTTATTGCGTCTATTACAAAACTTTATTCTATATCATTCATATAACACGAGTATTCATATATTACGAGTTCACGTGAATAGATATTTAATATATATTCGAACAATAAAGATTTTACATATATATACAATTTATTGTAATTTTTAACCAAAAAATCTTAAGGTACATCTATGTGGAAAATATCAGGAGGTAAATGATAGTAGCGTCACCTGTCCGTCGATATTCACATAAATTAAATTAGCATTATTCTTTTCGTAATGACTATCTCACGTATCAAATTTGGTGTATTTAAACGCTTTGAAATCTTAGATGCATCCTTCTAGTTTTCGGAAAAATTGCAGCAGGGCAGTGACACCTGTCAGCTAACATGCATCCAAATTCAATCTACAGTCTTTCATAATAGCCTTCTCAAATTACATTTTTTGTTGCGTTGTGTTCATTTAAACTAAGATTAACTTTCCAGTTAATAAGAAAAATCGCAATTTTTTGTGAAATTCTGTGCAGTAGTTTTTAACACGTTGAGCGCCATGTCAGCCATTCTAGATATTAGTGGTAAAATAGGATATAAAACTAAAAGTATTACATTGTTTAAAGTAATTATTGAAAATTTGCTTAATTTTTATTTATTACAGGAGGAATCCTCGTGGAATTTTAATGAATTTTTGGAATTCGCGTGGCGCTCAGCGTGTTAAATAACTTTTTCACATTTTTTTTTTTCGCACGCGGTAAGATACAGACAGGCATACTCTAAAATTGGTCGTGTTGTGCTCAGAACATCTCAAAATGTGTGAATTCATCGAAAACGGAAAGCGAAAAATTTTTACAAATCTAATACTTTTTTTTTTTTTTTTTTTTTTTTAATGATTATAGCGAAAAGTTAAAACGCAGAAATTCATGCAGTTAAATATTACGGACCATCGTCTGAGTACCGCAGAAATTATTATGTACGATAAGAGACAAAAAAAAAAAAAAAAAAAAAAAAAAAAAAAAAAAGCCCTGCAAAAAAATTCACTTATGCCGTTTTTATTTGTAATAGCTTCAAAACTAATGATTGAACCAAATGAACTGTCATGTTTGCATAATATCAAGGAGATAAAATAATGCATACGTACATTTTTTTATTTAGTAATTTGCTTTATTACACTCTATGAAGTACTTAATAAAAATTACACATCAAACTTTATTTTCAAAGGTAATATAATAAACCTATACTTTGTATTCTATTATGATTTATTACATGAAATAAACACTTTATGGAATAAAACTATTCATTTATTAGATCTAACCAATTACTTAAGAAAAATATGTATTTTACATTAGGTGATTCCACCTTTATATGGAATTATTGCTTTAATGTAAAATGAATGGCATAGTACAGTAAACTCTCGTATAACGCGCTCTCGCAAAACGCGAATTCGTATAACGCGACCAAAAATCTATGACTATTACTTATACAACGCGATAAAGAGTCTCGTAGAACACGTAAGATAAAGGAAGCACGTAACGACATCTTTTCTGCTTTCAACCTGTTCAAAGTTACTTACTTTTGACTGCAGATAAGAGTTGCCCTGTTACTATGCCAACACACGATGCTTTTGGACTCATTACGAATTAAAATCATCTGCCCACTGTATATCTCCTATAGCGCGATTTCCTATTAAGCGGAACGTATCCCCCACGTTATACGAGAGTCTACTGTATTATACAATTTTTTAGCATAAATCTCGGAAATTTCAGTGTGCCAACTATCATAAATATTTCTTTTTAGTTTTTACAAAGCTCAACGCTACAAACTTCAAATCTCCCCCCCCCCCCCTCTTATAGACTAAACATTTTCGTGCGGATTGAGATAAGGACTATTTTCAGGTCTGGTAAAGAAGAAATTCTGGGGGATTTAATTTAAAGTGAAAAAAGTTATGATTACGTACAGAATTACGGGTGCTCATGAGACTTGATAGGTAATTTTAACAATTTTAACCAAATAAACGTACCACAGATGCCTTGTAGCAAGGTGCATTCTCATCTTGTAATGATGATTGTGAAAATTTCTAACTTACCTCCAAAATAATTGGTCAGACATCACTTTTATAGTGGCCGTGTTTTATTTCAAGTTAATTGATCCCTTAGGTAAGAAAATTTGGCCGACTCCTTGAAAAGTTATGCACCTTCGTACCATAATGTACGCAGAATGTGTCATTGTTTTAAGAGTGCAATTTTCATTAAGTAGGTCACCTTTTCGTTGTTTAAGTAGCTTGTTTCCGTGAGCTCATTGTATATCTTTTCAAAATTTTTGATCAATTGAAATCTTGTTATTATTATTATTATTATTATTATTATTATTAATTGTTTTCCTTAATAATAGCCTTTTCTTTATTTTTACAGATCTTCTGGTTTTTAACCTACTTTTTTTAATTGTTGCTGCGTTGTTTTTGTATAAATTATTTTATTGAACACTTTTTTTAATATTTTCTAAGTTCTGAAAATGATACAAATCGATTTTTTAAAAATTTGCTTTCTAACTTGCGGTCATCTCGTTTGGATGAGGAACGTGACCGCAAAAATCCAAATTTCCAATTTAAACCGCCAAAAAAATTTATATTTTGCTAGAAACTATCTCACCAATATTTCATTAACATTTAATTACTTTGAAATCTAATCTCACGTATTAAAATATTGTTTGATTTTCATGCTAAAATAAATACTTTTTGTAGTATCGTTAATTGCCTTATCATTGCCATTTTTGAAATACTGTCTAAAATTATAATTTTCCTCACAATTGTATTTTGTTTATAACACTTTACTAAGACCTAATGTGTACGTGGAAAACTACGTAATAAAATCTGTTTGAAATTTTGCTTTTTAAACGATAAAATTGATGGTTTCAGAAAGAGAAAAAAAAATATCCAAGTGCAGACTTTTCATTTTTTTTTTTTTTTTTTTTTTTTTTAGAGGGGGGGGGGGTCTTACAGTGTACAGTCTATGCTATTATGTATCACTGACATGATTAGTAAAAACGCTTATTATTAACACCAATCTTCCTTAAATATATATATATATATATATATCATAGTGTACAAAATTTACGATTCATTTGTGTTGGATACTATAACAATTCTTAAAGTATATTCAATGATTTTATTTGTTTTCTATTTAAGCATTAAATAATTTAAGGGAAATCAAAATTTAATTTAATTTAATGTTGTGCGTGTATGTGAAATTATTATTTTTTTTTTCATATATTTATGAATATTGTTAAGCTTTATACTTTTTTAAAAACTTAAAAGAAAAATTCAAGTACTGCACTAGAATCCCATTTTTTCCATAATAATTTGAACTAATTACATTAAATTGAACTAGTAGAGGAAAAGTAGTAGATCAATCTTAATGTGCCTACGTAATTTCATTAATATGTAAAATCTGCTTACATCATGTATTTTACGTAAAGTAAAGTTATGATAATTAGTTTGTTTTCTTTCTTTTCTTTGAAACAACATAAAAGATAATATGATAAACACGTAAAGGTAAAGTATAGTCTTAAAAAAACATTTAACACATTCAACTATCAAAATCTAAATATTAGATCTTTCTGAAAGAAGTTCACTAATTTTCCAACTAAAACTTTGTCTTAATATATATATATATATACTTGATTACGTTTAAAATTCTTATTAAAAATAATAAAATAAAATAAGTTAACAAGTTTTTAGATGACTACAAAAAATATTTTATTCTTTCACCTTACAATTGTTATGTGATTGTGATATCCATAATTTTTTCTCTCTTGATTTGTTTATTGTTCTCTCTCATAATTCAAAAATGTGAGAAAAAATTTCTTATTGAGGATTCGAAACCGCAAAATTCTTTTCGAGAATGAAAAAATATGTAGATGGAAAAATTGTTCTGTTATTTTTTGTATTTCAGCATATTTACGTCAAATAATAAAATATGAATGTAGACGAAATAAAAAATGCTTTATTTCCTGAAGCAAATATGTTTTCCTGTAGATAAATCACGAGAGTTTGTTGCTTTTTTATTTTTTTGCCATAAATAAATTTTCGATATTTCAATTATATTACAGGTTAAAAAAAAAAAAAGAAGGTTTTATAACAAAAAGGATGGAATATTCTAATTTTATGACAAATGCTGTATTGAGTGAATGGTTTATTATAAATTTTATTTTTTTTATTATTATTATTGAATCATTCGGAAAATTTTGTGGGGTTTTTTATGATAAATAACACGTCACAGTACAAAGAAATAATAAAGTTTTATTGAATACTTTAAGCAATATTTAGTTTTATGACTTTAAACATATTTCTCGTAGCTAGAAAATTCATTTTTATAAAACGCAATAAGTTTATTTGTGAAGAAATTATAAAGGTACTGTTTGATAGCCTTTAAACAAGGGAACTTCTGGTCTTTCAAATAACTATTAAATAACCTGAAGAAGGGAAAATCTGAAAGAGGCAGGTCTGATTAATAAGGTAGGTGACACAAAGCATCCCAACCCTACGCAATAATTCATTGCCTGGCATTCATTGCAATTGGGAACCAAGAAATTGTTATGCTGGAAGGCAACACTTTAAGCATTGGTGAGTTTTGATAGCATTTTTTTTTTCTTCTATTTTTGCTTTTAATAATCTACCATTTTAAAAAGAACTTTTCTGAATTTATAGTTTGATTTGGTGAAAAGTTCATAATTCGATTCAGTTCCTTTGTTTACCCTACCATACACAATGCAGTACATTTTTAGGATGCAGTAACCCTCTCACTGTTACTCGGTGAAATTCATTTGACTTACCTCATGATTTTTTAATTTTAATATTATTGTATAGTATTCACTTCTCATGGCCAGGAATGTGTCATTTGAAAGAAAAATAAGCTTCTTCATTTCGTTTCAGCAAAAGATCACTTGCTGAAACCCGAGGAAACATATTCCGCGATGTTAATATATAGCATACCAACATATCTTAAATATGTACCCAATCTTCTTTAAATGATTCTGCACTGTACTTTTTGGAATATTTAGTCTATATGATAATTTCTGTACTGTGTAATGTAGATTTTAAATTTCATTTAAGATGTCCTGTTCTTTTCTTTTCTTTTTTTTTTTTTTTTTTTAATTGTACAAGCAAATAGTTTTAGTTTAATTGTGTCTGCATTTTAACGGATTCCTTGTGTTATGAGGGCAGAAATAATGCTACGTATTCTCGTAAAGTGAAGTGAATAAAAATGTGATGCGGACACCACATGACACCATATTATACACCCATCGAAGAAAACATTGACATTTTTCTATGCGGTAAGAAGTTCGCAAATAAACATTCAGGTTCCAGTCTATGATTATTATCAAAAACAAACCACAAAAGTCACGAGAATAGGACTATATGCATCGCGTAGCACGAATATCGCTTGTCCAGGGAAGTATTTCGCAATTAATTACAGAATCTATTATTCTCAAATGCATAGCTTAGAGTTCAATGGAATTCACTCTTCAATCGAGTGTAGAGGGCTAACTTTTGCACACTTTGGCGAAAATTAGAGCCGAGAAACGATATATCATACAAAAAGTAAAATTAAAAACAATAACTCCATTGAATTGAAATGGCCTCACTGATTATGGTAATCATAAATTACTATTTTTCGTCAAATTTGGTTGCTAATTTTGCCAAATCGTCAATTTCGTCACCAACGAAGATTTTAGCTTTGGCATCAAATATGGAGACAATAAGTAAAATTTGGCGAAATGAC
This sequence comes from Salticus scenicus, assembly GCA_963930645.1. Lineage (NCBI taxonomy): Eukaryota > Metazoa > Arthropoda > Arachnida > Araneae > Salticidae > Salticus > Salticus scenicus. The sequence goes on from OZ005649.1 coordinate 178,117,513, forward strand.
AACCAAATTCGACAAAAAACTGTAATTTAGTGCTGCCAAATTTTGGAAGCTTCAATAAGAACCGAGTTCTGGAATTTTCCGGAATGATCCATTGGTTACTAGGGCAGAACTAACTTCTTCGAAAGTTTTAAGTATCACTAACAAGATTACAAAAAGTAAATAGTCATTATGGATTATTGTCCACTAAAACCTTTATAATATTTCTTTACGTACTACTTTCTACGCGGTATAACAGTTAAAATCTAAGTAGACAGCATTGAACTTACTTTTACTTCTACGAAGGTGTACGTTGGTGAAAAACTTCACAACTTGACGTTAAATATGGTAATTTGAGCCTCAAATTCATAAAAAAATGGCAGTTAAGATTTTCCAGAGTTTGGAAGTTCTAACTTCAATAGGAGCTGAGTTCTGAATTTTTCCGGTATTATGTATAGGTTTCTCGCGTAGAACTACCTCGAAAATTCTATAAATCACTAACAAGACTCCGAAGAGTTCACTGACCCATGAGTGGCCTAAAGGTTCTACTCTCAAATCTGGTGGGCGAAACGTGACGGGTTAAATTCCAGTTTTGGCTCGTCAGCATAGCCGTTCGGAGTTTTAAGTGGTTTTCTCCGAAACGCACGTGAATGCGGGCAGGGACCCCTTACAAAGACCCCCACGGAGAGCACTCCACGAAGACCCACGTCCCCAGTGCAGACAATTGGCCTTAATTATAACACCACACACGAAGTGTTAAGTTTCTGCCCAGACATCAAGCTAAGTGGTAATCGTTGAGAAACTGTGTTTAAGCGGTCAATCATTGTTTCTGAATTGGCAAAATTCATGATCTGTAGTGTATTTAACGCTGTTTACTTTAATTATGTGGCGTGAATGACTGTTTTATTCGATTGTTTCCAAAATATTCGCTGATTATTGACTTTTTTGGTACGACTAAGAGTTTTATTCAACTTTTTCCAGAAAATCCATTAAACAAAGTGCATTGTCGACTAAAACATGACTATGTCTTTACGAACTACTTTTACATGCAAGAATATCGACATCTTTTGTATCAATACAATCACGGGTTCTATCATTATTTTTGGTGAAATCTCTGTGCCGGTAGGTCATATAAATTTGGCCAAAATTTTTGAAGTACTTTTGGTTATTAAAAATATATAATTTTCATTTGTATCTACAAAATAAAATATCACAGAAAGACCAAAAAGGGAATACACAACTAAATGCTATAACAAACATACATTTCAATTTACAACTTTTTACGTCCAACCTTTTTTCAGTTATGCAAGACACACACACATGCATACATATAAATGTCACGAAAAAATAGTTTAAAATTGTAGCTGTCTCTCAAGTGAAGCTCGTGTAAAGTTCAAAATCGGTGTACAACTAGATATCATGACAATCACATACATAAATTTGCAAGATTTTACGACTATTCGCTTTTGAGCTATGCGAAATACAAAATCCATTTCGCAAATCAATTCCACAATTTTTCCATATACTTTTTATAAGGAAGTAGTAATAAAGTTAATGAGTGCAATAATGAATCAAAATTTCGCAAGCTAAGATTATAAATTTCCAAAATTCACCGCAATTAATTAGTATCGAGACAATTAAGGACCACTTTCCATCGATGATGTAAAGGTAAGTACGACTGAAGCTTAGTTATTACTTTTACCGGAGGAATGTAAGTTCCAAGGACCTCGATTTGAACTTTTTCATAAAATTTTCAATTTTAACAGAAACTGTCCACAAGCGTAAAATCTTTTCATTTCCTATCATCGCTATCATATGATAAACAATCGCAGAAAGGAAAATTTGCATATGCACACCTCTTCTCACTACATCCTGCATTTAGTTTAATTATACCTTAAGGGGGGGAGGGGTCACCGAAGCGAAGTAGCCGTTTCATTAGTGAAGAATCAAAATTATGATGGTATGTCTTCGGACTACACTTGGGGCGAGTCCAATACAGTCGCCAATTCGCCATAACGTAGAACTAGTTCGACTTAAAACCCAGCCAATCAATCAACATGCATTTAATTTAATTTTCTATATTTTACTTCATTTTGTTGTCAGAAACAGCATTAGATTCCTTAGAAATGGTTCAGAAATTTATAAAATTTCATACCCATGCAATTTTTTCTACTTGCGTGCTGATTTCATTGATATTTCCTTGTTTGTGATTTTATGTTACTTTCAAAACATTTAGACTCACATAGATTGGGATATGATAACTAAAATATATAGTTTTTGCTTTTAAAATATATACTTTTTATTTCTTAATGAAATTTAATCTTCTGCATTGCCGTTTATCCCCGTCACGGAGTTTCAAAATTGTGATGGCATGCCGTTTCCTAGCATCCCTTGTGGTGAATCCCAGATTGTTACCAATACGGTGATGTCAAAATCAGATGTCCTCATTTTCTAGAGAGAGCCACCTATTTTCAACGCATTTTTCTAAATTTTGAAAAATTGCAGCAAGGAAATTGTTCGTGAAAATTATTACATTTTTTACCTTTATTTGCTAAAAATAAAAAAGTAAAAATACATTCTCATTGGGTATTTGTAATATTTTTTTAAATCTGTTCTATTATAAAGGTTCTGTAATCTCATCACCATACCTTAACCTGATATTTCGATTTAGGTGTTAATTAGAAAATGATTTCAGGTTAATTATCATCTTCAATTTATGGCAAGAGATGGAAGTACCAAACAGTGTCCCAAACAGAAAAAAAAAAATAATAATAATTAATTAATTAAAAAATAATAATAATGATACGCTGCGATCTAGCTACTGACGGCTTACGTAGTAATAATAATGATAATAAAAAATTCGAATATCGGGTCTCGAAGTGTATCAGGAGAGGGGAAAACGGTCTTTCATTCAAAACTGTAAAACTCTGTGATCCGCCATGTGCCCACAAAGTGACCAACAAACCTCTAATTTTGTTTTTCGTCACATTCTCGTCATACATTCAGTTTAGGATATTGTGAACACACTGAAAGATTTTCTTTTATCAATTCACGTCTTTCCTATTAATTATATGCAAAAAAATAGCACATTGGCAACTGCAGGATCGAACCCATGATCTTCGTGTTTATAGGATAACGTTTCAACCATCTCAACCAATAAACCCACGAGAAAACTTTTCACATTTACGTTTCTATTTCCAGAATCGATCCTCTCAGAAATTTTCATATTTTAATTAATTTAAAAAAAAAAAAAAAAAAAAAAAAAAAAAAAAAAAAAAAGCTAATCAAAAATTCGGAAATCGGGCATCGAGGTGCATCAGGAGAAGTCAAAACAGACCTCCATGCAAAAACTCTGTAGCTCTGCAGTTAACCGTTTGTCTACAAAGCGACTGGCATTCTCACACATGTTCTTTTATTACATATATCTTTATATATATATTTCTTTTGTGCGTGTGTATGTCACTGAACTCCTCCTAAACGGCTGGACTGAGTTTAATGAAATTTTTTGTGTGTCTTCAGGTGGATTCGAGAATGGTTTAGATTTACAAATGAAAGTTGTAACTTAATTAGTTCTTTCTTAATTAATTTTTAACCAACTCTTTCAACAACTTTTCCACCTAGATGGCGTAAGTTGTCTTAAACACGATGTCAGAATTTATTTAATGTTGAAATGAAAAATGAATTTTTAACCGTATCTTACGAAGTGTTTAAAATAGTTAATATTTTAGAATCGTAAACACGATGTCAGAATTTATTTAATGTTGAAATGAAAAATGAATTTTTAACTGTAAGTGTTTAAAATATTTTTTCAACGTTAATATTGTTAAAATGTTAAAATTAGTTAAAATGGTATATTCTTTAAAAAAATTCGTCAATATCCGACGGAGTTATTTTATGTTAAAATGAAAAATTAATTTTTAGGCCATTATTATTTGTGCAGATGGAAAATGTACTAAAAGTTTTCCGAAAAATTTCACGATCACAAATGTTGACGGATATCCAATATATCGTCGAAGAAATCCCGATAATGGCGGACAATCTTATCATCTATGGCGGTCATCTATGTCAACAACATAGATATTGACAATGATAACCGTTGGGTGGTCCCATATTCGCCTCTGCTGCGCAAAACATTCAATGCTCATATTAATAGCTAGAAATTAAAACTTCTTCACACACCATAAATTTTAAATCAGCACAACCGGTTTCGAAAGGACGTAGCCTTTCTTCATCAGGTGCAAACACGTGCAACTGCCTTGGAGGCAAAAGCAAGACTGAAAGCAGGACAAAATCCAGAGGGGGAGGAGCAACACAAACAACCAATAGGAAGCAACATGCAGGACAGGACCAATCAGAGAGGAACACACGTACACACACACCACAAAATGAGGAGGGAGGAAAGGAGTAAACAATTATTTTTTTTTTCAATGATATTAAACTAATAAGTAAATTTAATAAAATTTATCCATTAATTATTATTATTTTTATTTAAATTAGAATTATTTTATTATAACTAATATGATGTTATAAACATAATGAAGGAAATTATTTAATTGAATTAAACAAATTTTTCCAGGCTGTAGACAGCAAAGTGGAATCTGGATTTTGTCCTGCTTTCAGTCTTGCTTTTGCCTCCAAGGCAGTTGCACGTGTTTGCACCTGATGAAGAAAGACTACGTCCTTTCGAAACCGGTTGTGTTGATTTAAAATTTATGGTGTGTGAAGAAGTTTGAATTTCTTGCTATTGTCTGTACGCCAGTTTTTTTAATTTATTTTTGGTGCTCATATTAATGTTCAGTTCTGCAGTTCAGTGAAGAGCATCAAATACATTTGCAAGTATGTGAATAAAGGCAGGAATACGGCTGTATTTCGAGTTGAAAATACCAATGTGAATGCTCCTCCGGTGAATAACAACGATGAAATAACACTTTACCAAATTGGCCGGTACGTCAGCTCCAATGAAGCTGTTTGGCGTATCTTTGGTTTCCCAATTCATGAACGGGATCCAGCAGTTCTTCATTTAGCCGTCCATCTTGAAAATGGCCAGCGCGTATATTTCACGAGCGAGACAGCGATTGATCGTGCTATAAATCCACCAAAAACTACACTCACCGAATTTTTTGAATTGTGTAATCGTGCGGATGCTTTTGGTGCTTTTGCACGGACATTACTCTATTCAGAAGTACCACGCTATTTCACATGGACTCCAACAAAAAAATGGATGCCCCGCAAGCAAGGCACGCCGATTGATGCATGTCCCGGTTTATTCAAATCAAACACCTTGGGACGAGTATTTACAGTCAATCCAGCGCAGACTGAGTGCTTTTATCTTCGACTGTTATTGGTTAATGTCATCGGCCCTTTGTCATTTCAAGATTTACGTAAAGTGAATGGACAACAGTATCCAACGTATAAAGATGCATGCCTTGCACTCGGCTTGCTGGAAGACGACAATCAGTGGGAGTGTATGCTTGCTGAAGTAGGACTGAACTGTACAGCAAAACAAATTCGTCTACTATTCGCTATAGTGTTGACTACATGTTTCCCGGCTCGAGCAGAGACATTACGGGATAATCACAAAGATTCAATGACTGATGATATATTGCATCAACATCGTTCACGGTGCAACGATCTAACGAGAGTATTCAGTGACGCTATGTACAATGAAGCATTGATTGCTATTGAAGATCTTTGCATTACCATTGCCAACTTACCACTCAGTCATTTCGGTATGCATTCAACAAATCGAAATGCATCTGATTTAATAAGCACTGAATTGAATCGTGAACTACAATACAATACTGTAGAAATGGCAGAGATTGTTGCTCGCAATGTCCCACTAATGAATGAAGAACAAAGAACCATTTACGACCGCATCATGCTTGCAGTTTTGGCATGACAAGGTGGATTCTTTTTTTTTGGGGGGGGTGCACCAGGTGGAACTGGCAAAACATTCCTTATTTCGCTAATTTTCGCCGAAATACGATCAAATAATGGCATCGCATTGGCTGTTGCATCATCTGGCATTGCGGCAACTTTATTGGATGGAGGCAGAACAGCTCATTCATTATTTAAACTGCCACTAAATATTCAAAATAACCCAGACGCAGTGTGCAACATAAAAAAACAATCGTCCATGGCCACAGTGCTGAAATAGTGTAAAATTCTTATCTGGGATGAATGCACTATGGCACACAAACATTCGATTGAGGCGTCGAACAGGACATTGAAAAATATAAAAAACAACGACAAACTATTTGGGGGCACTCTGTTACTCTTTTCAGGTGATTTCAGACAACCACTTCCCGTTATTCCGCGTTCAACATACGCTGATGAGATCAACGCGTGCTTAAAATCATCGTCATTGTGGCGTAATGTTGAAAAAGTACAACTGAAAGTAAATTTGTGCGTTCAAAAGCTTCAAGATCCATTCGCTGAAACATTCTCAAAACAATTGTTAGATATCGGCGATGGAAAAGTTACTACAGATGAAACTGGATGCATAAAATTACCGACCGATTTCTGCACAATCATTGATTCTCAAGATGCTCTTATTGACCAGATATTTACCGATATACACAGACGATACACAAATCATGAGTGGCTGGCAGAAAGAGCAATTTTAGCAGCAAAAAATGTGGACGTCAACGAATTGAATCTCAAGATACAACATTTGTTACCAGGAGACTTGGTGTCATACAAATCTAACGATACAGTTTGCGATGCCACCGAAGCTGTAAATTATCCAACAAAGTTTTTAAACTCATTGGATTTACCAGGCATGCCACCGCATATTTTACAACTGAAGGTTGGATCTCCGGTTATTTTGCTTCGTAATTTGAACCCACAACGGTTGTGCAACGGCACGCGATTAGTCATAGAAAAATTAATGAAAAATGTTATCGAAGTCATCATTTTAAATGACAAATTCCGGGGTGAAAATATATTACTACTGCGAATCCCTATTATACCCACAGATGTGCCAATTCAATTTAAACGCCCTCAATTTCCAAATAGATTGGCATTTGCAATGACTATCAATAAGTCTCAGGGCCAAACGATGTCTGTCTGTGGCTTAGATTTGAGCACATCATGTTTTTACACGGACAATTATACGTGGCTCTCGAGTGGGCAAACCATCCAGTTTGTTTGTATTGGCGAAAGATGGGATAACAAAAATATTGCACACTCTGTTGCATTAAGGGATTGATATTGTTTTTTAGCAATATTGTTATAAGTAGCGATATGTATATAATTTTAAAGAAACAATTTTAATAAATTAAAAAGATAAATGATTGGTGTTTTGTTATTTTTATATTCTTTCACCGTTCACAGCGCTCCATACATCTTCCACTTATATACCACATCCTTACACACTTACAATAGGTTAGTTATTTTTTTCTAGCAAAATATTCTCTAGAAATAATTTATATGACAAAACAACGTTTGTCGGGTCAGCTAGTATATATATAAGAAATCGGAAACATTTAATGCACTTATGTGTGTGCGCTCCTCCTTCCTAATAAACAGAAAAGTGTGTCTTCTTTTATTATTCAACCTTCCTTTGCGATCTCAGTAGAATGATGGGATGAGATTTTCATTCACTATTTATAATACCCGTAGTATTATTTTAGATGATGCTTTCAAAAAAGTACCAAAAAGAATTACAATCTATATTTCATACCCGAAATATTGTTTTTACCTTTTCTTTACATACCAGATGACAAGACCATCTTAATTAATATTGGAAAGCTGCTTATTTATTTTTAAATATCAGCAAAAAGTAATATTTTGTAAGAAAAAATTAACATGTTTTTGGCTATTTTCTTGGAAACAGTACCACCTTTAAGCTGTATCTATAATTAAACTTTCTAACGAAGTTTAAATTTTTTATTATTATAGTTATCATTATTGATCTTTATTAAAAAATATTAGTTTCTTTAAGACTGATAATAGATACACAACGGGGGCAAAAAAAAAAAAAAAAAAATAGCCGCACTGCAGAAAAATTTACTTATACCTTTTTTACTTGGAATAACTTCAAAACTAATAATTGAAACAAATAAAACTGTTATGTTTGCATACTACCAACGAGATTAAATGATACCTATGTACATTTTCGACTTATAGTAATTCGCTTCATTACACTCTACGAAGTACTTAAAAAAAATCTATATAAAACTTCCTTTTTAAGCGTAATATAATAAACCTTTGTAGTCTATTATGATTTCTTATATGAAATACACAACTTACATTTTAAAATACTATATAAAACTACTTATTTGTTAGATCTAAACAATTACTTAATGAAAATATGTATTCTACATTACTGCTTTAATGTAGAATGGCTTAGTATTATACAGTGTTTTAATATAAATTTCAGAAATTTCACTGAGCCAAATACCATAAATATTTTTTTCTAGTTCTTGCAAAATGGTAGGCTGCAAATTTCGAATCCTTCCCCGTCTCCGCACGCCTCTTTATACACTAAATATATTCGAGTGGATTGAGATTAGGAATATTCGCAGGTCTGTAAAGAAGAAATTCTACGATATTTTTTGTGGGATTCAACTTAAAGTAAAAAAAGATATGATTACTTACAGAATTATAGGTGAACATGGGAATGAATAGGTAATTTAACAATTTTAATCGAATAAACGTACTACAGACGCCCTGTAGCAAGGTGCTTTATCTTCTTGAAATGCTGTTTGCGGAAAAGTCTTAGATAGCTTCAAAAATTCGGGGAGGCGCCACTTTTATAATGACAGTGTTTTATTTCGAGTTAATTGATCCCTTGAGCATGAAAATTTGCTCGACTCCTTGAAAAATCATGCAAGGAGTCGAACCGTAATACTTTTACGTATCATAATGTACGGTGAATGTATCACAGTCTTAAGAGAGCAAGTTTCATTAAATCGGTCACATTTTCGCCGTCCTACAAGCTTTTATCATCAGCTCAAAATAAATTAAACTTGGCTTATCAGAAAAAGACATTTCAGCCCAATAATTAACTGATATATTTTTTAATTTTTTGCTCATCTGAAGACTTGTTACTTTTAACTCTTATCTTTAATAATGTTTTTTTTCTGCAGATCTTCTGGTTTTTAACCTGCTTTCTTTAATTGTTGCTGCACCGTTTTCGAAGAAATTAGTTTGCTTTTTTTTTTTTTTTTTTTTTCAGATTTTCTAAGTTTTAAACGTGATACAAATCGAGTTTTTAAAGATTTACTTTTTAACTTGTGGTCATCTCGCTTGGATGAGCAACGTGGCCGCCTAAAACAAAATTAGCGACCAAAAAGTTTTATATCTTGCTAAAAACCGTTTTACCAATATTTTGGTAGCATTTAATTATTTTGCAATTTCACGTATTAAAATGTGTTTTGATTTTCATTCTAAAATTTAATACTTTTTGTGACATCGTTAATGGCTTTATCCTTGCCATTTTTGAAATGCTTTCTAAAATTACAATTTTCCTCACAATTGCATTTTGTTTTTAACGCTGGGCTCAGTCTTAAACTGTATGTGGAGGACGATGTAATAAAATCTGCGAATCGAAAATTTACTTTTTAAACGATAAAATTGACGTTTGCAGAAAGAGAAAAAGAAAATATCTAAGTGCGTTTTTTTTTTTTTTTTTTTTTTTTTTTTGTCCCTAGTGTATAACTTCATAGTCACCTGTCGTATAACTTCATAGATAATATTTTATTTTATAATGAACCATCATTAAATCAAATACTTATCTTTATCCATTTAGTATTTTAAAAAATTAAAAAAAATTAATTTTTTATTCTGTTATAATGCTATTCAAATTGCATATTTGTCAAACTAACATATTTAATAATTTTTTAAAAGCATGTATGGCATTCGTTATTGTTAAAAATGAAGTTCAAACCATTTCAATATATGCAAAAAAAAATTTACCTTTAACGTTTAAGTTAATTAATAAATGTTTAAAACAAGGAATTACATAGCTAGTTTCATTAATTAGAATTCCTCTTTTCAACTATTTAATCTAATAAATTCGAGATGTATTAAATTAGTTCTTCAAATTTCTAAGGCTTTTAAAGCTTTCAGTATATTAAATTTTTCTCTTTATTTTTAATTAAAAGTTTTATTTTGTAATTTGAAAAAAAAAAAAAAAAAGATGTAATGTAGGTTCATTAAACCCTCTAACTATTTTAATTAAAAATTTTGAAAGGTTTGTATTAAAAAAAAATTAATTACAACATTTATTGATTCAATATTAGTGTTTTCTTCAACAAATCTTAAGTAATGAGCATCATATTTTGAAATGCAGATGCTGTTAAGAAATATAAAAATTCATTTTCTATTAAACATTTTAGAATCCTTCGAAAAAGATTTTATTATTTAGCAGTTTTTTAATTAATTCTGAAAAGAAAAATACAGCTAAAAATGAATTCATGCAAATATTTCATGGAATTTAATTATAATGAATTACTATAATATTCCTTAAGTATTCAAACGGTGAAAATAACGCAGGCTGTGCAGAGGGGGACAACACGAGACGTTTAAACACTAGAGCTCATGTCTTTGCGTATTGGGGCTATAGTTGACAATTTAGCACCTTTTGGCTACAGAAAATTTTTATAAGATTTTTTTATTTTACTTTATCAGTGAAAACCGTTACAGTTCACTGATTAAATAAAATAAATATCCCTAATAAATTTTTCCGGTAGCCAAAAGATGCTAAGTCGGTAACTATAATTGGAGCATTATTTTTCGAGATTGCATACTGCGATTACAGCGTACAGCCCGATATCGTTGAAACTTGTTTTACTAACGCAACTTCGAGTCTTATTTTTATTATTTTTTGCTCTCGTGGAAAATATCTCGGTCCTATAAATTTGTAGTTATTAGAAGAGCATTATTATATGACCTCCATGGCGAAATTTAAATTTTTCCGCCGAAGTAGTTCATAGGTTTTACGCCAGTATCGCTACTTGAACAATTGCTATAGTCATTTTAATTTAACATCAAAATTTAAGTCTCTAAGGGAATTCGATACTAAAGTTGTACCTAGTTCTTTACGAAACCTTCATAAATACTACATATATACATCTATGTATATTATATACATAAGTATATACATATATATATATATATATATATATATTAATAAAATCAGAGTTTTGTCGGTAAATTTGTCAGAATCGAAAAATTTTGCGATATCTTCACATTTTACACACCATGAAAGCCGAAAATGACTTCAGAAAATTTTGCCTGTGTGTGTGTGTCATCGTGTCTGTATGTCGCTTTTCTTGTCCGGGCATCACTTGAGAACGGCTGGGCGGAATTCAATGGTGCTTGGCAGAAACTTAGATCTTTATTCTACTTAAAATTATATCTATCAGCTTTTCAGAAATCCCCCCGTTCCCCCTGGGGGGCAAAAGACAAAAATACGTTTGTCCGGGCATCACTTGAGAACGGCTGGACTGAATTCAACAGCGCTTGGCTGAAACTTAGATCTTTACCCAACTTAAAATTATATCGATCAGCTTTTCAGAAATCCCCCCCCGTTCCCCCCTGGTGGGCAAAAGACAAAAACACGTTTGTCCAGGCATCACTTGAGAACGGCTGGACTGAATTCAACAGCGCTTGGCTGAAACTTAGATCTTTACCCAACTTAAAAATATATATATCAACTTTTCAGAAATCCCCCCGTTCCCCCTGGGGGACAAAAGACAAAAACACGTTTGTCCGGGCATCACATAAGAACGGCTAGACTGAATTTAACAGCGCTTGGCAGAAACGTGTATCTTTATTCAACTTAAAATTACATCTATTAACATTTCAGAAGTTCCCCGCCCCGTTCCCCTCTGGGAGGAAAAAGACAAAAACACATTTTCCTGGGTATCACTTGAGAACGGCTGGACGGAATTCAACAGCGCTTGGCAGAAACTTAGGTCTTTACTCAACTTAAAATTATATCTATCAACTTTCCGAAATCCCCCCCCCCCTGTTCCCCTTTGCGTGAGAAAAGGCAAAAACACGTCTGTAAGCATAACTCGGCTCCATAATTACTTCACAATAAAGAAATTCCACACGGGCAGACTAGATATGAGTACAAATAAAACATTATCTCCGATTTAGGAATTTTCGATTTTTAAAGGAAGGAAGTGAGAAAATCGATTTTTGGCGGGAAATTTTGAAAATTCCTGATTTGTGTCGAACTCTACCAAAAATGGAATAAAGATGTTGGAATTGTTAGGATATTTCCTAAAACACATTTTTGATTTTTTGAGATCAGCTACTTTTTTTTCTTTGGGGGGGGGGGGGGGGGGGGGGGGGGTACAAAGTGCAAATTCGAGAAACTCTTTTTAGCGCTAAATTTGTCCTGGAAAATTTATGAGAGCTGCGGTCACGAAGTTTGGTGCTTCGGTTTTTTATATGCAACCGGCACCTAAAGAAACGGGATTTATCGAAATAGCTCCTTCCACCCCAGCGGGACAGGAAGCAAAAAACTTTTGTAAACATAACTCCGCCCCAAATTACATCACGGTGAAGAAATTGCACATGATGAGACTAGACTTGAGCATAAATAAAACATTATTTACGATTTAAGAATTCTTGATTCTTAAAGGAGGGGGGAAATTCGTTTTTAAGGGGGAAATTTAAGAAATTCCGGATTTTTCAGTAGAGCTCTACTAAAGATACTACAAAGGTATTGAAAATAGCCACGTGTCTTCTTTAGAATATTTTCAAAAACACATTTTCGTTTTTTTGTGATTTTCGATTTTTTTTTTTTTTTTTTTTTTTTTTTTTTTTTGAGGTGGGGAGAGTTGCAATTTCAAGACCTCCCCACTTTAGCGCTAAATTTATCTTGGGAAAGTTATGGGATCTGCGGTCACAAAATTTGGTGCGCAAATTGTTTATATGTATCTGACACTTATTGTAACGAGATTTTACGAAATTCACCCTCTTATCCTCTTGGGGTCGGGGGGGGGGGCAATAAACACGCATAAAAACACGTTATTCTGTTTTAATTCGCTTTACATTATCTTAGAATGACGCGTTTTGGTGTGTGGATGTTGATTAGGTGTACGCATTGTGTACTTTAGTGAGATTTCGCAAAACTTCTAACTTAGCCGTTAGGGAAGTTGAAGTAAGAAGCTGGTAAGTTGCTGCCTAAGGCAGTGTGGACGCGGAATCCTCACGTTGCGAGCGGGAAAAACCACTACGGAATACAGAGGAAACATTAACTTAGTTTATTAATAATGTAATGGAATTTTGACAAGTCATTTAAGTATAGTGCTCAGCGAAGAGGGCAAAGCCTGCTAGTATATATATATATATATATATATATATATACGTATAAATTACATATATTTACTATACATACGTGGATTTAAAAAACTTATCGGTAAAAGCGAGTCGTTTTTCACAGAAAAGATCAAATTTCTTACTTTTAATTGAGCCTATTGCACATAATCTAGGTTCAATTTCTAGTTTGATTAATGCTCTTGCTTGAAGTAATTCGGAGTTACTCAGACAAAATCTCCTCTATCTAATCTAATTAGTCTTAATTGCCGTAAAGAAGCATCCCAAACCATAAATAATTTACAAGATGTATTCTGAATTAGTCAAAAACTATTTAGTGATTAAAGCACTGCAATGTTATGCTAAGGACCCTAGTTCGATTCCTGGTTAGGTAGATTCCAATTTTTGTTGAAAATATTGTGGCTTTTTTCTCCAAGTTTGTTGTTTATTCAAGTCCTCATAATACAGAGTTGTCACGTTCCTTAATTTCTTCCAGAGCATTTTTAGCCTCGACTTTATTTCACACCACTTAATTTATACAATAATTTTCTGTAATATATAACTACAATAAAATAAGAAAAAAATATTTGTATAGAAAAATATAGTATGATAAAAAGGTGTGGCTTAAAATTGTCCAGAATAAATTAAGGAGCATGGTGACTGAGTTATTAGCAGTAAAAAACCTATTTAATCATATTATAATTAAACATGTAAATCACTGGCAGTATGGTACGCAATATTCATAATACATAGTTAAAATTAATAAAAAGAGATAAAAAAATGTTTTAGTAATTCATTTTATTCAATATTTTTTATTCAAAAATAAACTTGCTTCATTTTGCTACATTGCAACTTAAATCTATCAGTATACTTTATTAATTAAAATATTGCATCTAGCACCGTCATTTAATATTATCGTTATTAGGTATTTCTACCTGGGGGAATTTCTCAAGCTTCGAGACGGAAGATTAAGATCTTCCATTGGGAAATAGAAATTCCAGAGAATTAATCATGATTAAATCTAAAGTTTTCCTGAGGATTAGAATGAACATGTTAGTATTCCTAAATTCATTATTGATTTATTATCTCAAAAAAAAATTCATCTTTTCTGTAAATTTAAAAGAATCGGCATTGTACATTGCATTTTCTCTAGAGAATAAAAATTATTGGAAAATTTATTCTTAGATTTTTGGTACAAGCACATTTCATGTCTGTTTCGCCTTCTTATACTGAATTAATCCTCACATGTGAAACATAATTTTCTCTCAGAACATTTCTTTTTTTTTTTAATAATTTTCTGTTATCTAATTTTCTTTTTTGTTCTATAGCGAGAAGCTAAGAATATTTATAAAAAGAAACTTTCAGTAAATATATATATATGTATATTATATATATATATATACATTGTTTAAAATATTTTAAAATCATCACGTCTCATATATAATTATATTAAATTTTAATCATATCAAAAACCGAGATAATATGCACTAAAAATATACAATTTAAAACATTAAAATACACAAAACATAAATTTAAACGTATCGAGCATTTTACATGCTCCTCATCAGTTAAACATCAAAAAGTAATTCGTTGAACAGAATAAGAGAACTTCTTTAACAGTTTACAGTGTATTCAGTTAGCACAGTACAGTGTATTCCCCGCTTAATGAGGCTTGCGCAGTTCCCACTAAATACACTGTACTCTGTTAAAGAAGTTCTTTAGCTCTACTCAACGAATTACTTTTTGATGTTTTACTGGTGAGGAGCCTGTAAAAACTTATGTTTTGTGTATTTTAATGTTTTAAACTGTATATTTTTAGTGTATATTGTCTCGGTTTTTGATGTGATTAAAATTTAATATACATTGTTACTGCTTATAAAATGCCTAAATCGATAATAAAACCGAATACCATGCATTCTCTTGATTTATAAGAAAAAAAAGTTTTTCAAAATATTCCATATCATATTTTATAAGCTTTTGTTTTCAAAGCAAGCTATATAGTAATATAAACGTGACACCTAAATAACGAAGAAAGCTTTCATTTTCGTCATTGAAAATATTATCCCGGGATTAAAACTGGTGTTACAATAAAATTCTGTCTTCTAAAGATAAAATTTTAATGACTATCACTGTGCAATGCGGCATTGTGTCAAAATTTTTTTCTGAACATGATGGTTTCCATATTTTCTTGAAAAATTTTTGACGTTATACATTTTTTTTTTTTTTTTTTTTGTCTTAAAATATTTTTTTATTTTTTTTGTTATTAACTTCACAACAACTAATTCTTTTGTCTTTATTTAAAAAATATTTAAATTTATTTTTAAAAAGGTATGCGCATTATACTGACTAGAATACTGAGCTTGGAAGTCTTGTTAATATTTGTTCCTGAGTTATATTGGTAACAAACTTACATACAGAAGGACATTTTGAGGATCCGTATAAATTTGTATGAGGCTACCACATATATTCATCGAGATATTACGATTTCTTTAAATAAAAAACTACCCCCTTTTTCTAATAATAACACCTGTGGTATAAGATCCAGTGCTAAGCTATTTTTTTTTTTTTTTTTTTTTTTTTGGTAACTTAGCATACTACATTAGACATAACAAACTGCAATCAAAATGTAAAAATTTTAAATACTTTACGAAATATGAGCATTTTTACTAAATCATTTTAACTACGCATGCGCAAGCTTTAGCAAAATCTGATTTGTATAACTTACTAGCCAAATGTATTGAGCTACTTATATGAAAGTTTCAAACAAATATCGTGTAAATTCAAAAAGTTATGAAAGATTAAATTAACATCATTTCAGTTCCTCATAAAATAAAAGCTAAACTATAAATGGTTTTACTCACATTTTTATTTTGATTTAATCAGTGCCGAATGATAAAATATTGTACGCTGATTATAAATAAATATTGATAAATATAAATCCCCTGTAATATCTGTAATATCTGTTTTTTTTTTTTTTTTTTTTTTTTTTTTTTGAGAACTAAATTCTGTATATTCTACCTCTCATAACTTTTTTAATTTATACAATATTTGTTTTGGGGTTTTCATATATGTTACCCAGTATTTTTTGCTATTAAATTATGCAACTGAAATTTTTTTGAAAGCTAGTTCATACGCAATTAAAAATTATTTTGTAAAAATGCTCATATCTTGTAACATATTTAACATTTTTACATTCTAATTACAGTACGCTTTGTCTAGTGTCGTATGCGAAATTTCATAAAAATGGCTTTGCACTAGGTCTAATACACAACGTGTTATAATTAAAAAAAGTGGAAATTTGTTTCGCAATTTAAAAAAAGAAACATTATATCTACATGAATATATCTGATATCCTCATAACAATTTATACAGATAAACATCATAATCACATACTACAGCCAAAACGCGTTTAAAATATTACTTTTAACAGAGTGATCCAAAACATTTTGATAGCTGTTTAATTTTTTACTGATCTCCTTTTCCTCTTCAGGACACAGCTTTTGCTGAAATATATGGGGTATAACATGTTCTTAACATTATCAAAGTTTCAGGATTCCAAAGAATTTTTTAAATATTTGAAAAAAGTCTAAATTCGAAAGTGTCTAAATACTTATTGGTAGCTAGTGTATGGAGATTGCAGATAATCAAGAATTTACTGTACTGGCAAAAACAGTAATTATCATAAAGAGTAATTTCATTGTGATATTAATGTGAAGTTCCTAAGGGGATTAAATACGTGTAGACATTATTCTTTCGCTGTAATAGCTTAATGAACTCCTCGCGAAACCAAGCACCTGACAGTACATAACAGATTAACGAACAGATGTCGTAATACTCGAAATTGTAGTTAACATTATTTTATGTTTGATTTAATTAAGCTGTGCAAACAGTAGTTGTGAGTCCCCCATGTCATTGAATTTTTAAAAATAACTATTCTACCAATAAAACAACTCTCTAATCAGGACTTTTAAAGTGAAAGAAGGTTTCTTTTTCTTTCAACTTTCCAAATTTAAGATCATACAGTACTGTGCATATTAATTGGGACAAACATATTTTTTAAGTAAATTGTTCCTTTCTCAAGGATTTTCTGCTTCAAACCGGTTTCAACTGCATTTTCTTACAACGTGCGACTGCCCTTGATTAATCTAAACCAGTTTGACCACGTGATCATGACATGTAAAAACATTTTCCCTTCAGTTGCTGTAAGAAGTGGTTGATTGTGTGAATTGTTTGCTTCTGACATGTATTTAAAAAATGAATATCACTCCCAGGAAAAGGACTAGAACTGTTACCCTTAGTCAGCATACTTCTATGACTGTGAGGGATATTGCTGCAGCAATTAGAGTTGGAAAATCTAGTGTTTCTAGGATTATTAATCTGCAAAAGAATTTTTGGAGTGTCTCCAAAATGGAATTGTAAATGTAGATGCAAACACAAGACTACAGCTCAAACAGACAAATTTCTTGTACGAAACAGTAAAATGCATCCTCACAAAACAAGTACAGATCTTCAGAGAGAATTATTAGCTACTGGTGTGAGCTTGGATTCATCGACAATTCGACGAAGTCTTATTGAATCTGGGAGATTTGCAAGAACACTAATCAAAAAACAGTTACAGTAGAGAGTCAAAAATCCGCACAGCTCGGGACCAGAGGTTGTGTGGATTTTAGGATTTGGCGGATTTTTGAGCCCATAAAAAATCATATTCAATTTGAATAATAAAAGCAGAATATTAATCAAACTAAACATATACCAGTGAATAATAACACAATTTTACTTGTATATTATGTCATAAGGTATATAAGAATAACACTGAACATTAAATAAATATTTATAATGAAAACAATAAATGAAAATTAAAACATATTCATCAAATCTATACAAAATCCGTTCACATGCAGTTTGTTTTAAGCTACACTTGAACATGCACACATATATCATTGAGATTTTTTTTTTTTTTTTTTTTTTTTTTTTTGTCTATTGCAAATAGTCTTCCATTCTTAATTTGTAACACAAATTTATTTTTCGAAGAATTTAACTGAATTCTTCCATACAACTACGCTTTCATCAGATAGCATTCCTTTTTAAAAAATAGTTTATTATTTTCCTTATTGATATCATCATCATAATAATCATAATTTTCTTTTGATTAATTTATTTACTGTAGATAATTTCCTTATCAGCAACTTTGTTCTTGCAGTTTTTCATATTTTTATTACTGTAATCATAAAATCCAAGCACAAAATCTGCATTCAAAATCTTTTACAAAAATTTAATTTGCAGTTTCGTAACTTAAATTTCATTGTTTGTATCTGAAAAGCTGTGCGGACTTCGGCGGATTTTAGGTCGGCAGATTTCTGGCTCTCTACTTTATTAACACCTGCAGGGAAGAGAAAACTTTTGGACTGGGCCAGGAAATATCAATCCTGGACTGCGCAAGATTGGAAGAAGGTTGTATTCAGCGGCAAAACGCATTTTATTGTGCAAGGGTTTCGACCAAGATTTGTCAGGCGAAGTGATTGAGAACCCATCAGGGAACAACATCTTATTCAAACAGTTAAGCACCCTGAGAAACAGATGTTTTAGGGTTATTTTCATTCTTGAGGATCTGGCAGCTTACTACCAATTGAAGTGATGATGAACTCTAAAAAATGCATTTCTATAATAGAAAGAAAAATTGTGCCTATGATGCAAACGTTCGCTGGTGGTGTTGGTATCTTTCAACAAGATCTTGCTCCATGCCATACTTTTAAGCTAACAAAGAACTTTTTTTAAGAACAGAAATTAACGGTTTTGGATTGGCCTGGTAATTCTCCTGATGTAAATCCCATCGAAAATTTGTGGAGCATTGTAAAGAGATGTGTGAGTAAAATGGACTGTTTAACAAAGAAAACGATGATTGAGAATGTTATAAAAGTTTGGTTTGGTGATGATGTCAAAAATTTATGTTCTAATTTAGTGAAATCCATGCCAAACAGTGTACAGGATCTCATTCAAGCTAGTGGAAGATATATTTCGTATTAGATTGCTGTACCGTACATGTATGTTAACCTATACCAATTAAACAACATTTGTGAAAGTTTTTGAGCTTGTCCCAATTAATTTGCAGAGTACTGTAGTTACATTATGATGTATATATTCATATAATTGTAAGATTGCAAGATTATCAAGCAAGATAATAAAATTCTCAATTGATATTATCAAGATAGCCGTATTAATATGTAAGTGGGTTTAAAATTGCACTATAGCTACACATTGGATAACTGGATACGGTTTGGGATTCACCTCTAAGTGTCGTTCAAGATAACTGAAAGATTATCAAAACTGCAAGCTTTCGTGATTGAATAATTATGAAATTCTAGATTAGTTTTTACCAATTTTTGTATTATTGCTCATATAGTATATAGCTAAATATATATATCACTAGAAGTGTAACTAACCATGAAATAATAGTTGTACATAGGTACATTCAAATATTTCATCGTATAATTTGAATATTTCTATTTTGATTTATTTGTTTTCGTGTTAATTTTAATTAATATGTATTCTAATAAGATTTCATTTTTTATCGTCTACAAACTAATGTAAATGCCCTTAAGCATATATCTTACTAGAATCCGCATCCCTCGTCGATGTAAGTAACCGACATCGAAATCACTCATTAAATGCTTTTTCAGTTTTCACTCTTGGCAGTCACTTGGTTACTATTTTTCCTCCTCCACTCGGGTAAGGAGTGTTTAAGATTTTTCGTTGTGCCATCCATCTTGATAACAGAAAGACAGAGAGGGAGAATGTTTCAACAGAAGCGGCAATAAACCAGTGAGTTAAACAATAAGATGTGCCAAGTGTGGCAAATCGAGCGAATCTGACCGTTTCACTCGTCACGTGACAGGCGAAAATCACCCTCAATCTTGGTTACGCGTGTGGATAAGAACTTTAGTATTGAATGGACGCTGTAGTAATATATATGCTTTGAGACACATACCGAGTGCATTTATCATAATGTAAATGCAATGTAAAAGTATATATGAAATTTAAATTGCATTATTTTAAATCTATGCAATATTGAAAATTTACATAAAATCGAAATATTATGTATAAGATAAAAATATGACATTATTTTTGCTGAATGAAAACTTCTACATTTTAAAAAATATGTGGAGTGATAAAAAAATATGTGAAGTGTTGAGTTTTAACGTCGCATTGTAATAGCTACGCTGTGGCAAATGGGTGACAGTGTGAGATTCACTCATGGAGACATGCCATCATAATTTTGATCCTCTGCGTAGTGGATAGCTGTTATTTAAGCGTACAAAAAGAAAGTTATTTTAACTCTCTAGCTTACTATATATATAATTGCGGACGCCAAATAAACTTAAAGCATACAAAAGAAGTTATTTTAAACTCCTAAGCTTTCTAAAAAACTAAATAATAATTTCTAACAACAAAATCTACTTGCTGCTTTTATTCCATTGAAAAATTTGAATACTGAGAAAAAGAAACTAGATGCACGCGCACGAGCATCATCTCAATAATCTTTTTTTTTTTTACAATAACAAAAATACATCACGTGAGTTAAAAATATAAAAATGAGAGAATAAAATAAAACATGGACAATATCTAACATCCTCCCACCTTTTGATTATATCTTATAATCAAAACTCTTCATTTTGATATCTCTAGAAGATTTCTTCTTCATAAAATCAGTCTGTCTGGCATTTTAATTAGTCTTCCAGATCTAGTCTTTCTAATTTCCCTGCAGGACTTATCCTCCAAAGGCTTTTTAATTTGTGCTTCCTTCACAGCTGGATTAGGAAACGTATTTTCAGCACCGTCACTAGATGATACTTCTAGAGGATAGATTCTTTGTATTGGTCGAAGTATCTCTGAATGAGATGTTTGTAACTTTACGAGTCGCACTTTTCCATCTTTGCCATGAATAAGCTCTATGATGCGTCCTAATGGCCAGTGCATCCTTTTTTTATTGTCCGCTCCCACCAATACAATGTCTCCTACAGAAACTGTCTGTTGGCTTCTTCTCACATTCGGTCGCTGAATAAGTAAACCCAAATACTCTGATCTAAATCGATTTCTTAAACTTTTCTGCAATGCTTGTCTGTATTTAAGCCTTCGTTTGAAAGAGTTTCCCTCGACTGCATCAATGTCTGGCACAATATATTCATGAATATCTTTCAAAAACATGGCAGGAGAAATTGGCTTAATAGATTCTTGCTCTGACATGTAAGTCAAAGGTCGAGAATTGATAATGCTTTCGCAATCAGCCAATACAGTAATCATTTCTTCATAATTCAAGCACGCTCGCCCAAGGACTCTTTTTAATAGATCTTTCATCAGTCTGATGAGCCTCTCCCACCATCCGCCCCACCACGCCGCAGTTGGCGGATTGAATTTCCATTCAATTGAATTGGTTGCTGCATCCTTTTGTATATGATTCCAGTTCAGTCGTTTCAAATAGTTGGCTGCACCAACAAAATTAGAGCCATTATCGCAATATATAATGGAACATCTTCCTCTACGAGATATAAATCTTCTTAAAGCCATCAAAAAAACCTCGGTAGATGCTGATGTAACAAGTTCAAAATGTACTGCCCGATAGATAGCACATGTGAACAAGATAACCCAACTCTTTTGATTGTCTTTCAGAAACAAAGGACCAGCCATATCAATACCAATGACCTGAAACACAGCTGCATCTTTCACTCGATTTTCTGGTAGAGAAATAGGCGAAGATTGCACGTTCTTAGAGTTGAATCTTTTACAAGTAGTACATTTAGATAAAACAGATGTCACAGTTCTTCTTCCATTCAAAATCCAATATTTTTCTCTAATCAAATTTAAAAGAATCTGAGGACCTGCGTGACAATTTTTCAGATGAAAATATGAAATTAGTCGTTTAACAACTTCATGATTAGATGGTAGAACGATAGGTGTGAGAAAATCCTTCTTGTCTTGTCTGTACAAAATCTTAGTTTTCACGCGTATTATATCTTCCTCATCTTTGAAAGTCTCAAGAGTTTTCAATTTCTCATAATCTTTAGAGGAAAAAGCTTCTTTCTGAATCATCCACGCTATTTTCATTTCTGCTTTGTGAAATTCCTGACTTGTCAATTCTCCTTTCACTTTATCCTTTGGATTACAAGTATTATGTTTAAAACGGAGAATCCATCCCATAAGGCGAACGATTTTCTCATAACATGAAAAATATTGATAGTACCAAGTATTCTGTGAATTTTCATCTACATTTATCAGTAATTTTGTTGATTTTAACTTTTCTCTTTCAACGTCTTCTTCATTTATATCCTGGCAGAGGAAATTCATATGTTTATTATACTCATATGGATTCTTAAGCCACGATGGACCCTCCCACCATTTGAGAGAGACAAGTTGTTTGGCTTTACAACCTCTAGAGGGTAGATCCGATGGGTTCATTTCACTGGGTATATATTTCCATAAAGAAGGATCAGTCAAACTCCTGATTTCTTGAACTCGGTTCCTGACGAAAACTGACCAGTTCTCTTCTCTGATTATCCATGCAAGAACTGTCGTGGAATCACTCCAAAAATATCTTTCCATATTTTCCCAACTGAATGCATCTGTTACCGATTTCGATAATCTAGCACCAATCAAAGCCGCTAAAAGCTCCATTCGAGGTATAGTTGGGCACTTTAAAGGACTGATGCGGGATTTGGCAGCCAGAAGGAATAATTTCACTTGATCAGCTTTTTCTATTCTCAAAAATACAACAGCAGCATAAGCCTGATTACTAGCATCACAAAATGTATGAAGAGTACATTTTTTTAAATTATCTGGAGTGACTTGAATGTATCGCGGAATCTCAATTTCTTCCAATATATTTAATTCACGAAACCATCCGATAAACTCGCTTTTTAGATCCCCGGTAATTTCTTCATCCCAGGTTAAACCAATTTTCCAGGTTTTCTGTAACATCATCTTGGGGCAAATCATGACTGGTGAAGTAAAACCAATTGGATCAAAAACTTTATGTGCCACTGATAACATAGTACGTTTTGTTATTTTCTCCAGATTTACATCTTTCGTCCAGGATACATTGACCTTTAAAATATCCGAAAATCTGTTCCAGTGTAATCCAAGTACAACAGCTTCTTTACCGTGTTCCGTGTCCTTTCTCTCTTCTGTATGTTCCCATCCTCTTAGGTCGAATCCGCCTTTAGACATTAGGTTTCTAGAGCAAGTAATAAATCTCTTTAACTCTTCCTCTGTACGGACACTCGTAACAACATTGTCAACATAGAAGCTTCTCAACAATCTTTGCTTAAGTTCTGGGTCATATTCTTCATCATTTTTAATATGGTATTCTATTACTGAAGCTAGCAAAAAAGGTGAACTCTTGACTCCAAAAACGACTCTAGCATGACGAAATATTCTCAGCTCACTTTGTTCTGGATTGCTCCACCAGAGGAAACGTAAAAAATCCCGATCTTCTTTCCGGATGCTTATTTGCAAAAACTCTTTTTTGATATCAGCTAAGACACCGAATTTATTTTCTCTAAATCGCAAAAGTATGTCAGGAATTAATTCAATGAGATTTGGACCGCAGTGTAGACATTGATTCAAAGATGGATGGTTTTGGATTCTTGCTGATGCGTCAAATACTGGACGAATTGGAGTAGTGCTATTCTCCTTTATAACTGGTCGATGAGGTAAGTAGTGTCCATAAAAGGACCTTTCACATTCAGGGACCTCTTCAATAATTTTGTCGCCAAGCCATCCTAAAAGTACTTCCTCATATTTTTCATAAATATTACTCGCAAGTAGTTTTTGTGTGACATTGGTTAACCTTTTCTTGGCTAAACACAAATTATCAGGTAAAGGTGGTTTATCTTCAGCCCATGGCAAGGATATTTCATAACGACCGTCTTTATTCCGTGTTACTGTCTGTAGAAAGTGCTCTTTTACTTGACGATCTACTTCCATCTTACATAGCTTTTCGATTGGATCACTTATTCCAAGTAAATCTAATCTCCATAAGTCAGAAATTTCTGCTTCTTTTACAAACATGGAAGTAACTGATAGAGCTAAATTTTCTTTAGATGAACTTTCTTGAGGAACTTTTCCCATTAATGTCCAGCCAAAAAGTGTTTCCATTGCAACTAGCCCAGAAGACAACACTTCTCTTCGACCTGTCAATAGTTTACCGATTATATCGGCTCCAATCAGTACTTGAATAGACTCATCTGCATCGCCAACATCTGTCAAAACAATGCCTTTCTCGGCCAATTCTTTCAGCCAAGAACCTTTTCCCACCGGCTTAACATTTTCACATATAATATTTTGATCTAAAACCTCAAAATTGCATCTGAATTTCCCTGTCAAATCTCTTAATCTTATTTTATAAAAGCTATGTTCATATTCTTTGGTTGAGACTCCGCCAAAAAGTGAATGTACAACCTTTTCTTTTTTAATGGCTGCATATTTCATTTCTTCTGCTAATTTCTTCAAAATATACGATCTTTGTGAACCAGTATCTAAAATTAGACGAATATCCTTTTCTTTATTATCAGAGACGACTTTTGCTTTGAGAGTTTGAAGAAATACCCTTGGATTTTTATTGAAATTTGCCATATTTACTTCACTTTCATTTGACTTTTCTTTCTCTTCTCGTTCATTTGTTTTGCCTTTATCAAGACTTTGGCACATCACGGTGGAATGTTTTCTATCACAGATAAAACACTTCAGGACAGCTTTACACTGTTTGGTAGTGTGACCTGACCCCAAACAGAGGAAACAGCACTTCTTATCCTTTAGAACATTCTGTTTCTCATTAAAACTCATCTTTCGTGCCGTAAAACAGTCTGAACTCATATGCTTTCCATTACAAAACACGCAATTTTTCTTTAGATCCTGTTTAAAAGAAGTCGTTAATAAAGTAGAGGCAGTGGGTATAGGCTTAACAACATCAGTATAAGTCCTTCTTTTTCTATAATTTCGGTCATCATTTTTCTTCGCCAGACCAAAACCTGCTACCGCCAAATTTATTCTTTCATCTCCTTCAACTTCACATTTGAGAAATTGCATCAAATTGTCCAACCGTTCTTTCGCATCAGAACTAGTAGAAACAATGTTACTTCTATTCCAAGCTTTCAAAAATTCAGCTGGAAAACAGGATTCTACGATAGGATATAATATAGAAGCGCATTTATCAGTAGTGACACCCAACGTTTCAAGAGCCCTTAAATATGATTCAAGTTTATCGTACAATGAAGTAAGAGAAAAGTTTTCTTTTGTATGAGCAACTATAATTAATTTTAATAATTCTCTAACGTACACTTCAACTAGAAGATCATCTCTTCCATAACGAGCTTTTAGACTCTCTATAACTTTGGCATAGTTGGCGCCAGTTGGCGGAAAACTGTCTACGACTTCTCGTGCTCTGGAACCAGCGACCGTTGCTTGAATGAGGTACTGGAATTTGTTTTCTGGAGGAATATCGTTATCTTTATCTATCTGCTCAAACTGACTCCAGAATGGTAGCCATTCTTTTAAATCCCCATCAAATTGTCGGAATTGTAACTTGGGTAAGGAAATTTTTCTTCTAGATGAATTATTTTCATTAACAGT
Organism: Salticus scenicus; assembly: GCA_963930645.1. Classification (NCBI taxonomy): domain Eukaryota; kingdom Metazoa; phylum Arthropoda; class Arachnida; order Araneae; family Salticidae; genus Salticus; species Salticus scenicus. Next base: position 178,143,388 of record OZ005649.1, read on the forward strand.
TAAAATTGACTCCCCTTGAATGTAGGCCTGTGACTGTATTCTAGCCAATTCCAACTGTTGGTATAATTCCATCTTCTTTATCTCTAATTCTTGATTAAGCTTTTCTAATTCAATTTTTTCTTCTTGTTCAAGTTTAAGTTTTTGTTGCTGAAGATCTTTTTCTTGCTCGACTTTCAATTTTTCTTGCTCGACTTTCAATTTTTCTTTTTCTTGCCTCTCAACAACAGCCGTTGATAGAATTTCTTGCACAAAATTGGGATCATTTTTATATTCGTTGCTATTCAAAATAATTTCCTTCAAGGTAGCAATAGTACATTCAGGAGGAATTATTTCGCCAAGCTCTTCCGCTACAAACTTCAGATCGGCTTTTCTAAAACCTTTAATTGCTTGAAACATTGTTTTACTTCGTCCTGTCGCGTAGACGTCACAAAATGTTATTTAAGCGTACAAAAAGAAAGTTATTTTAACTCTCTAGCTTACTATATATATAATTGCGGACGCCAAATAAACTTAAAGCATACAAAAGAAGTTATTTTAAACTCCTAAGCTTTCTAAAAAACTAAATAATAATTTCTAACAACAAAATCTACTTGCTGCTTTTATTCCATTGAAAAATTTGAATACTGAGAAAAAGAAACTAGATGCACGCGCACGAGCATCATCTCAATAATCTTTTTTTTTTTTACAATAACAAAAATACATCACGTGAGTTAAAAATATAAAAATGAGAGAATAAAATAAAACATGGACAATATCTAACATCAGCTACTCCGCTTCAGTAACCCCCCAAAGGGATAGAAAATGCGAGACTGCTATAGTTAAATTTCTTGACATCAATGGGGAGACTACCAACTGCACTCGCTTATTGTTCCCCCACTTTAAAAAAGTACCAACTGCCCTCGGACATGCAAACGCCTCCTGCTACCTGAAACCTCAGTTATGAATTTAGATCCTTCCACTGAAAGTAATGAAATAGAAAACGAAAAATACAATGGAAAAACATGTAAAACTTGTGTTGTATCACGCACGTATGTACGCTTCGCGCACATGAAAACCAAAAAAAAAAAAATCACTGGACACCCCTATCTCGTTGTGCATGAATCTCAGAACGCATGTAATTCGTTTTCGCAGCAATCAGTATCACGCACGCATGTACGCTTCGCGCACGTGAAAAAAAAAAATTACTGGACACCTCTACCCCGCTATGCATGAATCTGAGAACGCATGTAACTCGTTTTCGCAGCAATCAGTATCGCGCTCATAAATCCCCCCCCCCCTCAAAAAAAAAAAGAATCAATGAATACCCTACCTTGATGTGTATGAATCGCAAAAGTTCACGAAATTACGATACATACGTAATATCCGTAAGTACAATTATTATAAACATTATAAAAATGGAAAACTATATTATAAACAGTAACTAATTATTAATTTCCTGTATTATTTATATTTGTATTAATGTAAATTTGGCGATCTTTGGCGATTATTCTCTGGTATGTGGATAAAAGATAAGTACCTTTTTATTAATTCCTCAATGTAAGATCCACTTTCTTGATAACAAAAAACTTCCAGCTTGGGCAGTTGGTATAATTCCACAAACAAACTTTTGGGTTCTTCCTATTCAGAGCGAAGGGCGGTAAGATAGAACTCGCAAGAGAGTAAATGATATGGGGTTAAGACTAGCGTAGGCAGTTGGTATATTTCGAGTGCAGTTGGATAACACCCCATCAGCGAACGAATGTTAATGCAATTTACAGTGCGTTAAGAAATTATAAGACCACAAGCGTATTGGTGCATTTCTGAAGAAGAGAGCATAATATGCAAATTTTTAGTTGCGTATTAAAAATTGATAAGAAAACGCATCCTATACTAATTCCAACTTTTAAAATTAAATTAAATTTCATTAAAACTTATTCATTTTTCTAAAAATTAAAGACAGTGACTGTTAATAAATTATAAGACCACCTGAGAAAATTAGCATTTTATACATGACGTCAAACTCAATATGAAGTGCATGCGTCAGTATTTCGTAAAAGCATTACCTAAGAAGCAAAGGCTTAGGTTTTGAATGTGTTATACACGATTAATTTGACGATGCCTCGAGGTAAAGAATTATCGGAGTGCGAAGTGAGAAAAATTTTATTTTATAAAGGTTCTGGTAAATCTGAAAGAGATATTGCGAGGATAATGAACCGTTCTAAAACTGCCATTCATAATGCCATAATTAGAAAAGATTATTCAAACAAAATAAAATGATCTGGTAGAAAAAATATTTTGACAGCACGTGGTAATAGACAAATTTTTCGACTGTCAACTAAAAAAGGTCTTTCAACTCGTGAAATTTCGAAACATTTCAGCAAGAAAACTTCACATGTAACAGTCTGGAAGAGTCTGAAATTAAATTTTAATACGAAATTTATGAAATTGAAGAAAAAACCAAAGTTATTGAAATGCCATCGAGAAGAAAGATTAAAATGGGTTAAAAATGTCATGTCAGGGAATGATGAGTGGAAACAAATTATATTTTCTGATGAAAAGAAATTTAACCTTGATGGTCCCGATGGTTACAAACACTATTGGCACGACTTGAGGAAGGAACCAAAAGAATGCTTCAGTCGACAAATGGGTGGAGGATCAGTAATGATTTGGGGAGCTTTCAGTTATGAGGGGTTGTGTGATTTACAGAGGATTTCGGGTCATATGAACTCTACACAATATCAGTCTATGCTATATGATCATATGATACCGTTTGGACCTTTATTAGGTGGTGCTAACTGGATGTTTCACCAGGACAGTGCTGCTTGTCATACATCTAAATCCACACAGGAGTGGTTTAAAAAAGAAAAAATTAATGTTTTGCCATGGCCAAGTCGAAGTCCAGACTTGAACCCCATGGAAAACCTATGGGGTATATTATCTCGCAAAGTTTATGTTAATAATAAACAATTTTCATCTGCCAATGAACTGGAAGTAGCCATTGTAAAAGAATGGTACAATATTTCTATAACTGAACTTAATCACCTGGTTACTTCAATGAAAAACTTCTTGGTTAAAAACTTCTTGAAAAACTTCCTGGTTACTTCAATGTGTTTGAAGTCATCGGGAAAAATGGAGGACCAATATCATATTAATTTTTTATACAATTTTGTTTTTTGACAAGTGGTCTTATATTTTCTTAACAGGTTATTTTTCACTTATTTCTAATATATATTTTAATTAAACGTGTATTGCATTATACCAAGTTATTGCAAACTAATTATAAAAAGTATAGAGCAATATGTTATTTTATGTATTTAAATTATGATTAGAATCTTTATTTTTCTTATAATTTACAAAATTAAAGTGGTCTTATAATTTCTTAACGGACTGTAGTTATGTCTTTTAAATATTTAGCGCTCAAAACGCAAAATTTAACTATTTTTTCGACTTTTCTATTGCGATTCAGCAACTGTAATTTTTTCCAAAAAATCACCGATTAGGTATTTTAACCCTTTACAGCGCACTACCCTTTAAAGTTGGAATTTCAACAAAAAAAGTTGTAGGCTATCTACTTAGGTCTAAAGGAGTACACAGGTACAATTTTGTAAAGATAGTACTTACCGTTTTGAATCTGAGGGTGTTCCATCAGCGGGAACACTGCGCCACTAGAGCTCTGAAAAATGCATGTAAGAGCATCGCAGTGAAGCGCGTAAATGAGTAGAAAATTTTGCATATGAATTAAAAAACACTGTATTATACCTGTGTAGTAGATTTAGCACTACCCATGGTGCATCACGGGGAGGCCTGCTACTCTACACCCCCCCCTACCCCCCCCTCCCCAAAAAAAAAAAAAAAAATCTTGGTTATGTGATTTTTTATGAAATAATTTGATATTTACAGTTAGTATACATATATACAAGTCCTATGTGCAAAAATATTTACAATTAGTCTATTTTTTAGCTTCATGAAATTTTTGGAAGCACGTCACACTCTTTTGGTAGAAGCACAAACCAACATTGCAGGTTTTGCACATGAAACTAGTTTTGTACAGTCTTTTTTTTTTTTTTTTTTTTTTTTTTTTAATAAACAACCAACCCTCCCTCGCAGAATCTGATAGCTTGACGTCATTCCCTCCAAACAGAGGAAAACAGAGCAAGTAAACACAGCTGTATTCTCTCATCATTGTTTTCGGTTGCATAATATGAAAAGCGCTAGAGTCGCAGTGTTCCAGGAGATGGAACACCTTATTTTATTCAACGATTCCTCATATGTTTCCTGAATAAAAAATTAAAATTAATATAGAATAAATAACTTAGAGTACAGCCAACGATATAACATAGAAATCTTTTTTCAAGCAATCTTTTTTATATCACAAAAAAATATATATACAAGATTTCTTGTAAATACGAGGATTTAAAATAACGCATCCCAGCTAAATATCATGGATTGCCTTGTGTAGTGACGTTATCTATGGATGAAAAGGAAAGTTCAAAGTAAAAAATAAACCAATTTTTATGCATTTGTAATTGAATTTAGCGGTTGGAGAAGCTAGCGAAGTTAGGTGTTCCATGTAGTGGAACACTGAACGGCAAAGGGTTAAGAGCTTAAGATTTCATAATAAATTTCCATTAAATTTTGGTTTAAAGTTTGAATAAATTAACAAAAGGTGCACAGTACAAAAATTGCAGTTATACAAATACAATTTTTTTGTTAAACTTTTTAAAATTAATTTTGTACCTAGAGTTAAAAAAGTTATTTGATAAATTTTATCTAATCAGTGTAATAAAATGTAAACTATAATAAAAAAAATTTTAAATTTTCAATATTAATGTGTAATCTGTACTAAATTTATACTTAAGTTTGAAATCATTTCTACCAATTTAAATTTTTATCTAAATTACCGGTTGTGAAATCGGTATTCTTTGAAAACACAAAATAACGCACTGATAAAGGATTGTCGTTTACCATTGTTTCATTTCCAAAGTATTATATACGTTCTTTTTTATTTAGTATGCAGCATAAATAAATGTCCGTACTGTTTTACTTTAAGCCACAATATTTAAAGCTTAAGTGAAACTTAAGTTTAGTTTAGGTATTTCACATTAAACTAAAAGTTATATAATTTGATCGTTAAATTTACTTTAAAAAATTTTTGACAAAATTGTAGTTATGAAAGTGTATTTATTTAAAGTAAACTTTCTTAAACTAGTTTGGCATGAAGAGTATTTAAAACGGTTTTCTTTAGTAAGTATTTATCAAAAGACCGTTTTGCATCAGGTTTCAAAGTGTCGCCAACAAGCGATAAATAGCCAAGAATCGGATATTTTCAATATTTTTTTTATGAACGATATATAGTGATTCCGCCGGAATTTTTATCCTAAACATGCATAACCCCATTAGGAGAGTATTCTGTAAATTTTTCAACATTTTTTGCGTATGCGCCTATGGAGACCTTCCTTGTAAGACTTCACCCCTATATTTTTCGTGCCCGTGGCATCACCGATGTGAAGCGTTCATGAAGCGTACCAAAAATTATAAACTTGTCCTATATCAACAATTTCTATTTTTCTGACAGGAAAAACTTAGAGAATTTATGACAGAAGAGGGTTAATTTATCTTTAAAAATATATAGACAGAAAATAATATTTTGTAAGAAAAAAAATGAAAAAATAAGAATAAAAATTAAAAAGTAGACAGGCACTTTAGCGGCAGTTTTCTTGAAATGCCATCCTTGAGGAGTTAAAATGTATCAACAATCAAGGAGTCTAAGAAAATTCAAGTTTTATAATTATTCTTAGTATTGATATTTGTTTGAAAAATGCAAGTTTCATGTGACTGATAATATTTCATATTATAATTAATTTTTATCAAATCAATGATATTAACATTCAATCATATTGTATTAAAGAACTAAATGCTAAAACTTGGCTTTCTATTCTATCATTATAAAACTGAAATCTAATTTTCAATCAAACATATTTATGAATGTTTTGAAAAGCATATAATGATTTTATATCATCTATGAATAAAAAATTGTCGTAGAATGCATTATTTTTTCAGGCATACAAATATAAAGACAAAACGCAGATAAATTCAGTACATGAAAAAAACTGTTATCTCTATGTTTAACCTAATTAAGAAGTATCTGATGCTATGAATTGCATAGCTCGTTTTAATAATTAGAAGTCCTCTTTTCAACTAATTAATTTAATAAATTCGAGATGTATTAAATTAGTTCTTCAAATTTCTAAAGCTTTTAAAACATTTGGTTTGCTAATTCCTTCTTTTTTTAATTAATTCTTTCATTTCCCAATTTGAAAAACACTTAATTAAATATAACGTAGGTTAATTAAAATTTCCAACATTTTCAATTAAAATTTTTGAAAAGTTTCAATAAAACTTTTTAATTACCACATTTAGTGATGCGGTTTTAGCGTTTTCTTCAATACATCTTAAGTAATTTGCATTACGATACGTCAGTGTTAACAAATATAAAAATCCATATTCTATTAAACTTTATATAATCCTTTTAAAATGAATTTACGATTTGACTGCTTTCAAGATGATTTTGAAAAGAAAATTACAATTCAAAAAGAATTTATACAAATAATATATCATAGAGTTTAATTATAACGAATTAGTTTAATAAAATTTAAATATTCAAACGGTAGAAGTAATACAGGGTGTTCAGAAAAGGAGAATGCGTGAAGTTTTAACACCACGTTTTAACCCTCCGCACATCTGGACATTATTTATAGAGATTCCGGATTGCGATTTCACTGTACAGCGCCGTATGTTGGAAAATGTTTTACTTACGCAAATTCGAATCCTGCTTATGTTACTTTTTGTTCTTGCGGACAACATTTCCGATTTTCTTAACAAATTTGAAGTTTTGCAAAAATTGCGTGAGTACTACATATGCATATACTACATGTAAAAATCTATACTAAATATATACGTATAAACTACACATTATATGCACTGTAAAAAATATGTCCTATTTTCTGCCAGAAATTCTCTGTAATTTGAGAAAACACGCGTAATTTACGAAAAAATTACGTTGTCAGAACGTATTTTCTCAAATTAAAGAGAATTTCTGGCAGCAAATAGGGCATATTTTTTACAGTGTACGCATGGATTCACTGTTAAAAATTGTGTCCTAAGTTGAACCAAAACAAGGTACTACAGTAGCTCAAGTCATGAGACGGTGAAACCTTTTACCATGATTTGGTACTAGGCTCTTCGACAACCTGGTACTACATTAATTATAATTATAATATAGGGGTGATCTTTTACCATGATTTAGTGCTGTTCCTCAACTAGAAATACCAAATCATGGTGGAAGGTTTCACCATCGTTACTGTAATACCAAGTTTTGGTTCAATCTAGCATATTGCAGCTACTGTAGTACCAAATTTAGGTTCAACCTTGAATTGAAATTTTTAACAGTCATCTGGAAAAAACTTAACCCAAGAATGAATAATTGTTTATAGAAGAAATTAAATTTCCCGCTTATAATTGAGTTTATACAGAAACGATTTCCGTAACTAACATCGTTAAAATACATTGTGGCTGTGGTAAAAAAAGTCCCATGTCATCCTTATAAATTATAATTCCCTTTAATAGTGATTTCTAAAACCCCTATTAGAACTCTAGAGCGTTTTTGTATATTATCAGGGTCACACTTATTTAAAAATCTTTGCAAATATAGACGAACACAAGAATCAAGTTTTAGAATGTATAATTTTGGTTTATGTCTCAATTCTATGAAATCTAACGAGAATTTCTCGCAACACAAAGGATTCGTAATATTCATAATATTGTTTTCCCATCTAGAACTATATAGACTAGAAATTCTCTATTATTTCGTCTATTCGGTTTATCTGTTTACCGTATACGCATAGCTCAAACATCTACATTTTTAGCTTAGGGAATCAGAAAATGACCACTTATTCGTTCTAGATGAAAGCGGTATATATATATTTTTCAGTGCATTGCGCGTGATCTAGGTTCGATTTCTAGCCTGATTATTTTTATTGTTGCTTGAAATAACTTTATGTTACAAGAAATTACTCATTAACAATCTGTTCTGTTGAAAGGTTAAGAAATCAAATCCCGCTTATGGATACTCATAATGGCTTAAAATTCATACTGAGCTATCGCTTCCGGTCTAATGAGCCATAATAATCATAAAAGGACATCCAAACCACAAGTAGGATACGTACAGTCGGTAACAAAAGTGTCCGAACACTAGCAAAAATTCCTATGTAAAAAAAAGTACACTTCATACGGTTTTATTAAATAAATCCTTGTCGAATCCTATTCTTAGTCAGTGTAATAACATGATTCGATAAGGATTTATTTAACAAAACCGTATGAAGTGCACATTTTTTGCATAGGAATTTTTGCTAGTGTTCGGATACTTTTGTTACCGACTGTAATGTTCATGCGTAATTAGGCGAAAATTCCTCAGTAATTTCTTTTATGAATTATTGATACGTTATGCTAAGGGCACAGGTTATATTCTTGATTAATATACATTCAGTTCTTGTTAAAATATATTAGCTGTTTTCTCCAAATGTACCGTTCTTTACGGTTAGAGAATATTTGCGGAAATGCCATGTGTAATAAAAAAAAAACAATTTATATAGTTTTATTTTTCTTTGAGTTGAAAATATTCAATTGTTATTAAAATTTTAGATGGTGAACTCATAAACTGTGTTAAAGTTCCACAAAGTTCTCGTACGATTAAATTGTTGAAATTGTAAGTTTGAAATGTTTTATGCATCTTTAAAAATAATTAAAGTCCATAATAACAGTTAACAACTAAGTTCATCAGATACTTATTAATTATGTAAATCACAAGCAGTTTTTCGTAATGCATTGTTAAAATTATACATTTTCGTAATGCACTGTTAAAATTAATAACAGGAGTAAAAAAAAACTGTTTTGATGATCGCTTTTGATTGCTTATTTAATTAGAAATAAACTTGTATCATTTCATTAAATTGTAACTCGATTATATGAATACATTTTATTAATTAAAATATTGCATCTAGCACAGTGACTCAATATTATCGATATTAGTCATTTTTAACCTAAGGGAATTTCTAAAGCTCCGATTAGAAATATTAAGGTTATCCATCGGGGAATAGTGTTTCTAGGCCATTAATCAAAACAGAAGCCCAAGTTTTCGGGGGATTTAGAATTCGCATTCTAGATATTCCTGAATTCATTATTGATTTAATACCACAAGAGAATTCGAGTTTTCTGTAAATTTAAAAGGCTAGACATAGTAAATTAAATTTTCCCATACCGAATAAAAATTTTTGAAAAATTATCCTATGATTCTAAGGACAAACATAGTTTAAGCATGCTTCACCGTCTTGTACTAAAATAAGGGAAATTAAATTTTCTAGCAGAACATTCGTTTTAATTTTAAAATATATCACTTTTTTTTTGTGTGTGTCCTATAACGGAAACTGAGAAGGTTACTAACTTTAAATTAAAATTTTTTGTAAATAATAAAATTTGTGAGCTGTTGGCGAATGCAGAAATTGAAAATAAAAACTGATTATATTGCAATTTCTTTTGTGATTTATTAGCAAATAAATTTTTTTAAATGATTTCATACCATATTTTAAAAACTTTTGTTTTAAAAGTATGCATCATAGTAATAAAAGTTTAGAAGATAAATAATTATGAAACATTTTTTTATTGTTAGAAATATAATTCTAGAATTATGTCTGGTGTCACAGTAAAATTCATTCTTCTATAAATAAAATTTCATTGACTTTTATACTGCTTGACAAATATTAAGGAACAGAAGCATTTTTAAAGGTAAATAATCATTTTTAAAAGTAAATATGGACCCTAAGCAAGAATACTCATAAAACTAAAATTATTAAAATAAAAAGATTTAATTTGTTGGCTTCTCATTACAATTGTATAGTTGCATGGTTCAAGCTTAGTAAAGCACTCTGGGAAGTATTAATAATTGCAGGAAATTATTATTTTATTTATGTGTCGGTGGTCCATATTACACATACGTTCGTGTAATATGGACCAAGTGGTCCATAGTGGTCCTTCCCGAAGTAGTCCTTCTCGAATAGTTGACACACTTAGAATTGTGAAACGAACTGTCCAGCATGTTCCCACATACACTTGTACATCTCTTGTGAATAGTAGAAATGAACGAAAAAAATAATAGTTAGTGGATGAAAAAAAGGGAGGTCCATAGGCTATATTCAGTGCGTAGTATACGAAGGAAGTGATAGCTTGATTATCCCTGCTTCTCTGGCCTATTCTATTGCCTTAAGATTTTGAGTGTGCGACATATGTACTTCGAGCATTAACAAAACCTCTCTGTTTTTATCATGGACCAGTGGTCCATATTACACAACAGAGCATGGTTCATATTACACGCATAAACAGAGCAACGTTGTTTCCAATCGTATATTGTTATGCAAATTGGCGCCCATGAAACACATGTCTTGATTGTTCAGAAAATAAGTACATTTGCTGCTATTAACGCTAAAATTATATTGCAATTACCTTACAGTAGAAAGTAATGCTTTCATTTTAACATACTTGTTACATCAATGATCATATAAACCGAAAACTCAATTTCATAATCGTCCAAATATAGGTCCGCATGTACAAGTCCCTTCCTGCTTTGGATAATAATAATATTCACTAAAGGCAATGAGATGGTTTCTCCATCTACTGCTGAACATATAAATTTCCTCATGGTCCGTATTACACGATGGTCTATATTACACGGTTCTCCCCCATATATGTAATAAAAGTGGAGTGTTATATTTGTCATGCACAATGGTACAGATTTCACCACATGGGTAATCAGAATAATAAAATAACAAATGCCATTCATCTTTGAAAATTTCTAGAGTGCTCAGAAAAAAAAAAAAAAAAAAAAAATCTTTCCAGGTAGAAGGATGGCAGATATCAGTCTCTTAGTAAAACATATCACCTCTTCTGACACTAGTGCACATTTGTATCTGTTATTCATGTTGTCTACAAAATTATTGACTTGTCCTTAAGGGATATTTTCCCTTTCTTCTCTCAAAGCGTATTTCAGCTCTTGCATGGTTCAAAGAAGATAAGTTCTTTCAGAAACTCGTCTAGTAAAAGCCTCCCTGGCATGCTGCATGGGATTAAACTCCGAAGAGTAAACCAACCATTCCATACATTAAATATTTTCCATTTTCAAGTACGCCTGATACTTTATCGGTCTTGTTGAAGCGTGCATTGTCGTCCATAAACAAAAAGTTTGAATTTATTACTCCCCTAAATAAATGAACATACAAACAGCAGCAAGATTATTGAAGCGCTAGCAATAATTCCTATTTAAAAGATGTGCATCTAATACTGTTTTGTTAAATAAATATTTGTCGAGTCATGATCGTAGTCTTTATGCTGTTTTTAAAAAAGTAAGTTGTTGATAAAAACTAGCGATCAAACTAAAAGTGTGGGTGTGTGCTTCAATAATTTTTCTGCCGATTTTAATACAGATTAATCTCATGCAATATCGCTGTGATATAACAGTACTTCGCACAAGGATTTGAATCGATGTTTTGTTTTTATGCAAAACGCGTCACCCCCCCCCCCTTCACGCCTTGATCTTACTAATTAGAATCATGAACATTTTGTGAGGCATATAGTCCGTGTGACGACAGGCCAAATTCTGCTTAGAAATTAAGTTTCGTCTGCCACATCTGGTAAAAAAGAAATTACTTAGTTTTCTAAAAGGTAGATGTATATAAAGTGGAAAAATACAATGTTCCGCCCAAAATAGTTGCCCATTATTATTTTACAACTAAAAAAGAAAAAAATCCCATACAGCCATACTTTGATAACAGCTATTTCAAATTTTGTACTTAAAATTTTACAATATATTTAATTTCATTTTCCTAAAGAAGAAAAAGAAAGAAAAGTGTTTTAAAACTGCCTGTAAAAATAAATATGGAAAAATAACTTTTTTTTTTTTCAAAGTAAATTATATGCATTTTAAGTAGGATGCGAAATGATTATGCGACAAAAAACTTTTATTTTTTTAACCCTATATTTTGAACTAAATATTATAGCATATATATGCATTTTTCATTTACCTCCAAATATAATTATTCATGTACTATAAATATTATTATTATTATTTGTATTTATTTATTTATTTATTTTTTTAGAATATTTTTTTTTTTTTTTTTTTTTTGTAATGGTAATCTAGTAAGAATTATACCTTCAATAAACAATACACTGTATACTATATAATAAAAATTAATATAATAAAATTTTGGTACTATTTTTTTTTTTTAATATCTAAAACCAAATAAAATACTTTCTTTCATTAAATGTATTACTATTAATTAAATACAGGGTAACCATAATATGTTTTCATGAAAAAGAGTTAAATTTTGTTAATATACATTTCAATATAATATGGGCACCAAAAGGAAACATGAATAATAATAATCGCAATAACATTATTATAAAAAAATAATAACAATAAACAACGGGATATTTATGATATATATATAATATTATGTTTGAAATATATGCATTGACTAGTGAATTAATGAGAAGTGCATTCAAGTCAAAAGAAAATACATTGAAAATATTTGGAGAAGAGCTACTTGATTATGCTATTTCTTTTATTATTATTATTATTATTATTATTTATAAGTAAACATATAAATAAATCATATATACGTATGTACATATATATATATATATATATATATATATAATTATAACAAGAAGTCGTTCAAAATTGTGAATATTATATACAATATATTTATAATCAATAAATCAAGTTTTTCTTTTTTATTAGACAGCTGAAAATCTTATTTTTCCAGCTTTTATTTTTTCAAATGCTATGAACCTTGAAATGATTATTATTATATTTTTTCATACATCATGTTATAAATACTCTCATAAAAAAGATTGCTAAAGAATGTTTTGTTTCATTAAGTATTAAAATAATTAAAAGTCTCAGAATAGCATGGACAGTGAATTGGCAATTTTTTTGAAAATTACCCAGAATAAAATTGGCTTTATTTGTATAATTAGAGTTATACTTCTCTTGAATGAAAATCGTCTATATTTATCAGGAAAGATAAATGTAATAAATTATTTTCACTGATTGAACTTCCATATAAGAAAATATAGAAGAAAGTCATGTGATGGCTACAACATACTAGTTTTTTATGAATTTTTACTTCTATTTTCCTATTTAGGAACATTCAGCTTAAACATATAATTAATTGATGAATAAGTAACTAAAGTAAATAACATGTTAAAACTATAAATCTAGGTCATTAATACAGCAAACTGGAATAATGCTAAATGGAGCGCAGAAAAACGGCAGTTTTTCGAGTGACGCAAGCGGAAGGACAAACTGAACGCTGCGAACTCATATATACGGCTAGTTTGACATCAAAGAGATTTGTAAAATCCGACACTTAATATCTCAGCAAATATGCCATATTTTTTTCTGATCTTTTCAAAATAGTCTTTATCTTCGGTCTTAATCTACCTTGAAAATTCTACATTTCTACATGCAGTATGTTTTGAGATCTGAATCTCAATTAAAAGCCAAAAAGGGAAAATGGATGGTGTAAGTTTGTAATGGTCTAAAATCATGAAAACTATCTCTAAAACGACACGAACGATTTCCTTGTAATTAATATATGTTGTTAATGGGATCTTTCTGAATCTAGTAACGTTTTCGTTTTTTTTTTTTTCAGGAAAACTCTTGTTTTTTATAAAAGTTGTTTTAAAAATGGAACTATATTACTCCGCCAGTTGCATGCTTTCCTTTGGCGAAAACGTCGTGATGCGGTTCGTACTTGCAAGGCTTTAGTTGGTCCCGTTGGTTGGTTGACCAACGTGAATGCAGTCAATAAATTATTTAAATTTTCCTTTTTTTTAACGCAAAAATACTTTATTACATTTTTTATATATTTATTGTATACAGGGTGATTAGAAAAAATCTACCCCGATATATGAGACCATAGCTACCATAGCGTTCCGAGAAACTGAATAAAAATTTGGAGGAAGGCATTGTGAGGTATGCGCTCAAGAATTATGTTAAAAACAACAGTTAAACTCTAACAGTTACGGTTACAGTGAGAAAATTTCGAAAATTTCAAATGGCAACACCTACTTTTTTTACTGAAATGTAATCTCCATAGAAAAAAAAAAACATAAATAGCGTTGGAACGGTACCTCTAGCACGAACATCGGCAGTGCTAGCAGGCTAACAAAAACAGAAAGAAAAAAACTGTTACGTGCCTTCCAGAGCTCCACTTTCATTTTTTTTAATGACATCACATTTCACACTGAGTCTTTGGTTCAGACTAAAGTCTACTGATTCTGCTTCGAAACGAAAAGAAGAGACCAAGGTATCCTTAATTTCGTGTAGGGCTACTGAATAAAGGCTTTAATTTCATTGTTAGCTATAAGACGCTGTCATGATGACGTCATCACAGTACGTGAAAAACAAGGCATTGTAAAATGGCAATCAAAACCGATTTTGATGATTATAATGATGTTTCCCAGTAAGTGGCATATTGTTCACAGAGCAAGAAAGCAAGATACACATCACGCATTTCACAATGCCTTATTTTTCACTTAGTGTGGTGACGTCAATCATGACGGTGTCTTACAACTAACAACGAAATTTAAACCCTTATTCAGTAGACCTACATGAAATTAAAGATACTGTGGTCTATTCTTCTCGTTTCGAAGCAGAATCAGTAGACTTTAGTGAGAGCCGAAGACTCAGTGTGAAATGTGACGTTATTAAGAAAATGTAAGTCATGATCTGGTAGGCACATCACAGTTGTTTTCTCTTTTCTTCTTAGTATGCCTAGCGTTGGTGATTTTCATGCTACAGGTACCGTTCCAACGCTATTTATGGTTTTTTGCTATGGAGATTCCATTTCAATAAGAAAAAGTAGGTGTGGCCATTTGAAAATTTCGAAATTTTGTCACTGTAACCGTAACTGTTAGAGTTTAACTGTTGTTTTTTTATATAATTCTTGAGCGCATACCTCAAAATACCTTCCACCAAATTTTTATTCAGTTTCTCGGAACGCTATGGTAGCTATGGTCACATATATCGGGGTAGTTTTTTTCTAATCACCCTGTATATACTAAGTCAAATTCACTTAAATATATTTTCTCTTCTGCTATGAAAAAGATATTTTTTATTTCAAAATTTCATATTTAGTCAAAAAAGTATTTAGATAACATTTTAAATAAGGAAGTATTTTGTAAGTTTAGATATTCCATTTTATCATAATAATGATGAATTTACAATTTTTTAAAGCGAAAAATTTTTAATCATTCATAAACATCGATTTTATAGTAGCTGAAAGATTTGCGATTCCTATTCATGTATCCTTCCGCATTGGGAATGGGAAAAAGCAGCAAATGGAGTTTTGGCGCCATTTTTTTGTTTTTAACTTAAAACATACACTTTCGTATGTATTAAAATTAAAAATCTCTTTTTAAAATACAGTTAGAGTTTATTCATATATTTACTTTTCAGACTTTAAAATGATACATATTTTAAATATTAACATAATCAAACTAATTTTTTATTATTATTTAATGCAATAATGGCTAGGGGATGAAAGAGGGGATAAATACACTGTATTAAAAAAAAAAAGGAAAGAAAAAAGAAAAACCACATGAAAATAGAATTAAAATTCATGAAAAATGTGTCAAATAAAAATTATTGGAAAACACGTCAAAATAAACAAATAACATCTTTACTTTGAAAACCATAATAATTTATTTAAAAAATGTAATTCTCTCTTTCTTTCTGTTTTTATTTTAATTAATTAATTTCTGCATGAAAAATTTCATTTCATATTTATAACTACAATAAACAAAAAAACCTCCTTTAATTTAAATAATTATTTCCACAGCAATTAAAAATGCTTTTTTTTTTTTTTTTTTTTTTTTTAAGAAAAATAAATTAAATATAGAAATGCATATGGTTTTAATCATGAAGGTAATAATTTGGCCATCTAGTGGTGCCATCTAGTAGCTAATATTAAAATCATATACGTTCCTATATTTCATTTATTTTTCTTAAAAAAAAAAAAAAAAAAAAAAAAAACACTTTTAATTGCTTAGTAACATGTAGAAATAATTATTTAAAATTAAAGGAGGGTTTTTTGTTTATTGTAGTAGTAAATATATTTATGAAATGGAATTTTTCATGCAGAAATTAATTTATTGATTTAAGAAAAAAAAATAGAGAGAGAATTATATTTTTTAAATAAATTATTATGGGGTTTCAAAGTAAAGATGTTATTTTATTTTGACGTGTTTTTCAATAATTGCTATTTGACACATTTTTCATGAATTTTAATTCTATTTTCATGTTTTTTTTTTTTTTTTTTTTTTTAATATACAGTGTATTTATCCCCTCTTTCATCCCCTAGCCATTATTGCTTTAAATAATAATAAAAAAATTAGTTTGATTATGTTAATATTTAAAATATGTATCATTTTAAAGTCTGAAAAGTAAATATATGAAAAAATTCTAACTGTATTTTAAAAAGAGATTTTTTATTTTTTTAAAGAAATATATATATATAACTTGTATTTTCCATAAAACATAAGCTTAACTTGTATTTTACTTAGTTTGTATTAACTTTAGCTTAACTTGTATTTTCCATAAAATTTTTCTCCAAATGATTTTATCTTTTTTTTTTTTTTTTTTTTTTTTTTTTTAATTATAGAAATGTAGAGCTTAATTTTTATTTTGTTTATTTTTTCCCCCAAATATTTTTATGAAATAATTTTTACCTGTACTTTTGATGAAAATTTAAATTGTGATTATTGGAGCAGTATCTATACTTAGCCTCAAAAGGGAAAAGAAAATAAATAAATTTCCATTTTTAACATTAACTTGACTTTTTTTTTTAATTGTTTAATTTGCATTTGTAATTCTCTAAAAAGAAACTTGCAAAATGTAAATTGCGTAATTCTAACTTAATATGAAATTTCCCACTTATTATTATTATTATTCTTATTAATTTAAAGAGTTTGAGAATCCCACTGAATATTTTTTTCTAGTGCGAAGCTTCTCCATTTTGTTTCCAAGTGGCAGGCTACTTGAAAATTTGTCAGCATGATAAAGTTTGAAATGCTGAATTAATTCAAACTAAATTTGCAGTGTGGATTTATTTCAGAAATGTATTTGTTATGTTCATTTGCCAACTTAATCTGGGTTGGGGACAAAATCTCGTGGGACAAAATCTCGCGAGGACAAAATATCGCCGACGTAAATGAATGCAAAGTAAGATGAGTTGGTAATTATTAGTAATGTTGCATAAAATTTCATGACAACACATACCTTAGTCAGACCACAGACATTCTGACAAACCTGCAACAAACAGTTTTATAAAATTTACTTAAAACAGTTTAAAGACTATATTTATTAACTTTTGTCAAAATTAGTCATAATGAATGCAATCGTGCTTATTAATTTTAAAATTTTTAATTCAAGTTTGTGAACAGTGTTCAGCTTTAATGTCAGCAGTGATGTACACGATTTTTAAAATGTATTTTGAATAGTGAAAAGCAAAAGGTAAAATAACTGAAAAATAAACATAGATAAAATAATGAAATTCAACTCTATGATTTATTTATTTATTTATTTTAATTAATTAATTAATATTTATAAGGCCCTGTGGCCCCCTACAGAGGTAACACGTGACACAAAATCAAATTTTCAAATAGATCATACTATTTTTTTGACACGATATTTTGTCCGGCGAGATTTTATCCCGCGATATTATGTCCAGGGGTGCTACAACGAAACTACCGAGACTGTCTCACTTCCGGCAATTTTTGGCTGTGACGTCATGTTCCGAGAGTGTCAAAAAATGTGCTACAACGAAGCTCACGGAAGCTCTCTCTTGGTTTTCGGTCTCGGAAACTCCTGCCGAGATTTATCGAAAAAATATCACCAAGCGCAGAGCTTGTGGGAACGAGTTTTCGGCACCGAAATATATGTAATGTGTCCGCCATTTTAAAAATATAAAAAATGATGAATTAAAAAGTAAAAAACGTGTACATATGTTATATTTTTTAGAAACAACTTTCAAAACTATTAATTTTTTGTGTGAACACTATATTCGTATAATTATTACTTTTAATGATATTCGATTAGAAAGTTCACGAGTGACAAGAGGTGTATCCCTTTTGTCAAGTACACTATTAACAGAAACAATCGAATATTGAAGACTAAAGAATAACTTTCTAAATTTAATTAGTTTTTAAGTCCTCAGAGCTATGAATTGGAAGCTAAATTATGTAAATTCATCATTCATAATGAAATACGATGCTAATTTAATGACAGTATATTATAATACATTAGTTACAGCGTACTATGTCGCCAGTAGCTCGATCGTAGTGTATTTGATTGCAGACCCAAAGTGCTCGGGTTCGATTCGCGGACGGTTTTTTTTTTTATTTTATTTTTTTTTTTAATATATAATAATAATAATAAAGGGGGGGAGATTTATTTTAATTTTTTTTTTTTTTAATAAGAAGAATACTTTAAATATTAGGATTTTCCTAATATATGTATATTACTAACAAGGAAAGTATGAATACATAATTTATTAATTATAAAATAAATGAATATGTATGTATATAATTCAATTGCAAAAAATAATTTAAAAATAAACTGCTTGATCGTTTTATTTTACTGCTGATTGTTATCATTACTAATCAGAAATAAATAAATTATTAAAATACATACACACACACATATGTATTTCGAGTTCATGCTAAATTATTTTCTGGTAAATTATTAATTAAATTTAACCACCCTCCCCTAGCAAAAATAAAAATTTAAAATTCCAGTCTAAATAAATTATTTTATAAATGCTTGATTATTCTTCTGTTTTTAAATAAAAAATCATTATTAATCAAAGATTAAACTTTTAACAACCTTAAAAATTTTTCTTCTATATAAATAATTTATTATTTAATAATTTATTTTTTATTCCTTGCTGAATATTTGTGTAATTCCAGATTTAATTTAGTAATTATTTTCTATTTCATAATTAAATAAATTTAACTTTTTTCTTTTCTTTTCTTTTCTTTTTTTTTTTTTTTTTAGTTAAATAAAAAGTATTTACAAAATAAATTCAATGTTTTAAAAGTAAACATTTAAATTTTGATGACAAATTATTTATTTTAAGCAAATATTCTACGTTTTTTATGACTTTTTATTTATTTATTTTTTTTTTCTTTTTTTTTTTAAGGCAAACAAATATTTAAAATAATTTTTTCTTTTCTTTCTTTTTTTTTTTTTTTTTTTTTTTTTCTTTTTTAAGAAGAGTACTGCAAATATGCAAATATTAAAATTTTCCTAATATATATAGATATATATATTACTAACAAGGGAAGTATGAATATTTAAGTTATTAATTATAAAATAAATATAGATTTATATAAATATAGATTTTAATTGCAAAACAACAATTTAAAAATAAAGTGCTTGATAATTTTATTTTACTTCTCATTGTAATCATTACAAATGAGAAATAAATAAATTACTTTAATTAAACAAATTATTTTCCATTTTTTTCTTTGTTGACGAGTGCATAGATCTTAATTTGTTTTAATAATTAATTTCTCGTAAATGATTAATTAAATTCAACACAAACACAAAAAGAAAAAAAAGTTTCTTTTCAGGTGAAATAAAATAGTCAATATTTTTATTTTATTTTTCTTGATATATATTTTTTTAAACATAGTATGCCCTAAAAATATATCCTTTGAATATATATGTAACACTTCCTGATTTTCTTTCTTTCTTTCTATTTTCTTTTATTTTCTTTTAATTTTTTATTTAAGTATCACTAACAAGGAGAATATGAATAATTAATTTAATAATTAGAAAAAATAACTATTTTTTTATTTATATATATATATATATATAATAAAATATTTAAAAAATGAAATGCTTTCACTTCAATAATATTTCTACTTCTATAGTCATTATTAATAAAAAAGTAAACTGCAATTTTTAACTTCAAAAATACAATTTCTTAAATTTCTTTATAATATTTTGCTAAATTATTATAAAGAAAATATTATAACCACACACACATATATATATTTCGAGTTGATGCTAAATTATTTTATGGTAAATTATGCATTAAATTTAACCACCCACCCCTACAAAAAATAAAAATTAAAAATTCCAGTCGAAATAAATTATTTTACAAATGCTTGATCATTCTTTTGCTTTTAAATAAAAAATCATTATTAATCAAAGATTAAATTCTTAACCTTAAAGATTTATCTTCTATGTAAATAAATTTATTACTAACTTACATTTTATTCCTTGGCACTGAATATCTGTGTAATCCCTGATTTAATTTAGTAATTATTTTCTATTTCATAATTCATTAAATTTAACTCAACTTCTTTTATTTTTTATTTATTTATTTTTTCAGTTAAATAAAAAATAATAATTATTTGGATTTTGATGACAAATTATTTATTTTAAGCAAACATTCTAAAAGGAAAAAAAAAAAAGGATTAAACGAGGATCGAACCGGGGAACTTCCAGACAGCAGAAAGTTACTCTGCCACAGGGCTACTGGCTACCTGCAAAGAGTTCTCCCTCAGACTTAAATTATATTTTACAGCTCTTAAATATAATCTTCACAATTCTTTCATTATAAACTATGAATTTTACATGGTTTAGCTTAGAATTTATATCTCTAAATACTCCAAAATTGATTATTTTTCAGAAAATTATTCTTTAGCCTTTAATTTTAGACTTTCTATCGCTTAAAAATGCAGTTGACAAAGCGATGTTCCTCTTGTCACTGGTGAACTTTCTAATCGAATATCTTTAAAAGTAATGATTATACGAATATAGTGTTCACACAAAAAATTAATAGTTTTGAAAGTTCTTTTCAAAAAGTATAACTTTGGTGCATATTTTTTGCTTTTTTGTTTCATCAGTTCTTATTTAAAAATGGCTGACAACGTTGGATATATTCGCTTTTGACCACCTACTCGCTGTGATTGGTCAAAAGTATCCGGTACCGATAAAGTTTTATATCTCCGCACTGGGGTGCTACAACGAAACTACCGAGACTGTCTCACTCCCGGCAATTCTTGGCTGTGACGTCATGTTCCGAGAGTGTCAAAAAATGTGCTACAACGAAGCTCACGGAAGCTCTCTCTTGGTTTTCGGTCTCGGAAACTCCTGCCGAGATTTATCGAAAAAATATCACCAAGCGTAGAGCTTGTGGGAACGAGTTTTCGGCACCGAAATATATGTAATGTGTCCGCCATTTTAAAAAAATAAAAAATGATGAATTAAAAAGTAAAAAACGTGTACATATGTTATATTTTTTAGAAAGAACTTTCAAAACTATTAATTTTTTGTGTGAACACTATATTCGTATAATTATTACTTTTAAAGATATTCGATTAGAAAGTTCACGAGTGACAAGAGATGTATCCCTTTTGTCAAGTACACTATTAACAGAAACAATCGAATATTGAAGACTAAAGAATAACTTTCTAAATTTAATTAGTTTTTAAGTCCTCAAAGCTATGAATTGGAAGCTAAATTATGTAAATTCATCATTCATAATGAAATACGATGCTAATTTAATGATAGTATATCATAATAAATTAGTTTCCAGACCCTATTCCGTCAGTAGCTCGATCGCAGCGTATTTGATTGCTGACCCAAAGTGCTCGGGTTCAATCCGCGGGCGTTTCAGTTTTTTTTTTTTTTTTTTTTTTTTTAAATAATAATAATATTTATAAAAAAAGGGGGGGGGAAACAATTAATTTAAATTTTTTTTCTTTTTCTTTTCCTTTTCTTTTATTTATTTATTTATTTATTTTAATAAGAAGAGTACTTTAAATATTAGGATTTTCCTAATATATGTATATTACTAACAAGGGAAGTATGAATACTTAATTTATTAATTACAAAATAAATAAATATGTACATATATATATTTCAACTGCAAAAAAATAATTTAAAAATAAACTGCTTGATCGTTTTATTTTACTGCTGATTGTTATCATTACTAATCAGAAATAAATAAATTATTAAAATACATACACACACACATATGTATTTCGAGTTCATGCTAAATTATTTTCTGGTAAATTATTAATTAAATTTAACCACCCTCCCCTAGCAAAAATAAAAATTTAAAATTCCAGTCTAAATAAATTATTTTATAAATGCTTGATTATTCTTCTGTTTTTAAATAAAAAATCATTATTAATCAAAGATTAAACTTTTAACAACCTTAAAAATTTTTCTTCTATATAAATAATTTATTATTTAATAATTTATTTTTTATTCCTTGCTGAATATTTGTGTAATTCCTGATTTAATTTAGTAATTATTTTCTATTTCATAATTAAATAAATTTAACTTTTTTCTTTTCTTTTCTTTTTTTTTTTTTTTTTAGTTAAATAAAAAGTATTTACAAAATAAATTCAATGTTTTAAAAGTAAACATTTAAATTTTGATGACAAATTATTTATTTTAAGCAAATATTCTACGTTTTTTATGACTTTTTATTTATTTATTTATTTATTTATTTTTTTTTTTAAGGCAAAAAAATATTTAAAATAATTTTTTCTTTTCTTTCTTTTTTTTTTTTTTTTTTTTTTTTTTTTTTCTTTTTTAAGAAAAGTACTGCAAATATGCAAATATTAAAATTTTCCTAATATATATAGATATATATATTACTAACAAGGGAAGTATGAATATTTAAGTTATTAATTATAAAATAAATATAGATTTATATAAATATAGATTTTAATTGCAAAACAACAATTTAAAAATAAAGTGCTTGATAATTTTATTTTACTTCTCATTGTAATCATTACAAATGAGAAATAAATAAATTACTTTAATTAAACAAATTATTTTCCATTTTTTTCTTTGTTGACGAGTGCATAGATCTTAATTTGTTTTAATAATTAATTTCTCGTAAATGATTAATTAAATTCAACACAAACACAAAAAGAAAAAAAAGTTTCTTTTCAGGTGAAATAAAATAGTCAATATTTTTATTTTATTTTTCTTGATATATATTTTTTTAAACATAGTATGCCCTAAAAATATATCCTTTGAATATATATGTAACACTTCCTGATTTTCTTTCTTTCTTTCTATTTTCTTTTATTTTCTTTTAATTTTTTATTTAAGTATCACTAACAAGGAGAATATGAATAATTAATTTAATAATTAGAAAAAATAACTATTTTTTTATTTATATATATATATATATATAATAAAATATTTAAAAAATGAAATGCTTTCACTTCAATAATATTTCTACTTCTATAGTCATTATTAATAAAAAAGTAAACTGCAATTTTTAACTTCAAAAATACAATTTCTTAAATTTCTTTATAATATTTTGCTAAATTATTATAAAGAAAATATTATAACCACACACACATATATATATTTCGAGTTGATGCTAAATTATTTTATGGTAAATTATGCATTAAATTTAACCACCCACCCCTACAAAAAATAAAAATTAAAAATTCCAGTCGAAATAAATTATTTTACAAATGCTTGATCATTCTTTTGCTTTTAAATAAAAAATCATTATTAATCAAAGATTAAATTCTTAAGCTTAAAGATTTATCTTCTATGTAAATAAATTTATTACTAACTTACATTTTATTCCTTGGCACTGAATATCTGTGTAATCCCTGATTTAATTTAGTAATTATTTTCTATTTCATAATTCATTAAATTTAACTCAACTTCTTTTATTTTTTATTTATTTATTTTTTCAGTTAAATAAAAAATAATAATTATTTGGATTTTGATGACAAATTATTTATTTTAAGCAAACATTCTAAAAGGAAAAAAAAAAAAAAAAAAAGGATTAAACGAGGATCGAACCGGGGAACTTCCAGACAGCAGAAAGTTACTCTGCCACAGGGCTACTGGCTACCTGCAAAGAGTTCTCCCTCAGACTTAAATTATATTTTACAGCTCTTAAATATAATCTTCACAATTCTTTCATTATAAACTATGAATTTTACATGGTTTAGCTTAGAATTTATATCTCTAAATACTCCAAAATTGATTATTTTTCAGAAAATTATTCTTTAGCCTTTAATTTTAGACTTTCTATCGCTTAAAAATGCAGTTGACAAAGCGATGTTCCTCTTGTCACTGGTGAACTTTCTAATCGAATATCTTTAAAAGTAATGATTATACGAATATAGTGTTCACACAAAAAATTAATAGTTTTGAAAGTTCTTTTCAAAAAGTATAACTTTGGTGCATATTTTTTGCTTTTTTGTTTCATCAGTTCTTATTTAAAAATGGCTGACAACGTTGGATATATTCGCTTTTGACCACCTACTCGCTGTGATTGGTCAAAAGTATCCGGTACCGATAAAGTTTTATATCTCCGCACTGGGGTGCTACAACGAAACTACCGAGACTGTCTCACTCCCGGCAATTCTTGGCTGTGACGTCATGTTCCGAGAGTGTCAAAAAATGTGCTACAACGAAGCTCACGGAAGCTCTCTCTTGGTTTTCGGTCTCGGAAACTCCTGCCGAGATTTATCGAAAAAATATCACCAAGCGTAGAGCTTGTGGGAACGAGTTTTCGGCACCGAAATATATGTAATGTGTCCGCCATTTTAAAAAAATAAAAAATGATGAATTAAAAAGTAAAAAACGTGTACATATGTTATATTTTTTAGAAAGAACTTTCAAAACTATTAATTTTTTGTGTGAACACTATATTCGTATAATTATTACTTTTAAAGATATTCGATTAGAAAGTTCACGAGTGACAAGAGATGTATCCCTTTTGTCAAGTACACTATTAACAGAAACAATCGAATATTGAAGACTAAAGAATAACTTTCTAAATTTAATTAGTTTTTAAGTCCTCAAAGCTATGAATTGGAAGCTAAATTATGTAAATTCATCATTCATAATGAAATACGATGCTAATTTAATGATAGTATATCATAATAAATTAGTTTCCAGACCCTATTCCGTCAGTAGCTCGATCGCAGCGTATTTGATTGCTGACCCAAAGTGCTCGGGTTCAATCCGCGGGCGTTTCAGTTTTTTTTTTTTTTTTTTTTTTTTTTTTTTAAATAATAATAATATTTATAAAAAAAGGGGGGGGGAAACAATTAATTTAAATATTTTTTCTTTTTCTTTTCCTTTTCTTTTATTTATTTATTTATTTATTTTAATAAGAAGAGTACTTTAAATATTAGGATTTTCCTAATATATGTATATTACTAACAAGGGAAGTATGAATACTTAATTTATTAATTACAAAATAAATAAATATGTACATATATATATTTCAACTGCAAAAAAATAATTTAAAAATAAACTGCTTGATCGTTTTAATTTACTGCTGATTGTTATCATTACTAATCAGAAATAAATAAATTATTTTTCGTTTTCATTCTTTGCTGATGAGTGCATATAATTCTAATTTGTTTTAATAATTATTTTCTCATAAATTATTAATTAAATTTAACACACACACAAAAGGAAAAAAGATCTTCTTTTCATCTGAAATAAAACAGTCAAAGCTTACAAAGGCATAGATTTTATATATATATTTAAACACAATATTGAACATATATGTAACACTTCCTAATTTTCTTTCTCCTCCCCCCCCCCTTTCCTTTTTTTAGTATTACTAACAAATAGGATAAGAATAAATAATTTAATAATTAGAAAAAATAAATAAAAACACACCCTCTTTTTTTTTTCAAATTGTAATAAAATATTTACAATATGAGATACTTTCCTTTCGATAATATTTCTACTTTTATAGTCATTGTTAATCAGCGATTATAATTAATTTAATAATTAGAAAAAATAAATACTCCCCCCCCCCTTTTATTTATTGTAATAAAATATTTAAAATATGAGATACTTACCCTTCGATAATATTTCTACTTTTATAGTCATTATTAATCAGAAAGAAAATTGTAGCGTTTTAATTTTGAAAATACAATTTCTTAAATTTCTTTGTAATTTGTTAAAATATTACAAAGAAAATATTATAAATACATACACACACATATGTATTTCGAGTTGATGCTAAATTATTTTCTGGTAAATTATTAATTAAATTTAACCACCCTCCCCTAGAAAAAATAAAAATTAAAAATTCCAGTCAAAATAAATTATTTTATAAATTCTTGATTATTCTTCTGTTTTTAAATAAAAAATCATTATTAATCAAAGATTAAACTTTTAACAACCTTAAAAATTTTTCTTCTATATAAATAATTTATTATTTAATAATTTATTTTTTATTCTTTGCTGAATATTTGTGTAATTCCTGATTTAATTTAGTAATTATTTTCTATTTCATAATTAAATAAATTTAACTTTTTTCTTTCTTTTCTTTTCTTTTCTTTTCTTTTCTTTTTTTTTAGTTAAATAAAAAGTATTTACAAAATAAATTAAATGTTTTAAAAGTAAAAATTTTGATGACAAATTATTTATTTTAAGCACATATTCTACGTTTTTTTATGACTTCTTTTTTTTTTTTTTTTTTTAAGGCAAACAAATACTTAAAATAATTTTTTCTTTTCTTTTTTTTTTTTTTTTTTTTTTTAAGAAGAGTACTGCAAATATTAAAATCTTTCTAATTAATATATATATATATATATATTAATATATATATATATATATATATATATATATATATATATATATATATATATATATATATATATATATATATATATATATATTACTAAGAAGGGAAGTATGAATATTTAATTTATTAATTATAAAATAAATAAATATGTATATAAATATAAATTTCAATTGCAAAACAACAATTTCAAAATAAAGTGTTTGATAATTTTATTTTACTTCTGATTGCAATCATTACTAATGAGAAATAAATAAATTGCATTAATTAAACAAATTATTTTCCATTTTTATTCTTTGTTGACGAGTGCATAGATCTTAATTTGTTTTAATAATTATTTTCTCGTAAATTATTAATTAAATTCAACACAAACACAAAAAGAAAAAAAAGTTATTTTCAGTTGAAATAAAATAGTCAAAGCTCGCAAAAGCATATTTCAATTTTATTTTTCTTAATATAAATATTTTTTAAACATAGTATGCCCTAAAAATATATCCTTTGAATATATGTGTAACACTTCCTGATTTTCTTTGTATTTTATTTAATTTTAATTATTTAATTTATTTATTTTAAGTATTACTAACAAGGAGAACATGAATAATTAATTTAATAATTAGAAAAAATAACTAAGAATTTATTATTATTATTATTATAAAATATTTAAGAAATGAAATGCTTTCACTTCAATAATATCTCTACTTCTACAGTCATTATTAATCAAAAAATAAATTGCAACTTTTTAACTTCAAAAATACAATTTCTTAAATTTCTTTATAATATTTTGCTAAATTATTATAACGAAAATATTATAAACACACACATATATATATATATATTTCGAGTTGATGCTAAATTATTTTATGGTAAATTATGAAATAAATTTAACTACCCACCCCTACAAAAAATAAAAATTCCACTCGAAATAAATTATTTTACAAATGCTTGATCATTCTTTTGCTTTTAAATAAAAAATCATTATTAATCAAAGATTAAACTCTTAACCTTAAAGATTTATCTTCTATGTAAATAAATTATTTATTACTTATTTATTTTGTATTCCTTGGCACTGAATATCTGTGTAATCCCTGATTTAATTTAGTAATTATTTTCTGTTTCATAATTCATTAAATTTAACTCAACTTCTTTTATTTATTTATTTTTCAGTGAAATAAAAAGTAATAAACATTTGGATTTTGATGACAAATTATTTATTTTAAGCAAATATTCTAAAACGGAGAAAAGAAAAAAAAAAAAAAAAATGTGGATTAAACGAGGATCGAACCGAGGAACTCTCAGACAGCAGAAACTTACTCTGCCACAGCGCCACTGGCTACCTGCAGAGATTCTTCCATCAGTCTTAAGTTATATTTTACAGCTCTTAAATAGAATCTTCACAATTCTTTCATTATAAACTATGAATTTTACATGGTTTAGCTTAGAATTTATAGCTCTGAATACTCCAAATTTGATTATTTTTCTGAAAAATATTCTTTAGCCATTAATTTTAGACTGTTTATTTCGCTTAAAAATGCAGTTGACAAAGCAATATTCCTCTTGTCACTCGTGAACTTTCTAATCGAATATCTTTAAAAATAATGTTTATATGAATATAGTGTCCACACAAAAAATTAATAGTTTTGAAAGTTCTTTTCAAAAAGTATAACTTTGGTGCATATTTTTTGCTTTTTTGTTTCATCAGTTCTTATTTAAAAATGGCTGACAACGTTGGATATATTCGCTTTTGACCACCTACTCACTGTGATTGGTCAAAAGTATCCGGTACCGATAAAGTTTTATATCTCCGCACTGGGCTTCCGTTACCGGCTTCCAATACGTTCGTTGAAGGGCTAAGTATGAGTCTCGAAAACGTGAGTGCCGGGATCTTGGAAATTCGGTACCGGGAAGTTTCCTGCACGGAAACTTCTCGGCATATACGTTGTAGGGCCCCAGGGCTTCCGTTACCGGCTTCCAATACGTTCGTTGTAGGGCAGAGTATGAGTCTCGAAAAGGAAAACGTGAGTGCAGGGATCTTGGAAATTCGGTACCGGGAAGTTTCCGCCACGGAAACTTCTCGGCATGTTCGTTGTAGGGGTCCAGATCCCAGACTTAATCTACCCTCTTGTTTCCCTGTGCCAGCCCACTGCAAATTTCAAATTTACATTAGAAAGGTTCTATGAACCGATTTGCTTAAAACTCCATATATACAAGCCTTCATTAATAAATCCACCAAGTCCACTAATAAATTGTAGCTGCCATTTTGAAAAAAAAAAAAAAAAAAAAAAAAAAAAAAAAAATGGTTGCAACTTCATAATAAAAGATAAATCAGTTTACCCTTCTTAATAGCCAGAAGGACTTGTTTTAATTTTTTTTATCAATAACCCCTAAAAATTAATGATATCAGTACAAAAAACCCTCAACTGGTTAAAAGTTTGTGACGCCGCTACTTTATGGCTATAAGAATTTGAAATATGAGCCTTAAAAATAATGATATCAAATTTTAAGTGACGCTTTGCAATTAGTTAAAATATACATAGATTTTCTTATTTGATCATTTACTTTTTACTTTTATTTATATTTATAATGCAAACGTAATATTTTTAGTTTGAAGATCATACAGATATATAAAATACACTCACTGATGCTTTTTCATTCACATTTCAAATTCAAAATAACAATTTTAAAGGGAATGATATAAAAATTCCAGTGACGCCTCGGTGTTATTTTAAAAGATTTGTTTTCAGATTCCATTAAAATTAGTTTTGTTTTGTCTAATAAAGTATATTTACGTATTGAAACAGTGCTTTTAATTTTCAAATATACTGTCAAATAATTATACTTTCACTGTGTTTGCATTATAAATTAAAATTATTTATTTGAATAAATTGATTTATCTTTTGCGTCACGCTATCCAAAACTGCAAGTAAAATTTGTGTAAATGCTTTCTTTACGTCACACTACCTCTTTGCGCAAATTTTCACTCAGTTGGATACTATGATACTATGTTTCGGATAGCGTGATGCAAAAAATAAATCAATTTATTGAAATAAATAATTTTAATTTATATTGCAAACTCAGTGAAAGTATGATTATCTGACAGTATATTTGAAAATTAATAGCACTGTTTCAATACGTAAATATACTTTATTAGACAAAACAAAAGTAATTTTAATGGAATCTAAAAACAAATATTTTAAAATAACACCGAGGCGATTTTTATATCATTCCCTTTAAAACTGTTATTTTGAATTTGAAATGTGAATGAAAAAGCATCAGTGAGTGTATGTTATATATCTGTCTGATCTTCAAGCTAAAAATATTACGTTTGCATTATAAATATAAATAAATTAAAAAGTAAATGATCCAATAAGAATATTTATTTATATTTTAACTAATTGCAAAGCGTCACTTAAAATTTGATATCATTATTTTTAAGACTCATATCTCAAATTCTTATAGCCATAAAGTAGCGGCGTCACAAACTTTTAGCCCGTTAAGGGTTTTTTGTACTGATCTATTTATACAGCAGTAGTAAACAAGGGAAATTATTGTTTCAGCTGCGTAGTTAAAAAGTACCTAGACAGCAACTCAACATTTTTAACTGCAGTGGGTAAAACTTAAGGCCATGACAATTTCATGAATCATATTTTGGCAGGCATTTCACGCTGTAAGAATCAAATGCGATAGAAAAATGGAAATACAATTTAAGATAGAGTTCATTTAAAGAGGCGTCAAATTAATCCCCCTAAAGGAAGTAATACTTAAATCGCAACAAAATAATTTATTTAGTTCCTGTTTTCTATTAAATTCTTTTCCATTCGCAAATGGTTAAAGCCGATTATATCCAATGTTCGAATATGTATTCAAATTAAACTCATTAAGATTTTTAGCCACGATGTGCTCTTTACCATCCAGATTAGGCCATTCTGATTGCGATTGAAGAACTTTTTCAAAACTTTTTTTTTTTGAAAAATCGATTATTTTCTTATTATTTAAATTCTCAACGAGATGTTTTACAACTCGGTATGAGAGCCGCCATTTTCTTTGTTTGCAAACAGATCAAATTGAATAATTGAATATGTGTTTAAAAAAA
Organism: Salticus scenicus; assembly: GCA_963930645.1. Classification (NCBI taxonomy): domain Eukaryota; kingdom Metazoa; phylum Arthropoda; class Arachnida; order Araneae; family Salticidae; genus Salticus; species Salticus scenicus. Next base: position 178,174,183 of record OZ005649.1, read on the forward strand.
GTTAGAAAGCAATTAAATTGGAATCAATTTAATTAATTTTAGTTTATTAAAAAAGAGAAATAATAATTATTCAGTTCGATGATTAAACCTTTATTTTAGTATTAAAAGAAAAAATGTTTTGCTTAACAGCGCCATCTCTTGACATTTTCATTTAAAATAAACTATCTCGGAATTAAAACAGGAATGCATGTATGTTTTTACGAATAGAAAATTAATGTGAAAGTTCTTTTTGGGGAACATTGCAAAATTTTAAAAGAAATATCATGTAAAACATATGTGCAAAAATTCACTTAGTTGCGTGATATGGCAAACGAACCTGAACGATAGCAGCTCTCACCCCACGGACTAATAATATGTTTCCCACTCTCTCCATATTAACTGGTGGCCAGAATCACTTATAACAGTGAAGCTGGATTTGTCGGAAAGCATCACTCTGGAACACTGTTGCTGAACTCAACGAAAATGTTCCTTACACAACACAATCTTTCTCAGAGATAGCATGGATGAAGTTGGTTACACTGAACAAACTTGCGTGTATACAAAACATATATGATACAGAAAAAAAATGTATATTTTACATTTCTAGCATATACACGTGTACCAGTAGTGGTTGCAAAGTCTGCAGTTGTTAAACTATGAGTGAGATTTATGTTCATTTTCTTCTCTATAGATACATATCAATCCTCTGGAGATGTGGTGATTCTTTCATGACTAAAAGCTAGCTTTCACATAGCATTCCCATCTCCAGCGGCTTTATTTAATTGAAAAATTCCTGTTTTTGACATTTCCCTTACAGTGGCTACAGAAACGACAGATTGATCTTCTACTAATTTTAAGCACTCAAGCGATGACTTACAAACATTTTTCACTTAATTTTTGCCCCTCCCCAACATGGAATTTTAACAAAAAATAAGTTCAAAAGCATACGGAACTATTTTTGTCACTCATCTAACTGCGTGAATATTTGAATGCGTAAAGATCTTTCGTGCACTGTTTTTTTGTGAAATTAACAGGTTCAGCCCTTACAAAGCTTCTACGTTTAATTTTACTATGATTGGTCAGTTTTCGTGAAAGCTACGTTACAAAAACCAGTTGTTCTTTAGCATTTGTCAAGCAGTGTATTATGCAACACAGCAAATAAGATGATTTTAGAATTCCGTTTTGGACAAGATGGTTACGATATATATATATATTCTTGAAAGGAATTTGACATTATACAGGTTTTATAGCGTTAAGTTCTCTAAAATATTTTAAATACATTTATGAAAGATACTTCGCTTTTCAAACATTTTAAATAAATCTATATCAGTAGTTGTTATTAGGCATATGTAAGTATCTATTACTATATATACTGTGTTGGTGCTAGGTTAAAGCCAATTATCTACACTGGGGGCTAGGGTCTAAGTCGTATATGTAAAGATTTAGTAATATTAATTTTAAAAAAATATACAAAGAAAATTATTGTTTTTAATGTAATTCTAAATTTAATAACATGAATGTCAAAATTCTTCCAAAAATATTTAAAGGAATTTTAAATGCATTGTTTTAGAAATAAATGAGATATTTGCTAAACGATGCAATGCAATTGAAATCTACAAAACATTGGCTTTCCATTCGTTCGCATTTATAACATCGCATTTATAACTATATTTCATTTGTCATCACAAGAAAATTCGCTCGTTTGAAAGTAAAATTTATTGCTTCATAATGGAGATTGTGTGTTATGAAATGATTTCATAAATTTTGTCTTAAAATAATGTTTCAAATTTCTCCTTTCTAGAAACTCAAGAATGACACAAAATTTTGTACTTTATTGATTGAAATAAATTGAGAAGTAAATTTTTGAAAGTATATTATTCATATGCTAGAATATAACTTTAAAAAAAAAATATGTATATTAATAATTTATGTTGTGTATAATGGATTCATACACTTTGGACTGCTGTATATATAGAATTTTAATTCATTAACAACTCTTCTGCTTCTGAAAATAAAGGTATAATTCGTTAAAAATATTCAAAATGTTTTGAATGTTAAATTAAACTTGTTTTTAAAGTTATTTTATTTAACATTTTCTATCCCGTTATAGTTAAAACAGTTATTTTTTAACAGAATTTGTTTTCTATCAGTTGACAGTGGCACGTTTAAGATTGTACGGTAAGAAAGAACAATGGTTATAGATTTAGAAGTACGAAATAGTTTAACCAGAGTATAGGTATAAAGTAGAATTTAATTGCATATAGCAATTTCAAATTAGTAAGAAAACTTTAAACATTTTCATTTTTTAGTTTTTAATAATTCACACGGTCTCTTGAATTTTTCCATTATAGAAAAAAAAAAAAAAAAACTTCTTTACATACGAGAATAACACTTTTTTTTTTAACATTTAGAAATACAAATTTAATTAAGATTTCAATATCATTTTCTCTATTTGTGCACTAAATGTAATGGAGTCACATTTTATGTGAAATACAGCTGACATGACTTTCATGACATTACAGCTTTCTTTTGAACTGTCTGTTTCTATTTTTGCAGGACTTCAACATGAAACCTTTAACCCCTGACAGCGGATATTCAACCTTGATAAACATAATTGTATAGCTGTAAGTGAGAAGAACATTCCAGATAAAGTTTTATCTGAAATCTGTACAAGGCAGACCAACAATAAGAAATACAGTGATGAAACTGGCGAAGAATTTATCCGTTCTGGAGGACAGGCGACTGATCTGGATGATCTGCCATCAGGATGCTACATAGTTTTTACCGAGAGAACTTCAACACCTGAGATGCACACACAATTGTCTTTTGTAGGCTTTTTGTAAATAATTTTCTTATACTGTTCATGTTTTTTTTTTCTAGTCATGGATGGCTTTCTAGTGTGCCGCAGATCATTCACAACTTAACAAATCATTTTTAATTTCATTACTATGTCTCTAATTGCGCATTTTTCTAGTCCATCTCCAGTATCAAATTTCACCTAAAATGCTTGTCTCACTAGTGCCAGACTTTTAGCTCTACAAATACATTTTTCAAGGTTGAATATCCGCTGGTCAGTAATCCGCCGATCAGTGTTAAAATCCTGTAAAAATAAAAATAAAAATGTGTTCAAGAAAAAGTTGTAATGCTATATCTATATATATATCCAAACATTTCTCTCATTACACTGAGAACTACCCGAGAAAAATGACATTTGATTTTGGTAGGTATGTTTTGAGAAACCCTGTAGATTGAAACAATAAAAAGGGCGAACGTATTTTTGCATAAGATTTCATTCCTTCCTCCATGAACAACAGTTCTTTGGACTTACATCACTTTGAGTAATATGAATAATTGGAAAGAAGAAATGCATAATAAAGCGCACATTTTTTACACTTTTACTTGGATATTATAGCGCACACTCATAGCATTCGCTTTATGCATACACATTAGGAGTAAAAGAAAGGAAATAATTTTAAAATAAGAATAACGTACACCCTGTTCGTTTTCTTAGCTGAAAATGAATGCCCTAAACGTAGTGTGCATATTAAGGTGGATAGTCTATTTTAGAGACCGAGACTTGGTTGGAAATATATTCGTTTGGGTATTTCTCACCGGGTTTCGCCCATATTCATTCCAAAACAACCTAAAGGATAACTTAATATTCTTAATTCAAAGCAAACATGTAAAATATTGATTTTTAAAGGAAAGCTCTTAAAAAAATAAAATTACTATAATTTCTTTAATAGTACCTCTGAGAAGAAAAAAATCATAAAAATAAGCTATGAAAAAGTAATGTAACAAAAAAATGACAAGAACTACTGTTTAATACCGGCTCAAAATATCTTAGATGTTCGGCTCAAAAGCTATAGCTTAGCGGCTCTTTACAATCTTAAGAACCACACCAGGTATCATAAGATTTCATTTACATAGAAGGTTTGATAACTTGACTTTTGAGAATTTTACCTACAGTATAAATATTTCCAGATTGTTCCTTAAATATTAATCTTAGAACTTTGAATCCGAAGTAGGATAGTTCTAAAAAGAAAAAAGAAAAAAATCTATTACTATTGAAAACTGAATTGATATCTGTCGTAAAATACATATCTGTTTTTTTTTTTTTTTTTTGTCTGAAAAATTTTGCATGGAATGTTGTTTCACGACAATCGTTTTCCTCTATGAATAAAAAGTGCATATTTTTCCTAATGTTGAGTCTACAACACTGGTAACTTCAAAAACACATTGAACTTTTCTAAAATTAAGATTTGCTATTACACATTTATTATAAATTTTCAAGCTTATTTTGAGTATAAACTTTTATTAGTTCTGTTTATTAAGCTTGTTTATTTTCTAAATATTTTTATTACATATTGACTGTCAGCGGGTCTTCATTATTCAAATTAAAAGAACTTTTATATCTATATAAACTTGTATACACACAATTCTTAGAGAAATATTGCACAATTGAAAACAACTTCATACATTGTAAAACGTGTTGTGCTGTCACTTTTAAATGTAGCTGTAAAAGTAATGAATTACTTTTTTATTAGTAGTTTCTGAGACTCCTTGACTGTAATTCAAAAGGAAACTGTCATTGGGTTACCAAGATAGGCATTATTATCTGAGATCTTCTAAACTTCAGTTTTACATTTATTTTATATTCTATACTGCATTTAAAATTAAATTAAATAACATAAATCAGAATTTAATAAACCTTAGCGTCCTAATCTGAAATGAGAATATTTGAGAAGAATCCGCATTCAGAATAACCTTTTAAATTATTTGAGAACCTCAAGAAATTATTAGAATAAATAGTAGAATATTTGAAGTCATTCAAAAAAATCTCACTATAATATGTATATTTAATTGGTAGTTTATAAGTTTAAACATTTATAATGCTTTGCACCAGACGTGCGAGTATCCACCTTTTTGCCACAGTACTTTATTTGTAAAGAAATTCTCTCCAGTATGTAGTTACGATTAAGTAAGAAAGTTATCCTTCAACAAAAGTGGTATGACTAAGGACGAGTACTGACAAAGCTCCTAGAATAAATTAAAATATTAGTATGTCTGCTTTACATCTTTTTTTTTTTTTTTTTTTTTTTTTTTTTTATGTAGCTATTAAAGCAGCGAACTGCTTGTAATTTTTCTATAGAAAATTTTTGAGATTTCTTGAGCTGTACTGAAAGATATAACAAAACTGAAAATGAAGATTGGATAAAATTGTATGAATGAGGGAAGATATCCACGTTTTCGACATATTTATTTATTTTTCCTGAGTAGCATTGCACTCCTTATAGAGATATTATAATTTGGCATCTTCTACGCCGTAGTTTTGCTCTAGTAGTACTCTGGTATGTAAATTTCGTACATCAACACACCTGTTTTCTCGTTTTCTTTTTTATAACATATTTTTTAAATAATTGAACACATGAACATAAAATTAGGATGACATGTCCGTAATCATTACATTAATCGAATTTTATAAACTTTAAGTAGTATTTTTTAAATTGATATTACGTATTTTAAATTTTCGCAAAAGTAAACTTTGATAGAAACAGAAATTTTAAACAATTTTAGAAAACAAAGCTAAACGGGAAAGGCTGTTACGCATGCTTTACAAATAAGTAAAGATACGCATACATCCTAATGTTAAACTAAAACCTGATTTTTCTTTCAGTATTTAATTTTCATTTTCCTTCATAAAGAACTTTTTGAAAAAATAAAAGTATTATTTTTTAATTTATGGACATCGCCAGAATAAGAAAATAATTAATAAATAGTTTTACATTGAATATCTCACTTAATATCTCACAAATCTTACTTTTGAGAAACATTCAAGTAATATAAGTTTTAAAGTTAATACTTATCATAAAATCATGCAAAATTTTATAATAAACATTCCATCCAAATTCTAGGTTCATATATTCATTTGTTCAAACATGTGCAAAAAAAGAAAACGAGAAAACAGGCTGTTCATGTAATTTCATACGCCAGAGTATTTCATGCACGTTATTGTATCTAAAATGGAATTAACTTCCATACATAAGAAACTCTTACGCTCCTAGAGCCCGACAATGCCTCTTACACATATGTCTTACAAGGGAAATATGAATCAGTAAAATTTCTATTGAAACCCCACCAAGCTTCAATTAAAGAGCAAGGTCGAAAACATAGGGTAGAGTGCAAATTTTGTGCAGCAACTCTCCATGGGATGAGGGTATAACTCTTAAACCTTTACGGGATTTTATTAAAATAGAGAAAATAAACGCTGAGATCAAAGAGGCTTGGTGTTAGGTAAGGCAAGCCATTGGATTTGTGAACCTCAGTTGTTGCGTTTAAACTTCAACGGAGTGCTATTATTATTACTATTATTATTTATTCATGAAATTAATTAAAATGTTAAAATAAATAAATAATTTAAGAGAAAATAATTATTAAATTTAATTAGAAAATTAAAAAATAAATAATTAATTAAAATTCTATGTAAACGTATTATTAAAAAATATAGAATAAAATTATCTCTTTATAAAGAAAAATTATAGGTGTGTCACTCACACGACATTCTCTTACGCTGAAATTTAATACTATAAATACAAGTTGGAGATTAACAGGTAAGATAACGAGTACTGTTATGTAAACCTGTGTTAAAACAATTCAAATTAGGCTTCGAAAGAGTTTTATACGATAATTAGTTCTGTGTGAGGGGGGGGGGGGGGAGTAGCATAACACTAAACCACCCGTTTCATTACACATTTATATCGAATTTAAATCTGCTATTAAATTTAAGAGTTCACTTAAAATACTTCCGACAACTTTCACCACCACTCCTTGAAAATTATCAGTATTGATCAAACTTTTCCACCAACAAAAATACAACTTTTGGATCTCCTGACATTATTCATTTTTAAGTTACTCTAAGAGACACATACAAAGATCAAACGTTAAAAAACTTGATTTCGGTAATCAGGAAGCCTCAAAACATGTAAATATAAAAAAAACAAGCAATGAATATTTATCTTAAAAACATACATTATTTACCATATGTCTATGAGGAATTCATTTCCATCCCTGAGTAGCTTTTCTGGACATGGTAAAATATTATAGTAAAGCACTTCCTCTAAAAATAAAAAAGAATGCTATCGCTTAAATACTTGCAGCTCTGTATATCTTTTGAAAATTATGTACAGACCACACGGTGCACCTAAATATAATCCTATAGTAATAACACATGGCACAACATGAAATACACTTCCATCAATTTTCAATTATTGTCGCACTATAATCTAGCCCTGTAAACGAACAGTGAATGTTTTCCCTACCATATTCTACATGGGACATGTTTTTACGCATATAAACAATATATATTCATTTCATTTGGTTTAGTGCAATCTATGGACGTTAAAATCTACTTATCTGCAATTTCCCTCATAAACGTAATGTATTTGATTTCTCTTGGGTGTCCCTGTACGCGAACCATTTGTTTAGTCTCAACGAAAAGTTTAGTGTAACACCCCTATATCATACACATTTAGAATGCCAAGTTTGGACTTTTTGCTATAATTTGTTTTTATGCTGAGAACAGACACACTCAGAGACAGACACATAGACCAACTGCTAAAAGCATGATGTTTGGATTCAGGGGACCTCAAAACATGTAAATATAACAAAAACGCACTTTCGAAAATTTGACCCCAAAAGAATACTTTATTTATTTTATGGGTAAGAGAAAGTAAAAATATACATTCATTACATTTGGTTTACTGCAGTCTATAGATGTTAAACTCTACTTACCTGCAATTTCCCCCATAGACGTAATGTATTTGAATTCTCTTGGGTGTCCCTGTACACGAACCATTTGCTTCGTCTCAACGAAAAGCTTAGTGTAACATTCCTATATCATACTCATTTATAATACCAAGTTTGGACTTTCTGCTACTATTTGTTCTTGAGATATGCTGATAACAGACACACACAGAGACAGACACACACACAAATAGACAGACCAACCGCTAAAAACATGATTTTCGGATTCAGGGACCTCAAAACGTGTAAATATAGCAAAAACTCACTTTCGAAAATTTGTCCCAAAAACAGTACTTTCTCTACCTTATGGGTAAGAGAAAGTAATAAATTTACGATTTTAAATCTTCACGAAATTTTTCCTAGCTCATTTCTCACAAATTACTTTAGAACATACCTTTAATGAGTCATTCATTTATTTATTTTTCCAAAATAAATATTTACTTTCAAATAATTAAATTCGGAAAATTCAGAAAACTGTACATGGAGGGCAAACGAAACAAAGTTTCTTAACAACTATATAAGTGAAAGTTCTTTCGTTTTGCTTATGAATAATAGCACATTTAAAAGCAGACGATCAACGTTTTACTAGCGTTGGCATAAAATATTAATTGAAATTTTAAATATAGGATTAAAAAAAATTCAATATAAATATTATTTTCCATTCCATTTATTTATAAAAAAAAAAAATTAAAAACTTTTTTTTTAAATAGAATGAGATTTATTAATATACTAGAATATTTATTTTTATGTTCGAATAATAGGACAAAATTAAAAGCAAACGATCAACATTTGCTACTAGTGACTTTGGTGTAAAATATTCATTTAAAAAAATTATTAAACTTTCGGAAAGAAAAAAACGTGTATTTAAAAAAAAAAGTTATTTTTCCTTGACTTATTCATTCATATAAATTATAATGACAAATTATTTCTTTAATTGAAATAAAATATTTTAATAATAATTAAATACTTCAATATAATTTTTTTTAATTAAATTTAATAATTATCCTCCAAAACTTATTCATTTATTTAATTAATTAAAAAATAAAACTAAATAAAAAATAAATAAAGATATTAGAGAGAAAAAAATGTGAGTATTCCGCTGGAGGTTCGAACGCAGTAAGTATGGAACACAAATCCAAGACTGCCTCAGCACCACGCTTCATTAACCTAAACGCCTCTTTTTTCTGTTTTGATAAAAGAACATAAAATTTTAATGATCATATGGTAGCCCATGGAGGATTGTTTCAAAAAAATTGCACTCTACCTTATCTTTTAGACAACGCTCTTTAATTTAAAGTCGGTTTGGTTTCAATCAAAATTTCATTCATTCATAATTCCTTTGTTGGAAGAGTTTGAATTCAAAATAATCCTTACCATTCTTTGAAATTCAAAGGAAAACTTTAGATTAAATTAAAAATGATCTAAAATTAATGCAAGAAATATATTATAATTTAATCAAATGTATTCTTTATTAGTCGTCTTCAATTCAAATACTTATAGTACATTATACATAAAAACGCCTATATTATTTATGTAATCGTTATTCAGTATTCTCAAGAATTGTAATTTTTTTAATCTCCAATTCCTGTAGTCCACCTTTGAAAACTAAGAGATTGACAACAGCTGGTCTAAATAGTTTCCATAATCATGCATTCTTAGCTAGTACATTTAATACTGATTTGCTGCGGTTCGAACTCAATTATTGTAATAACATCAATAATGCATTTACTGAGGTATGTGTAACTTCTCCATGTGACACCAGTAGCTAGAGTTATAACTGATCTATTACACAAACCACATCACTGTTAATTGCCATAATCTCATTTGCAATACTGTATCGAATTTATGATGATATTGAGTTTAGTTGCATAATGTACAACGTTTTCGAAAATTTTGACAGCGGTTTTAACTTACTAATTATTGGTCTTTGATATGCATTACGAATGCAATATTGCTTTAGAAATGGTACAGAATTTTTAAAATCAATTGAAAATTTTAAGGGATTCAGTTTTTAAAAATTATAACATTCAATTTTCTACATAGTCTTCATTCAATGCGAAAAAAAAAAAAAAAAAGAAAAAAGATTCAAAAAGTAAAACCTGTTTATGCGCTAATAAATTTATGTATGAGGAGCAAACATTCAAACCGTGTTTTCTCCAAACATAAAAAAAATTGAGTTAATGATTTTTGTTTGAACTTAACATTAAAATAGTACGTCTACATGTCTTTCTAGATATGTCTACATATTTTCTTAGTACCTAGAAATACATCTAAACAAATGATAATTAGATTTTAAGCTTACTTATTTTTTAATTTATTAGTTTTTGTGTTGTCGGAAAAATTTTGTCCGAAAAGGAGAAAACACGGTTTGAATGTTTCCTCCTCGTATATATTTCAGCCTTTGTATCATAAAAAGTCTCCGAAGCTTAACAAAAAAAAAAAAAAAAAAAAAAAAAAAAAAAAACTTAAATCACCTTTTAATATTTTGATACTAGATCTCGAAGGATGAAAGCATATCATTTAAGGGACCATGTACAAATAACGAATAACCAATAATAACATAGATAAATAAGCACATTTTTAATTTGCAAATAAACAGTCAAAATGTTTCTTTAAAATTATCTATAGAACTTTTTGTGATAAAACACTGAAGCATTTTACACGACCCTATTAGTAAATAAAGATTTTTAACAATCTGATTCTTTTTTGTTTCTTTTTACTTTCTTCTGTACGTAATATAGAGAAAGTATTGGCTTCGTGAAAATTTTCGACCTCCGTTTTTTGATGGATTTACATGTTTTGAGATTTCCTGAACATGAATTGATAGTTTTTAGAAAATGTCTGTCTGTCTGTCTGTGTGTCTGTGTGTATCACGATTTTTGTGGACACTGTATCTCACGAACCAATGAATGAAATTTAACCAAACTTGGTACTTAGTTGCACCCTGACATACACTGGTGCTGATTAGACTTTAGGATCAATCGCTCAACAGGTGGCGCTGTGATCGTATATTTTCTAAATGTTTAACATGGCAGTATAGGACAAAATTTCGTGTAAATGTACATAATGAGAGTTATTCTTAACTTGTGATTGTAAAATTAATATGAATTATTGATAATAGTAGTAGTTAACTAGGAAAGAAATTTTGTGCATGTGGGCGCATCGCTTCCCTCCCTGGTGGGGGGGGGGGTAAATTTTCAAGATGGGTATCTTTCGAAAGGTCTCGTCAATATCTTTAAAACGAATGGTTGAACTATAAATATGTGATAATTTAAAACAAAGATATTGATTTTTTTTTACTTTTAACAAAAAAAAAAACCTTAGAAAAAAAAATCGATTTTTTTTTTTTTTTTTTTTTTTTTTTTTTTTATTGTTACTGAGGGAATTTGTATAGGAAAATATACAAGAAAGTCTTGTCGTGGCCACAACATACCAGTTTTGTATACGTGTGAGGACTATATAAAAATAGTTTCATAATTCTTGAAATCGAATCCTTAAAAATGGTCGATCGATTTTTATAAAATTCTTAAAAATTTTTAACACAATTTTGTAATTTCTTATGTATATATAACACCAATAACTAACGAACAAAAGCCTCGGTTGAGTCTTTGCAAACACCTTGTATGAAAAAAAAAAGTGCAATGGTGTGTTTTACAATATCGAAATAGGGGATTGAAAAGGCCAGTAAAATAGGTTTCTCTACCAGTAAAAAAATTAATTTTACTTAACTTATACATTTTTTTTTTTTTTTTTTTGTAATATGGTGATACATTTTTGATATAAATAAATAAAATTTGTTTTTCAAAAGCACCAAAACATATTCTATTGATAATATTATTATTGTATATTAATAAGATAATTTTTTAATTTATCATAATTGTGAAATGTACTACACATAAAAGAAACATAAGAAAATGCATAATAATAATAATAATAATAATAATAATAATAATAATAATAATAATAATAATAAATAAAATACATAAATAAACAAATAATAATAGTAATAGTAATAATAATAAAACTATCTTTTATTTTTGTCGGGAATTGAAAGGAAATATCAGATCCAGAATTATAACATACTAATAGTTTTGCATGTATGAAATAAATAAAACGGTTTTCTTATAAAAGCCTGTCATGTGCACTCATTGATGATACGTACAGATAAAAATTACTTGACAATAGAAAAAAAAAAAAAATACTTGATTAAGGATGGCCAAACAAATGCAGATATTAACTTTATTGTTATTGTTTTACCAGGATCTGTGCTAGTTCTTTTTTTCAATAATCAATGTACAAGAGGGAAAAAATTACGAAAAATGATGATTTTTAATAAAAAGGGGAAGATAAAAAAAAATAATAATATTTATTAAATCATTAAATTGCATATCGAAAAAAAAATCAATTAAATTATAAATTTGCTATTGAGTTTTTTTATACATAAAAATAAATAAATAAAAGTTTATGCTTTGTTTAATTTACAATTTTTCTAACAATGATTAAATTTTAAACAAGTATTTATAAGTATCGAAAAATTTAATTATTTTTCACAAATAATTGATATATCTGTATAAAATTCATTCTAAATATTAATTTTTCTTTATGTACATAATTCTGTAACTAACAGACGTTAATGCTGATTTGTTTGGTTCCAGGAAACCGTAAATTGAAGAAATCCACATATTACACATTAAACTAGGGTTATCAAAAAGTTTTAATTATTTTGAAGGAATTGCTGAGATAAAATTTATTCTGAATATTAATTTATACGTTAACACGGAATGTTGCAAATTATAGCAATTAAAATCTCTTAGATTGGTTTCAGAAAGCCGTAGATTGAATTAACCTGCATACTTTCTATTCTACAACGACGACCTTCGAAAGATCAACAAACGCTGAGTGAAATTTATAACTCTGGATGAGCAATAAAAATATCTTATTATTAACAAATAAAAAGTAGTTATCGTTTATTTTTGTGTAATAAATAAAACAAGATATATGTATAGTATGTGTAGGTTTAGTATAATACACGTATATACGATACCCCTCGTATACATATTTAAAAAAAACTAATTAACTGTTAATTTTTTCCAAACAAAATTTCCTTAATGAAAAATTATTTTCAATATTTATTTTTTTTTTTTTTCGCCTCTCTTCATAATAAAAATAAATCACAAATCGATTATAAAAGTCATTAATCGTTTAAATTATTTTTTCTAAAACTAATTTATACAATTCTCTTTTTTTATTAATTAAAGAATCTTTTTCATTCAAATCTCTTATAAATATGGTTGTTTGACTCTTATATGGTTTTTGTATGTTTCGACATCAATAGTGGCTGTTGCATGCAAATGTATAACTTATACCTCTGGAGCTTCTAGAAGTAACAAAGCCATCTCCATCGTGAAGAGTTAAAATTGTGATGGCATGTCTCCGAATTACTCTTGGGATAAGTTAAAAACCTAATATATATATATACACACACACACACAGAGAGAGAGAGAGAGAACATCGCTCGATTCATGATCCCTGTCAAAACAGAATGAAAATCACCTTCCCTTTCTTTTAAGATTTTTATCAATATCACCCAGTTGTAATAATTTTACTTCAAGTTGACTTGAGTTGAATTGAATGGTTTTTACGTCACACTAGAGCTACGCTATGGCTTTCATTACCAAGTTTTCATTTTCAGATATTCCAATATCGTAATATAATATTGTGAAGCATGAAACGGAATTTTTGTGTTAGCTTTATACCAATTTCCTCATCTAATGTCATTATTTTTTAGAAATTAAGTAAATATAAATTTGGAATGAATAATAAAATGAAAAACTTATTATTATTATTTCATATCAATATTTAAATTTAAAAATTACAAGTTTAACTAAATTATTTTAACTATAACAATAATTTATTCACTGAAAATTAAAAAATTATATATAATCAAATTTTAATTTTGTGTTCTTGTTTTTCCAAAATAATGTTCATAAAAACTTTATGTGTAACTCCCATTTTTAAAGTGCTTTCAATTGCTGTTTGAAAAAAAAATAATTTAGCTACTTAAATTCAATTAACTAAAGTAATATCATTTTCTATCAAATCAAAACCAATTAGAAATGTACACAAATTAGATGTCATGCATAATTTCATTTATAATAATATTATAAATGATAATAATATTATAAATATATAAATTATATTATAAATATATAAATTATATTATAAATATATAAATTATATTATAAATTGTTTTCATATAATAAATTTTATGTATTACTACAAGTTTGTACATAGTAATATGTTGCTCTTACACATGAAATCCTAATCATATTTTTAAATCAATTCTTTTTATTTTGCTACTTAAAATATTCAGTTAATAAATATTCTTAACTCTTTATGAATTATATAATTTTTTGCATTGAGTGAAAAAAAATGATCATCTTAACTATTTATCTTCAGAATATTCATGAATATTCATTTTAAGTCATTCCGGAGTATTTTTAGCCCCGCCTCTATTTCGCACTACTTTATTTATAGAATTTTTTTCTACAACGTTTATACTTATAAAAACTTTTATAATGTTAGCAAAAATTAATCTTAAAAATAAGTGCTATGAAATAAAGGCGAGGATAAAAATACTCTGGAATAAAGTAAAATATTGGCATCTATGGAATATTCCTTCTATTACGGAAATGAAGGAAAGAAAAGTGAGTTTTTGATGATGCGTTGACGTACAATCTCTTGCCACAAGAAATTGGTGACTTAAACAGATTCATAAGGAAGAAATAGTCCCTGTGATTAGTTTGGGGTACTCAGAAAAACAAAGAAAATTGTTTTCTTGGCTTGTGTCCAAAGAAACACGAAAATAAAAATTATTCTCTTATTTTAGGTCATGATAAACAATAAATTATTCAGAAAACGGATGAAACACTGCGTGAAACATGTTGAACAAAATCTTGAAAAATGATCAATTAATGTGAAAAGATGTTAAGCTTTTACATAAAAAATAAATAAAAATAAAAAAAGTAAGTTATTTTTATTATTTTCTTTAATAATAATTTATATCGCGAATTTTTATTATTTGTATTTTATATTAATTCAAATAAAATATGTGTTTAAAAAAAAAAATAAATAAATAAATATATGTACTCTAGATTAACTTGTTTATCAACAAATTATAAAAGTAAAATCAAAATAATTTTATTCGACACAGTTATGAAAGGTTATTTAAATACGATGTTACTAAAATTTAAGTAAGCTCATCTTCTTATATATTAAAAGATTTAATAAATGAATTTTATATTATTCTGATGCCATAATTTATTATCGTGAACATTTTATTTTTGAGTTTTCCATTAGTTTAAAGAATCCAAATATCCCATGTGCATTAAATGTTTTTATTCAGCGACAAATAGTAAAATAAAAGCAAAATACTTTTATTTAACAAAATTAGAAAAATATCTTTAATTTAATATAGCTAAAAATCAAATATATATTACGAGAATAATTTTGTAAACCTCAAAACACAATTCATTTATATGTCATATTTTTCAAAGCATCATATATATTTTTTTTTATATTTAGAGTGTATTTTGCTATTTATTTTCATTAAAATAGAGGTTTAGTATTTTAATTAATTAATTACAATTTTATTTTTATTTTATACGACGTTTTTTTTTTTTTTTTTTTTAAGCTAGCATCTTTTTCTCAGTGCAAAAAGCAAAACTACATATATCGATTTTTAATGGATTTTTTTTTCTTTCATACCATCATCTGTTGATAAAATGTCGAATTAATATTTTCTCTATTTAGGGAAATTTTAAAGTGGAATATTAAATTAATTATCATTTAATTATCCAGTATATCGGAGTTGCCAAGTTCCTTAATTTATTCCGAAGTACTTTTAGCCCTGCCTTTATTTCACACCACTTAATTTATAGAATATTTTTCTATGATTTATAACTACGGTAAAATACAATATAAAAATTTAAGTAAGAAACATTTTTTTAACAGTAGAAGCTTTTTATTGTGGAACCCGAAAATGTATAGAATATATTCTTGCAAAGACATGCTATAAATAAATGAAAGTTTCAACACTAAGAAAATTTTAGAGAAAAACATAGATATCTCGATTTTGCAAGAAGTGATAAATATTCAAAATATTTTTAAAACATTCGAGACAATTAGTCCTATTTACTAGTTTTCGTATAAATATTCGTTAAGCCGTAAATTTCAAATATCTAAAGCTTTTTAAAATATTTTTAATATTTAAAAATTTTCATCTCTTGCAAAAGTGAAATATTTATATTTGTCTGCGTGTGTGTGTGGCAAAATACTTTCTTCTATTAAATGTAGAAGAAAGTAAAAATCTTAATTATCGAAACGTCAGTGGAGGCCCCCTGTTGAAACTCAAAAATATTTTGGGTTCCATATGTGCGCTTGTCTGTCTATCACGCGATAGCAGCCGAAAAAACATGCTATTGAGTTGAAATTTGGTACACATGTTCGTGATCCCCACAGAATCAGCTGTATAGATTTGGGTGTACCTTGCATTTGCAGTTCGTGTACAGGGACACGCCAAAGTTTTTCTTATCGTTACCGCCTATGGGAAGAATTTGTATGTACAACGATAGCGGCCGCAAAATTCCTGCTATTGACTTGTAATTTGGTACACATGTTTATGAGCCATACTTAGCTGTATAGTTTTGTGTGTATATTCCATTTGTAGTTCGTGTACAGGGACACACCAAAATTTTCTTATAATTACGACCTATGGACAGAATTTGTATGTCCCGCAATAGCAGTCGCAAAAATCCTGCAATTGACTTGCAAATCGGCACACAAGTTCAGGCTTTGTATAGAAATATCTGTACATTTTTTATGTCTATATTGGTTATGAATTGTGTACAGGGACACGCCAAAGTTCTTAATATTACGGCATATGGGTGGAATTTTGTTTAAACGCATTTTAACATCATTACTTTGCAATCAACAAAATGAAATTAGCGTACATTAGTGAGATGCTTAAACTTATGTTTTCTGCAGAAAATATGTGCTCTTAGGCTTCCGAATTAATGTACAGGACCTTACAAAAGTGTTCTGACATTGTCACGTAATCATCCAAATTATGTCGAATTTCGAACAATTATTCATGAAAAACGTAGAATAAACTGAATAGTTTTTACTGGTGCGTACAATATTTATGGTTCATTTACAGACACACACAATAGAATTTCGTGCATTAAAGATTATGGACAATTTTTTTATTTAAGCGCTCTTTTATGCGTTTATGCTGTATTGAACTTAATGAAATTAACATACACTGTAAAGATGCTTAAAAGCATGTTTACTCTTTGAAAAGGGTATGTTTAGACTAAATAAATTATTTATGGGACCACAGAAAAGAATTCCGATGACATTCTGTAATCATCCAAATGATGTCAATTTAGTTTGAAAAATGAATGAGTTATAACTAATTAGGTGTATTGTTATTATTGGAGTATATAATAACTGTGACTCCTTTTCCAGGATACATTTAAAAAAATCGTACCATTACGGTCTATAATCAATATTTCTTAAAAGTGTATTTTAACATGGTAACACCCCATTAAATATAATGGAATTTTATTAGAATTTTAAAAGAATGTTTTTATGTTGAAAAGCGTGGTCAAACAATTGGTAAATAGTTTACAGAGTTACAGAAAATAATTCCGATATGCTATGTAATCTTTTTGCATGAAATTTGATACAAATATTTATGAATTTCAGGGAAATAATGCAAGCCTGTCAGTTATTAAGTATACATATATATGATATACAGACAGGTATAGAAAGAGAGATACAGCGGGGTGGTTGAGAGGGGCGGCAAAACCCTCAGGAACGTACCCTTTTATGTAGCAGGTCAATCGAATCAATATATATATTATATAATAAGAAATAAATAAAAATTACTTGCTGAATAACGTGTGATTCAAATTGGACGTTGAAGCTCCTGATGTGCAGATCCACTAGTATAATTATTTTTCATTAATATTTTCTAATTAATTGGTTTTCATATTCACTTTTTACTCAACAAATTATGCTAAATTTATCCTTTTCGTATATTTTCAAATTTCAATCACTCTAAATGAATTTTTATCACATATTTTCTAATCTATAAAATACAAATCCATTATGAAAAGCGTGTTAGTGTAACTGTTACCTGAATTCCATTGTAAGTAATAATTTTGAAATAATGAAAAATATTTTAGAAATAATGAGATATTCAAATCTTGGAATAAAACAAGTCTCTTGATTTTATAAATAAGTACATACTAGTTTCACACTGTCAAAACTAAACACACAAATATCGTTTTCAAGGTAACTTCCACTCTTTAAAGATTATGATTAAATTTCAGGAAGATACTTTAAACCCAATATGCCTTATTTTTATATGCCCTTTTAGCGTATTAACTATGGAAGTAGAGGGTTGAAAATTGTATCAATCGAAATATATGATTAGCCAAATTTGCAGATACATTTTTTTTTCTCATGATGTCAAGAAGGTATTTAAAAATACTTTTATTTTTTAAGCATTTTTCCCTTTTATACACGTATTCTTTTACGTTAAAAAATACCTAAAAGTAGGAAGTTGTTAAATCTGGAAATTTCATAAAATTCAAATAAAATCATAGACACGGTAATTTGTATAATGTAGCATCACTATACCTTCGACTACAGATTTTTTTTTTTTTTTTAAAGAGAAAGCAGCCATTAGAATGGAAAAAATTTGAATGAATGATTGGTAGATCGAAAGTTTATACTGTTGAAAATGAATGCAAGTTAGAAAACGATTTGATTTATGAGAGATCTGAGAGAAAAATTTCCTATGTTAATCGTTAATTGGATTGATTTTAAACATAAATTGGTTTAATTTTAAACATTACCTCCGATTTTAAACATTAATTTAATTTTAAACATTAATAATTTTTTAATTATTGTTTAATAATTTTTTAATAATAATTGTTTAATAATAATTGTTTAATAATTTTTTAATAATTGTTTAATTTTAAACATTACCTCCGGAAAATTACCTCCGATTTTAATCCCCATATTTGGATATAGTTTTATATAAGTTTATGTTTAAATGCGTTAGATTGAGTTATTTTTTCTGTCAAAATCATATAAAATTTTAATTTTAAATTTCAAAACTCCAAAAAAATATAATGGCATACTTCCATTTTCGATAATAAATATAAACATTTCATTTTTAAAAAATGAGATTCATTACCAATGAACAGATTCGATGTCTGTCGTCCTTGATGAAAAAAAAAATAATAATAAAATATCACTAAATTATCTGGCGAGCATATTTAATTCCTTTCAAAAAACGTGGTTATTTTAAAAACGTACATTAGAGAGCAGTCAGTAATATGAAACGATATTTCGTACAATATATATGTATTACGAAAATATACATTTTCGTATTACGTTTTTGATCGCTAAATATACAAAACACCAAGGACGGACAGATATCAAATCTATGGCCTATGCCCATTTTGTTTCTAGAGATTTCAAATTTCAAATTAAAATTTTGTCAATTTGACAGCCAAATTACTTAATCTAACACATGTGAATGACAATTAATTTGTAACTATATACCCAAATATGGGAATTAAACTCGGGAAATAATTTTCCTTAATTTTTAATATTTTTTTACAAAAACTCTAATGGACGATTAACATAGGAAATCTTTTACTTGAGCCCAACAACGGTCAGTGACATCACACTTCGCATACGTATATCTTTTGCGTATATAAGAAGAAAGTATAAGATTTGGAAAAACTTTTCATTTCCGGTTTTTGATGAATTTACACATTATGAGATTTCGTTGCATTTCAATTAACTGAAATCGACTACTTATGTTTAGAAAGTATATTTCTGTACTGATAAGTATAAAGGATTTAAGTCCAAAAATGGCGATTTTGAGTTAAGTACATTGCCAGATTCAGAAAAAAATCTCTATCGATTGGTGTAATGGATTTAAGTCTATGTCATTTAGTCTATGAGAAAATCCATTAGTAAAAAAATATTCAAGTCAGAAATTTAGCATTCATGTATGGTATAAAATATTTAATTCCTTTTTTTTCCCGTTATTAAATGAAGATTGACAATCATTGAATTGTATAAAGGGTATAAGTCAACGAAATCCTTTTTTCCTAATCGATTCTTCTGGTTAGATTTTAATACCTATAACTTTATTTTTCGTCTCCTGAAAAATCAAGAATATGGACTTAAATCTTTTATACTTATCAGTACAGCTTTATTACTAGCTTCTGAATGTATAAGAAGAAAGTAAAAAAAAAATAATAATAATTTCGAAAAAATTAATTTCGGAAAAAATTAATTTCGATTTCCGGTTTTCGCTGAATTTACATGTTTTGAGCTATCCTTACGTTTCAATTAACTGAAACTGACTACTTATTTTTTTAAAAAGTGGAATTATTGTTAGCTTCTGCATGTATAAGAAGAAAATAAAAGATAAGGAAGATATTTCGATTTCCGGTTTTTGACGAATCTACCTGTTTTGAGACATCTTTGCATTTCAGTTAAATGAAATTGACTACTTATTCTTTAAAAAAGTGGATTCGTTACTAATTTCTGCAAGTATAAGAATAAAGTAAAAGAGACAGAAAAAATTTCGATTTCTGTTTTTCGATGAATTTACACGTTTTGAGATCTCCTTTCATTTCAATTAACTGAAATTGACTACTTATCTATATATTAATAAGCAAACATGAAATTTGTGGTACACTTTTAACACATTAATTATAGGAGTAATGGATTGAAAGTTGCGTCATTCGAAAGGCATGATTAGCCAGATTTCCAGAATATAAAAAATATTTTCTTACGATATCAAGAAGATATTTAAAAATATTTTTATTTTTTATGCATTTATATATGTATATATATATACGCGTATTCTTTGTTATTTAAAAGTTCTTTCATTTCAATTATCTCCGTTCTTATAGCAACGGCTTAAAATTTTATAATATTGAATATACACTCAAATTAAAAAAGGATTTGATTAATGAGACTTCTGTTTTTTTATTTTCTAATTTATTTATGATCTAATTTCTTTCTTTCTTTTTTTATGATTTATGTCAGCTGTAATTTAAAGAGATATTAGCCATACGATAAATTTCATGTCTGTGTATTAATATATAAATAATATATATATATATATTTACTTCAAATGTTATTTGTTATTCGTCTTTTGCAACAAAAAGTGAGTTTATTTATTTATTTAAATATTAAACTCTTTTATCGTTAGACTGAGAAAAACTTGACTATTAAAATGCCTAAAAGAAGAACTTTGACGGGTCGAGTTGAAAGGCGGAGTAATAGAGAAATTAGTAGAAATATGCATTGCCATGTGAATGAAGATGATGACAGTAATATTTTTTTGAAGGATGCATTCAAATCAGCATTAAGTGTATTTCCAACGAATTTTAATAGTTTTGATATTGGATCAATGAATTTTCTGTGCAGACATTGCGATGCTAAACATTTTGAATCGGAAGTCACTCAAAGAGAGTTGACACAATTTACTTCCTATGGTCATAAAGGGAAAATTAATTTACCAGCTTTAACAGAAAATGAAATTTTTTTAATTTTATGATAGTCTTTTTTCGCCTGATCGCAGCATTAAAACACTTTCAAAATTTTTTTTTCAACAATATTCGTAGATATAATTCCTCATCTGCAATGATCAGTTCTGAAGCTAAAATTTCCGACACAACATTACATGTTGGCTATCATTTCAAAATTCATGATACATTCTATCATAGAGCAGCTCCTATGACTACAATTTATGCCCGTGCACCAGTTTATGCTCAGTTATATTTTTATGATGTAGACACTGCTCTAAATTACAGAGTTTGCAAACAACCGAATAATACGTGCGACAGGATTTTAATGCATGAAATATCTGTCGAATTGGATCGTATCAGTCCTTTTGTGCGATCATTCAGAACGATGAACAATCACTGCAGTACTCCCGAAAATCAAAGTAAGGAGATCTGTATGGTCAATAAAGTGAACCATAATTTAGATACTCGCCGATATAATAATGCAGCTGAAACAGATGTAGCCGTTATTTTCAGCACCGTGGAACGTGATTTTTCTTTTGAACAAAATATGGTTGCATTTTTAAAAACTAATGGAACATTACGAAATATTTCAGTTTTGAATTGATCATTGGATCTATTAGAGTATATAATTTTATTCCAAATGGTGATATTAAGTGGTTCACTAATATGGCACATAAAGTATAAAGTACGTGCAGTACGAGAGCGTCCAGAACAAAAGTGGCATTGCTGCAATATGCATGTTATTGACTTGCAATTAGAGATCAATCTAGTTTCCTGCACCATGCATAAAAACTATTTTTGCAATATATTGTAAATATGTATGTGCGCCTTGAGGGCACTAGATTGCATTACATAAGGCAAAATTAGGCAACTTTAAGAGCAGAAGTTTATATATAATAACTTAACTGATTTTTGGAGTCGAATTCCGATGTTGGTGCTACCAAAATATTGATCGAAGAGTTATTTTGCCCTCTTCATTTAATGGATCTCAAAGGAATTTGTTTCAAAATAATTAGATGCAATTTCGATTGCTCAAGTTCATGGTAAAACTTCATTATTCATAACAATGACTTGCAACTCTAAATTATCTGAAATTGTAATGCACATTGATGCATTAGAGTCACCAAATTACCGGCCTGAGATTATTGTGCGCGTATTCAATGCTAAACTAAAAGAGCTAATCAAAGCAATTACACACAAACACATTTTCGGTAAAGCAAGAGCTATGATTTATACAAAGGAAGAGCCCCTCTGAAACCTCCTCTTATCGACCGATCTGTCTATTACCCACTCTAGTAAAATTACTAGAAAAACTACTCGTAAATAGACTTAACCATTATCTAGAATCTAACAATCTAATAAACTACAATCAATTTGGGTTCAGAGAGGGCAAATCAACAGAAATGGCTTTATCTGAAATCTTGTCTTCCTGCGCCATCAGCTACGGCTCTGGTAATAGATTCTCTAGATATTAAAGGGGCATTCAATAACATTGAATGGCCCCACATTCTTAATACACCTCAAAATTTGAATTGCCCGGGGAACATTGCTGAAGTCATAAGCACCTATCTTTCCGACAGAATATCTTGATAAATTGGGGATCTGGCTTTTCAACTATCGCACAAACCAAAGGTTGTCCCCAGGGCACTTGCCTAGAACCAGTCCTCTGGAACTTAATCGCAGATAACATACTAGATGCTATGCAAAGTAATGGTTTTAAAACATTTGCTTATGCAGATTTAAGACCACTGAAACCACATACACCAACAAGAATAAAACTTCATCAAATTAAAATTAACTGCGTAGACTGATTATATATATATATATATATATATATATATATATATATATATATATATACTGCGACTTCTAAATATTGCATATGAGTAGAAAACAAAAAATTCTGTGCTGGATTTCACTTATTCAAAAAGTTTTTTCTTATTAAGCATATGGACATTAGTTATAATAATCGGAGAATATTTAACGAATTATAATAATTATAGTTTTTTAACATCTTTTAACGGCAAATATTATTTTAAAGAATGCCTGATTAATATTATAGCAGCACTTTTCCTTCTTTTCAGTTTTTTCCAGGGGAATTTAAGAAAATTTATCAAGAAAATTCCCAAATATTTATTTCTTTATTATATCTGTAATCGGTAGTTTTTTTCCAAAATATGTTTTAATGGTAAATAATTTTACAAAGAATGTCAAACTATGTCAAACTAATATTACAACAGAACATTTCTTTCTTTTCAGTTTTTTCAAAAGAATTTAAGTCAGAGCAATGGCTTAGCATAATCAAGAAAATTCACAAACTTTTCTTTCATTATTATATCTTCATCTTTATTATATTTATCATATATATCGTTAGGTCAGTGGAATATGTTTGTTTGATATATGATGTAGAGAAATAGTGACATAATTCTAGGACAAGAATCAAAAGATCTTACAATATTATCAGTTTTAACCGCTTCAGTGCAGTTGAAAAGGAGATAATGTCCACAACTCCATTATCTGACTACTTACAGTTTGATAAGTATGAAAGAAAAGAAAATGGTTTTCTGATAATAACTTGTCAAGCACACACTTGTATTAAATATAACAGTGAAACGTTGTTTAACAAAAGAAAAGATGTACCTTGTAAGTTTAAGGTTGGCCAAACAACATAGAAATCTTTTATTATTACCAAAGCTAAGAACACGGGTTATTTTATTTTATTTTTATTTATTTATTTATTTTATTTTATTTATTTATTTATTTTATTTTATTTATTTATTTATTTATTTACTTTATTTTATTTTCATTTATTTATTTTCATTTATTTATTTTCATTTATTTATTTTTATTTATTTTTTATTTATTTATTTATTTATTTTTTAAAGGAATAAGAAATTGGCAGATTTCTACGACAGTGCACAATAGTTATCCAGACGAAATTAATATCAAAATTAGTATGTTGTGGACACCACATGATTTTCTCCTGCATTTTCCTATACAAATTCACTCAGTACAAATAATTTACTAAAATTATCTTCCATGATGAATGTAGACGACAGTCATCTTAGAGAAGTAGTGTATAACACTAAATTTCCAAAGAAAGTTAATTTTGTTCTCTATATAACATATTATCTCCCATGAAAAATGCAGACGATTTTCATTCTAGAAAAATGTAGCACTAAATTTCCAAAGAAAGTCAATTTTACTCTTTATATGACATCTTAAACTAGTATGATGTGGCCCCTATAAGACTTTCTGTTATATTTAATCTTATACAAATTCACATAATGCAAATTATTTATCAAAATTATTTTCCATAATGAATGCAGACGATTTTTATCTCACAGAAGTATAACATTAAAACGCCGAAAAAAAGTCAATTTTGTACCAAGATAAGAAAAAATAGGATGTTTTTTTTTTTTCTAAAATATTCTTGTCTTTTTCTTTCTATTTATCTTTTTTTTTTTTTTTTTTTTTTTTTTTTTTTGTTAAAAATGAAGGGGGGGGGGGAAATCAATAACTTTGCTTTATTTTATTACAGATCTGATTTTGTTTACATTTATCACAGAATGGTTCAACCATTCGTTTTAAAGTTACTGACGTGTTCTTTCGAAAGATATTCATATTTAAAATCTACACCCACCGAGGAGGTACCCACCCCCCTTCCATGGGAAGCTATGCTCCTACATGCACACACTTTTTTCCCTAGTTTACTACTACTACTATTAACAATAATTCATATTAATTTTATAATCATACGTAAAAAATAAGTCTCATTATGTACATTCATACGAAATTTTGTCCCGAATTTTTTCCACAAAAAACGAAAAGAAAGTAAAAATTCCTTTTTTTTTAACCACCTTTTTTTTTTTTTTTTTTTTAATTTAAAAAATCAATATTTTTTCTTTTTTTAATTATTACAGATTGATGGTGTAACCATTCGTTTTAAAGGTATTTACGAGGTCTTTTAAAGATACCCATACTACACATTTGTTGATTAGGTTAGTGTTATCATGTTTTCTCTTGCCTGTGACTGCTCTTTCTTGGCGAACACAAAGTTTCTAATAATTGAATTTCGTATTTTCTTCGACGATGGAGAAATTTTCAGAAGTATTTCTGATCAATCAAAAAATAAAAAAAATAAAAAGGTGATCCTACGACGTGGAAAAGGTACAAAGCCAAAGTTCAAAGCTAATGTACAATCACTGTGTAATAACTTAATATTATTTGGTAACATAATAGCATTTTAGTTAGCATATTATGATTAAATAACCAAATGTTATTACTTTAATAACACACCTATGATGATTCAACAAGTTATAGCGATGTGTTTATGTAAGTTTGTTTACAATTTGAATAAGTTTCCACAGTTTTAAAGAACACCTCGTGATTAATGAATTTGGGATCATTTTTGATACATTTTAACAATTTTCTAAGATTATTTTTGTTACTGATATCAGTAATTCTTTATCAGATTTTTTAATTTTTATCAGTTATTTTATTTTTATCAGATAACAGAAATCATTTATTTATAAATAAAATTTAATTCAACGAAACCTTTTGTGTATTTGCAATCCTAAATATGCAATATTCGCATTAAATTTAGCTAAAATTAAATTCTGGTTTGTTTCAAAACTGGCCAATTCGAAAGTAAGTTGCAAAACTCGCCAAATCCAAAATAAAAATTTTAATGACCCTCCCATCACGTGCCCCTGCCACTTTACTTCGAGTTTTCAAATATACTGCCCACACTATTATAAAGCTAAATAGTTTTGGTTCCTGTCTTATTTTGGCTAAGTGTGGCAAAAAATCAGCTTTTTCTCAAAATTTCGTTTTTTGGAGATGAACGATTTTGCAACTAGACAGCATATATACAGTGGTAGTCAGAATTATAAGGACAACTGAAAATTGCACAGGAAAAGTTTATTTCTGAAGTAAATAAAGTAAAATACATACATAAAATGCTTTTTTTATACTAGAAATCAATGTCAAAATCTTCGTAAATACCAAATATGAATCTTTTATCGTAATTAACGAAAAATGTCATTTTTAAAAAAGTTGTTTTGGCCTGAAATACGCTAATAATTAATAATCTCCGCTATTCTTCTCAATCATTTTCACCAATCTTGATGTCATGGAGTTTCACAGTTCTTTCAGAACATTCTTGGAAATTTTTATCCAGGATTTTTCGATGGAGGACATGTGTTCTTGCTTGTTTTTATATTGAATACCATTTTTGCATACTTTCAGAACAAGAATACCTTACACTTTTTTCATAGAATTTAGATCGGGGCTTCTGGCCTGCCGGTCGATTAGTTTCATGAAATTAACATCAAACTATGATTTCGAAGTCTGAGAAACATGTACTGAGGCATTGTCCTGGTGGAACAAATAATCTCCACTCGTAATTTATGGTACTGCCGATAAAAGATTGTCTTCCAATACATCAACGCAACACTCAGAATTTATTCTGTCTTGCACAAAACTTTTATTTTAGTAGTTTCGTCAGCTGCGAAACCTCCCCAGACCATTACGGAGCCCCCTCCAAAGCTACGCTTTGATAAAATTTCTTCTTCTTTACTGAAATAATACCAGAAGTACCGAAAATCATATGGTACATCCAAATTAAACTTTTTCTCTTCGGAAAAGATAATATCATTCCACATTTTTCCCATATTAATGCATGTTTCTGAAAACTTCCCCCTCAGTCTTTTATGAATTTTTGTAAGAGGTGGTCGTGACATAGGTTTTCCGTAATGAATCTTTTTTACTTTTAGCAAAACACGTCGAACACTTCGAGCACTGCATCATAAGGTTAATTTCTGTTTACTTTCCATCGAATTTTGTTTTTTGGAACCCTTTATCATTCTTTTTCAAGCACAAGAGCAGAAGTTGGCCTATCTGTATGCCAATGCCATTCGTATTTGCCAGGATTTTTAAGAAAATTATAAATGACCGTTCTTGATTTATTACGCTTTGTCAAAACTTAACGTGCAGTAAGTCTTGAATTTCTCAAAGCAACCATTTTCCCTTTCTGAATTCAGAATATTTGGTACTTACAAGGAAACATTCAAAAGGTGCCGTCTTCAAAAAATATTGAAAAAAATATACGTGATTTTACTCTTCATGAAACACCAGAAAGTGAAAAAATTATCTGCTGAAATGAGTTACAGCGACCACAAAAAATTATCAAAATTAAGCATTGTGTGAGTGTTCACACATATGTTCTTTAAAAGTTTATTTATTTATTCAAATTGTAAATAACAAAAAGAGAGATTAATGTATGTAATAAAAAAAAAATCTTTTTAAATTTATGTAATTCAATTAATTAAGTATATAGAA
The DNA here is from genome assembly GCA_963930645.1 of Salticus scenicus. Classification (NCBI taxonomy): domain Eukaryota; kingdom Metazoa; phylum Arthropoda; class Arachnida; order Araneae; family Salticidae; genus Salticus; species Salticus scenicus. The sequence continues at coordinate 178,201,938 of OZ005649.1, forward strand.
TTTCCCGTTTTCTTTCCAAATCAAAATGTTTCATTAAATAGCGTTTCTTTGTCTTTCAATAGTTACAAGCACATTGTTCTCTGAATAAAATAAAGCAATTTTTATATCGGGGTTTTTGAAAAGTAATTTTGTTTATACTTCTTCCCCGAAAGAATTAAATCATTTCAGCTATAATTATTTATTTTGAGAATGTATTTCAAAATTCGTTACCAGCTTATTTCTAGCATATGTATGTATTAATAAAACAAAAATAGTCATTTCAGTTAATATTTATTATGCCTGTGTTTACATTAAAAGCTATTATTACTTTTCGAGCAGATCATTATAGTTCTAAAAATAGATTTTTAATGGATGTATCCCGTCTGCATGGCGCCTCTGAAAACCGTTTTTTTTTTTTTTTTTTTTTTTTTTTTTTTGTCCGTTGCTTTGATTGACATCTGGCGCAGCTTTTTAATGCCAAGTCGATCTGATTTTAGTAACGACATTTTATATTCAAAAATTTTGTATTAAAATATTATAAAGACAAAGAAATAGCTTGGCATTCTTTTGGCTGAATTTTAACGATGCCAACTTTTCGGTTAGCACCTTTTTCGACTCTGAGACTGGCAGATCTCATCAAGATTTTGCTGTTTGACTCCGTTTGCAAAAGACGTGATTTTATTGGTCTCCTCCTCCCTCTCTGTCTAAATAACTGAGGTGGAACTTTGTTGTATCGATACAGATTGCATATACAGATTGTATCTATACTGCATATACAGATTGATGGAGAACAAAATTATTTTGTGCTAATGGATATAATTAGTCGTACTATATATCAATAAATACTTATTAAAGATGGATTATGTACTGTTTATTCAGACGTAAGGTCTTCTACATTATTTTCTTCATGTATACGGTCCGGCCTTTTTGAAAACAGAACCTCGCTCTACTATACTCCGTCATAAGCATTTTTGGCGATTTAGCGCTATTAGGTGCTAAATTCGCTAGCACCGAGGTTGCCTCGTACGAACAGAACCGTGTTTGCTTCTCCGCCAAGTACTCAAAATCAATGGTCTAACATTGTGAAATCGCCAAATATGCTTAATTTTGATAATTTTTTGTGGTCGCTGTAATTCATTTCAGCCGATAATTTTTTTTCACTTTCTGGTGTTATGTGAAAAGTAGAATCATATATATTTTTTTCAATATTTTTTGAAGACGACACCTTTTGAATGTTTCCTTGTTAGTGGTACGTCTGCAAAAATAGAATACGACGCTCCCATTTGCTTACAAAGCATTTATATCATCCAGAAGTGTCCTGTGCAGAACAAAAAACATGTAAATTTTACTTTTTTGAGCATACAAATACAGTTGTCCATATAATTTTGTCCATATCACATGGCCATCTAAATTCAAAAGAAATTTTAAGAATATAAATTTCTCATATATTTCAATAAAAACTAATAAAAAATGCTTAATTTATCATTCGTATCCAGCAATAAAATTTTCATAATTTTCCGGTCAACTGTAACGAAAATATAGCGATCTTGCCTTTGTCCTTATAATTTTGACGACCAGTGTCAGACCCTTGAAAACGTTAGAATGCAAATAATGCTTTTTTCACATTCCAATTTCCAATAATTCATTTCGATTTTACTTTATTTCTTTTTTGGTTTGATTTGGGTAGTCTTCGCTTATGATCCGAATAATTGTTTAATACTGAAATTAAATCATCTTTAAATTTCAAAAAAATTTTACACTGATAATATTGTATTACTATATATATATATATATATATATAAGTATGTGTGCAGTCGTATAATGATGGACTCTTTTATTATTATTATTATTATTATTCATGTGCAAGCAGTGAAAAATGATGTAGTGTTCGTTAACTCAACGCAGTTTTAAACCATTAAAAAATTGCATGAAATAAAAATAGCATTTTTTTTTATTATTATTTTCTGTTTATGTCGCAATATGACTATAAAATATAACTCCAGCCTAACGCCTATGTATTAAGACAGATTACAGCGCTATAGATAAAAGCGTTTCCATAATCAAGCTCAAATTTTCATAAATAAGGCACTTCTGCAAGTTCACAAAATAAAATATACACTATCAGAAAAATTTTAACTTCCTGTTCTTATACTTTTTTGCCCAAAAACAGATATACATTCTATCGGATAATCTTCTCGCAGTCAAAACCTTAATCATTCCTTTCTCAACTTCTCGCATTCTTATCGGAAAATGGAAATGTGTTGTATAATTTTCCAATTTTCTGTTAAATATATCTTTTGATATGGAATATTTTAAATGCTCTTTTTAAAGAAAAGAATGTTTGATATAAAAAAAAAAAAAAAAAAGTGTTATTATTATTATTATTATTATTATTTAAATGACTCGAATATCTGCATATAAAATTTTCATACGATGTTTAACCCTGTTTTTTGGTTATATATGCTTGTTTATTTATATGCTTTTATTTATTTATTTTTCTAATACGTCTTAATTTTTGGCTGAGGTATACTTTCGGCGTTTTAAGAACTTCGTTCGCTGGTATGTTATGTAGAATCTAGAATTGAATTTGTTTCAATTCATGTCATTTTTTGTCCTTTTGAAGCAAATACAGAGGCATGCTTAGATTTTATGAGTTAAAACGCACGTGTTTACTTATATATATATATATATATATATATATATATATATATATATATATATATATATCAATGAAGATATTTTATTTTCATAACACTTAAAATAATTTTTTAAATCGATGGATGCAAGGAAAGAATATTTTCCCTTTACATTAATGAGAAAATAGCAGCTACTCTGATAGGAAATTCATTGTGATTAGATATTTAAAATTACATTCCTGGGACAAGGAGAAAAGACTTCGCAAATTAGATACTCCAAACAATTTATAAAAGCACATTTAATCTCAGCTGCATATGGTTTATGGAGTAAGCCATATGAAGAGTTTTGCAAAAAAAAAAAAAAAAACTGCAACAAAACTGGTAAATTTTGGGTATATTATGGGTATATTTTGGGTATACTTTGGGTATACTTTGGGTATATTCAAGCCTGTATACATTTTTGCAAGACCACTTTATTCTGAAATGCTCATCATTTAAACGATTCCATAAAGTTTGGACCCTTTCTCATGAGGGAAACGAGAATCTCTTCACTATATTGAGATTTTACAACAATTTTTTGGCACATTTTAAGCTTTAGAGAGAATTCAGAAAATAGTGTATGTCTTATTCATGTCGAGTGCCTGAACTCACTGTACACATGCTGTGTTGGATTTTTCTAAGAACTATTTCAGTGGCATATTAATTACTCTGATTTAACCCTAAGGGAAAAGCATCGGCCTAGATTGACTTCCATATTCTCCGCATCTCAATCTATGCTAATTCTTTCATTTGAAAGGAATTATTTGCAGTAAAATCTTCAAGCTTTGGGACAGCTTGAATTGTTTATTTATGAAGCATGTACATTCATTTTAGAAGAGACATTGCAGATGATGGTCTCACAATTCATCCTCAACTTGCGTCATATTATTGCGACACATGTTAGCCATGTCGAATGTATATTAATGTGATTTTCTTCATATAACGAAAAGCATTTTGTCTCAATATTTAAAGGACATTGCACAAAGAATACATCGCCCTCTATTGGCGCATCTCGTTATTATATTAAAAACCGGTTTATTTATAAGTCAAGACCTATCTATTCAACATACTATTTGCTTCATCTTTCTATCTATTGCTGTTTCAAAAGTATATCATTTCATATTTCGGTGTGTTTCTGAAACTTCCTGTATATTAAGGATTATATCATTCAACATGTATAACTCCTAATTCGATTTTAAACATTAAAAAAAAATAATAATAACACACGAAAAATAAAAAATTATCTTTATATGAAAGGAGAAATTAAAATTGTTACATTTTGAGACATAAAATTTATAATGTGTAGCATGTAATGTGACAAAGCTTTTCGCTATTACAAAACAATAGAATCTTCAGACGACATGCTACTGTTTTGTGTTAAATAAAAGCCTTGTTACTTTATATGCTACATTTTATAAATTTCATATCTCAAATAATGTGACAAAGCTTTTTGCTATTACAAAACAATAGTATCTTCATACTACATACTACTGTTTTGTATTAAAGAAAAGCTTTGTTACTTTATATGATATATTTTATAAATTTTATATCTCAAAATGTAACATTTTAATTTTTTGCTTTTATATAAAGGCTTTTTTATTTTTTTATTTATTACTATTTTTTTTTTTCGTGTGCTAAAGCATTACATCCTTGATATTGTACAATATCTAGGTCATCCTAGATACTTTTACAATTATTGGATGAGATAATCCAATGGGCGCTGGCTAAAGTGTTTCTTATTTATTTATTTTTTTTATTTATTAATCTATATGTGTTTTTTACCCTTTCTTTCCTTTTTTAACACTTTTCAACAAGGTTGAAAAGTATTAATGACTTCGGTTTGCCTCTGTGTCTGTCCGCGCTCTAACTCCCGTAAATATTTATAGAATTTCTTGAAACTAATATATGTTATTCAAGTTCACTATCGGATGCTCCCTATTGAAAATGGAGTCTATACCTCCACTGGTTTGTGTACAGGGACACCCGAAAGTATTTCAAAGCATTGTGTTCTATGAGAGGTATTTCTATAAACCATATTTTCATGTCTTTACTGTACACATATCTTAATGAAATTAAAATACGTTATTCAAGTTCATTATTGGATGTTTCCGGTAGAGAATAGAGTAAATATCACCACTGGTTTATGTACAAGGACACTCAAAAGTATTCCAAAGCATTGCGTTCTATGAGAGATATTTCTGTAAATCAAATTTTAATAATTTTACTTTCTGCGAAGTTTTATGAAATTGAAATATATTATTTGTGTGTACAAAAGAATGCTTTGCATAGAATATGGCATGATTAATATACAGGGTGACACAAAAATATTCATTTATATTAAAAGCTATCAATAAAAATTTGCGAGAATGGTACTTTTGTTTACATTAAACGTTTTTAACACTTTCTAATATTTGTCAAGCATGAATATGATTTCAATTTGTGTATATTTCCGTCCGTCTGTCTGCCAGTGCTTTAACTCCAGTAAATATTTACAGAATTTTTTGAAACTGATAAATGTTATTCACGTTCACTATCGGATGTTCCCTATTGAAAATTAAGTTTATAACTCTACTGGTTTGTCTACAGGGGCACCCAAAAATATTCGAAAGCTTTGTGTTCTTTGAGAGGAGTTTCTATAAACCATATTTTAATACCTTTACTGTATAGAAACTTTAATGAAATTTTAATATGTTATTCAAGTTCCCTTTCGGATATTTCCTATGTAAAATCGAGTACATTTCTAACTTTTTTGTGTACAGGAGCACTTGAAAGTATTCCAAAGGATTGCGTTCTGTGAGAGTTATTTTTTTAAACCAAATTTAAATAATTTTACTTTGCACAAAGCTTAATGCAATTGAAATAAATCATTTTTATGCACAAAAGAGTGCTTTTTATATAATATAGTATGATTAGCATTAGATTTATAGGGCCACACAAAAATATTCAGCTACATTAAGAGCTATTAATAAAAATTTGCTAGAATTGCACTTTCGTTTACATTAAGCGTTTTAACACTTTCTTACATTTTTAGTGGGAATATGATTTCAATTTGTGTATCTGTCTGTCCGATTGTCTACCTTTCTATCTGTTCGTTTCCGGCTCCTAGCGTCGGTAAATATTTTTAGATTTTTTTTTTTTTAATGATACAATCAAGTTCACTATGGAATGTTCCCTATTTAAAATGACATTAATAGATCCTGTGCAACTAGTTTGTTTACAGAGACAACAACAACAAACAAACAAACAAAAAATGTTAATGGATTAAATTTTAGGATAGAATTTTTTAAAAGTTATATTTAAAATCTTTCTGTTGTAAGCATCATAGTATTTTTAATATTTTAAAGTAATGTTTTGTATAGAATATGATATGATTAACGTTTTCAGATTAAAATTTATTCGATACAACAATGACGCACAGTTGGAAAGTGTTACTAATCAATACGTGCTGCATGATTTTTTTTTCTTGTTTTTCCCCCCTCTTTTTAAGAAAATATTTAAACATAAAATACTTTCCATTTTACTATTAAAGGACCTGACCTATTTTACTTGACATCACTAATGTTTCATATAAAAAATTATATTTCCATTTAATATTGATAAATTGAACTATATTTGGTTTGTTCAATAAAATATATATTCAGGCAACAATTCTTGTGGGGTTTTTTTTATACATTTTTTACAGATTTGAAATCTTTAAATAGTGTTTTCTCGGTTTGCATTTTTTCATGAATTCATGATCTTCAAAATGCTAAAACTTCTACACATATTTAAGAAAAGGCTTTTTTTTTTCCTTTATGTTTAATAGAATCTAATTAAAAGATTTATGGATGAACTTTGCCATATCTTAAAAAAAAAAAAAAAAAAAAAAAAAAAAAAAAAAAAAACATTAAAAATATAACAAAAATCTTCTTTTTTTGTAGATTTTTACATAGACATGCATTTTTTAATTTTTTTTCTCCAAAAAACTAATTAATTAATTTCAAATTCATCCCAAATTATTTTAAAGTAGGTTTTATTAAACATTTAAAAAAATTATTAAGTCTTTTCTTAAATATGTGTAGAAGTTATAACATTTCCATGATCATGAATTCATGAATTCATGAAAAAATGCAAACTGGGAAAACGAAGTTTAAAGATTTCAAATCTCTAAAAAGATAATCAAAAACCACAAGAATTGTCGCCTAAATCTGTATTTTATCGAACAAACCTAATATAGTTATATTTATAAATAATAAATGTAAACATAAGTTTTTCTATGAAACTTTCAGTGATGCCAAGTCCTCTTAAAAATATTCAGCTAATAAATATTCTTAACTCTTTTTGAATTGTATAGACGTTTTATTGAGTGAGAAAATGTGATTATATTAACTATTTATTCTTCTGTTAGAGAAGAGAATGAAAGAAAAAATTAGTTTTCGATGATGTGTTGATGTACAATCTCGACAAGAAACTGGTGAGTTAAACAGATTCATAAGGGAGAAAAAAGGGTCCCCGTGATTAGTTTGGGATATTAAGAAAACAAAAGAAAATCGCTTTTTTGGCTCGTGTCCTATAAAAAGCGAAAACAAAACAGAAAATGTTATATTTTAGATCACTATAAACAACGAAGTATTTATAAAATATTTGAAACACTATGTCAAATATATTAAACAATATCTTTGAAAATAATACGTGACTATCACCGAAAAAATTAACGTCTACATGAAAAGATTCAATTAATGAAATTGTTATTTCAATTATTTATTCGTTTATTCTATTAAATTATTATTGTGGAATTTTTAGTATTCTATTTTCTTGTTAGTTTAAAGATACCAAGAATTTGAAATGCGTTAAATTAATTCATTTATCAACAAATGATAAAATGTGAAAGTAGAATAATTCTAGTGAACAAAGTTAAGAAAGTATGTTTAGGAAAATATAACAAAATAATGAGTATATATTAGGAGAATGTTGTTCTAAACCTTGGAAAACAAATCAGATATGTGTGACATATTTTTGTAAATCAGGATCGAAATATTTGAAATTTAAAAATTTGTTTGATGTTCTTTTTATACTAAAAAACATTTAGTGTTTTAGTTAATAATAATTTAATGTTTATTTCGTACGCCGATAATCAATTATATTTCAACTAACAGCTTTTTCTGAGAGCAAAAATCAAAATCACATTTAAAAAAAAAAAAAAAATTATATATATATTGATTTCCAAAACTCAATTTACTGGTAAAATTTCGAATTATTCCTTTTCTTTCGTTACACAAATTATCATTATTACTTTCTTCTATATGTATACATAGAGAAAGTATTGGATTCGTGAAAATTTTCGAACTCAAGTTTTCGATGGATTTGCACGTTTTGGGATATCTTGAACACGATTCGACTGTTTTTAGAAAATGTTTGTATGTCTGTCAGTCAGTCTGTGTGTATGTGAGTGTGTATCACGAATTTTGTATGTGAGTGTGTATCACGTGGACACTGTATCTCACAAACCAATGAACGAAATTTAACCAAACTTGGTATTTAGTTGGACCCTGACATAAACTGGTGCTGATTAGATTTGGGGATCATTCGATCAACGGGTGGCGCTGTGATCGCATTTTTTTCTAAATTTTTAACATAGCTGTATAGGACAAAATTTCGTATAAATGCACATAATGAGAGTTATTTTAATCATGTGATTGAAAAATTAATATGAATTATTGATAATAGTAGTAGTTAACTAGAAAAAAAAATTTTCATGTGTTTGCGTCGTTTCCCCCACCTGGGGGAAGAAGTACCCACGGGGGGAGTAAGTTTCTAATATGGGTATCTTTCGAAAGATCTCGACAATACCTTCAAACGAATGGTTGAACCATAGATCTGTGATAATTTAAAACAAAGTTATCGATTTTTTTTTTACTTTTAAAGAAAAAAAACTTTTTAAAAAAAATCGCATTTCTTCTGATAATTGCAAAAAAATTACTTTCTTTCGGCATTTAGTGATAATTTGATAATTTAATAAACAATTTGTATTGAATAAATTTTGTGTAAAATTATATAGAAGAAAGTCATGTGGTGGCCACATCATACTAGTTTTTCTATTAATGCCAAATCAGTATAATCCAAATTCAATTTTATTATTGTTAAGAAAACATAAAGAACTACATTAAAAATACCTGCTTTTAAACTTTTCGAACTTACATATGTAAGAAAAGCATTGTAATCATATCAAAAATCCTACTTTGAGATATTGGTGTTTATATACGTTTTGAGGTCCCCTGAGTTCAATTTCTTTATTTTTACGATGATGTATGTATGTGTGTATGTATGTGTGTGCGTGCATGTGTGAGAGAACACGATAACGTCTAAACGCTTCGTTCGAATGCGCTGAAAATTGGTACGTCCCCATAGCACGAACTTTTATGATTTTGGTGAATCTAACACTTATAGTTTTTTTACAGGGACACAAAGAAAAATTATTTATCGTAAGGGCCTATGGGACCAAATTTTTAAAAGTGCAATAACATCTAAACCCATTATAAAATTCAAATATATATATATATATACATATTATAGGTCACAGTTGCACGAACTGTATAGATTTTGGTGAATCTACACTCGTGCTCAAAAGTTTAGCAAGATTTGCAAACGATCAGTTTTTTTTTTTTTTTTTTTTTTTTTTTTTTCAATTTAAAAACTTATCTCTTGATGAATGTTTTCAAACACTGGGTATTTAAAGAACCATCCTCATGAGACTGGGTCTTCTTCACTGGATCATTCCCCCCCCCCTTAAAAGTTTGGTTCACGACAACATTTAGAGGGCCGGTAACAAATTGAGCAAAATCAATAATGTTTGTAATCACCCTGTATCGTTAAGTAAACGAAATAAACTGTAACTTTAGGATATGTTAATACAGATCCAGTTTAATTTGTGGATGAATTTGTGTGACGATAGTATATTAAATAACGGAAATATAACCATTTATTTTAAAACTCAAAAAAAAAAAAAAAAAAAAATCAGCCTGTTTTTTATTTATAATATACAGAATTTTTAATAAAAAGTATTCCCACTTTCAGATAAGTTTAAAAAACACGTTTAAAACTGCAATCGGCTACAAATATCTAAATATCTCATGAAATATGAAAAGTGTTTATGAAAAACGTTTTCACTGCGCATGTGAAAGAGATAAAAAAATTTTATTGCATAAGTTGAAAGCTAGATATATTCGGCAACTTTTGTCAAAAGTGCGTTTGAATAGAGTAAAAATTAAACAAATTATCCGAAAAAGAGCGAGCTAGATTTTAGATATTTTCCGAGAGTTGAAATTTCTTAAGGCGTTTTTCACATGCCGCGTAATTAATTTAAAGATCCAGTTGTTTTAACCACATATAGCACAAAAATTCTTTTTTGTGAGAGACCTCTTATCATCTCAAATATCTTAGTAAATAAAGAAAGATGTGTTAGAGTTACAAGCTTATAAGGGGTTTTTCATAAAAAAGCACATTTAGAGTGTGGTTGAAATAATTTGATCTTCAAATTAATTACGCGGCATGTGAAAAACCCCTTAAGAAATTTCAACTTTCGGAAAATATCTACAATATATCTTGCTCTTTTTTGGATAATTTGCTTAATTTTTACTCTATTGAAATGCACTTTTGATAAAAGTTGCCCAATATATCTAGATTTCAACCTATGCAATGTTCCCATCAAAATTATACCTCTGGGGTTTACCGAAACGGAGGAGCCATCCTCACCGTGTAGGATCAAAATTGTGATGGCGTGTCTCTGGACCACCTCTAGGATTGAGTCCTAGACCATCGCCAACTGCTGGACGTAAAACCCAATCAACCTTCAACCTATGCAATTAGTTGAAGGCCAAAACCCAATAACCTTCAACCTATTATCTTTCGCACATGCGCAGTGAATATGTTTTTTTATAAAAATGCTCATATATCATGAGATATTTAAGATATTTTTATTCCGATTGCAGCATATTGTTTTAAAATTGCTTTTCCAACGTATATGAAAGTTGAAATAATTTTCGTTGAAAACGCTGTATATTATAAATTTTAAAAATGCTGACTTTTTTTGGAGTTTTAAAATAAATGCTTAGATCTCCATTATTTAATATGATATCGTCACACAAATTCATCCACAAATTAAACTGGGTCTGTATTAACATATCCTAAAGTTACAGTTCATTTCATTCACTTAATGATACAGGGTGATCACAAACATTGTTGGTTTTGTTCAATCTGTTACCGTCCCCCTAAATGTTGTCTTAAACCAATCTTTAATGAAAAACATTAGGAAGACCCAGTTCTTCAAATACTGTTTGAAATGTTTGAAAACATTTCATCGAGAGATAAGTTTTTAAATTGGTAAAAACTGATCGTTTGCAAATCTTGCTAAACTTTTGAGCAGGAGTGTAGCATTTATAGTTTTTTTTTTTTTTTTTTTTTTTTTTTTTTTTTGCAGGGACACAAAGAAAAATTCTTTATCATTATGGGTTATGGGAAATTTTTAAAACTGTGATAGCATCTAAACGCCTTTTTTAATTTAGCAAATATTTGTATACATATTATAGATCACGGTTGCATGAACTTTATAAGTTTCGGTGAATCTAGCACTTATAGTCCTTTTTACAGGGACACAACATAACATTCTGTATCACTATGACCTATGAGCTCAAATTTTTTAAAGGGCGATAGCGTCTAAACGCTTTATTGGATTGAGCTGAAAATTTATATACATGCTGTAGGCCATCGTCGCACGAATTGTATAGATTTTGGTGAATTTAGCCATTATATTGATCTACGGGCTCAAATTATATGAAGTGCAATAGCGTAAAATTGAACAGTGGGGGGAAATACTCCATGTTTGGAAAGTCGAGTGGAGTCTCTCCAGATTTATTTATTTATTTATTTTATTTTATTTTATTTTATTTTTTTGTTATCTAACGTTTACTGAGTCCAATAACCTTGCAAAATGTAAACATTAAAAAACTCTTAAAAGTAATTTTAAAATATATATTTCGATGGATGTAAAAAATTCCCTTTATAATCAGATTCAAAATAGTTTTACAAAATAGATTCAAATTTCCATATACTTCTGAACTTCATATTTTAAAGCTAATGCATAAATAGATTTTCTGATATTCTTATGATCTTTCTCTCATCAAGTATTTAATCATTTCTTTTATACCTCTCTTCCTTTTTTATTCGAAAAGGAAATGCATTGCATAATTTTCCGATTTTTAGTCATATATTTATTCTACTCAGGAAAACTTTAAACATTCTTTTCAAAGCAAAGATTATTTGATTTGATTTAAATGATATACAAATGGTTATTCCATTTTATTTAAATGGTGATCATTTTTTTCTGTTATATGTGTTTCTATTATATGTGTTTTTTAATACTTCTTTTTGCTTTGAATATATTTTATTTTATATATTTTATTAATAAAGTAGCATTTTGTAAAATAAAAATAAAATTAAACACGCGATTTTTTATAGCAAAAAAATAAATCTAGTTGAGTTATTTCATTTAAAATGAAATGCGGATTTTAATTTTTATCTATATTAATAAAATCAGAGTTTTGTCTGTAAATTTGTCGGAATCGAAAAATTTTGCGATATCTTCACGTTTCACACCCCATGAAAGCCGAAAATGACTTCAGAAAATTTTGCCTGTGTGTGTGTGTGTGTGTGTGTGTGTGTCATCGTGTCTGTATGTCGCTTTTTTTGTCCGGGCATCACTTGAGAACGGCTGGGCGGAATTCAACGTCGCTTAGCAGGAATTTAGGTCTTCACCCAACTTAAAATTATATCTATCAACTTTTCACAAATTCCCCTCCCCGTTCCCCCCCGGGGGGTAAAAGACTAAAACACGTTTGTCCGGGTATCACTCGAGAACGGCTGGACGGAATTCAACGGCACTTGGCAGAAACTTAGATCTTTATCCAACTTAAAATTATACCTATCAACTTTTCAGAAATTCCCCCTGCTTCTCCCCCTGGGGGGCAAAAGACAAAAACACGTTTGTCCGGGTATCACTTGAGAACGGCTGGACGGAATTCAACGGCGCTTGGCAGGAATTTAGGTCTTTACCCAACTTAAAATTATATCTATCAACTTTTCAGAAATTCCCCCCTGTTCCTCTTTGGGGGGCAAAAGACAGAAACACGTTTGTCCGGGTATCACTTGAGAACGGCTGGACTGAATTCAACGGAGCTTGGCAGAAACTTAGATCTTTATCCAACTTAAAATTATATCTATCAACTTTTCAGAAATTCCCCCCCCCGTTCCCCCTGGGGATCAAAAGACAAAAACACGTTTGTCCGAGCATCACTTGAGAACGGCTGGACTAAATTCAACAGCACTTGGCAGAAACTTAGATCTTTATCCAACTTAAAATTATACCTATCAACTTTTCAGAAGTTCCCCCTGTTCCCCCTTTGGGGGGCAAAAGACAAAACACGTTTGTCATCAATTGAGAACGTCTGGACGGAATTCAACAGCGCTTGGCAGAAACTTAGGTCTTTACTTAACTTAAAATTCTATCAGTACACTTTTCCGAAATCCCCCCCGCCGCCCGTTCTTCATGCGGGAGAAAATACAAAAACACGTTTGTAAGCATAACTCGGCTCCTAATTACTTCACAATAAAGAAATTCCACATGGGGAGACTAGACATAAGTACAAATAAAACATTATCTGAGATTTAGGAATTTTCCATTTTTCAGGGAAAGAAGGGAGAAAATCGATTTTTGGCGGGGAATTTTGAAAATTCCTGATTTGAGTCGAACTCTACCAAAAATGGAATAAAGATGTTGAAAAAAGGCTATGCGAATTTCTTAGGATATTTCTTAAACACATTTCTGATTTTTTGTGATCTGCCATTTTTTTTTCGGGGGTGGGGGGGGGGTAGCGCTAAATTTGTCCTGGAAAATTTATGAGAGTTGCGGTCACGAAGTTTAGTGCTTGGATTTTTTATATGCAACAGGCACCTAAAGAAACAAGATTTATCGAAATACCCCCTTCCCCCCCAACGGGACAGGAAGCAAAAAAAAAAAAAAGTTTGTAAGCATAACTCGGCCCCAAATTACATCACGGTGAAGAAATTGCACATGATGAGACTAGACTTGAGTATAAATAAAACATTATGTACGATTTTAGAATTCTTGATTCTTAAAGGAGGGGGGAAAATCGATTTTCAAGGGGAAATTTAAGAAATTCCGGATTCTTTAGTAGAGCTCTACTAAAGATATTACAAAGGTATTGAAAATAGCCACGTGTCTTCTTTAGAATATTTTAAAAAACACATTTTTGATTTTTTGTAGCTTTCGATTTTTTTTTTTGTTGTTGTTGTTGTTGTTTGGGGAGGGGGGGGGTTGCAAATTCAAGACCCCCCCCCCTTTAGCGCTAAATTTGTCTTGGGAAAGCTATGGGATCTGCGGTCACGAAATTTGGTGCGCAAATTGTTTATATGTATCTGACACTTATTGTAACGACATTTTACGAAATTCACCCTCTTACACCCTTGGGGTCGGGGGGGGGGGGAGGGGAGCAATAAACACGCGTAAAAACACGTTATTCTGTTTGAATTCGCTTTACATTATCTTAGAATGAAGCGTTTTGGTGTGTGGATGTTGATTAGGTGTACGCATTATGTACTTTGGTGAGATTTCGCAAAACTTCTAACTTAGCCGCTTTGGAAGGGGAAGTAAGAAGCAGGTAAGTTGCTGCCGAAGGCAGTGTAGACGCGGAATCCTCACGTTGCGAGCGGGAAAAACCTCTACGGAATACAGAGGAAACTTTAACTTAGATTATTAATAAAGTAATGGAATTTTGACAACTCATTTCAGTATAGTGCTCAGCGAAGCGGGCAAAGCCTGCTAGTTTTATATATATGTGTGGTGTGTGTCTAAATAAAATTTTTGTCATAAACAATAAATAAATTTTTGATAAAATATAAATTTATATTTTACAAAGTATATTTTTGGAAAAAAAAACTTGAGTTTTTATTATTAAAAAGGTATTTGATTAAATACATTTAAAATGTAAAAAAAAAAAAAAGGAGGCTGCAAATCTGTAGTTATAATAATAATTAGTAGTAGTAATAGCAGTAGAAATTAGTCAAAAAGTTTTAATTATACAGTTCATACCGCAAATAATGTACTTATTTAAAAGGAAACTTAATTAAAAAAAAAAAAAAACTAAATTTAAATATTATAGACATGTGGGGGAAAAATCGAATTTCATTTATTAAAAACGGTTTTTCCTTATTGAAAATATCACCATTAGATATAATTATTAATAAATACTGCAGTCTTTTTTTTTTTTTTTTTTTTTTTTTTTACAAGAGAATTTAAATCAAAGCAATAGCTTGGCACAATAAAGAAAGTTAACAAATCTTTATTATTTTGTTATATCTATAACCATTAGTTCCGAGAAATTATGTTTGTTTGATATATTATTTAGAAAAATATTGACAAAATTCTAACATAAGAATCAAAGATCTTACAATATTATCAGTTTTAACCGCTTGAGAGCAGCTGAAAAGGAGAGAATGTCCGTAACTCCATTATCTGATTACTTACAGTTTAATAAGTATGAAAGAAAAGAAAATGGTTTTCTGATAATAACTTGTCAGGCACACACTTGGGTAAAATATAACAGAGAAATGTTGTTTGACAAAAGAAAAGAAGTACCTTATTAGTTAAAGGTTGGCCAAACAACCAAGAAAACTTTTATTATTACCAAAGCTATGAACATGGATTAATGGAAGATATATATATATATATTCTGTAGAATTATGGTTAAGATAAAGCACATATATAGGCAAAATATAATAATGATATGAAAACAATCCATTTTTAATAAAATGTATGATTTTAATCCATAAAGCGTGGATATTTTAGATAAAATAAAACTAGGAAAAAAATTTGATTATAAATGGAATTTTAATAGTTAAGATCTTTCATATAAACTACAGAACTATCATTTTGCACTCTCAGTTGTAAAAACTTAGTTCAAGGTTTATTTTTCCATTTTATCCGTAAATGTTTAAGCACATAAAATATGAATAAATTAATTACGAATAAAATTTAAAAATTTTAAGTTGAGAAATTTATTATGTAACGCAAAATATTTCGGAGTTAAAAAGAAAAATCAAATATTATAAACGACCTGGATCAATTTTTTTAATAGGTAAACAATAAGATAACTCTTAAGCATGCTAAATTTGTACACTATCTACCAATAAGTATAACTGGACATTTTTGAATTTATACGTTTTTTCAAATGCCTAGAAAAATTCTTAAGGAATTACCTTGAAAGTTTGAATGTCTAAAGAACATGTTATACTTCATACATTTCAGCAAAAATTTTGTCCTTAAGAGGAAAAGGGGACCATTAAAAAATCAAACAAACCTCAAAGTGTCTTGAATTACCCTGTAAAAAGTAATAATTGAAATGTATTTTGTCAGTTGCATGTGATTATGAAAATTCTTTTAATTATCTGTATAATTTTTTATAAGGCTACCACGTATATTCATTGAGATATAACGTTTTTTTTTTTTTTTTTTAATTACCGAAAAATTACCACTTTTTTAATTATAACACGTAGGGTGTTACACCCAGTGCAAAGCCACTTTTAGAAAACTTGGCGTCTTATATTAAACATAACATACTGCAATCAGAATGCAAAAATATTAAATATCTTACGAAATATGAGAATTTTTACTAAATAATTTCTAACTACGCACATGCAAGTTTTAAAAAATTCCATTTGCATAATTAAATAGCCAAAATTTTTAAGCCACTTGTATTAAAATTCCCCAAAAATATCGTGTAAATTCAAAAACATTTTGAGCTATAGAATGAATAAAATTTCAGCTCCACTTAAAGAAAAAGGAAGAGAATAGGGGATTTATCAATATTTATCTACAATCAGCGAACACTGTACCACAATTGGGCATTGATTGAATCAAAATAATCTATTTAAAAAAAAAAAAAAAAAAAAAAAACCTTTCAAAACCCAAATTTTTAATATAACGTATCACATAAATCTTTTCGAAGTTAGAATAAAATTTAATTTGCAAAAATGTGTAACTTTTTTGTTTATTAACCAAAATTGATGAAATTTGAACTGCAAGTTAGTCTTGTGTTGTACAGGCTGCATATTATATAGTTGTGTTCGTGAGAGAAAAAAAAAAAAAAAAAAAAAAAAAAAAAAAATGAAAACGCAATTTTTAATCCCACTTCAAAAACATTTGACTTAATGAGTAGCAGATTTTTTTTCCCCCTCCAAACGGTTTCCATACAATCTTCTGCTGTTGCCACCTAAAATTCATACTTTAGTTAATTTTAAAAAATCTAATTGTCCAACCGATAAGCTGTTTAATCCGTCGGATTAACAAAAATTGCCCCTTTCATTTGGTACCTTATTTGTAACGATACAACTGATATTTCTAATTTATTTTCTATTTTTTCTAATTTTTATTTACCTTAAAATGGAGGCGCATTTTTTATTAGTCTGGGGTTCACAAACCTACCGTAGTGAATGACAGTAAGTACATAAGAATTTGGGGATAAAAAATGTACGTAAAACAGCCTATAGTTTATCATTTATTTTGACAGGTACTGAAATTCTGTTCATTCTATCTCTCATATTTTTTTTTATTCACACGATATTTGTTTGGGGCTTTCATATAAGTAGCTCAATATTATGCTATTAAATTATGCAAATGTAATTTTTTAAAAGCTTAAGCAAGCATAGTTAAAAAGGCTCATATTTCGTAATTTTTTAACATTTTTGCATTTGGCAATTTTTTAAAGAAACCGTCATCCATGAATATATCTGGAAGCCTCATAAAAATTTCTATAGATAATTAGAAGAAACCTCATAATCATATGCTGCAGCCAAAACGCATTTCCAGCAGTACTTTTTTCAAGGTAATCTATATCAATAAAGAGAAGTGTTTATGTGTCTGGTGCTCACACTATGGAACGAAGAGCTGTAAAACTTGGTAGATGAGTAACTGGGACCCTTTAGGTGTGCACCTCATCGAGAATTTTTCGAAATTCGATTATGAATTTTTTTAATTATTTTTTTTTTTTTTAATGTTTGATTTTATGTTTCATTTTTCATGAATCTATTCTTCCATTGTAATCGTCTGCGTATCTCAGCAACGGCTATTACACAATTTAGTTTTTATTTAATACATTCATTTGAAGGCGAAATCTTTTTTACTCTTTTTAATTTATTATATATATTGAAAATAAAATGGCGATGCAGTAGAAAAAATTAAGTACATTAAATTTAAAATTTAAAAACTTATTTATAACAGTTATGCTTGTGCATAATTTTTATAGAATAACAACTTTTTATTTAATTCCTTTAAAAAAAAATCTCTTTCTCTGTCTTTTTATTATTATTATTATTTATTTATAGTATTTATCGGGAAAATGGTATTATATAGTAGAAACGATTAAACTGATTAAAATTTATTTGTTTTTCTGCATTTAATTCCTTTTAAAAGAAAATATACTATTTATTTCATTTATTATATTGGTCGGTATGATATGAAAATATGGTGAAAATAGCGGAAGACTATAAAATACTCGGTTCAAAAACTAAGCTATTTAATAGATGTTGAGATACAGTCATATTTAAAATCGTAGTATTTAAATAATAGCAGATCCATCTGTCGTCGCTAAATACCCAAAGTGAAGTGGACGGGAAAGACATTTCTGCAGGCAAAGGAAACCTGGATCCGCTGTAGTGCGCCTATAGAAAGAGATGCCGTAGGCAGCGGGTACCCGAAGCGAGTTTAGAGCGAATTTAATGCATACATTTTAGTTTTTATTTATGATGGGATATAAAAAATAAATACTAATGCAATTTTTTTTTTAAATTCATTTAAATATAGTGTTTAGCGAAGCGGGTGTAGCCTGCTAGTTCAAAATATTTTGACTTTTATTATAAGAAAGCACCACAGAGCTGGCGTTTAAAAGTAATTGGTACAAAACTTTGAATAAACACCATAAAATATAAGAATTCGCAAATATTGTTTCGTCAACTGTAAATATAAATACTGCTTTGACTAAAATTATAAAATGAAAGAAGAAACTATATAAATAAATAAAATTTAAAAATAAAACTAAAGTTTAAAAGCTAAAAAATAACAAAACTAACGAATACTGAAGTTATGCGAGTAATTTCCAAGCATCAGACAAGAACGGAGTGGAAAAAATAACATTAACAAGATTTTTCTCTACATTCTAAAAACTTGGTTCAAGCTTTAATTTTTCATTTAATGCATAAATGCTGAAGAACATAAAGTATGAATAAATTAATTACGAATAAAATTTACAAATTTTAAGTTGACAAATTTATTGTAATAGATTTGTGAACTTAAAATGTGTAAAGTTAAATATTTGAAAGTTAAAAAAATAAAAAAATAAAAAATAATAAAAATTTAAAAACTTCCTGCGTCAATTTTCTTAATAAGTAAACAATACGATAACTATTTTTAGCATGTTAAATTTGTACACTATCTACCAATAAGTATTTGGATATTTTTGAATTTATACGTTTTGTCAAATATCTAGAAAAATTATTGAGGAATTATTTTGAAAATTTGGGTGAGTAAAGAACAAGTTTACTTCATACATTTCAGCGAAAATTTTGTCCTGAAGAAGAAAAGGGGACTGGTAAAAATTAAACAAATGTCAAAGGGATTTAGATTACTCTGTAAAAGGTAATGATTAAAATGCATTTTGCAGGTGATTATGAAAAGTCTTCTAATTATCTGTATATTTTTTATTTTTTAGGCGACGACATACATGTATATTCATTCAGAAATAACGCTTTCTTTAAATACAGGGTGTTTATAAAGTCCCGGACCCATTTTGATGTTTAATAACTCATAAAATAATAAAGATAGATTAAAATTAATAACATAAATGGTTAGATAGACTCAAAAAGTTTCATGACCCTTGTCAATGGAGTTCCACGTGTGCCCCCTTCGCCGCACGGAGAATATCAAGTCAGTAGTCAATTTCATGTCAGGTAGCGGCAAGCATGTCGGCATCCACAAAGGCTATTGCGGTTGTAATTCTGACTTTTAGGTAATTATTCGACTGCCGCTCGAATAAAACATCACATACAAAACTACTACATAGAACAAACACATCAAAAGTAAACATAACATTGCAATAGTTGCCAAAAACAAAAGAGAGAAAAATGCAATTAATAAGCAGACGATATTTAGAAAAGTACAGATATTTAGACTGGAAAATGAAATTATGTGAAATTAATCACACGCGCAGACGATATTTACAAAAGTAAAGATATTCAAACCTGAAAAGAAAATATATGAGTTATTCCATCAATAAATGCCATAAGTTTGTTTATATTTTCATTATTTTATGAGTTATTAAACATCAAAATGGGTCCGGGACTTTATAAACACCCTGTATATATACCACTTTTTTTATTACATCACATAGGTATTAGACTCAGTGCAAAAACATTTTATAGGAAAATTGGCGTACTTGATTAAACATAGCATACTGCAATCAAAATGCAAAAATGTTAAATAACTTGCGAAATATGAGCATTTTTATTAAATAATTTTTAACTACGCAAGCGCAAGTTCTTAAAAACATTCATTTGCTTAATTTAATAGCCAAAAATATTGAGCTACTTGTATGACCCCCCCCCCTCCCCATAAAAAAATAAATAAAATAAATAAATAAATAAATCGTGTAAATTCAAAAAGTTATGAGCAATAGAATGGCCAGCATTCAAGTTCCTCTAAAAAAAGAGGGAGGGGGGGGGGAGAATAGGGTTTTTTATCTATATTTATTTACAATCAGCGAACACTGTATCACCATTGGGCGTTGACTGAATCTAAATAAGAATGTAAGTAAAACCCCTTATAGTTCAGCTTTTATTTTGACAGGTGCTTAAATTCCGTTCATTCTATCTCTCATAATTTTTAGATTGATTTCTTTAGAAATCGACCTATTGTAATCCCTCCGTTTATCTATATGTATACGTATTTCTGTATCTGTTTATCTATATATGTAATGGAAATTTTGTTATCACGATAACTCTCCAAATAACACTCCGAATTGAACCAAATTTAGACAGCAAACTTATCTTATGAATATCATGGATGAGTTCGTTAAGCAAGTTGTCCACTTGAAATCACGGTGAAAGCGAAAATTTCTTATCACGATAACTTTTGAAATACTGTATTAATTCTAACTAAAGTTGGATAGAGAACATATCATGCAAATATCTTGGAAAATTTCGCCGGGCAAGTTGCTCCGCCATTTTGTTTTCAAGTTGCAGCCACTTAAAAACAGGCTGTCACTTGAGAATTTCTTATCACGATAACATTTGAAGTACTGAATTAATTCGAATCAAAGTAGGAGAGTGAACTTATGCTTCAAGTATTTTGGACAAATTCGCTGGGTAACTTGCTCCGTCATATTGTTTATAAGTGACGGCCACTTTAAAATTTGTTATCACGATAACATTTGAAATACCGATTTTATTCGAACCAAAGATGAACAGTGGACATACCTTACAAACATCTTGGATTAATAGACTGAGCAACTTCCTCCGTTATTTTGTTTCTAAGTGGTGGCCACTTAATTTGCCCACACGATAATTTTTTAAATACTGAATAAATTTAAATTAAATTTGTAGAATAGACTTATCTCAGAAATGCATTTGATATGTTTGTTTGTCAACTTGATCCGCCATCTTCTTTCCAAGTGGCATCCAATTCAAATTCACATAAAAAAGGTATTTATAAACCGATTTTCTTAAAATTAGATATGTACATAGCCACATCAATATATCCAACAAGTCCAAGAATGATTTGTTTTGTAGCCGCGATTTTGTTTTGAAATGGCGGTTATTTGATAAGAGAAAGGAAATCAACCTACTCTTCCGAATGGGCTATAAGAACTTGTTTGAATTCACACGACATTTGTTTGGGGCTTTCATATAAGTCGCTCAATACTTTTAGCTACTAAATTATGTAAATGAATTTTTTTTTTAAGCTTGCGTATGCGTAGTTAAAAGTTATTTGGTAAAAATGCTCATATTTCGTAAGATATTTAACATTTTTGCATTTTGATTACAATATGCTGTGTCTAATTTAGTTTGCCAAATTTCCAAAAAATAACTTTTCGGTGGGTCTAATGCACTACGCATTATAATTAAAAGAGTAGTTTTTTTTTTTTTTTTTTTTAAGGAAACAGTTATATCTTCTTGAATGTATGTGGTAGACTTATAAAAATTTATGCAGATATTAGAAGAATCCTCATAATCATATGCCACAGCCAAAATGCATTTCAAGCAGTACTTTTCACAGGGTAATCCAAAACATTTTAACTTTTGTTTAATTTTTTACTGATCCTGTTTTCTTTTCAGGAGAAAACGTTTGCTGAAATACATAAGGGTATAACATTTTCTTTATACTTCCAAAGTTTCAAGATAATTCCCGCAGAACATTTTTAGGTATTTGACATAACGTCTAAATTCAAAAGTATCTAAATACTTATTGTTAGATAGTGTATACATTAATTTAATCTCGAATTTCGCGTTGGATACCTTGTAAGGAAATGTAAAGTGATAGCGTCGAGTTGGGATATAATGTTTGGTTGAGGAAGTAAAGGTCAGCAAGGGAATTCAGTATTGAAAGTAGTGGTAAGTTTCTAGATGGATCCATCATATTTCGGCGATGTTGTAGGTGAGATAGGCAGATGAAGGTGTCGAGTAGAGGTGAATTTCGGTTAGCATGGATTGTCTAGTTATTGGATAGTTAGTTGGATAATTTGAAAGCAGGATCTACGTAGATTGTGAAAGGTGTTTAGAAATTGAATGTCGATAGTCTTTAAAGAAATAGTTCGGTAAAATGAAGTGAATCGTATTTTTTTATTTTGAGGACTTCAAATAAAGCACTTAATGGAACACGGTGTTGTGTTGATAGATTTGTTTGGGGGTCACCGAAGCGGGAGAGCCATCCCTTCCGTGGAGGATCAAAATTGCGATGGCATGTATCCGGACCATCTCTAGGGTGAGTCCCAGACCGTTGTCAATTGCCCTCTGCGCAGCACTAGTGCGACGTAAAACCCAACCAACCAACCACGCTTTCCTAAGATGAGGTCATTTTGACCACATTTTGTAGTTGAAATTTATTTAAGACCGTCTCATTCAAAAAATGCGCTAATTCACCAGAGATAGCAAACGTAACCAGTGGAATGTTGCACGACGATTTGTTCTAAACGATACAAAAAGGCGCGGTGCTGATGATCTTCGCCAAACGTGCCAAGCGGCACCTGAAAGCAATTTTTCTGCAGTAACGCCTTGATCTTGGGAAAGCGAGGGTTAATAAACGGAAGATTTTTATTACCCGCCCTTTTTTTCACACCAGTCTTTTTACATTCTCTTACCCATAAGGTAGAGAAAGTATTGTTTTTGGGTCAAATTTTCGAAAGCGAATTTTTTGTTATATTTACACGTTTTGATATTCCCTGGATACGAAAATCATGTTTTTAGCGGTTGGTCTGTGTGTCTGACTGTTATCACCATATCTCAAGAACAAGTGGTAGCAGAAAGTCCAAACTTGGTATTCTAAATGTGTATGATATAGGGATGCTACGCTAAGCTTTTCGTTGAGATAGAGCAAATGGTTCGTCTACAGTGACACCGAAGAGAATTCCTATATATTACGCCTATGTGGGAAATTGCAGGTAAATAGAGTTTAACAGCTATAGACTGCACGAAAACAAATGAAATGAATATGTATTTTTTAAATGCGTAAAAACATGTCTCATGTAGAATATGGTCGGGAAATCATTCGCTGTTCATTTACAGGGCTACACAAAAGAACTAGGTTTGTAGTGCGACAATAGCTAAAATTGATGAAAGTGTATTTCAGGTTGTGCCGTGTGTTTTTACTATAGGATTATATTTAGGTGCACCATGTGGTCTGTACATAATCTTCAAAAGATATACATGGCTGCTAATATTCAAGCGATAACATTAGTTTTCATTGTTAGTGGAAGTGCTTTACTATAATATTTTATCGTGTCTTGGAAAACTGCTCAGGAATTGGAATGAATTCCTCATAGACGCATGGTAAATAATATATGTTTTAAAGCTAAATATTCATCACTTGTGTTTTGTATATTTACACATTTTGAGGCTTCGTAATCACCGAAGTCAAACTTATAACATATTTGATCTTTGTCTGTGTCTCTTAGAGTAACTTGAAAACGAATAATTTCAAGAGATCCAAAAGTTGCATTTTCAAGTTAATTTAAGTTTTTTACTGGAAAAGTTTGATCAAGACTGATAAGTTTCATGGAATGTTGCCTGTCAAAATTGTCTGAATAATTTTAAGTGAACTTTTAAATTTAATAAAACATTTAAATTCTATATAAATGTACGTGGAATAATGGATTGAGAGGAACAGTAGCCCCCCTCACACAGAATTAATTTTCATATAAACTCTTCCGAAGCCTAATTTGAATTGTTTTAACATAGGTTTACATATGAGTTCCCGTTATCTTACCTCTTAATCTCCAACCAATATTTATAGCATTAAATTTCAGGGTAAGAGAAAGTCGTGTGAGTGACACACCAGATTATTTTAGACCAATTTGAACAAATTTAATCGTAACCACATTTGGAGATAATTGCTCTAAAAATAAAGTGGTGTAGAAAAGAGGCGTGTCTAAAAAATCTTCCGGCTCATAATTAAGATGTTGGAAAGTACATAGCTGCCAACCTACTCCGGCAAATTGTTAGTACTGCCCACTTTTCTATACCACTTAATTTTTAGAGTTTTTGTTTTCTTAATTCATCGTCAATATATATTTGAAGAGAATTACTCTAAAAAATTAAGTGGTGTGGAAAAAATCGGCGGTACTAACAATTTGCCGGATTAGGTTGGCAGCTCTGAAAGTATGATTTTAGGTATTATTAAATACATTACACTTACCGTTGGTCAGACCGTAGCCTCCTAAACTAGATGCCTGTCGCATTGCTCGTAAACTTGGCAACAGTTGAAGCGGTAGACAGCGCCACCTAGTACAGAATTCGTGACTTTTTTATTCAAATAGTCACCAATAATTTTAAGAAGTAATATATATAATCTACATTTCTTTGATTGTATTCGCCTTTTCTTTATATCAAAGCCCACCTTTAAAAATTATTGGTGGCTGTTGAATAAAATAGTCTCGCAATCTGTTCCAGGTGGCGCTGTCTACCGCTTCAACTGTTGCCAAGTTTAAGAGCAACGCGACAGGCATATAGTTTAGTAGGCTATGGTCAGACATTGATCTTTGAAAAATGTGGGATATTTTTCATTTAAAAAGTATCTATCACCAATAAAGCTTAAATTTTCTTTCGTAGGTGTGACATAATATACGAACTGAAATAATATAGCTATATATATACAACAACGCATAAACTAAATCTTTTCGGTTAGATTATTGTAAGGTTTCATGAAGTAAATATTACACAATTTAATCGTTCTTACCAGTTTTGCGTCAGTTTAACTCTTTGATACTGAACGATTTGTTTTATAATTTCTATGAAAATATAATTTCTTAACACTTTCGCGACCGCTGACGTAGATTCACATCATTTGGAAATCTATCACTCTGCCAGTGGGCGTTTCGTTTGTAATTTGTGTGTTTTCTTAAGTATGTACCCAGTGTTCATATTTTTTGCAATAAAATATACTATGGATAGAAATATACTGATTAGAAAGAATATTATTATAATGTATATCCATTTGTAATATAAATGTGAATACAGAAAATTTTGTTTTGAAATATTTTATTTTGGGAGAATAAAGCCCCAGGTGTGGCTTACTGTCAAAAAGACAAAATTCTGCGGTCGCAAAGGTGTTAAAATATATTTTTATAAGTTTAAATATATTTTTAAAAAAATATATAGTTACAATAAATTCATAAATTTGTAAAGACTAAAGTATCAGTAAAATAACAATCCTGTCTCCCACACACACACAAAAAAAAAAAAATAAATAAATAAATAAATAAAATAAAGTAAAAATAAAGAATAAAGCAATATGAAAATAAAAAATAAATCTAAATGATTAAGCCTTTAATTATAACGGTAGTTAAGAAACGATTTTAGAAGTCTGCCTAGCATTCTAATTCCATTCGTTTATTATTATTATTATTATTATTATTATTATTATTACTAGCAGGCTTTGCCCGCTTCACTGGACACTATATTTAAATGATTTCTTTGTGACTGAACATATTTCGATTGGCGACTATTTTCGTCACAGCTTTAGTATGGGACCTCCTTGGCAATATCAAACATTTTTTGAACTTCTCGAATCTGTACAACAAAACTATTATTAAAACAAATATTTTCGAAAAGAGTCCAATAGCTGGTGTTAATTCTTCGAATATTCTGGAAACAGCTGAAGCTGTTACTCGTACACTATAAGTCATTATTCGATGAATGTTCTGGGACAGTCCAAAAAATAGTCACTTGTTCCACAGGAGTAAAGCAAATAACATCAAGTACACCAGAGCAAAAATTTTCGCTCACTCACGAAAAATGTCCAGTCGCTTAGAGCTCAATCCCTAAAGTGCAATGACTCAGAATAGGTCTCTGAATAACTCTGGATCGCAGTGACTACATACTCTTTCGCAAAAATCAACTCACACTTACTTATAACTTTTGGCGATGGGGCTTGGAGATGACTCCATCGAGAATCCCTTGGTAAGCTCAAGGTCTATGTTCCCGTGTGTCGGAGAGCTTCGAAACATCGGGAACCCTAAACTATCATTTTTTACCAAATTTGGTCGCCCACTCGCCAAGTTTGTCTCCAAGACTATGCTTTCTATTAAACATATCTTTATTTAGTTATATAAATATTAATTTGAATAATTAATTAATTTGAATATTAATCAAATATTTCTGCCCGACAGCGTGCAAGTGCAGTCACACACAGCAGCTCATTTATTTGTATGTTAAATTAGCGTAGTGATTGGTATATAAAAAAATAAATAAATAACTAAACATTATCGTGCTACACAACTTTATTATATCTCGCCCTTGGCGGCTTTTGAATTTTTGTCGCCATATTAGCGATTTTTTTTTTTTTTTTTTTTTTTTTTTTTTGCATAATTTTTTGCATAAAAATAGAAAGCCTTTTATCGGACACCTTTTCGTTAGCATATAAGAACCCTTCATATTCTGTTTATTTTATTAATGGTTTTTAGGTTTAAAATAGTGCTTGATGAAATAAATTTTCTATTTTTAAAACTGCACTTTTTTTTCTATAAAATTATCTACTCAGATAAAAATAGATCATTTATGTGACTACTATTTCAGTTTATTTTTTTCGTTTTGTAATATTTTAAAAATTTTACATTTTTCTTGAACTACCTAGATTAAAATCGCTGTTGCTAAATTAAACCTCTTTTATATTTTTCTTGAACTACCTAGATTAAAATCGCTGTTGCTAAATTAAACCTCTTGGCGAAAAATGTTCGGTGTACTTCAACGCAACAATTTAAAAAATCACCCAGGAGGATCTATAGATAAAACTGATTTTAGTACAACATATATTAGCATCGTAAACTATATTAGCACTTTATCAATGTGTAAAAGAAATTTTAAATTAAAAATGACGTCAATTTTTGTGAGATGCATAATTTATTTTTATTTATTTATTTATTTATTTATTTATTTTGTTCACGTTTAGATAAATGTATTTATTTTCCTGATGGAAAAAAAAATAAACTCGTTTTTTTTTTTTTTTTAGCAACAATTAAATTTTGGATACAATTTAAATGGCTAATTTTTTGCTATTATTAGCTTACAAAATTGCTATTTTATGCATAAAAATAACAAAAAAAAGTTTTTTTTTCGGAATAAAAGGCCCAACTTTCTAAGTTAGGGTATAAGCTATCTCCATTACAAATTTCATCGAAATCCGTCGAGCAGTTTTGGCGTGAAACTCAGTCAAATAAATTCACAGACATTCACATTTATAATATATATAAGATTATTATTA
This sequence comes from Salticus scenicus, assembly GCA_963930645.1. Classification (NCBI taxonomy): domain Eukaryota; kingdom Metazoa; phylum Arthropoda; class Arachnida; order Araneae; family Salticidae; genus Salticus; species Salticus scenicus. The sequence goes on from OZ005649.1 coordinate 178,229,664, forward strand.
TTATTATTATTATTTATTTATTTTTACATTTAAACTTTTTTTTTTTTTAAACAATAAGCCTATTCAGTTAAATTTTTTCTTCTAGTTTTCTTTTAAAGGGTTCAAAATTTATCACTAGTAATCAATGAGGTAAATACCACTTGTGTATATTTTTGCCAACGTAAAATAAGGGATTTAACACGAATGCTCAAAGTCACATTTACTTTTCTTTTTTGTATTGTTCTGTTTTGAAGAAAGGTGAAAGGCGGGGCTTGTCTTCTTTAGAAAACAAAATCCTTGATGATGACACTAATGTCTGAAAATCATCATTTTTCTTTCATTTTTTTGCGTTTGACGTTGTTGTTGTATAATTTGACCCGTAAATATAAAATAAAAATATTTTCTTTAATTTCTTCTATTATTTTTTAAGATTTGCTTCGTTATCTCATGCAAAACTTTATAAGTGATGCTCCCCAAAGCCTCTGCCAAAGAAAGATTTATTTATTTCTCGAAACTTTATTCATTTCTAATAACTGGAATGAGCTGCAGATTTGCACGCCCATATTTTTCAGCATTAGGATTTATTTTATGTAAAATTTAATATAAGTCAAAATTCATAAGTTTTATAAATATGAATTTATTAATATTTTTCATAATTAAAAATATTTTTCAAAAACAAAATTGCAGATGGAATATGTTTGGATTTCTGCACTGTATCTTGTAATATATATATATTTATATATATACATATATATGATCAAGTTATTTTTTGTGAAAATATTAACACTTTCACGACTGCATGTTTTTTTTTTTTTTTTTTTTTTTTTTTTTTTTTGACGGTAAGGTCCACCTGTGTGCGTTATTCTCGCGAGTTACAATGTTTCAAAACAACATTTTCTGTATTCACATTTATATAACAAATGGATAAACTTCATAAATATATTCTTTCTAATCAAAGTATTCGTATCCATAGTATATTTGATTGTACAGTCGGAAAAAAAAAAAAAAAAAAAAGCCACCCCTACCTAATTTCGCCATACATTGTCGTAGAAACATGTAGTTGGTACCAATCGATTTGTAATAACGTCTAGTTTTTAATGATATAGTTAGATTTTGCTTAAGGGGTCGTATACACATTAAAACTGGCATCAACTTCGTTTTTTTCAATGGTAACCCCCATTTTTTATAATTTATTTGAATTCTTTGGATCACATCATCGCGGAAAATGGTATAGTTTATATATTTTGCTCAATTTTTCACAGACTTATAAGCTGTCAAAATATGAGGGTGCTAATGTTAAATGAATATGACAAACATTAATTCATATCTTCCAAAATAATTATGATATTCAAATTCTGTTTTTTTTATATGATAGACTGAAGTGACCCAAACATATTTCATGCATATTTTTGATGAAAAGAAAAACATTTTTTGAATTATGAAAATTACTAATAATTTCATATTTGAAAAAATTATGAATTATGACCTATGTTAATTTTTGCATGAATAGAACGGGCATCATCAAAAATATGGTTTACCAAATTTACAGCTCGTTCTTAACATTATTTTTTGAGTTACAGTGATATTTCATTTTTTACTTGTGTTAGGGGGCCGTCACTTACAATAATTTGTATACTCTGTGAGTAAATATCTGTATATATTGTGACAAAAACTATTTTAATTTAACTCAATGTTATTCTAATTGTTTTATAAGCAACATTTCGATGTTTATGATACAAATTGGATTAATTTTTTATAAAATTATCACAATGCAAGCAAAAGATTGTGAAAGAATTGCGAAAGAAATGAATCCCCGCCTCTATATTGCAGAAACAATATTAAAAAAAATTAGTTTGCATTTTCGTATAAGACTCTATTTGTGACGTTGGTGTGCATAAATGTCAATGGCATTTACTACATCGAATGCTGAAGACAAAATTTAAACGGTTTAATTGGAAGTATGTAAAATAATTTTGTTTTATAATGTAAAGTTTTTGAAAAATTGTGTAAAGGCGTGGCTTCCGTTGCAAAAAGGAGTACACTCGATTCTCATATTTTAAGTCTTTGTTCTTAAATATTACATAACTTTTCCTAGTTTCTAACTGCTAAAATTCTATTTTATCCCTGTCTTGTCGTTCTTTTTTTTTTTTTTTTTTTTTTTTTTTAACCTGAATATTCCAGGATTCGTGCACCTCAAGTTAAATGTCATGATTTAGAAAATGCGGTAAGACGATAATTATTATTTGAAAGAGCAATACGTAGTAAGCAATACTTCCCCCCCCCTCTCTTTAAAAAAAAAAATAAATAAATAAAAAATAAATAATATAGTTAATTTTTATTAATTTTTATCAGACTTTTTAAAGCAAATTTTCTATTTAATCTTGTTGTGACATTTTAGCATTCTTTTACTTTACGTTTTTAAGCTAATGCTATTTAAATTTTATCGCTTGACGTAACATAGTAAAATATTAAATTTTTATTAAATGTTTTTTTTAATACTAAATAGTATAGTAGATATACTTTTTTTTTTTTTTTTTTTTTTTTTTTTTAAGTTTTTAAAATCTATCATTGAAACAAAGCGCAATATTATTTATTGTCGATTATTCTAATCACGGCGTAAAACTGGCGTCACATTTATTATGGAAAAATAATTTAAAACAAAGTAATATGTCTTATTACTTTTAAAGATATAGATTTTACACATTTAATATTAAGAATTCAAGTACAGTAGACGACTGCAGAACGGAGAATATTCGTTCTGTGCAATGGGACACCATTTTATGTCGGATATACTTTATCAGACCAATTTATGCAAATTCAGTCCAAAACAGAATTTTTTTATTTTATTATATTCTGTTGTTTTCCTTTATTTTTTATTGGTTTCTAAGTAAGGTTTCGGTGTTTATTATACATGTTAACTAATTTTCGTAAAATTAACGCATTGCAGGCGGGAAATTTTGATATCATTCCACAAGTATAATAAGCCCCACCCTCTGGCTTTTTCTGAAACAAATTTTACTTTAAAAAATGTTTTTTGTTTCTTTAATTTTAGTTTGTTTGACTCTTTATAAAACTCTAGCATATATAAAGGAGTGAAATGTACCCTTTCGATTGTTGATGACAAAGTTTCAGTTATTTAATCATGAATTTGTGAAATAATTTCATGTTTTAGAGAAACGTATAAAGATGTTTAATAAAAATGAAAAATAAAAATGATTTTGAACAGTATCTCCTTTTTATTGAATACTAACCACTTTCGCGACCGCATGTTTTTGCCTTTTAGATAGTCTGTTCGGCCTGTGGGCGTTATTCATTCAAACTACATTATTTCAGAACGAGGTTTTCTATATCAATATTTATTTTACAAATGAATATACATAATAATTATACTCTTTCTAGTGAAAGTATTTGTATTCACAGTATTTTATTTATATAAATATAATTGTAAGGAACATTCTTGAGAAATATAGTAACTAGTAACACACAAATTGTGAAAGAAACGCCCACTGGAGAAGTTACAGTTTTCCAGTGACGTGGATCTACGTCAGCGGTCGCGAAAGTGTTAAATATCCTCTATCAGATTTTAGCCTAAACCTTTTTATCTTTTTTTTTTTTTTGTACATTATATATTGTTGGTTTGTACGCCTAAAATTAAATGTAAAACCTTATAGTAACACTTTCATGCAAGGCTTACTGTATAAAAAAAATATACCCAATACAAGTAGATAATTCTTTTTCTTAAAAATTAAACCCTTTTTTTTTCCTTTTTTTAAACCGCTAGTAATTTTATCATTATAACTATTATTCGTTTATCTTGGTATCTAGATTTTTGTAAATCAACATTCTAGGGTTCATATGACTCAAGCTATTTAATTTTTTTCTGTATGAGGTGATGTATTTAACTATTCGATGTTTAATAAATATAAACCAACAAAAAACTTCTAATTCATAGACTAACACTGAGCATCCTGCGATTAATCTTCGCTTTTTAATTTTATAAACTACGTCTACGTATTTTTTTTTTTTTTTCGGTGTGAAACGTTACTAATAATGTCTGTTGTGAGATAGATTATGATTTATTTTTGCTAAATGTATAGACGGACCCCTAATACATTTTCACGTGTAACTCTTTTTAGAACTGATTTAAACTATGCATATAGGTATGTTTACCGAACTGTCTTGATCTCAGAAATCTGAATATGAGGTCAAAAACAGGGGTCGTCATTCAAAAAAATGAAGTTTATGCCTGTTTTAATATATAGACGACCTCTTAAGCAAACTCTAACTACACCATTAAACACTAGACGTTATTACGAATCGATTGGTACCAACCACATGTTTCTACGACAATTTATAGCGAAATTAGAGGGGGGGGGTCTTTTTTTTTTTTTTTTTTGCCGACTGTACAAATATGTATATAGGGTATATTCTTAAGAAATAAATAACGTATAAATTGCGAAAGAAACGCCCACTGGTGGAGTTACAAATTTTTAAATGACGTAAATCTACGTCAGCGGTCGCGAAAGTGTTAATAAAAAGTTTGAAATATGAATTTAACATTAGCACCTTCAAACTTTGAACGCTTAACCCGTTAGTAGTTGGTCCATTCGCATCCTGTTCCTTTAGTGTTGCCAGACTTTTTTATTCAATATCCACCAAAAATTTTTAGAAGTGGCATTTGATATATATAATCGACGATTATTCGAGTCGGTTTGCCTTTTATGTATATCAAATGCCACTTCTAAAAAATTTTTATGGCTGTTGAGTAAAAAACCTGACAACACTGAAGGGATGAGCGGCAAATCGACTAACTAGCGACTACTAACGGGTTTAAACTCTATGAAAAAATAAGTAAAATACACAACAAATATACTTTTCGCGCTGTCGCGATCCCAGGAATTCAAATATAAATTAAAAACAGGGGCATTTCCTTTTAAAAAAATCGAAAGTTGGTGCGCGTTTTAATAAGTACCCAATTCAAAATTTCTCTTCATTTTTTGAAAGCACTCACAATTCCCCTACGAATGATACCTATTACATTTTTGTGCATCGATTAGCAACGAAGTTACGCCGAGGGTTGCGTTTCCTTTTTCCAAGACTGTACAGTCACCAAAAAAAAAAACGCCCCCCCTCCACCTAATTTCGCCGTAAACTATCGTAGAAACATGCGGCTGGTACCTATAGATATGTAATAACGTCTAGATTTTAATGGTAGTTAGAGTTTGCTTAAGGGGTCATCTACATATTAAAACAGGCATAAACTTCATTTTTTTTCAATGACAACCCTATTTTTGACCTCCTATTCAGATTTCTGAGATCGAGGCGGTTCGGAAAACATACCTATTTATATACTTTAAATCAATTATAAATAGAGTTACACGTGAAAATGTTTTAGGGGTCCGTCTATACATTTAGAAAAAATAAATTTTGACCTACCAGAAAATAAACATTATTTATTAAGTTTCACACCGGAAAAAATGTACAAAAATGTTTATTAAAAATAAAAAAAAACGATGTTAATTCCAAGAACTCTCAGTAATAGCTTATGAATTAAAAGTTTTTTATTGGTTTATATTTAATAAACATGGAATAGTTAAATACATCACTTCATACGAAAAAAACTAAATAGCTTGAATCATATGAAACCTAGAATGTAGAATTACAAAAATCTAATTAGCAAGATAAAAGAATAATAGTAATAACGATAGTAATATTAATACCGGTTTAAAAAAAAAAGGGGGGGGGGTAATTTTTAAGAAAAAGAATTATATACTTCTGTTGAGTATATTTTTATTTTATACTGTAAGAACCGCATGAAAGGGTTACTATAAAGTTTTAATATTTAATTTTAGGCGTACAAACCAAAAATATATAATATGCAAAAAAATATAGTTAACAAGATTTAAGCCAAAATTTGAGAAGGATATTTAACACTTTTGCAACCGCTGACATAAATCAACGTCACTGAAAATCTGAAACTCCTCCAGTTGGCGTTTCTTTCACAATTTGTGTGTTACTATATTTCTTCAGAATATTCCTTATATTCATATTTATATAAACAAAATAGTATGAATACAAATACTTTCAGTAGAAAGAGTATAATAATTGTGTATATTCATTTGTAAAATAAATATGGATATAGAAAACCTCGTTCTGACATAATGTAGTTTGAATGAATAACGCCCACAGACGGAGCAGACTATCTAAAAGACAAAAACATGCGGTCCCGAAAGTGTTTAATATTCAATAAAAAGGAGATACTGTTCAAAATCCTTTCTATTTTAAGTAATACGTCACGTCTTTATATGTGACACAAAATTAAAACTTAGACGTATAAACTTAGCATTAAAAGTAATAACGTATATTACTTTGTTTTAAATTCTTTTTCCATAATAAATCTGACGCCAGTTTTACGCCGTGATTAGAATAATCGAAAATTAATAATATTGCGCTTTCTTTCAATAATAGATTTTAAAAACTTAAAAAAAAAAAAAAAAAAAAAAACTATTTTCCACTATATTATTTAGTATTAGAAAAACATTTAATAAAAGTTTATTTTATTACAAATGCGAAAATGTCACAACAAGATTAACCCCTTAACTCTTTCGGTCCCATGGATATGAAATTTTTATCTACCTCAGAATCCCGGACAAACGCCCGAGATTTCACCCCCACGGAAGTACAGAGCGGCTTCTTTTTCTATTCATGCGAGTGTCATTTCAACACGCCTTAAGATTAGGGGAAGAATGGTTTATTGTCTGGTCCAGTTTCACTGCAGAGTGGAGGGTGTGCAATATATTTTCCAAGAAATGCCTGGTACTATCAACATCAATAATACTTTTGCTTTCGAAACATAACAAATATTATATGAATTTAAATTCACGTAGTATTTATAAAATGCCACAAAGCAGTTATCATATTGTCTATAAAATTGATAATTAAAATTCGATGTATTTATTTATTTATGAAGAAAACATAATGCAAAAATTTTAGAAAATCACTGTGCAATAACAACTTTTTTTTCTTTCTTTCTTTTTTTTTTTTATAATTATCATTCTAACTATTTTTAAATGTCTATTTTTTCAGAGTTAAGTAAATTTCATAAGTACAATTGAAAACCTCATTTTATGAAAATTTTTATTGTAAATAAATAATAAATAAAAAAAAAAAAAAAAGAGTAAGCCAACACCATTCGCAGCAGTTCATTCGATTCGAAATAATAGCACAACCCTTCATCAGACGAAAATGATAGGCACAAGCACAGCATCAAATCAGGACTTATATCTACTTTATACCTAAAAGAGCGATATCATGTTTTTCGGCCGAAAACAATTGTTATGAAGAAGGTTTTTTATTTTTTCAACTTACGGTATTTTTTTGCAAAGTTTTTTTTTCTTTTTCTTATGTAAGCATATAAATATCAACATATAGTCAACTACAATGAAGAAAATAGTTTTGTTAACATTTTAAAGTCATCGTGTGAGAAGCACATTTTTAAAATTATGAATCCAATTATTTTTAACATAGTTATTTATTTCAAGGGATATGCAGTTTTTTTTTTTTTTTTTTTTTTTTTAAACTAATGTTGTATTAGAAATAAAAAAAAATAAAAATTCTTAGCAGTTCTTTTGGGTCGATATACAAAGCAATAACACAAAGGTTCAACAGAGGAAAAAGCTAGGCACCAGTCCATGAAGGGGTGTGCTATTACTTCGACCCAAAACAATTGTCGTAAAGCTTTCTCATTCATTCTTTTTTTTTTTTTTTTTTTTTTTTTTACTAACGTATTTTTTGAAAAATCGTATTCTTATACAGTTCAAGAACTAGTCATCTACAATGAAGAAAATACTGTTGTAAAGTTTTTGAACATTGTGTAATGCACAATGTGTAACTCTTTCTTAAATTATCATTCTAACTATTTTTAATCACCCATTTTGCCAGAGTTAAGTAAATTTGATAAAAGCAATTGAAAACCTCCTTTTATAAGAATTTTGATTGTAAATATTTATTAATTAATATGCGCTGAAGGACTAATGTTCTAAAGTAATAAGCAATAATAAAAAAAAAAAAAAATGTAAGCAAGCACCATAAATTAATAAAAATAAATTAAAGATTTGCAACAGTAGTTTCGATTCGAAATAATAGCCCAACCTTTCGTCAGACAGAAATGTTAGGCACAAGCACAGCATGAAAGTAGCACTTATATCTAATTTCTATCTGAAGAAGCGATGTATACTGTTTCTCAGCCCAAAACAATTGCTGTGAGGAAGTTTTTTTTTTTTTTCTAACTTGTATTTTCTTGCAAACACTTTTCTTTTCCTTTTGTTTCTTTCCTTCTTCTTTTTTCTTTCTTTCTTTCTTTCTTTCTTTTTTTTTTTTTTTATTATTAAAATAATCTAGAGGTTCTGCTTTTGGATTCAAACTATCTACTGAGTCTTTAGATTCCGAAATTTTTTCCTGATTTTTAAAGTTCTTTATGTCGGAAGTCCACGTAAAAGTAATATGAAAATTACCATAATTTTCGTCTAGATCCGCACCGGAATCAGAAACAGTTTCGGTGTTTGGTAAGATTCTATTTCCTCTGAAGTTTCATCACTATCACTGATATCAATCGATTTGTTAATTTCATTTTCAGTGGAAGCAAATAAAATCGCGTTAATTTCGTATTGTGTTATTTTTCTACGTCAAAAAGCCATAATAAACAGAAAGAAATAAGAACATACAGGATGATCTCAGCTAACAAACTGCGATTACAAAATTTTGTCTCTCACTTCAAAATCTTTAGGACAAGAAAACTCCCTCCCCTATCCATTCTTGTCACCGTAAAGTTAACCCGCCCACTTATCATCTGCACTGACAACTAACTGCGGAAAAATGACCATCGCGAAGATAAAAGAGCGAATATGGGGGGATGAACTATCTCAGGCGTTTTAGGGCCGTAATGGGACTGAGAGCTTTCGGGCGGCTACGGCCGTAACGGGAACGAAAGAGTTAACGCGCGCTGTCCTCGCTGCGAGGACGCGAAATTTAAGATCCAGCTGCAAAAATTCATCCCGGAAATTTTTTACCAAAAATTTACGTTTATAACATATCAGAAAAGGCCCTGTTTTTTAACCTTAAAATTTAAAATTTCTTTTAGTTTAATTTAGTTCATGAATTCCGGTGGCAGTATAATTTAAATGATCCGAATTGTCTTCCGCCGCAAAGGGTTAAATCAGAAAATTTGTTTTAAAAAAATCTGGTAAAAATAATAAATATTAATTATATTAATTTAAAAAAAGGAAAAAAATGTATTGTTCACTGCGTATCGTCGTCTTATCGCGTTTTCTAAATCATGGTATTTAATTTGAGGTGCACGAATCCTAGAATATTCAAGTTAAAAAAAAAAAAAAAAAAAAAAAAACGACAACAGGGATAAAACGGAATTTTAGCAGTGAGAAGGAAAAGTTATGTAATATTTAAGAACAAAGACTTAACATTTCAGAATCGAGTAAACTCCTTTTTGCAACGGATGCCACGCCTTTACACAATTTTTCTAAAACTTTACATTATAAAACAAAATTATTTTACATACTTCCAATTAAATCATTTAAAGTTTGTCTTCAGCATTCAATGTAGTAAATGTCATTGACATTTATGCATACCAGCGTCACATATAGAGTTATATACGAGTATGCAAACTAGTTTTTTTGATACTGTTTCCGCAATATAGAGGCGGGGCTTCATTTCTTTTAGAATTTTTTCCCAATCTCTTGCCTGCATTGCGATAATTTTATAAAAAATAAGCCAATTTGTATAATAAACATCGGAATGTTCCTTAGAAAACAATTAGAATAACATTACGAATACGGAAACTAGTTTTTTTAATATTGTTTCCGCAATATAATGGCGGGGCTTCATTTCTTTGGAATTTTTTCACAATCACTCGCTTGCATTGCGATAATTTTATAAAAAAAATAATCCAATTTGTATCATAAACATCGAAATGTTGCTTAGAAAACTATTAGAATAACATTAAGGTAAATTAAAATAGTTTTTCGTCAAAATGTATAGAGATATTGACTCACAGAGGATACAAATTATAACAAGTGAAGTGACGCCCCCCTGACAGCTGTAAAAAATGAAATATCACTGTAACTCAAAATATAATGTTAGGAACGAGCTGTAAATTTAAAAACCCATGTTTTTGGTGATGCCCGTTCTATTCGTGCAAAAATTAACATAGGTCATAATTCATAATGTTTTCAAATATGAACTTATTAATAATTTTCATAATTCAAAAAATGATTTTTTATCAAAAACATGCTTGGAATATGTTTGGGTCACTTCATTCTAACGCATAAAAAAAAACAGAATTTGAATATACTAATTTTTGGGGAAGATATGAATGAATGTTTGTCACATTCATTTAACATTAGCATCCCCAAACTTTGACAGCTTATAACTCCATGAAAAATTAAGCAAAATACATAAACTATACCATTTTCTGCGATGATTTGATCCAAAGAATTCAAATAAATTATAAAAAATAGGGGTTACCATTGAAAAAAAATGATGTTGATGCCAGTTTTAATATGTAGATGACCCCCTAAGCAAAATGTAACTATACCATTATAAACTAGACGTTATCACAAATCGATTGGTACCAACCACATGTTACTACGACAATTTATGGCGAAATTGGATAGTGGTGGCGTTTTTTTCTTTTTTTGGTGACTGTACATCAATAATTTCTCAATATTATTGGCGACAGCTGCATAACACGGCAGCAAAACATGGAAATACTAGCCATCGCATCACCAATAGGATCAGCAACAGCTCTTAACAGGAATATTTTAATAATATAAGAGATATATTAAAATAATAAGAAGAAAGGTTAATGAACGAAAGTAAATATGTTTGAAAAAAACTTTTAAATATTTCTGGTATTAATCCTCATATAAATTATCATGATTAAAGGAAAGTTGCCAAATTTTGAAGCTTTTTTATTCCCGCTTTCAATTTACGTACCTGCCAACATCCTAATTAATAATCCGTAGTATCGTTGGCCCCGCCTTTTCTTCACACCAGTAAATTTGAAGAGTAATATTCTCCAAATTCAATTACGTTTAAATAAGAAGAATAATACTCTAAAAAAATATTGTGTCAAATAATAGACGTGGCTAACGATACTGCGGAATATTAATTAGGATGTTGGCAAGTATGATTTTGCACCATTTTATTTGTAAAACAATTTTCTGCAATGTAATGTCTATGATAAATAGCGGGGGGGGGGGGGGGAATTACAGAAAAAAAAAAGTGATAAGAAAAGAAGGTGGGAATAACTCAGGAAAAAATTATAAAAGTTGGCAATTTAGATTAATGTCTTTTATTATAAATAAAATAAGAATAATGTTAAAATAAATTGCTCAAAAAGATGTATTTTAAATATAATTAATATTGTTTTTATATGAAAGCGAACTCCATATTATACTGTTTACTATATACGTGAAATATTAATTAAGAGTTATGGTTTACTCTTTAAATACATTTCTTTCGGCCATGGAAGCCTCTGCGCAAGTGCGGATTCAACGAGTCCACTAGTAAAATAGGGGAGACAAGCTTTTCGTTGAAAGAAAATAAGCGATAAGGGAATACCGAATGATTGGATGCTTATTAAAGTCAAACCTGATGGTCAACTTGGAAACCCTCCAAGATTTTCGACTCGTCCTCACTGCTAGGCGTAGGAATCGTGGTTACACTATAGGCTGTGGTTAAAGCTACGGCAGCCGTAACTTTAATGGGCTTACGGCAGTTATATTACGCATGCGCAGAAGGAATGCCGGAGTATGCCGGAGTCTTGTGCCAGATGATTCAGAGAACGAATCATTTTTTGAATGAATCTGTTTTACGGCAGTCGATTTTATGCTCACGGAAGGTAAGGAACTGTTGTTGACGGTACTACTTTCGGGTTCGGCTACGGTAAATCTGGTTGCTGTAGTCACAAATTTACGTATATCATATAAATACTTTTGCTTTAGCTCAAGTATTTGGATCTTTTTTTTTCCAGTTTCGAAAGAGCTGTTAATCCAATAAATCTTTTAAACAATAAATAAACAATAAAACGACATTTCGGAATTTAGTTATTAAATACTAAAACAATTAAACACATAAGTTAACTTCCAAAACTAATGTTTATATTATCATACTATATGAGATAAATGCTTGTTGAACCAATTTATTTGACAAGAAATAATAAAATATTATTAATTTGCATTAAACACTATGTTCAACATTTGAAAAAGAGAGATGAACTCTTAGGGCAACTTTAATGCTTGTTGTAATTTTTTTCAAAGTTTGATTCGTTAAGTGCTGATTCTAGAATAAAAGAGTAATTGAGTAAAACTTAATAAAAAGGGGCATTTTTTTTTTTTTTTTTTTTTTTTTTTAAAGCAATATTTGCCTTTTTTTATTATTATTATTATTATTACACTTGCCGAATTTTTCCATATATATATATATATATATATATATATATATATATATTATCCTCTATGTTTCATTTTTGTTTGTGACAAAAGTAAACTGTTTATATAATTTTTATTTATATTCACTTGTTCTTGCACTGCAACTAAACTGTCTTCCAGAAAGATACAATGTTAAGAAAAATATTTTAAAGCCTCTATACACTCAAAAATTTCAGGAAGGGCCACCAGGTGTTAAAATGCTTTAAAATGCCTGCTGGTACTGCACCCTGCTAAATTATCCTAGAGTCAAACAATTAAGAAGGTTGTCACACCGAAATGTCCAAATGAAAGATTAACACCAGACTTAAGGAAAAATTATCACTGCCCTAACTAAAGCATACCAAGCCAGTAATACTGATATTAAATTTAATAAAACTACAAAAATTGCAAATTACAACAAACTTAACTATGCATTCTGTTGTAAAACGTTGGAAATAGTTAATAATAGCAGTTCCTATAAAACGACAATGAATCGAATATACCAACTCCAAATACAAAGCTATAAAGTAAGGTTTGAACTTTTAATTAAATTATGCTTCAATTAAAAAAAAAAAAAAAAAAATGTTTATCCATACCAATAATAAATTATATTTAGAGAGTTCTTAATACAGTGTAAGGCAAGTTAAATATTTAAAATAAAAATTTTAGTAAACTAAATAATTTATCTAAAATTCAGAGACAGCAAAATTCTCAAAAAATCTGAATTCAGGTGTAACAGAGATGGCCAGTGTGTTGACGTATCGACACATCATTAGTGCGTTGAGGTTTCCAACACATTATTCTGTCATAGTTGACAACATTTTAATTCATTTTTAAATAGGTTAAAAATGAATATTCACGGTTGATGAATTCATGTACAAAAAATTTCTAAATTTTAATTTATTCCGGAGCATTTTTAGCCTCAATTTTATTTTGCACCATTTTATTTTCAGAATATTTTTCACTATTACTTAATTACAATAAAATAAGAAAAAATTACTATTTAAAAGAAAAAAATGGTATAGAATAAAGGCAGGGCTTAAAAATACTCCGGAATAAATTAGAATGTTGGCTGCTCTGCTCTGTGCAGATTTCAATACAGTATCAAATTTTGGCACATTTGTTTCATTTCCCTGTGTGATAATTATCTATACATATAAACATACAGTGATCAGAGGACAAAATTTCATAATTTGTAACTGTCAATCTACTAATCTACTGAAAACGTGTTGATGCGTTAACACGTAGTGTGTGGACACAGATAAAGGTATCGAAATGCCCATCACTAAGATGTAGCCCCTGGAAAGTTTCTCCCCCGTCTTTTTGGAGATAGTGTAATCAGAAACGAAAAAGGTTGACCCAACTAATAATGACTCTTACACACTTTCCTGTGATAACCAACTAATATGCATGTCATAAACAGACATCTAAAGACTTTATATAGCAAATTAAAAAAAATAGAGAGAGAGAGAGAGCTGTTTTTTGAAACACCTATTTGAGAAATATATAAAAATTGATCTAAATAATCAGAAACATATCAACTTTTCTGTGCTAACCAATTAATTCAGAAAAAAAGATATGCAGCAAAATTAATGAAAATTAACCTTTTTTAAATACTGATGTTGGTACCCCCACCTGATTTTACCAAAACTTTGTAAACACATGTACACTGGACATCAACTAATACATATGAAAGGACATTTAAAAGGCAGATAAAATGGTGATTTTGCAAAAAACTGTGTGTAGAAGCAGTTTTTGAGATATGAACTTAAATAAAATGTGACCTGACTTACAGCTTTCCAATTTTTGAACAAAATTTGGTAAACACATCTGTACACCTAACTTGTCTTCATTATAAAGTTCTTTTTTTATCTTTGAGATGAAGTGGTCAAATCTCAAAATAATTCAAAGATCAGAAATCTATTTATTAACTTTTTCTTTCTTTTAGTCGCAACAGCTGTTATATTGAAAGAATTGAGGTGCTAAACACTATATACACGGTTCGATCCAGGCAAAATTTGGGTCCCTTCACAAAATTCCACATAGTAAAAAGGGACCCTTCACAAAATTCAAATTTATAAAATGAGTCCTTTCACAAGATTTTGTTTTATAAAAATGATCCTTTTATTAAATGTTTTCATATTTTCAGTATTATTTTTAATTTATGCCTTAATTTGGCTCAACGAAACTCTATTAACTTGATATTAAACATTACATAAACTGATTGTAAAAACTGAATATTTTACACAATATTTTACTTTTTCACAAAAATAAATAAAAATTTCACAAAAATATTTTGTTTTTCACAAAAAAGGGACCCAAAAATTAAAACCTGGATCGACCCCTGATATATATATATATATATATTTTTTTTTTTTTATTTTATTTTACAAATGAAATTGTTTTTAAGCATTCAATTTTAGATTTGTTTTGTACAGCAGCGGCACATTTTGATTGATTGGCATTAAAGCTGATGTGCACTAATTTGTATCAAGGTGAATTTATATGCAATTCTGCACATTAGTGCCTGAGATATATCCCTAAAATTACAGAAATTGCTGCATATAAGCATCACCTGTTGAGCGATTGGCACCAAAAGTTGAAAGGCATAAGCACTAATTCATGTCAAGATGCAAATTCATATAAATTTATATATCATTTTATGCAGTAGTTCCTGATATAGAGTTGCAATAAAATTTTTGTCATATACATCCTGATACAGACATTTTCTAAAAATGGTCAGATCTTGTTTTGTACCTTACACAATGTGTGAATCCATCAAAAACCAGAAGTCGAAAATTTTAACAAATCCAATAATTTCTTTTATTGAATAGAGAATAAAATAAAAACTTAAATATGCATTCATTTATTCATTACTTTCTTCTATAATCAATAGCAGAAAACAATGGATTAGTAAAAATTTTTGACTTCTGGTTTTCAATGGATTTACACATTTTGAGAACCTCAGAACTTGACTTGACCATTTTTAGAAAATGTCTCTCGGTGTGTGTGAGAGAGAGAGAGAGAGAGAAAAAATTTGGCAAATGCATCTCAGGAACTACTGCACAGAATTCCATATAAATTCTGCACCTTGACTTAAATTAGTATCTATCAGCTTTTGGTGGAAATTGCTTAAATGGTGCCGCTGCTATTCATTAATTTCTGCAATTTCAGGGAAGGCTACATCTCAGGAACTAATGAATAAAATTGCATATAAATTTATAAGGAAATGCCCACCTTGACACAAATTAGCATACATCAACTTTTGGTGCCAAACACTCAACAGGTGGTGCTTCTGTATGGCAATTTCCTTAATTTAAGGCTAAGCTATAGCTCCTGTTCTATTGCATATAATCAAACAAAACTTGATACATGAAAAGGTCGTTATGAGACATTATGCTGATTAAATTGCGTGCAAATTTACCAATAGGTGGCACTTCTATATTTCAACTTTCCCCGTAAACTAGAAAGATATCATGTTCACAGAAAAAAAATCACTTTCTTTGAATATTCAGTATAATACCTTTCTGAGATGAGAATCATCTGCATTCATAATTGATTCTTTTATGCCAATGCTTCTGTTTAATTTTAAATTTAACCTCCGACGGGGACGGCATTGTTGGTTAGGTGGCGTTATCATGCACATTTCAAATTTAAGCAGGCATATTTTCCATATCCTCAAAAAGATAAAAATTAGTGTAGTTAATAGGTTGAATTTAAATAAGCTTACGTGCTGTGCATGGGCCTGCACTGCTGAAAGTAATGGAACCTGGAGTGAGATTTTTTTCTTCAATCAGAAATACTTTTATTTTTTTATTTTTTCTGACTTATAAAGAAATAGTATCATTAAGAGGAACAAATTTTGAGAAGAGTGAGTAACAAACTCAAGTTTACACTGCCAGAGCCGGGAATCGAACCTGGGCCCTTCGATTCCCAGCTCTGGCATTTTTCACATAGTTGGTACGCCTTGACAACGAATATAATTAAGCGGAGTGCCCCAGTTCGATTCCTGGCTATGGTATTTTTCACATAGTTGGTATAAAAATCAACCATCCACTCCTGCTGATCTGAAATCAATTTTCAAGGTTGATGATTGAAATTTCCAAATTAAAATTTCGTGGTCTATTGGAGTTATGCTATGATTAATATTTTTCCCTCACATAGCTGCTTTTGCTGACTCGGTGACCTTGCCAACGTGTATTATGTGAGAAATGCCGAGCTGGTTATCAGCCAGGACAGCTCAGTGGTACAGCATCTGCGTGTTAAGAGGAGAGCCCGGGTTTGATTCCCGGTAATGGTATTTTTCACATAGTTAACGAATATAAGAGTAAACTCACTTATCACTAACTTAACACGGCCGTGGCGATCCTATGGGAGATAGAGTCACAATCTTTGGTGAGCAGGTTCGTTTTAGGAATCTAACGCTCACCAAGACGGGATTTTGCAAAATACCCCCCCCCCTCCCCTTCGAGGGGGCAGAAGGCAAAATCCACCTTTATAAGCATAACTCGGCTCCAAATCACTTCATGGTGAAGAAATTGCAGATGGGGAGACTAGGCTTGAATACAAAAAAAATCATTTTCTGCTATTTTGGATTTTTAAGGGGGGAAGGGGTAAAAATGATTTTCGGAGGTGCGGAAGGCAAAAACATATTTATAAGCATAACTAGGCTCCAAATTACTTCACAGTGAAGAAATTGCAGATGTGGAGACTAGATTTGAATACAAAAAAAAAAAAAAAAAAAAAAAAAAAAAATCATTTTCTGTGATTTTGGATTTTTAAGGGGAGAGAGGGGTAAAAAGGATTTTTGGAGGCAAATTTAGCAAAGTAAGGATTTTCGCGTAAAATTCTAGCAGTAATAGCTCAAAGATATTAAAAAAAAAAAAAACGCCAAGTGTCTTCTTGAAGGTATTTGTAAAAACTCAATTTTGAGTTTTTCCGATTTTGGGAGGGTGTTACGAGGGGTATATTCAACCCCCCTTTTAGCGCTAAATTCGTCCGTGGAAATCTATAGGTGCTGAGGTCACAAATTTTAGTGTGTGGCTTACTTACGTGTCTCCAACACCCATTGTAATGGGATTTTGTGAAAGACTCCCCTTTCCACCTTGGGGGTGGGGGTGGGACAAAAAACATGTTTCCAAGCATAACTTTGCTTCAAATTATCTCAGTAAGATTAATTTTTATATGTGGGTTGTTTATGCATTCCAAACACGCATTATAAAGGGATCTTACAAAAATTTCCCCTCCCCCCCGTCAAAGACAGGGAGGGGGGCACAAAACACTTTTAAGAGGATCTCTACTCCAAATAATCTCAGAACAGCGTTTTTTTTATATGTCGATTGGTTATGCGTACTCAAGACACACACTACAGTAGATTTTGCAAAATTCCACCTTATCCTCCCTTGGGGAGTGGGGATGGGCAAAATCATGTTTTCATGCACAACTCTGCTCCAAACTATCTTACAAGGGAACATTCAAAAGGTGTCATCTTCAAAAAGTATTAAAAAAAATATATGTGATTCTACTCTTTATAAAACACAAGAAAATGAAAAAATTATCGGCTGAAATTAATTACAGCGAGCAAAAAAAATTATAAAAATTAAGCATATTTGGCGATTTAGCGCTGTTAGGCAATACGTTTGCTAGCACCAAGATTGCCGTGTGAGAATAGAACTGTGTTTTGCTTTTCCGCCAAGTACTCAAAATCAATCCCCTAGAAGTGTGAAATCGGCAAATATGCTTAATTTTGATAATTTTTTGTGGTCGCTGTAATTAATTTCAGCCGATATTTTTTTCATTTTCTGGTGTTTTATGAAGAGTAGAATCACATATATTTTTTTTCAATACTTTTTGAAGATGACCCCTTTTGAATGTTTCTTTGTCAGTATTCTAAATGTGTATCATATAGGGATGCTACACTAAGCTTTTCGTTGAGATGAAGCAAATGGTTCGTGTACAGGGACACTGAAAAGTATTCAAATACATTACATCTATGGGGGAAATTGCAGGTAAATAGAGTTAAACATTAACATCTATAGACTGCACTAAACCAAATGAAACGAATATATATTTTTTGTAACAGAGATAGTCAAATGGGTAAAAAATTTTGTGTATGTAGGAGTCTCGCCACCCCCTCGAGGAGAGTAAATTTTCATGATGGGTATCTTTTAAAAGAGCTTGCCAATACCTTTAAAACGAATGGTTGAACCATCGATCTGCGATAATTTAAAATAAAGTTATCGATTTTTTTCATTTTTAACCAATTTCTTTTTTTTTTTTTTTTTTTTTTATGTAATATTAAGAATAAATTAGACTTTTTTAAATTTTGAGTGTTATACTACTTCTCTAATATGGAAATCGTCTGCATTATCGTGGAAGATAATTTTTTAAAATAATTTTAATAAATTATTTTTACTGGGGGAATTCGTATAGGAAAATATAGAAGAAAGTCATGTGGTGGCCACAACACACTAGTTATTTGTTGTTAGTGGATGTGTTTTACTATTTCACCATTTCCAGGAAAGCTGTTCGTGAATTGAAATAAATTCCTCATAGAGATATTGTAAAAAATGTATGTTTTAAGCTAAATATTCATCGCTTGTTTTTTCTATAGTTACACGTTTTGAGGCTGCCTGATTCCCGTAGTCAAGTTTTTTATTGTTTGATCTTTGTCTGTCTTTCTTAGAGTAACTTAAAAACGAATAAGTTTAGGAGATCCAACTGTTGTATTTTGAAGTTAATATACGTTTGTTGCTGGAAAAGTTTGATCAGATAAGTTTCAATGAATGTTGCATGTGATAACTGTCTGTATAATTGTAAGTAAATTTTTAATTTTAATAACAGAATTAAATTCTATATAAATGTAGGTGCATTAATGAAATGGAGGGTTGAGGCGAGCGGTAGCCCCCCTCACACAGAAGTAATTATCATATAAAACTCTTCCGAAGCCTAATTTGAATTGTTTAACATAGGTTTACATAACAGTACTCGTTATCTTACCTCTTAATCTCGAACCTGTATTTATAGTATTAAATTTCAGGGTAAGAGAAACTCGTATGGTTGAAATAAATCGTTATCGACTGTTCTTAGACTGACTGAGAACAGGATTCGATAAGGATTAATTTAACAAAACCGTATAAAGTGTACTTTTTTTCATAGGAATTTTTGCTAGTTGGCGATTCAAAAAAAAAAAAAAAAAAAAAAAAAAAAATGTTTAGCTATAAACATTTGATGCGCATTAAATCTTGATGTAGAGCTCCAACAAAATTTTTGTAACGCACACATAGAAATAAAGATATTTTTTAAAAGTGGTCACATGGTATTAAGAACTTCTCAAAATGCGTAAATCCATCAAAAGCCTCAATTCAGAAATGTTTCTGAGTCCAGTACGTCCTTTTTATGAATATAGAAAAAAATAAAAGTAAATTATTCTCTGCAGAAATCTTAGTACATTGCTGATAATGTTCTGTGAAAAACATGTCTATCATATCTCTCTTTACATATATATATACAATATACATATATATATATTTATATATTGTGTTCTTATATTACAAAAGATATTCCTAAATATCCATTATGCAAGGAGGATTTTTTTTTTTTTTTTTTTTAACAATAATTGAAAAATAATTGATCAAAAAGAACCTTAAACCACGAATTTATTAAACGAAAATTCCTAAATTACAAAAATTAAGGCATTTTAATGACTACCATATACATTCTATCTAGAAAATTTAATTATGTAGATTTAACGTTTTGTAAACTGAATTAATTTTATTTAAATTTATTTATTTTTTTTAAATCAAGTAATGGTAATAATAACAATAATTGACTGTTTCTTTCATTTTGTTTTTAAATAAATATTTGCTTAAATTTTAAACTATATTTTTTATTAAACCATATTCACATTTTATCAACACTATTCTAGTACTTGTTTCAGTTTAATATTTTCCCCTTAAAAATATAAATTTTAACAAACAGTTAAAGATAAAAGGCTTCTGTGAAATATTTGAATAATATTATTCACAAATTTCTGCATATTCAAGACTTCACATTTTCAAAAAACAAAATCAATGATTTAAATATTTATTTCTTATTTTCAAAATTGTAAATAAATATTTTTAATTTTATTGATTATAGAAACCTGTTTAAACATTATTTTGTATTTAGTCAGCTACCATAATAAATATATAACTCTTTATGTATTCGTTAAAACATACTCTTGTATATAAATATAATTACATAATATACACAAATATGCACATTTATCAAGCTTTTAGCTTTCTATAAATATCAACAAGTCAAATCATTGGTGAAGAATCTCGCCAAATACCATATTAAATATCGCCAAAACTTTCCACTTTCATTTAATAATAAAATCATTAATTTTTGTGTTAAAAATAGCACAAAAATTGGAAAAAAGCAAAATATTTAATAAGATGAATACAAATGAGTTATAACAATAATCATGGAGTATTTTTTAAATTTTTATCAATTTAAAAGACATGAAACATGCTAGAAAAAAGAATCTGTCTATCACGTCAATTAATAAACTAAATAAAACAAATTAATAGTCAACATTATTCTGTCAAAAATGTTTTCAGACATTGCAGTCAGTCATTTTTAACATATTTATGAAGAAATAAATTTCATTTTTTTTTTTTTTTTTTTTTTTTTAATATCTGGAGATAAAGATGGTTTTTTCCTAAGGAGCTTCTTCCAAAATCGCCTCGGGCGGCTGATAGTCTGTCTTGACTAGAGCCCTCAATTTAAATCGAGGGCTCTAGTCTTGATCAATGAGCTTCTATCACAGAATTGACGTTACTCTCTTTTATCTAGGCACCCTAGTAAATATTTTAAAATTTGATAAGATCTACCTTTATTTATATATTACTTTAGGGATGCAGAATAAGTCCGAATGCCCAAATGAGGTTCGGAGGAAATTTCGAGTGACTGGAGAAATTTAAGTTTTTATTTTCTACTAAAAGAATATTGAAAGTCTAAAATAACAAATTGTTACTTTGTAATGCTTG
This sequence comes from Salticus scenicus, assembly GCA_963930645.1. Taxonomy (NCBI): domain Eukaryota; kingdom Metazoa; phylum Arthropoda; class Arachnida; order Araneae; family Salticidae; genus Salticus; species Salticus scenicus. The sequence continues at coordinate 178,251,160 of OZ005649.1, forward strand.
TAATATAAACTAACAATTATATTTTTATGTTATAGTGTATTCTTATTCTTTTAAATGCTTATTATGTAGAATATATGGCTTTGTATTACAAAATACATTTTCATGTTATTGAAGGAAATTTGGATTTTGGGAGAAATTTCCAAGGTCTGAACATTTTCTGCATCAGTGCATTACTCAATAACTGTTTCTTAATCAAACGTTTAAAATTAGTAAAAACATAACCATCACCGTGTCAACAAGCACAATCTTTACAAATAGGTCATTTCAACAAGTTGTCAAAAACTGCCTACGAGAACTGTAATATTCAGTTTATTTTATCTTTTTATTAACATTTTTTTAGTTCAAGCAATTATAAATGCTCCTAAACATTAAAATAATGCAAAAATAGCAGATGAAGGGAAGGGGGGATGTTAGGCAAGAACATTTAGTAATTTTTTTTCTTTTGTAATTAAGATTCTACATTTATATTTGTAGAAAATAATAAATAGCAGTACTACAAACAAACAGCATATATATCATATTAAATTAGGCCTAGCCAAACTCATGCATCTTTTTTGAGCAGTTTCTTAATCTTATAATTAGTATTAGACAAACTGTAATTAAAAACAGCAAAAAACTGAAATTAAAAACAACAAATAACAGTAATAATAAAATAAACAATACTGTTTGATGAAATAAGAAAATTTATTTTATCACTGTAAAAAGATCAGCCTAATAACTGAATAAAACACATGGTTTAAAATGAAATAAACTTCCACAGAAATATTCTTTCTTACCCAATGTTTTCTTTATTGCAGTATTTGAAACTTAATATTTCTATTAATTATTAAAATTAAACTATATTAAATTATAGACATACATTCAAAGCAGTTAATGCACTAAAATAAACATCAACACAAAATGCACCTCATTTGTTTATCAACCAAGTCTAGAGTTGCCATAGAAGCAATAGTAAACTTATAAAACTGTTTAACCTAGCATAAGCATAGTACACTTAAACAAAATACTAAATTATATATATTATTGATAGAAGAAGGTTGTTTACTATTTCAGGTTTCTTTCTTTCTTTTTTTTAAACATTATTAAACAAAACAAAAATTACGTATTAAGATAGTAATTATTAAATTTATAATAATCAGTATTTTAACTTGATAACTTACAGAAACAGATAAATATTTCACTGAAATCAGTAATGTGCAATAATGTGCAATGAAAATAAAGGTACTAGCAATAAAGTAGTAGAATGAAATTTCTAGCGTTCTTGTCAAAATATCAGTGTAGCACATTTTTAAAATGGGAAAAACTAACAAGATAAAGGATTAGTATCTTAAGTAATTATATTTATGCATGTGTTTTTATGTGTAAATACAAATTTTTAAATGGCACTTTAGTACAACTTCATGATAACTAAGAAAACAATGTTAGATGCCATTTGACACCCAACTGATGATAGCTTTGTCTAGTCTTTTTATAATGGTACCACCACTCTCCTCGTATTTTAGTTGGCGATGCCAGCACTCCAATTTCATATTTGTGTTTATGTCTAGTACAGTTCTATAGCAATAGTAAGCCCTTTTTTGAGGTCGTTTTAAGTAAATGTTCAGAAAATAGTCAATGATTTTTTCCAATAAACACTAAAGCTGCTAATAAAGTCATTCATTTGCTTGTAAAAAGTTACATATTTGCTTGTAAAAGTTACAATTTCTGAAAAAATTGTATCTATCTGTTCTTCGATAGCTTCTTTATTGGCACTTTCTTTCACCTTTGAATTTACATTTAAGTTCTAGTTTCTCACCACATGGCATGCAGCGTTCAAAATTAGCTGTCATTAGTCATCAAATGCAGCTAAATTATTGCATTTGATGAATATAAAATTATTTCTGGTCGTCAAATTTGATGCCTAGGAGGTGTGCGGCGCATGGTAAATGGACACAGGAAGTAACCAATGGCTGATAAAACTGATCTGGGAGATTTCTCTCTAAAAACTTTTGCACCTGTTATTTGACATTTTGGTAATTTTTTTTATTGACTATTGGGATACTTTCTTAAAATTTTAAGGTACTGCAAGTGTGAAATGGTGAACAAAGTATATTTTCGTATTTCTTTAACCCTTGCTTTCGCAAGATCAAGGCATTACTGCAGGAAAATTGCTTTCAGGAGCCACTTGGCACGTTTGGCGAAAATCACCAGCACCGTGCCTTTTTGTATGGTTTAGAAGTTGCATCATTCTACTAGTTACGTTTGCTATCTCTGGTGAATTAGCGCACTTTTTGAATGAGGCGGGATTAACTAAATTTCAACTTCTAAATGGGGTCAAAATAACCCTATCTTGGGAAAGCGAGGGTTAAACTTTATCAAAAATGTGTGAATTCCTAATGTCTAATAAAACATTTTGATTTATGGAAGATAGTTCATATTTCAAAATCAAGATGAATCATGCATACATATAACCTATGTAACCAATACATATCTCTGTGCATATACTGATATAACGTATGAGAAAAATAAATATATATAAATTGTATTTAAAAAATTTTGATGCATAGTTCAGAAAATATTGTTTTACTCAGAATCAGTCTTCGTTAGTGATATTAAAATGACTTTTAGAAATTGCAACTGGAAATTTTAATTTGACGTGTAAAATATTTACAGCAGACATCATATGACACCTTCCCTTCCCAATTTTTTATCACTGATGGCATGAGCATATATTTACAGTTATCTTGAAACACAACTTACCACGCATTATAATATGCATCAGTGTCATCAGAAATGAGAATGGTAGTTTTCCTTTTCATATCAGGAATAAATTTTGTAATTGCAAAGAAAAAGGGTAGAAACCTTTCAATGGCAGTCTTTGTAGAAAAAAAAATGTCAACTGGCAATCCTTCATGATTTTCATCGTTCACCATTAACTTAGTTAGCTGAAACCCATAATGATTAAGCCAGTGAGTCGAATCTATCATTGTACATATATGTTGTATAATTCCAATAGTTTTTCTTGAACTTCCTTCATAATTCCTAAAAGGAATTCATTTTAATTAGTATTTGGAAAGTCTTGCAATAATTCTCCAACAGGTTTATAAATGTGGATTGGATCATACTTATTCTCTTTTTTTTTTTCACTAATAAATTGACTAAAGCAGTATCATCTTTATGAAAAATTGACTTATCAACATGGAAAGCACTTTTAATATTTTGAAGGTCTTTCCACACTGTATAACTATCTCTTGATTGGTGAGTGCTTCTCTTTAATCCCCTCTAATATTTTTAACATGGCTATACCAACACTTAATAGTGAGGCAAGATTTAATCTTTCATCAGTTGACAGGGATGTTCACCAACTTCTTTTTCATATACTACATGGACAGTCTGGTAATTCACTTTTATTTCAGTAGTTTCGTTATGTTTCTGATGATACACTCATAAATGCTGGGCAAGTGTGTCCTATTTTTATACATCCCAATTGCAATTCTTTCAAATGTCTATGTCTATTTTCTATAGGACTATATATTCCACTTCAAAGACAATCATAGTACATAAATTTTATGTCACTTTTCTTTGACGAATTTCGGAAAATAAAAAAAAGCTTGGTATCTTTTTCTCAACGCTATTTCTTTCTTTTTTTTTTTTTTTTTTTTTCAATCTAGAAAGTCAGATTTACAGTCCTGACATTTTCAAAATGAATATTCCTTAAATGAGAATAGAAATGTTTTCCCTCAAACTGAAATTACGCGGCATTTTTTTGCAAATAATTGGATCACGCAAAACTTTGCGACATTATAATATAAATAATAACGAGATAATGAAACTAATATGAGAAAACAGTAAAACACGTGTCCTTGTTCATTATTCATCTAGGCTTCCGTATGCCGTAGAGAGAATCATTCAAAAAGTGATTCGTTCTCTGAAAGTTAGACCGCATCCTCTTGCGCATGCGTTAAAAAACTGCCGTAAGCCCATTAAAGTTACGGCTGCCGTAGCTCTAACCACTTCGTACACTATATATGTTTTTTTTCTTCTTCTTGTTATGCAAGATCAGTTTTTAAAATGTAAACATTCAAATACTTGGAATAAGGAAGCTGTATTTCGCTTTGAAACTTTTTCTTTTTGTTTGTTTGTTATACACCATTAGTTTTCACGTTTACAAAAAGCGAGACGCCTCCCAACATGTTTTTTTAATTCACCTCGCCAACTCCAATCAGTTTTCACTTTTGATCATACTTAAATCCAATTATTCACAGTTTTTTTTTTTTTTTTTTTTTTATCAGAAGGACAATAATTTATGCTTATCTGTATCGTAATTGCATTTTGCTTATTTAATAAAATAAAAAAAAATAAAAAGTTAGTTCAGATATTGTTGTAATTAAACATAGCAGGATTTTATCTCTCAAAATGCCTAAAACACCCGTATAAAATGTGTTTATTTTACAAAGATATGAAAAAAAGAAAAAAAAGTATTAAAAAATAGCAAACAGACATGTACTTAATGCGTACAATTAAAGTATGAATGCATAAGGAAGCCTACTCCTGATAATAACAGGAGACTTGGCGTTGGAATATTAAAACCCGAATAAACTACTACGTCAGAAACGCCAAAGAAAAATATTGGAAATTCATACAGCTGTTTCGGTAGCCTATAGCGTACCGTCTTCAGAGCAAAAAGGATTCTGAATCAGGAGAAGTGCTCGTATATATAGGAGAGGGGCCGGATTTAGTTCAACCAATAGAATTACGGGAAAGGTGGGTAGAGTGGCCAATAAGAATTTAGGAAAGTTAGCTGTGTAAACAACAGAAAAATTAAGAAAATGTGGACTGAATATAAAATTTCCAACAGTCAGACAAATAGGGAATAGCGAAATCACAATTTACAACATTTTTAAAATTTTTATAAATATGAAAAGCTTCAAAGAAATCGAGTTCTTTTGCAGACCTAAATCCATTCAAGAACTCGATTTCTTTGAAGCTTTTCATATTTATAAAAATTTTAAAAACCTTGTAAATTGTGATTTCGCTATTCCCTATTTGTCTGACTGTTGAAAATTTTATATTCAGTCCACATTTTCTTAATTTTTCTACTGTTTACACAGCTAACTTTCCTAAATTCTTATTGGCCACTCTACCCACCTTTCCCGTAATCCTATTGGTTGAACTAAATCCGGCCCCTCTCCTATATATACGAGCACTTCTCCTGATTCAGAATCCTTTTTGCACTGAAGACGGTACGCTATGGACTACCGAAACAGCTGTATGCATTTGCAATATTTTTCTTTGGCGTTTCTGACGTAGTAGTTTATTCGGGTTTTAATAAAGCCTACTCCTGCTTTTTTGTTTCCATTCATAAAATTAATACATTTTATACGGTTGTTTTATCCTGATGGATAAACTCCTTTTCTGTTTAATTACAATAATTTTTGTATTAAACAAAAAAAAAAATATATATATATATATATATATGTATATATATATTACATATGAGTAAGTACACATGAATGCATATTATAATATTACCATACAGAAAAACATAAATTATTGTCTATGCATTATATAAAATGTAAATTAATGGATAGAAATGAGAAAATAAATGAATCACTAATGCGAGTTAATAAAGGGAGTTTTAAAAGAGTGATAGGAGGAGTCTCGCTTTTTGAAAACATGAAAATAAATGGCGTATATCAAACAAACAGCTAAACTTCTCTAACACTTGTAAACCGACAAGGTTCACTATAAGCTTATTCGAAAGCTATTGAAATGGGCCAACTTTTAGTAAATTTTACTTATTAGAGCTAGAGCGATTTTTGTGAAATTGCTGATTAATTTTTTGCGCTGGTGTCATACTTGCCAACATTTTAATTTATTCTGGAATACTTTTAGCATTGTTTTTATTTTGCATCACTTTATTTATAAATTAATTTACTCCAATACAGAGTTCTCAACTTTTATAATTTATTCACGAGCATTTTTAGCCCCTCCTCTTTTTCATATCGGAAATTTTGAAAAATGATTTTGTTCGTATTTAATCGCTGTCACATATTAAAGAGAAATAATCTACAAAATTTCTGGTGCTAAAAATGCTAGTGAATAAATTATAAAAGTTGGGAATGCTGCTCCAATATATAACTACGATAAAATAACAAAATAAAAATAAAAATAAAAAATCGCTTACACAAAGGTGATATGATATAAAGGCGGGGCTAAAAGTACTTCAGAATAAATTAAAATGTTCGCAACTCTGGAATATCTGAATGCACAATTAAAGAATGGTGTACGCAAATAATATTTAAACTAAAAACTCTTTGACACACCATAAAATTAATGTGCTTTTATTAATTTTATGGTGTGTTAAGAAGTTTTTAGTTTAAATACTGATAGTGTACATCAGTTCTCTAACCCCTTAACAATCTCGTAATTTTCAAGAAAACTGTAAAAAAAAAGTGTGTATTTTTTTTATTTAAGAAAACTGTATAAAGTAAAATGTATGAACAATATACGTATTCCTTTTTATTTTTGGAATTTTATTTAACTTGAAATCAAGAAAATTTAATTTTGCAGAAAAACTAACAATCAGGGTTATTATGACTGACTGCTGGTTTTCCAGTAAGTAGAAAAAAAAAAATAAAGAGAGAAAAAAGATATGGTTTTAAACATTAAAACGAAATTTTACGAAAAGAATTTTACGTATAATACACAGATTCGCTGATTCGCTTTCTGAACTTTCATAAATATCACTTATTTCCGAATGCCTCACAGATGCATGTATACTAAAATTAGAATCAGGGTTACTTTGTGATTCTGACTACATAATGTACACAATATTAATATATATATATTACCAAAAAGCACGAAACCACGTGCATTCAAAAGCCTAAATGAGCTAAGATTATAAATTAAGTTTTACAAATATTTACAAAAATTGGACAGGGCTGACAGTTTAAAATAAACCTACTATCTCCAATTACATTTTAAGTAGTATGCTACTTCTATCTAGAGTGTAAAATAAGAAAAAAAGAAAAGAAAAATCCGTGTATCAGAAATCGTTTGCTTTTAAATCTTTTTAGTGCGTTACTTTGAACACTTCAGCATAGATGACAATATTTTAATTTATTTCGAAGTATTTTTAGCCTTGCCTTTATTCCATTCCACTTATTTTTTAAAAGTGATTTTTTCTTATTTAATCGAAATTATTTGTGGAGAAAATTTCTCTATAAATAAAGTGGTGCGCGAAATAAAGGCAGGGCTAACGATACTCCGGAATAAATTAAAATGTTGGCATCTATGCTTCAGCACAGAAATATTACGGGCATGAGATATAAAGAGTGAAAACTCACCCCGTAAATTTTCACGGGAGCGAGAAGGAAGGGGTTAATTTACACAGGCAACTAGAGCCTGCCTGACTGTAACCAATCAGAAATCGACCTCGATTTTCAGCTTTAACCTTTTGAGAGGGGCTCTTACAAAATCCTATGGTGAAGCGTGACAGATGCTGTCACTGTTATTTAAGCGTACAAAAAGAAAGTTATTTTAACTCTCTAGCTTACTATATATATAATTGCGGACGCCAAATAAACTTAAAGCATACAAAAGAAGTTATTTTAAACTCCTAAGCTTTCTAAAAAACTAAATAATAATTTCTAACAACAAAATCTACTTGCTGCTTTTATTCCATTGAAAAATTTGAATACTGAGAAAAAGAAACTAGATGCACGCGCACGAGCATCATCTGAATAATCTTTTCTTTTTTTTTTACAATAACAAAAATACATCACGTGAGTTAAAAATATAAAAATGAGAGAATAAAATAAAACATGGACAATATCTAACATCCTCCCACCTTTTGATTATATCTTATAATCAAAACTCTTCATTTTGATATCTCTAGAAGATTTCTTCTTCATAAAATCAGTCTGTCTGGCATTTTAATTAGTCTTCCAGATCTAGTCTTTCTAATTTCCCTGCAGGACTTATCCTCCAAAGGCTTTTTAATTTGTGCTTCCTTCACAGCTGGATTAGGAAACGTATTTTCAGCACCGTCACTAGATGATACTTCTAGAGGATAGATTCTTTGTATTGGTCGAAGTATCTCTGAATGAGATGTTTGTAACTTTACGAGTCGCACTTTTCCATCTTTGCCATGAATAAGCTCTATGATGCGTCCTAATGGCCAGTGCATCCTTTTTTTATTCTCCGCTCCCACCAATACAATGTCTCCTACAGAAACTGTCTGTTGGCTTCTTCTCACATTCGGTCGCTGAATAAGTAAACCCAAATACTCTGATCTAAATCGATTTCTTAAACTTTTCTGCAATGCTTGTCTGTATTTAAGCCTTCGTTTGAAAGAGTTTCCCTCGACTGCATCAATGTCTGGCACAATATATTCATGAATATCTTTCAAAAACATGGCAGGAGAAATTGGCTTAATAGATTCTTGCTCTGACATGTAAGTCAAAGGTCGAGAATTGATAATGCTTTCGCAATCAGCCAATACAGTAATCATTTCTTCATAATTCAAGCACGCTCGCCCAAGGACTCTTTTTAATAGATCTTTCATCAGTCTGATGAGCCTCTCCCACCATCCGCCCCACCACGCCGCAGTTGGCGGATTGAATTTCCATTCAATTGAATTGGTTGCTGCATCCTTTTGTATATGATTCCAGTTCAGTCGTTTCAAATAGTTGGCTGCACCAACAAAATTAGAGCCATTATCGCAATATATAATGGAACATCTTCCTCTACGAGATATAAATCTTCTTAAAGCCATCAAAAAAACCTCGGTAGATGCTGATGTAACAAGTTCAAAATGTACTGCCCGATAGATAGCACATGTGAACAAGATAACCCAACTCTTTTGATTGTCTTTCAGAAACAAAGGACCAGCCATATCAATACCAATGACCTGAAACACAGCTGCATCTTTCACTCGATTTTCTGGTAGAGAAATAGACGAAGATTCCACGTTCTTAGAGTTGAATCTTTTACAAGTAGTACATTTAGATAAAACAGATGTCAGAGTTCTTCTTCCATTCAAAATCCAATATTTTTCTCTAATCAAATTTAAAAGAATCTGAGGACCTGCGTGACAATTTTTCAGATGAAAATATGAAATTAGTCGTTTAACAACTTCATGATTAGATGGTAGAACGATAGGTGTGAGAAAATCCTTCTTGTCTTGTCTATACAAAATTTTAGTTTTCACGCGTATTATATCTTCCTCATCTTTGAAAGTCTCAAGAGTTTTCAATTTCTCATAATCTTTAGAGGAAAAAGCTTCTTTCTGAATAATCCAAGCTATTTTCATTTCTGCTTTGTGAAATTCCTGACTTGTCAATTCCCCTTTCACTTTATCCTTTGGATTACAAGTATTGTGTTTAAAACGGAGAATCCATCCCACAAGGCGAACGATTTTCTCATAACATGAAAAATAGTGATAGTACCAAGTATTCTGTGAATTTTCATCTACATTTATCAGTAATTTTGTAGATTTTAACTTTTCTCTTTCAACGTCTTCTTCATTTATATTCTGACAGATGAAATCCATATGTTTATTATACTCATATGGATTCTTAAGCCACGATGGACCCTCCCACCATTTGAGAGAGACAAGTTGTTCTTTCACTTGACGATCTATTTCCATCTTAGATAGCTTTTCGATTGGATCACTTATTCCAAGTAAATCTAATCTCCATAAGTCAGAAATTTCTGCTTCTTTTACAAACATGGAAGTAACTGATAGAGCTAAATTTTCTTTAGATGAACTTTCTTGGGGAACTTTTCCCATTAATGTCCAGCCAAAAAGTGTTTCCATTGCAACTAGCCCAGAGGACAACACTTCTCTTCGACCTGTCAATAGTTTACCGATTATATCGGCTCCAATCAGTACTTGAATAGACTCATCTGCATCGCCAACATCTGTCAAAACAATGCCTTTCTCGGCCAATTCTTTCAGCCAAGAACCTTTTCCCACAGGTTTAACATTTTCACATATAATATTTTGATCCAAAACTTCAAAATTGCATCTGAATTTCCCTGTCAAATCTCTTAATCTTATTTTATAAAAGCTATGTTCATATTCTTTGGTTGAGACTCCGCCAAAAAGTGAATGTACAACCTTTTCTTTTTTAATGGCTGCATATTTCATTTCTTCTGCTAATTTCTTCAAAATATACGATCTTTGTGAACCAGTATCTAAAATTAGACGAATAGCCTTTTCTTTATTATCAGAGACGACTTTTGCTTTGAGAGTTTGAAGAAATACCCTTGGATTTTTATTGAAATTTGCCATATTTACTTCACTTTCATTTGACTTTTCTTTCCCTTCTCGTTCATTTGTTTTGCCTTTATCAAGACTTTGGCACATCACGGTGGAATGTTTTCTATCACAGATAAAACACTTCAGGACAGCTTTACACTGTTTGGTAGTGTGACCTGACCCCAAACAGAGGAAACAGCACTTCTTATCCTTTAGAACATTCTGTTTCTCATTAAAACTCATCTTTCGTGCCGTAAAACTGTCTGAACTCATATGCTTTCCATTACAAAACACGCAATTTTTCTTTAGATCCTGTTTAAAAGAAGTCGTTAATAAAGTAGAGGCAGTGGGTATAGGCTTAACAACATCAGTATAAGTCCTTCTTTTTCTATAATTTCGGTCATCATTTTTCTTCGCCAGACCAAAACCTGCTACCGCCAAATTTATTCTTTCATCTCCTTCAACTTCACATTTGAGAAATTGCATCAAATTGTCCAACCGTTCTTTCGCATCAGAACTAGTAGAAACAATGTTACTTCTATTCCAAGCTTTCAAAAATTCAGCTGGAAAACAGGATTCTACCATAGGATATAATATAGAAGCGCATTTATCAGTAGTGACACCCAACGTTTCAAGAGCCCTTAAATATGATTCAAGTTTATCGTACAATGAAGTAAGAGAAAAGTTTTCTTTTGTATGAGCAACTATAATTAATTTTAATAATTCTCTAACGTACACTTCAACTAGAAGATCATCTCTTCCATAACGAGCTTTTAGACTCTCTATAACTTTGGCATAGTTGGCGCCAGTTGGCGGAAAACTGTCTACGACTTCTCGTGCTCTGGAACCAGCGACCGTTGCTTGAATGAGGTACTGGAATTTGTTTTCTGGAGGAATATCGTTATCTTTATCTATCTGCTCAAACTGACTCCAGAATGGTAGCCATTCTTTTAAATCCCCATCAAATTGTCGGAATTGTAACTTGGGTAAGGAAAATTTTCTTCTAGATGAATTATTTTCATTAACAGTTAAAATTGACTCCCCTTGAATGTAGGCCTGTGACTGTATTCTAGCCAATTCCAACTGTTGGTCTAATTCCATCTTCTTTATCTCTAATTCTTGATTAAGCTTTTCTAATTCAATTTTTTCTTCTTGTTCAAGTTTAAGTTTTTGTTGCTGAAGATCTTTTTCTTGCTCGACTTTCAATTTTTCTTTTTCTTGCCTCTCAACAACAGCCGTTGATAGAATTTCTTGCACAAAATTGGGATCATTTTTATATTCGTTGCTATTCAAAATAATTTCCTTCAAGGTAGCAATAGTACATTCAGGAGGAATTATTTCGCCAAGCTCTTCCGCTACAAACTTCAGATCGGATTTTCTAAAACCTTTAATTGCTTGAAACATTGTTTTACTTCGTCCTGTCGCGGACGCCACAAAATGTTATTTAAGCGTACAAAAAGAAAGTTATTTTAACTCTCTAGCTTACTATATATATAATTGCGGACGCCAAATAAACTTAAAGCATACAAAAGAAGTTATTTTAAACTCCTAAGCTTTCTAAAATACTAAATAATAATTTCTAACAACAAAATCTACTTGCTGCTTTTATTCCATTGAAAAATTTGAATACTGAGAAAAAGAAACTAGATGCACGCGCACGAGCATCATCTGAATAATCTTTTCTTTTTTTTTTACAATAACAAAAATACATCACGTGAGTTAAAAATATAAAAATGAGAGAATAAAATAAAACATGGACAATATCTAACAGTCACAGCCCCTTTCAAAAGGTTAATCCGGGAGGATGCACACTGCTTTCTTTAATACAAAACGCTGGCATAATCTGAAAAAAAGTTCCCGTGTAAATTTTCCCCTCGCCAACGAGCCAAGAAAATGAATTTACTTTATGGCAACCTAAAAAAACATTTATTTAAGCGTTCGATGGTTGGTTGATTGATGTTAGCGTCGCACCAGTACTGCGCTATGAGTAACTGGCGACGTTCTGGAACGCACCCTTAAGGATGCATTTACCGTTCGAAATGAAACATGTTAATGCAGACGACTAATTTAAACTAATCAAACCGAATTCAACTCGGCAAAACGCATGCCCTAATACTAACACGAAAGCATGCATTGTGTCGAGTAAATCCGCAAAGACATTTGTAAAATGATGGAATTTATAAATGAAATAATAACATGTTTTTAATGACATCCGACAAAAAAAAAAAAAAAAAAAACTTATATTTTATGAAAAATTCATTATTGTACTAATACTTTCATCAATCATCAAAATGCATATAGCGTTAATTACGTCAACTAAGTAGTCGCCAATTACCCATTGCGCTATACTAGTGCGACGTTAAATTCAATCAACCAAACAACCGTTAATTCAGCAATTAAGTAAAGAAATTAAATTGTTCATTTTATGCACTTAAGTTTTTAATACACAAAAATTACATATGAAGTTACAATTTTATATTAATAGACATTATTTGCAAAAATTACATACTATAGAACTGTGTCCACCGCAAACATTTTTTGCGCATTTTGAACAAAAGGATTTGTTTTTTCTGTTTTTGTAAGCGGGGCAAATATAACTTCTTTTTTTTTTTTTTTTTTATCAGTTCTCAATTTTTTACATGGAGGCTCTACAACTCGTTCACTCTCTGTTTTGTTTAATTGTATTTTCAAGTTTCTGGAAATATTAGGTTGCATTTTTCTTTCTTTAATGTGTTCATTTATAAGGTTTTATGCTAGATCTTTCAAAAATAGCCTCCCATTACGATACTTTTCATCTGGTTTATCTGTTGACACTAACAGGATGCGAGAGTTTATCGCAGCTGTATTTAGCATGCTAAAAAATATAACATTTGGCCATCTGTTACAAATCCTAGCTTTAGAATATGCAGCAGATATTTCATTTACTATATCAACTGCTCCTTTTGTCAAATTATAGAACGTAACAATTTCAGGTTTTCTCGTCTCAGCAGAGGTGGTAACTATGGCATCATCATTGTGCATGGTTGACAATAAAAGTACACATTTATTCTTTTTTGAAGTATAGGATACTAGAGTCATATGATTCTGAAATCCGAATAAAGATGAATAAACTTCTCGTCTTTTAGTCGGTATTTCTCTCTTATTTTTTTCTAATAGTCCCAACAAGAGTAATATTGTTAGAAATAAGTTCCTTAGCGAGATCAACACTCATGTATCAATTATTAACTGTGAAGTTTCTTCCAGTGTTGAAAATAGGTGCAGCAAATCTCATAACAAATTTTTCCTCACTGTTCTGTAATTTGGAGGGATCTTCAGGTTGCATCCCTACGAAGATTTCTAAATTCCATGTATAAAATGTCCTTGCATCTACTAGAGCAAACATTTTCATGCCATATTTTTCAGGCTTATTTGGAATATATTGGCTAAAAGGGCATCTTCCTCTAAAAAGCTCCTATTTTTCATCAATTGTAAGATATTCATCAAGACTGCAATGCTCCTTACAGTTATTTACGAATAAATCAAAAAGTGATCTAACAGGTGTGAGTTTATGCAGTTCTTTCCTTTTCAAACGATCTCTGACAACATCAAATCTGAGACATCGCAGCAAAAAAAAAAAAAAAAAAAAAAAAAATCTTTTATAAGACATTGTCCGATGAAATATTTCCTGTCCTGTGTCATCAGTCGACCTTACTCATCTCTTACGTTCACATGCAATGATTTATGCATTCCACTTAGATAGAGGAGGCCAATAAGAGCTTTATTTCGATTAAATTTGCTATTTTAGCATCACGGTCCCTCTAAAAATTATCCTGTATCTTTTCAATATAAATATTTGTACAGACAACAATATACTCTAATACGGTATTATTGAACAATAATAACGAAGCATTTTCAGGCAACGATATATTTTTTGCTTTACCAAGATTTACAGCTAATTTAGTACGAATGTTATGGGGAAATGTTCTTATATTTTGTCTTGGCTTTTCTTTGTACCATTTTGTATTTTTATCTTTTCCAATATAATAATCACCTAAATTAGAAACATCTGGTTCATCATCCGAATCAAAATTTACCTCTAATGAAGTTTCAGGGTCATTAAATTTTCCATTATCAGTATTTTCTTCATCATCACTTTCATTTACAGATTCTTCATCAGTTGATACTTCCGCCAGTAAATATTCTAGCCGTTTTATATCATCCTTGTAGCTTAAATAACGATGCATTTTAAACATTCATAGAAACGTTTATTCACACAAAAACATAAATTCAAAATTGCACTTTGGGCCTTTTAGACATGAGATTTTCGTTTCTGATCTAAAAACAGCCTCGATGTATTTTTTTCACGGTGTACGGAAGGTTTGGTTGGTTTTTTGGTCAGATGGGTTTAACGTCGCACTAGTACCATGCAATGAGTAATTGGCGATGGTCTGGGACGCACTCCTATGGATGAACTGGAGACATGCAGATGGATAGAAGGGAAAGAGGGCGACTTTTACAGCAGCTGCTGATAGACTAAACAATTTTCGCAAAAAGGGGAAGGGTGAGTAAATGTTTCGTCGATCTAGTTTTACGCTATGAGCAATTGCTTGTGGTCTTGGACATACACCCAAAGATGGTCTGACGATATTCCATTAAAATTTGCATCCCCTGCGAAAGAAAATGGAGAGGTTTCACATCCGAATATAAAATTTGCCTGATCGTAGAGCTCTGCGCTCGTAATTAAAAGATTGTGGGTTCAATGCTCGACCCACTCGAAAACCATCATGTACACTAATGGTGGCAGGTACACGTAAAATCCGACATAGCCTCACTGATCCCCTTGTTCCCATCCAAACTATATCTCATTGCCCACAGTGTAGCATCTATATGATGTAATACCCACACGAACTCAACCATTCGGTTCACCAAAACGGAGAAATCATCCCTACCGTCGAGTATCAAATTTGAGTTTCCAGATCACCTTTAAGAATGAGTCCCAGATCGTCGCCAATCACCCATACTGTAGCACAAGTGCAACGTAAAATCCACTCAACCTGAACCGGGCCTGTTAGATCCATCACGCATTCTCACAGGTTAAAAATATTTTATTATTTAACATTGATATTTCACTGAAAAATTTTAATGTTTTAACACAAACATATTTTTCAAATCTGTATGTTTCAACATACAGAACTAAATAAATTTTCAGAATAAAAATATAACTGTAAAAGTAATTAAAAAAGTATGAAAAAAAAAAAAAAAAAAAACTCAGTACAATTTATTTTTAAAAGACACCAACCAAGTTACTTAAAAAGCAAACATTCTTCAGCTTTTTTAAAAAATCTATCATAAAAACCAAATTGTTGAAATCCCAGACCGTCACCAATTACTCATAGCGCAGTACAACTGCGACGTTAAACCCAACCAGACCAGGCCTAAACGCCGTCATATTGCGTAATCTTAAAACAGGGTGAATTATGATTACAAGAATTGGCAGTTTCTCGCCACTGAATTTGCCGGAACCTCTTTTTTATAAGGCTAATTGGAAACGGGTCCATTGGACCCGACGCTCGTCCTCGCGGGTTAAAATCGATTCTTTAGTTCGTTTCTTATTTGCAACCGAATGACTTAAGCATCTGCTTGTTTTGATTCTGCTCGGTTTGTTCCTTTGAAATAGTACCACTGAACTAACAATTACAAATTAATGCTCTATGACTATATAAAAGCAAAAGTCATATTTCTTTAACCCTCACTTTCCCAAGATCAAGGCGTTACCACAGAAAATTTGCTTTCAGGTGCCGCTTGGCACATTTGGCGAAAATCACCAGCACCGCGCTTTTTTGTTTCATTTAAAAGTTGCAACATTCCATTGGTTACGTTTGCTATCTCTGGCGAATTAGCGCATTTTTTGAATGAGGCGGGTTTAACTAAATTTCAACTTCAAAATGGGGTGAAAATGACCCCCATCTTGAGAAAGCGAGGGTTAATAGAAATATTAAGAAATAGCAAAATTTTGCCTATTTAATTTAAGAAAACCTTTCAATAAGCTTTGTAATTGACAAAAAGGGTAATTCTGAAGCATCAAATACTGTGAATTGAGCTGATCAAATAAATAAAATACCGTAATTTCTTTTAGATAACCCACTGGTAAGATGTGTCATTTCTCCACCAGAAATGTTATTTAATAGAGATATCTATACTTTTTCGAAGGAAGAGCTCGTACAAAAATATTAATTTATTTATCAATTGAAATTTCTGGTGCAAAACTGGATTATATATCCTGCGGGGTATCTACCAGAAATTACGGTAGTTTTTACCAGAAAGTTATGCACAATAAAGAAATATAACAATAAAAAGTTTTACTGTTAGTTCTGTTTTACTTTTTTGAAAGACTTCCGAAATGTTTTTATGCAAAATTTTCAGTAAATGTCTCTCTAATTTTTTTTTTTTTTTTTTTTTTTTTTGGGGGGGGGGGGGTAAACCTTTTTAATCAAAAATAACTTTTAGGTTACTCCTTATAAGATATAGCCACTAAGGTGTATCGAAAAAAATAAATTGATATCAAATTTCCAATAGTGCGGAACAGTTGCCTTGTGCTATTGCTAGTATGTGATTTGTTGATCTGAGTTAATATCTTCAGTTGCCTCTGGGGTCGTTTATATAAAATTCGTTAATTTTATCGTTTTTTCAATATATATATATATATTTTTTTTTTAAATAAGAAATTGGAATTCTTAGTCCCAATAGGGCAGAAAAATTGCCATATGGTATCCTTAGAACGTGTGCAATTTTTTATTGATGTGGGTCAATGGCTTCAGTTGCCTCTACGGGTCACTTATCTGGCCAAAGTCCCTCATTTTAATGATTTTTCTTCAACACTTCTACGACTGTTATTTTTTAATTATGATTATTTCTATTCACTTCTTTTTTGTTTGAACAAATTATACATTTGTGCAAGTGTGCAATGCGTACATTGTTAAAAAAGAACACGTAAATTTACGGGTCTTCGCCCGTTTAATTTTTACGGTCACGAGCATTTTTCACCTACAAGACGGGTATACCCGTATTTTCTGATATGACTTGATATTTTCCGCTATACCACAAGGTTCTTAGCAGTCTATATTTTGCCCTTAATTTATCATTTTGAATACCCCTTTATATATAAATCATTTTTTGTATTATTCCTTTGAAGATATGTGCTACAAACGATTAATGAAGTTTGTTATTACAAAAAAGTGGTAAAAACTGCTAAGAACCTTGTGGTATAGCGGAAAGTATCAAGTCATATCAGAAAATACGGGTATGGCCGTCTCGTAGGTAAAAAACGGCCGTGACCGTAAAAATTACATGGGCGAAAGCCCGTAAATTTACGTGTTTTTTTAACAATGTACGCATTGCACATTTGCACAAATGCATAATTTGTTCATTCAAAAAAAAGTTAATAGAAATAATCATAATTAAAAGAATTACAGTAATAGAAGTGTTGAAGAGAAATCATTAAAATGAGCGAATTTGGCCAGAAAAGTGACCCGTAGAGGCAATTGAAGCCATTGACCCACATCAATAAAAAATTGCACACACTCTAAGGATACCATACGGTAATTTTTCGGCCCTATTGAAACTAAGGATTCCAATTTCTTATTTAAAAAAGAAATATTGAAAAAACGATAAAATTAACGAATTTTTATATAAACGACCCCAGAGGCAACTGAAGATATTAACTCAGATCAACAAAATTTTGCACACATACTAACAATAATGCAACTTTTCCGCACTATTGGAAATTTGATGTATATATATATATATATATATATATATTATTTTCGATACTCCGTAATAGCCACATACCACTTTTAATGATGTAAACAAGTATAACACAGTCATATTAATAGTTGAATTCCCATTATAACTGTTTAATGCATGTGGGGTTATTAAAATTGGATTATAAAAAAGTACATATATAATTAAAAATTGCTTTATAAATTAAAATTTAAGTATTTGTATATTGTGTACCTGTCAGGTACTTATAATATCTGTAACTTGGCCCCATTTAGTATTCTGGGATATTTGATTTGCACTTTTTTTTTCTAACTCTTTCAACGCTTATAATTTGTCATTAAATCTAGATATTCTAACACAATTGATGTCGTTTTCTAGAATTTTTCTGCTTTTTCCAAATATGTACTTACTTTTTGTGTATCTTCTTCATAAAAATCAAATTAAAGGATATTGTAAAATTTTTAGCTTATTCATTCTATTTGCAGAAACTTGAAAACGGTTTAAATTAGGTTGGCTTGGGTTCTGGGGATTAAGGCTAATTTGGGGTGGGGATTAACATTAAGGCTAATTCTTTGTGGGGATTATGGCACTAGGATCCTAGGCCTGAGGGGGAGTGTACTCCGTTGGGGTCTTTCTAAGGAGTCCTAGCCAGTATATACGCAAGTTTCGGAGAAAACCACGGAAAATTCCGAACGACTAGACCGACGAGCGCGACCTGGGATCGAACCCGACACCTCACGTCCACCAGCTTTGAGCGCAGAGCCGCTCGACCGCTGGTAGGCCCTCGTTTTCAGATATGACAATGTTGATAAACATTTTTCTGCTCCATATGAGCTCTTCTATTACGTCCTTGAATTTTTCGGTGCAGTAAGGAATCAGACATCTATGTATGTATATATATATTTATACTAGTTAGTTTTAGGGCGACTAAGACGTACGTTGAAAAATGATAATTTCATTTTATTTATTTCTCACATCAAATAATTCATTTACAAGCAAACCCGTGCGAAATTTTCACACTTTATTTATCTCTACGTTGCCTTTAAAATTTAAAATTATTATTATTATTTTATAGACGTCATTTTTTTCATATGTATGAGCAAATTTAATATTTTATATATAAGGGAGAGTGGGGTTAATGGGACGCAGGATGAAAGGGACAATAGCAAATTTTTTATGTCTTGCAAGCACTGGAAACTTGACAATTTTTCTGATATATGGCAGCACTGAGGTCATTCATCAAGTGTAGTTTCAGAAATGTGCTATCCATAGAAGGGCCGAAAAAATTAAAGTGTCTTTTTCAGCTGACAAAGTAAGTTTTTACCAATTCAATTAGGTAGTAGTTAAGACATTAACTATTTGCTCAAAGTTAATATAACTCTTATATAGTGAAAAGGCATAATCTTTTATTGTGTTTATAATATTCAAGAAGAATATTGACAATTGTTGCCTATTTCCTGTTTTATATGATCATGTGGTGGTTGGGATGAATGGGACAGTTTGAATGGGGATGAATGGGACACTCCCCACTATGTGCTAATTTAAAATTGTTCACAAGAATTACATTAAGACAAATCTTTAATAGATTTTCAATATTTTTATAACCTGTAGTTCAGTAGTTATAACATGAAATTATAAAAGTAGCATAGATTTAGAGAAAAATAAATTGAAATTAATTGTTGTGATTTTTGTTTATAATAATTATGACAGAAAAAATTATAAATTAGAATATTCAATGCAACTTAAATCAATATATAAAAAAATTAAATAAATAAACTAATAATAATTTGATTAAAATCCCAATTTCAATCAATCTAATTAAATAAATCCTGGTGATTATTAATGTAATACGGAATAGAATGCTGATTTTTCCCGATCAGTCGGAAACAAAAGTTTACCTGGATAATTTGTACTCTATTATAATGATTTATCTCTTTCTAGTGTCTTATTTATTTATTTATTTTTAGATTAGATCTTATTAGATTAAATTACCAAAGCCCAGAGCACTAGGAACTGTGCGAACCAAAGGACTTTTGCCTTTTGATGTTAATTTGAGTCAATACATCAGTTTATGTTAATTTCAGTAAATTCATAATGTGTAATAAAATCACATAAACCAATTTAACTTAATGTGAATTTCAAATGTATTAGATTAATTTTTTATTGCCGAAATCTTTAGATCATTTTAAGAATTCTAATGTGGGTTGGCGTTAAATATGGTAGTTATAGACTTTAATAATGTTAAACAATCAACATCCAACCCGTGTTGCCAGATCTGGCGGATTTTATATTCAATAATCACTAATATTTTTTTACTGTAACCTATTATAGTCTATTATGTATATCAAATATCACTTCTCAAAATTATTGGTGATTATTGATTATAAATTTCGTCAGATCTGGCAACGTAAATTTGTGTTTTTTCGTACTTTTTAAGTAATTATTTATGTAAGGTGCTCATAACTGCTAAATTTAGTTTTTTTTCCTTTATTTAATAAAAAATAACAACTGCTTGATGCATAAGAAATTTTATAAATTTCCAAATATACTGAGCAATCTAATTATTCTAAAATTAAGAGTTTGAATCAAATGAGCTTGTAGTACTACATTTGTTTTGTTATTTATTTTGTAACCACTTCTAGGTTCAAACAAGCGCACACAAATGTAGATATGATATTGTGCTCAATGTTAGCATATTCTATATGAGATATTATGATTATTACAGTGCAAGTTCGATTACGACGAAGTATTTTTAATGGTATTTTGCAATCTTAATTTCAGTATATGGGGCGGTGTACATAAAATATGTACGTCATTGTAGGATTTCACAAGATGCAGCATTATAGGATTTATCGAATGCAGCTTTTGGGAAGGCGCTTGTAATAATGCATTTTCTCAGGAAAATCGCGTGTAAAATTGAAGACAGGACTACATATTTAATTCATATATACTATCTTGAGTCATGAATAGTTAATACGTTTTTACATTTTAGCTTATATAAATTATAATTCTGAAAATCAAATATTCCCTTCCTCGTGCATGCATTATTATTGCGCTGAAGCTATCTTGCCCTTAGTTCCATAAACGGAATGTTTAAAATTATACTTTGTATTATGGTTAAAAAAAATATTTAAAAAAAGGCCATACATTTATGTAAATATGTATGGTTCTCGCTATGATAACCTATAATATGACTAAAAATTTAAATCTTAATCAAATGTAGAATTTAGAGTCTACCGTGCTTCAAACAATTCGAATCTCTAGTGCTTAATGATTAACCCCTTTCTGGCTTATCCCGAGCTCAGCTCGGTCAGGCAAACAAACAATGGTGCAATAGGCTTTATCAATAATTTCTTTCATATTTGTGCAGTAATTTATTATGTCAGAAATTATTAATAAGGAATACTGGTGTCAGTGCTACTTTTTGAGACGGAAACTTTTGCCACACTGCAAATAAATTGAGCCGGCATAGGGTTAAGAATTTTTCTTTGTATCTCTGTAAATTAACTGGGAGATACACTTATCAAAATCTACAAAATTCGTGCAGCAGTGATTTATAACATACCTAGAAACTTTTAGCTCAATAGAATAAGACGTTTAGATCGTTTTGTGCTTTAAATAATTTGAATCCATAAACTATAATGATAAAAAAACTTTCTTTGTGCTCAAAAAAAAAAAAAAAAAAAAAAAAAAACTATAAGCCGTACACTCATCAAAATATATGCAGAGCTATAACATATTTATCAACTTTCAGTGCAATCGAACAAAGTGTTTAGATATTATCCTGTTCACTAACACACATACATATACATATTCGTAAAATTAGCAAAAATGAAATCAGGAGGCCTCAAAACGTGTAGATATACACATACATATGTCTCATAGTCGAATTTTATCGTGTTTATAACATTTTCTTTATATTATGTATGTTCAGAAAGTAAAATAATTTAAATACATTGTTACTAATAATAACTTCTATAATATTTAGTATTTTTTTATCAACGTGTTATGAATATTACATTGTCCATATTCTTCCCTGACCTTCGTTTTTGAAAATACAAAAGCATTTTTTTTAATGTTGAATTTTTTGTTAAATGCTCATAGATGAGGATTTCAGTTATTTCTGGTATGTCCGGCAATTAGCTAGCAGTAAAAATAATTCTCTCTACACTGTTAAAAATTTCAGTTCAAACTTGAACCACTATATGGAGTAAAGTTATAAGTATTACCATAATATATGTTTCAACCTCCCTTTTTAGATTTCTACTTCTTGCGACTGAATTTCAGTTGCACCGAAACTTGGAGAAGTGTTTCGGCATAGGATGCAATTATAATTCCCTTTCTATTCAGGAGATGTGGCGCCACTAGTGCGCTAAAAATCACCGGATGTAAGCCAGAAAGTGAAAATAAAATCGGTGGTGTGTGTGTGATATTATGTCATTCAAAACCAACATTCATTACAAGAAAAAAAAAAGAAAAGAAAGAGTTTTTTATTCCATTGATCACTAACCAGATGTTACAATAAGAAAATTTATTGAAGTATATCCTTTTAAGAATGGAGAAAAATCTATTATACAGTCCAGGAAGTATGAATCAGTAAAATTCTTTTTGAAACCAAATCAAGCATAAATTAAAGAGCATGGTCGAAAACATAGGGTAAAGTGCAAATTTTGTGCAACAATTCACCCATGGGTCAAGATAAAGACCCTAGAAAATTTAGCTCCTTTTAACAAAATCAACGAAACACAGAATTAGCGGGCAAGAGCAATTGGCACAATGTTAGACTTGAGGTAAGAAGGTCTTCAGTTCGATCCCCGCTTCGGTCGAATGTTTTTTTTTTTTTTTTTTTTTTTTTTTTTTTTTAAGACATAATATCAATATTTGGTTCAGCATAAAATTAAAAATCATGGTAAAAGGTTAAACCATCTGGTGGTTGCAGCTACTTCAGTACGAAGTTTTGGTTCAAACTAACATTAAATTTTTAACAGTGTAGCTTGATGGGTATGAAACTGAAATTCATAAATATCCAATCAAAATTATATAAATATTTCGTAAAAATGATAATTGCTTTCTATCATCATGAATTCTAAACAAATTGTTTAATTATTTCCTCACTTAACGCTTCTTCGGGTGTCAATACAGCCAATAATTGGCTGTGCCAAAAAATAAAACATTTAAAAAATTCATACTTTGTTTAAAGAAAATACAAAACCTGCATAATTGTGATAAATATATTTAAAAATATGTATTTTATTTTAATTTTTTTAGCACGACATTTGTATTTAGTTTACACTGAATTTATTGCTTATTTTCCTTTATTATTATTATTATTATCATTTACCATGAATTGTATAAAGAGCATTTAAAAGCAAAGAATCTCAAAATCTTATAATGTTTTCCATTTTAAAGTTTAAACGCTTCAATGGAACTGAAAAAAAAAAAAAAAAAATACGTTTGTAAACCCTTTTCCGACATCTTCTGCTTCGGTAGTTATGAAAGAAAAATGAATACATTCTTGATAATACTAACTTGTTGGTCCCACTCTCAGACAAAACATCATAAAGGAGAATTTCTTAAAGGTACAGAAATTTTCTATTAGTTTCGGGTTGACCAAACAAATCCCACACAAAAACCATTCTTACGGTTATTGTCCGAATGACAGTTATTATAAAAATAATGTCTATTTCTTCTCGTACTATCTTCACTGGGACATCTGAAAGAAAGACGAATGATTTTCTTATAATATTTCTTCATGAGAGTTGTCACTCTTAAAATTTGACGTTGATATTAGATAAATAGAAAGAGAAACGAGTTATAGGATTAGTTTTTCGTTGCCGATGTAAGTCTGTTCAGAGCTAATCTTTAGTTAAAAATATTTATAATAGTTAGTAGCAGACCAAAAAAAAAAAAAAAAAAGAAAGAAAAAGAAAGAAAGAAAGTAATAATATAAAACTAATCTTCAAATACTGATAAAATTTTAACGTAGGAATTTCTCAAGTTTGATCATTAAAATCCGTATCAATATAATTCAAGGATCACATGTACTGTTTTAATTAAGGATATTTAACATGAAAGTGTTCTACGTTAATAAACAGCATGTTAATGATTATATAGGGTGTATATAGGGTGCACAGAAAACTCGTTGCTCCTTCTTCTTTTAGTTTTTTTTTTTTTTTCCTGTTACTCTTTGGTAATGTTTATTATGTATGATCTCATCCACCAATGTTTCAGAAACAATTCATATTAACTTTTTAAATATCGTTGGCCTTGTGCAAGGCTTCATTTCTAGATGTATGCAGATCTTTGTTCATTCATTCACGTCTTCATTCCTGGAATTTGATCATAGTAATGATGAATTATTATTGTTATTGTATATACTAATTGCAATAAAGCGTTGTTGTAATGAATTAAGGCTAAAATTAAAGCAAGGAATTTGATTGAAGCATTACAATTGAGATGTGCCGGTTTAAATTCTTAAATTTTTAGAGGCATAGGCGTAGCGTCGGGCAGGGGGGGGGGGACGAGGGAGCATGTATTCCCCCCCTCCCAATTTTTCTGAACATGAAAAAGTTTTAGGCCATGATATATGATAAAGTCATTTAGGAACTGTCACATCACACCCGACAAGAAAAGTGACACAAGACCAAAAAATGGAAATTTTGAGTTTATGTAACTGATAAATGCATATGAAGTACCCCAACGTACACATAAAGCGTCCTCTCACTACTCTATCTCGCAATGTATTCACCTGAGAGGCAGTTTTGTCAGTTTTATTGTAGGTTAGTCAATGCTTTATTGTCCTTTCAGATGATTTTTCTCAGAAATTACATGTTTGAGTTTTGTCACTTTTCTTGCCGGGGTTATTTAATTTACTTTTCTTGAGATATGTGTATTCAATATCAGATTCAGAATTAAAGTTATCAAATTAAATATGTACTTTTGATTTCAGTTTTCATGTCTGTTTAAAAAAATTAGTGATGTCAAGATGACATATATTTATTAGGGCCCTCTTCACTCACCGCCGCCGGAAGCCCGAGCCAATGTTTTTCTATGGAGAAATTTTCTTTACAAATAACTTATTAACTAATGCATATTTTTAAATTCTGTTTTCACATTCTGAAAGTTCCCAGCTGTTAAATTGACGCACCTTTTCTGAAAAAATATATTTTTATTTTTTTATATTTTATTTTGAAGCTGCAAAATACGAATTTTCAATATGTGAAATTTTTTCATTTTGCAATTTCGAAATAAAATATTAAAAATTAAAAAAATACATTTTTAAAAAAGGTCCGTCAATTTAACAGTTGGGAATTTTCTGAATGTGAAAACAGAATTTAAAAATATGTATTAGTTAATAAGTTATTTGTAAAGAAAATTTCCCCATAGAATAACATTGGCTCGGGCTTCCGGCGACGGTGAGTGAAGAGGGCCGTTAAGTCATAAAAGTCATTAGCAAAGTTTATTTTTTTTATATATATATTCTCTTACCGTATGTATGATAGAGAAAGTATTGTTTTGGGCTCAAATTTTCGAAATTGAGTTTTTGTTATGTCTACACGTTTTGAGATTTTCTGAATTCTAAAATCGTGTTTTACGCTGTTGGTCTATATGTGTGCATATGTATCTGTATGTGTCTCTGTTATCAACATATCTCAAGAACATATGGTAGCAGAAAGTCCAAACTCGGTTTTCATACTAATACATTTCATATAAACAATGTTTTTTTTTTTTTTTTTTTTCAACTCTAGTTTTTTGTATATCATTTTTTGAGTACCTGGTTATAAAAGCCTAATTTATAGCAGTTGGTCTGAACGCATATCTGCTATCAGCATAACTTAAAAACAAATAACTGCATGAAATTCAAATTTGGTATTTTTAAGTTCGTATTAGGTTGCCACTTGAACAATTTGATCAAGTTTGACAAGTTTGAAGGCAAATTATTAACACCCTTGGTTATATATATATATAGAATATAGATAGGTAGATATGTAGGCACTATAACTGAACGGATTGTTGAGGGGGTAGTCTCCCTCTCACAAAATTATTATGTCAAATTAAATTGTTTCTAAATCTATTTCAGATTATTTTTAAAGTATATTGAACTTTATTATCTTACCTTATTGATCTTACGACTTAGTATACAGTCTATTTTTATAGTACTGAAATGCAGGGTAAGATAATGTTGTGTAAGTAACATACCAGATTATTTAGTATGTAAAAGATTTCATGGAAATCTGTGAAAAGGAACCTGGAGAAGAAATAACATTGTCCCTCAGAAAGTCATCATAATTATCACATAACTGACTGTAGGAAGTATTAGAAGATTCAGAAATTTCAAATAGGGCTTGAGATATAATTCGAAATTTCAAATAGTGTTTTAAATATAGTTTTAAATGTAATTTCAAATATAATTTCAAAAAATTTCAAATAGAAATATGTATATTGAAAGAGTTTGCATCGTAGATACCTTTCTATTTGGTCAGTATAACCTACATCGTAAAATGGCTAAGAAAAATCACATTACGTGTTAAAAGTTATTATTGGTAGTACTTGAAATAACTTGCTTGACAGAATTGAAAATTTAAAGAACTTTAAATGTAAATTACATTTTACGAAGTATCCTATATAATATTAGACAAGAAGCCTGCCGAATAGTGTTAGATACGAGCACTCAGAAAAAAAAAAGTTCTGGGACAGAGATTTTATTTTGATAAAATGGACGTCTTCTTATGTCAGATTTTAAATTATTATGCAAAGTGCACCTTTCAATTGATCGCCACGAAAATTGGTACAGTTAATACTCAAGACAAAATCTAGTTAACGCCGTAATTTTTAGTTTAATCAGATAATTGATAAAAAAAAAAAACCAAGCTTTTGCCAAGATGATAATAATAATAATAATGTATACGTTCATTTTATAAAATTAAATGTTTACAACTTTTTATTTGTCTTATTTTTTTAACATAAAAAGAAACATTTCTTTACAAATGGCCTATCGACCGATATATCGACCCTAAATTAAGTCAGCATTCGTTTTCATATTGGATGTTTCACATATGTCAAGAAAATTTAGCCTTTCTATTCATGGGATAAATTTCAGCACATTTGCCCCACCTGTTAACCGATATACACACAAATAAAATCAGAATAGTGTTTCATATTGGTTTTCTCATTTACCAAGTTTTAACAGTTGGGACAAAATTTTTGTCACACAGACACACAGATATTTTCTAAAAGCGGTCAAATCATATTCTGCACCTCTAAAATCATGTAAATTCATCAAAAAACTAAAATTAGAAAGTTTTTACAAATCCATTCATTTCTTCTATTGAATATAGAAGAAAGTAAAAATTAAAAACTAAACCTATATCATCAAAATTTCCGATAAAAGTGACGTCATAATAGGTTTAAATATTTAATTTATATTTATTTATTTTTAAAATAACGATTTCAATTAATCAAAGTCTTACATGTTTTATTTATTTATTTATTTTTTTTTTCTTGATTTTATTTTCTTCAAGTAATGTAGACACAGTTTTAGCTTATGACTCCGTTGCGTGTTTTATTACTTTTTGCCATTTCAGTGACGAATTAAAATGGCTATTGCTAAGGCCACTCTATATACGGGCCGACCGATCCGCCATTTTGGTTTTCGAAATAGGGTTGCTGTTGGCGCAAACGGGAAGTCATTGGCGCAGGCGCTATCAGTGAATGCTTTGAACTTAAGAAACTTATGCGATAACTTTTTGTTTACATTTTTTCCGTGATCGTAAAGTTTCTCCAGCAATAATAAATCTTTTAAAAAGCTTCAATCAAGAGAAATAAGGTAATTTAGATTGATTACAATTAAATTGTTTGTGCAATCTTCATTCAAACAGTTAAAAAGAAAAAAAAAAATTAAATCTGAGAACATAGCATGCAAAAATAACTATTTAATTTAATTTTCACCAAAAACAGTCATTTGTGTCCAAAAATATCTTTAAAAGTATTGTAAATTTTTTTTAGTTTACGAAAATTTATACATCTGTGTACAAAAATATATATTTGGATTAAAATGCGAATTTTACATCTCAGTTCACAAGTGTAAACAAAACATCCATGCGATGCCGCGATGGGCAGGCAATCTTTCGCCAAAGGCTAAATCGCCAAATATTGTACGAGATTTCGTGTGATATTTAAATACTTAAAATATTCATAAAACATAACTAAATACTAAATATAACAGAAAAATCAACAAGCATACTAACTTTCTTACAAATTTAGCCCAGTACCCTTTCTTTTTGTGCAGGATTTTACACTAATTTGTGTTGTTCTCTCACATGAATGATGACATACAAACTATTAAATAATAACGTAATTTGTCATATATTACACACAAAACTGTTCAGAATTT
This sequence comes from Salticus scenicus, assembly GCA_963930645.1. Lineage (NCBI taxonomy): Eukaryota > Metazoa > Arthropoda > Arachnida > Araneae > Salticidae > Salticus > Salticus scenicus. Next base: position 178,279,557 of record OZ005649.1, read on the forward strand.
TAATTATCTATTATTCCGTTGATAAAAAAAGCAACTTAGTAAAAATTAAATGAGAGTAAGATTGCTTACCTTTAATGTAAATATCCACAACATAAAGTATCCGCCATGTTTGTTGAGTTCTGAAAACCAAAATGGCGGATCGGTCGGCCTGTATATAGAGGGGCCCTAGCTATTGCAATTGCGTAAGTAAATACATTTGTTAAAATCGTCAGAGCTACATACTTCCGAGTCAAATTTTAAATTTTGCCAAGACGACCCTTTACTAAGTCAGAACCCTAATGATAATGCATATTTAGTTTATTTTAAATTAACTGTATTTCTTGACCATGAAAAATGATTTGCTGAAAATTGTCGCCATCCATATATATTATGGGATTGCGATAGCCCGTTGGATAGAGCGCCAAGCTCGTAATTGGAAGATTGCGGGTTCTATACTCGAGCCGGCCAAAGACCGTCGTGTACACTGGGGGTGGCTGGGGCACGTAAAATCTGTTCTGGCCGCAATGTCCTCCTTGTTCCCATCCAAATTATACCTCTGGAGATCACCAAAGTGGGGGAGACATCCCCTTCATGGAGGATCAGAATTTTGCTTGTATGTCTCCGGGCCATTCTTAGGGGTGCGTACCAGACCGTCGCCAATTCGCAGTACTGGTGCAACAATAAGTCCAACGTACTTACCTACCTACAACGATCTATCATATTTTAATTTTCCCCTGTAAAATGACCTCATGACAGAAGAACAACTTCATAAGAGAAACTTTTCTCAAGGTAGCAAATGAGTACCTTTATACCCGTCGCCAATTACCCATAGCGCAGTAGTAGTGCGACGTCAAAATCAACCAGTCAAAGAACCAAATATATTATATAAGCATTCCAATTATTAAATTAAAAGAAAAAATCATTTAAATATTGTGACCAGCGAAGCGGGCAAAGCCTGCTAGTAAATTATAATTACTTGATCTGCAACAAAGATCATCGTATGGTATGAATTATAAATCTCTCACAAAATATTGAGACTGCAACAGTATCTATTTTAAACGCTTCGTGGCTTCCGAAAAGAGGAATGTCTATAACACCTTTATCTGATTATTTTACAGTTTAATAAATATGGAAGAGAAAAGAATGGTTTTCTGATAATAATTTGTAAGATTCATACTTGGAGAAAAAGATAATAGAGAAAAATTGCTTGACAGCGGAAAATAAATAGCTTTAGTTTAGGGCTGACCAAACAAACCGAGATAAAATATGTTATTACCATTTTCTAGGAATTACAGTGTTGATATTTTTCCACCCGAGAGTAATAATAAGATAAAAATTGTCACAAAGAATAAAAATGATATAAAACTAGTATGTTATGGCCACCACAAAACTTTCTTCTCTATTTTCATACAAATTCTCGTAGTATATATTATTTGTTAAAATTATTATTTAATAAAATTATTATTATTGTTTTTTTTTAATTTCATGATGAATGCAGACTATTTTCTTCTCTAAGAAGTATAACGCAAAGCATCAAAAGAAAAACTGTTTTATGCTAAGCCAAAATACATTCTGGAAAATTCTTTTTTTTTTTTTCCCTTCTAAGATAACTTTTATTATTAAAAATGAAAAAAATCGATAACTATGTTTCTAATAATCCCAGATCTATGGTTCAACATTCTTTTCAAAGGTTTTGACGAGTTTTTTTTTTTTTTTTTTTTTTTTTTTACTGTATGATAAAATAAGATGCGTGTGTGACTGGCTGCGTGTGTATTCGTTGTTTTTTAAGAAAACGGCACATCGCAAAGCTACACAAAGGATAAGGGTCCATGAGAGGGATTTTCGCCGCTGAATAATTTCAAGTTCCTATTTTAATATATGAATAGTTAGACCACAATAAATAAAAAATGTTGCTAATTAGCTTCGAAAATTCAGTACAATTGATATGAAAATATGACATAAGAGTGTCAATGCGTAGATCCCTCACGCATCGACACTCAATTGTTGCATACTTGTAAATATAAGCTCCGCCTTTGGACGTTCGTCTTGAAAGTTACATAATTTTAGAACAGGATTTTCTGTATGCATGTTTATACGAGGGTTGCATTTTATGTTTTACAAACGACCAATAGAAGGCGTTACTGAAATTTGTCTTCAGGATATTTGTAAAATTCGCATCTTTTTTAATCTTAGAATCAGTGGCATCTTAGAAATCGTCTGCGTATTTTGTTTACAGTGAATGTTTAAAAGAAATAAGTGAGGGAAAAAAATGGAAGTAACTCATGAAGGTTTGCGTTAGATAATTTTTTATGATTTTAAGAAAGGCCTCACTCAACAAGAATGCATGATATAGCTTCGTGAAACTTTTGGTAATGAAGCACCATCAAAAAAGACTGATTACAATTGGTTTGCAGAATTTCGTCGTGGTCGTGCGTCCGTCAGTGATGAATCTTGTGAAGGACGACCAAAATCGGTAGTGATTCCAAACAACATCGATGCTGCGCGTAAGATGGTCGAAGAAGAGCAGCATGTCCCATATCGTGAGATAGAAGCTTCCCTTGGCATATCACAGACTGCAATGCATTCGATTTTGCATGAACATTTAGCTGCTAAAAAGATTTGTTCTAGATGGATTCCGCACAATTTGACAGAAGCTCAAAATGAGGCTCGTGTAAATTGGTGTAAGGAAATGTTTAAAAAATTCAAATTGGGAACAGCAAAATCCGTATACAACACATCGTTACTGGTGACGAACCTTGGATATATTCGTATGAACCGGAAACTAAACAACAATCCATATTGTTTGGGTGTTTATATTATTTTTTAATCATTCTTATAGTTAAAAGGAAATAAGTTACATTATCATTACACCGAAGAGAATGTGTAGAAGTTTTAATTTGACAACTAACTATATGTATTTTTAAAGGAAACTTTATTTGAATTTCTTTATTTTCTTTCTTCCATTTCTTTCATCCCCCCCCCTTCACTAAAAGTCTTTTTATAAGTGTGACATGTGTTCATCTAAATTTCTATATATATTCTGAAACTAAGTTAAAAATAAATTATAATAAATTATATAAAAAATATTATTTATGCTAAAAGAAATTCTGTCGTAACATTGGAAAAAGTAAAATGTATTATTAACTTCGGTCTGTATTATTAATTTAACATTAAAAAGGTATTGGGGATATATAGTTGATGTAATCTACATTAATATTGTAATCTACCATAAACTTTTGTGTTCAAATGGAAAACCAAGCTGTTGGCCATTATGAACATGCTTTTAGTTGCAAAATGTATTGAAATTAAGAACGGTTTTAATATGACATTAGTATTATAAGAAGATAAGAAAGTAATTTTCAAAGAAAAGATTAAAAAAAAAAATACATTTTTAAAGATTCTAACTTTTATCTCAATTAAAAAAAAAAAAAAAAAAAAAAAAGAGAGAAAAGAAAAGAAACTGTCTTGCATTTAAGAAAATTTTTTCCCTTACTTTTAAGCTAGATATTTCCTGAGTTATGTAAAATTCAAAATATTATCTCTTATAGACAAAATTTAAAAGTTGTCTCGACTTAGAATAACTCCGATTAATTAAAAATTAAAGATCTTAATTATTAATTTTTTCTTTTTTTCACTATTGCTTTTGATTGTTTTAAAATTCATATCAAATAGACTTTTTATCTCAATATGTCTTATTCATCGCTGCCAAGTGTTACGACTTTTGGATGTCAATATTTTCTTATATAAGATTTTATAACGGCTTTTTATTATTGAATAATGTGATTTTTTTTAAATAGAAAAAGGAGTATTCAAAATCAAATAATATTCTGCAGTTATGTTTTTTTCAGTTGTAATTCTCTCCTCTGTTGAAGTCTAACTAACGGTAATGAATACAATTTTAAAAACCATATTTACTAGAAAATTTACTTTTTATACAATAATCAAATGCTGCACTCTCACACTTTCTTTACCTTGCATTTGAATAATATAACGATTGCAGATAAAGGTGTAAGATAGCAAATATTGTATATAAAATACTTTAAAAACAGTTGAAAATAGCTGTAAAAATAGTTTTATTTCACATATATCTCCCCATGAACTGACTGATTGAACATAGTACTTGCATTCATAAAAAATTTAAAGCTGTCATAAATTTAAACATTTATTCGAAATTATTCAGACTAATGTCAACCCCCCCCCTACTTTAAACTTGCCAATCTTGGTTAAACTTTTCAAGTGGCAATCTCCTTCATGATTATTCTTATTACTTACAGCTATGTAAAAATTCTGCCAAGTTTTAAGTCTGCCCTTGATGCTCGGGAAGATTATCCGCCGCATTCAACTGAGAAATATCTAATATAATTATTATAAAAATCGAAGCAATTAATAAATAGTATAGTAACCATTGATCAGAAACACAAAAGACTGAAGTGAAAGAAAAAGAATTGGAAAATGTAATAGAAAAATTAGAGAACAAAATTAAAAAAATAAATAAATAAATAATGTGGGGCAGTCTTTGGGGACTGCCGATAGAAGGGAAAACTAAGTCCCTGTATATAAATCGGTGGTGTTATTTCCTCCATTTTATACAGGAAACATCCAATAGGGAATTTGAATAACATATTTCAATTTCATTAAGGTATGTCTCAGTAAAGGTTTGAAAATATGGTTTATAAAAATACCTCTCATAGAACACAATGCTTTGAAATACTTTCCGTGTCCCTGTAAACAAACCAGTACAGGTATAAACTACATTTTCAATAGGGAACATCCGATAGTGAACTTGAATAACATATATCAGTTTCAAGAAATTCCATAAATATTTACGGGAGTTAGAGCTCGGACAGACAGACAGGCAGATACACAAAACTGAAATCATATTCACACTTAAAAATGCTAGAAAGTGTTAAAAACGCTTAACCTAAACGAAAGTACATTCTAGCAATTTTTTATTAATAGCTCTTAATATAAATGGATATTTTTGTGTCACCCTGTAAATCTAATGCTAACCATGCTATATTCTATGCAAAGCATTCTTTTGTGCATATAAATAACATATTTCAATTTCCTAAAACTTCGTGGAAAGTAAAGTTATTAAAATTTGATTTAAAGAAATCCCTCTCTTAGAACGCAATGCTTTGGAATACTTTTGAGTATCCCTGTACAAAAAACGATAGTGGTTTTTCCTCCACTTTATACAGGAAACATCCAATAGTGAACTTGAATAACATATTTCAATTTCATTAAGATATGTCTACTGTAAAGGTATGAAAATATGGTTTATAGAAATACCTCTCGTAGAACACAATGCTTTGAAATACTTTCGGGTGTCCCTGTACACAAACCAGTAGAGGTATAAACTGAATTTTCAATAGGGAACGTCCGATAGTGAACTTGAATAACATATTTCCATTTCATTAAGATATGTCTACAGTAAAAGTATGAAAATATGGTTTATAGAAACACCTCTCATAGAACACAATGGAAAGCGTTCGGTGACGATGACGCGAGTACCATGATTTTTGTTCACCAAAAAGTGCTCAACGCGCCTAAAGAAGTTTTCACTTCAAAAAGAAGGAAATTCGAAAATTGGAAAAAATCTCGACGAACTGCATCCCGGCAGATCTGCCGCTCTGACAAGCTTTGTAGCTCTGTGATCAGTGACCCGATCTCCAGAGTTCACACAGATACATACACAAACGTACAAACACTTCTCTTTACTTACACAGATTATGACCTAAAGGAGTAAAAAGCCTGAATATAAAACTACTGATTTTACCGAGACATTTTAAATGTATCAGGTGAATTATTATTATACATACTTTATGCAAAATAAATTAAATTCAGTGCATTCCTGCCAACATTCCAATTCACATTCCGTAGTATTGTTAATAATCGCTTTTTTTTTACCACACAGTATTTTTTAATAGTATTTTTCTTCTTGTTTAATGGTAACTATGTTTTGAGAAAATTTCTTTACAAAAAAAAAAAAAAAAAAAAAAAAAAAAAAAAGAAAGAAAGAAAGAAAGAAAGAAATGTGGAGAGGAGAGAAGCGGGTTCTAACAATTCTAACAAATATTATAATTAGAGTGTTATCAGGTAAAATTATGTAGTATGTTCAGTATATTTTTTAACAAGTTTTATGGAAATCAAACTTGTATCCCGTTAATGTACTTTTAACTGTATATTTATATATATATATATTTTTTATTTATCATAATAATGAAATGTATTACACAAAAGAAGCATAAAGTAAAGCAAAATAATAATAATAATAATACATAAATAAAATAAAATACATAAATAAATAATAATAATAGTGATAATAGTAAAACTACATTTTACTTTTCTTTGGAATTGAAAGGAAATATCAAATCCAGAATTATCACATACTAATAGTTTTGCATGTAAGAAATAAATGAAATGGTTTTCTTATAACAGCCTGTCATGTGCACTCATTGATGATACGTACAGAGAAAAATTACTTGACAAAAGAAAAAAAAATACTTGATTAAGGCTGGCCAAACAAATCCAAATATTAACTTTGTTGTCATTTTTTTTTTCCAGGATCTGTGTTATTTCTTTTTCTCAATAAGCAATGCACAAGGAAAAATGTTTTTACGAAAAATATTGATTTTAAAAAAGAAGGGGAGGATAAAAAAAAAAAATAATATTTATTAGATCATTAAACTACATACCAATGAAAAAAAAAATTATAAATTCGCTATTGAATATTTTTATACATAAAAATAAATAAATAAATGTTTATGCTTTGTTTAATTTACAATTTTTCTAGCGATAATTAAATTTCAAACATGTGTTTAGAGATATAGAAAAATTAAATTATTTTTAACAAATGATTGATATATCTGTGTAAAATTAATTTTAAAGATTAATTTTTTTAGTACATAATGCTGTAAATAACAGCCGTTATTTTTTATTTGTTTGGTTCCAGGAATCCGTATAATTGAAGAAATCCACATATTCCACATTACAGGAAGGTTATCAAAAAGTTTTAATTATTTTGAAGAATTGCTAAGATAAAATTTATTTTGAATATTAATTTATTCGTTAATACTGAATTTTGAAAATTATAGCAATTAAAATCCTTTAGATTGGTTTCAGAAAGCAGTAGATTGAATTAACCTGCAAACTTTCTATTCTGCAACAACGGCTTTCGAAAGATCAAGAAACGCTTGGGTGAAATGTATAACTTTGGATGAGCAATAGAAAGATCTTATTATTTACAAATAAAAATTAGTTACCGTTTATTTTTGTGTAATAAATAAAACAACATCTCTCTCTCTCTCTCTCTCTCTCTCTATATATATATATATATATATATATATATATATATATATATGTGTGTGTGTGTGTGTGTGTGTGTCTGTGTGTGTAGTTTTAGCTCGTATACAAAAACCTAATTACCGTAATTTCGCGTATATAATCCGTGGTGGAAGGTAACCCGCAGTATAAAAAAATTATTTAAAAATAATTATAACCAACAAAAGGTATCCCGCACTAGAAGATACCCCGCACTTCTAAAATCACAAGATCGGCAATCGCCGTTTATAATTTCAATACTAATTGCTATTATTTTAATAATAAGTAAGAAAATATACAGATAATAAACAAATATACAACTAAATATAAATAATAAACTAGTAAATTTACTTACCTATATAACGAAAAAGCAAATAATCATAACTTAGTATTAATATTTCTCTTTATATAAATTACTATAAACTGGAGTAACTTCTAATGATTAACACCTTTATTCAATTTATAAGAAACATTATAGATTAATAGTAAATTTATTTACAAAATTCATTCAAATCCATCGAAATTGGATTCTTCCGTATCAGAATTAAAATGTTGCAATATTGTTTGGGACAGTTCGTCTTCATCATCTTTATTATCCTCCTCATCAAGTTCCTTTTCACTGTCCTCAATTTCATCGTCATTATACATTAATAATCCAGACTTTTAGAATCCAAACTTTACCGTTTTGTTAGTAACAGAGTCCCAAGTGTTTTTTACCCATTCAGCTACTTTGATCAGAGATGCTTTTTTAAAATTTCTTGACTTAATGTATTCTTTAAGGCCGCTAGACATCAAGTCCTCCCACGTAGCTCGAACTTTCGTCTTCAATGATCGGTTAATGGAAATGTCTAATGGTAATAATTCGGTCAAACCACCAGGGATCGCTGCTAATTTTGCTCCAACATTTCGCGAGGTAAAAGCTGCCTTTACTACATCATCTATATGAGATTTCATGGAATCCATAATGAGCAGTCCTTTGAGTTAAAATGAGACTGGTGTTGGTTTTCTCCTTGTTCGCGATAGATACCCCGCACTGGATGATTGCCCGCAGGACATACAAAGTCAGTTTTTTTTTTCTTTTTTTATAGATTACCCGTGAGTTATATACGCGAAATTACGGTAATTCTTAATTTTTTCCAAACAAAATTTCCTTAATAAAAAATTATTCATTTTTTACCCCTGTCTTCATAATAAAATAAATCACAAATCGATTATAAAAGTCATTAATCGTTTAAATTATTTTTTTCTAAAATTAATTTAAACAATTCTTTTCTTTAATTAATTAAAGAATTTCTTTCATTCCAATCTCTTATAAACGTGGTTGTTAGACTCTTATATGGTTGTTGCATGTTTCGACATCAATGGTGACTGTTGCATTCAAATGTACAATTCACACCTCTGGAGCTTTCCGAAGCAATGAAGCCATCCCCATCAAGGAGATTCAAAATTGTGATGGTATGTCTTCGGACTACTCTTGAGATAAATTCCAAACTTATTGCCATTGTTCAGTTTATAAATCTACTCAGACATTAAACACATTTAACTTTAACCTGGAAACAAAATGCAACACATATATGTACAGTCGCTAACAAAAGTGTCCGAACACTAGCAAAAATTCCTATATAAAAAAAAGTACGCTTAGTACTGTTTTGCTAAATAAGTCCTTCTCGAATCCTGTTCTTAGACTGACTAAGAACAGAATTCTACAAAGATTTATTTAATAAAGCAGTATTAAGCGTACTTTTTTAATATAGGAATTTTTTCTAGTGTTTGGACACTTTTGTTGCCGACTGTATGCATAGAGAGAGAGAGAGAGAGAACATCGCTCGATTGATGATCTCTATCAAAGCAGAATACCATTAAGCATGAATTAAAATCTTGCGATTCGCTGATAAGTAATATGCCTAAGCCAAATCTCGTCCTACCTTCCCTTTCTTTTAAGACTTTTTATCAATATACATCGAGTTATAATAATTCCATTTCAAGTTGAGTTGACTTGAATTGAGTACGTTTTAAGTCACACTAGTGCTACGTTATTGCTTTCATTTCCAAGTTTTCATTTTTAGATATTCTAACATCGTAACATAATATTGTAAAGCATGGAAAGCAATTTTTGTGTTTGCTGAATAAATAAAGCGTCACCAATTTCCTCGTCTAATGTTTTTATTCTTTAGAAATTAAAAATATATAAATTTAAAAGGAATAATAATATGAAAAACTTAATATCTTTATTTTATAGCAATATTTAAATTTGAAAATTACAAGTTTAATGAGATTATTTTAACTATAACAATAATTTATTCACTGAAAATTAAAAAAATATACATAATCAAATTTTAATTTTGTGTGCTTGTTTCTACAAAATACTGTTCATAAAAGCTTTATGAGCAGTTTCCTTTTTTAAAGTGCTTTTCATTGCTGTTTGAAAACAAAATAATTTAACTACTAAAATGCAATTAACTAAAGTAATCTGATTTTCTATGAAATCAAAACCAATTAGAAGTGCACACAAATTAGAAGTCATGCATAATTTCATTTACCTATATTAACATACTTTCAAAATACAAACAGTTCTTTTTCTTATAATTTTATATATTTCTGATAAGTGATAAAATATGTAAAAAAAATCAAAGTGGCCGATTATTTTTGTGAGTCACTGTATTAATAGGCAAGAATAAAATTTGTGGTACACTTTTAACAAAAATAATTATGGGAGTAGTGAGTTGAAAATGGTATCATTCGAAAGGTTATGGTTAGCCAGATGAGGAGAATATAAAAATTATTTTCTTAGGATGTCAAGAGGGTATTTAAAAATACTTTTATTTTTTATGCATTTCCCCCCATTTTTCCATTTCATACATGTATTCTTTTACATTACAAAATACCTAAAAGTAGAAAATTGTTAAATCTGGCAATTTCTTAAAATTCAAATAAAACCATAGACACTGTAATTTGTATAATGTAGCATCACTATACTCTCGACTACAGATTTTTTATTTTAAGAGAAAACAGCCATTAAAATGGCAGAAATTTGAGTGCATGAGTGGTAGATAAAAAGTTTATACTTTTCAAAATAAACGCAACTTAAAAAAGGATTTGATTTATGAGAGTTCAATTTTTTTCTTTCTTTCTTTCTTTTTTTTTTTTTTTTTTTTTTTTTAAGATCTAATTAATTTAAAGACATATTTTTAAGTAAAAACATAATGAATTCCAATTAACTGAAATTGACTACTTTTTTTTTTTAATGAATTTATTACTATACGCAAGCGATGTGGTGACGGCACTGACCGACCGTGGGGCCAAGCAAAAATTTCTTATGTTAATCGTTAACTGAATTGATTTTAAACATTAAAGAAAATTATATCTCCTGATTTTAATCCCCATATTTGGGTATAGTTTTATATAAGTTACTGCCTGCGTGTGTTAGATTGTATTAGATTTTTTCTGTCAAATTCATAAAATTTTTATTTTAAATTTCAATGCTCTAGAAAAATAAAATAGCAGACTTCCATTTCCGATTATAAAGATAAACATTTCAGTTCAAAGAATGAGATTCATTTCAAAGGAACAGATTTGATATCTGTCGTCCTTGGCGAAAAATAATAATAATGATAATAATAATAAAAGATCGTTAAATTAGCTGGTGAGCATATTTAATTCCTTTCAAAAAACAGGGTTATTTTAAAAATTACATTAAGAGAGCAATCAGTAATATGAAACAAGATTTCATACAGTATATATGTATTACAAAAATATACATTGGACATGTATGCTTTTGTATTACGTTTTTGATCGCCAAATATTCAAAACGCCAAGGAAGAACAGATATCAAATCTATGCCTATTTTGTTTCTAGAGGTTTCAAATTTCAAATTAAAATTTTGTCAATTTGAAAGCTAAATAACTTAATCTAACACATGTGCACGATAACTAACTTGTAACTATATCCAAAGATGGGAATTAAAATCAGGAAATATTTTTTCTCAATTTTTAATCATTTTTTACAAAAAATCCAATGGACGATTAACATAGGAAATCTTTTACTTTGCCCTAACAAAGGTCAGTGACGTCACACTTCGCTTGCGTATATCTTTTGCATATATAAGTAGAAAGTGCAAGATTTGGAAAAACTTTTGATTTCAGTTTTCAATGAATTTACACATTGTCAGATTTCATTGCATTTCAGTTAGCTGAAATCGGCTACTATTTTTTAAAAAGTGGATTTATTACTAGCTTCTGCATGCATAAGAAGAAAGTAGAAGATACGGAAAAAATATCGATTTCCGGTTTTCGCTGAAATTACCTGTTTTGAGCTTTCCTCACGTTTCAGTTAGATGAAATTGACTGCTTATTTTTAAAAAAGTGGATTTATTGCTAGCTTCTCCATATATAAGAAGCAAATAGAAGATGTGGAAAAACTTTTGATTTCCAGTTTTCGGTGAATTTACACGTTTTGAGATCTCCTTGCATTTCAATTAACAGAAATTGACTACTTATTTTTTTAAAAGTGGATTTATTATTCTTTCCTCTGCATATATAAGAAGAAAGTATAAGATTCAGAAAAAAATTACATTTTCGGTTTTCTATGAAGTTACACGTTTTGAGATTTCCCGAACTCAATTCGACCATTTTTGTAAAATATCTGTCTTTTTGAGTTCAAACACTGCACTTTATGAACCAATGGAACTAATTTAACCGAATGTGATATTTGGTTGGACCTTGGTTTGACATGGTACCGATTAGCTTTTGGGCTGTATAACCCAACAAGGAGAGTTTCTACGTTGCGATTTCCTCTCATTTCAGGAAAGGATCGACATCAACAGCATACCAAACTTAGAAAAATATATTAAGTAAAACTATGCTGATTCAGTTAGAGTGAATATCGACAAACAATTGCCGCAGCTGTGTTACAATTTAATTCCGTTTAGGACAAGGTAATAACTTTGCTTTGCCTTGCTTTGCAAAAAAAGTGGCCGAGTTTCGACCATGTAATAATAATTTTTTATAAACTACTACAAGTTTGTACATAGCAATATGTTGCTCTACACATAAATTCCAAATTATATTTTTAAATTAATCCTTTTTATTTTGCTACCTGAATGGTTTAAGTATAAATTAATAAATATTCTTAACTCTTTATAAATTGTATAGTTTTTTCACTGAGTGAGAAAATATAATCATCTTAACTATTTATCTTCAGAATATTCCTTCTACGGAAGAGAACGATGGAAAAAAGAGTTTTTGATGATGTCTTGACGTATTCTTTAACCACATTTCTTGCGACCATGGAAGCTTCTGCGCAAGTGCGGATTGAACGAGTCCAGTGTTAAAATAGGGGTGACTGAGAGAAAACAAGCGATAAGGGAACACCGAATAACTGGATGTTTGCCAAATAACTATCTCTCGGCCAATTTTGCATCCCTCTAAACTTTTGGACTCGACCTCCCTGCTAGGCGTAGGAAACGTGGTCGCACTATACAATCTCTTGGCAAGAAATTGGAGATTTAAATAGATAATATTCCCTGTGATTAGTTTGGGATACTCAAAAAAACAAAGAAAACTGTTTTCTTGGCTAGTGTCCAAAGAAACACGAAAAGAAAAATTATTATTGTATTTTAGGTCATGATGAATAATAAACTATTCATAAAATGCCTGAAACGCTGCGTGAAACATGTTGAACAAAATCTTGAAAAATGATTAACTATGAAAAAATGTTAATAATTTACATAAAAAAAATAATTAATCAGTTATTTTTATTATTTTCTTTAATAATAATTTTTATTGCAATTTTTTATTATTTGGACGGAGAACTATTAGTTTCAATCTGGAGTTTTTGTAAACTAGTTTTGTGTAACACCAAAATAAATTAGAAATATCAATCCTATCGTCACAAATTCAGTACTAAATGAAAGGGGCAATTTTTCTGAATCCAGGGGTGTAAACTGTTTTTCGACACGACATTTAAAAATTAACTAATGTATGAAATTTAGGTGGAAACACTTCATTTTAATTCATTTCAGTCATTTTATAACGTACGTGGCCCAATTTTACGGTAAAAAAATTGGATAAAAAATAAATTAAAAATTAAAATTAAAAAATTAAAAATTAAAAAATAAAAAATATATATTTAAAGATTGAAACTACTAGTCCTACGTACTAAACTAAATTCTGTATTTGATAGAATTTTTAATTTTTTAAATTTTAAATTAATTCAAATGAAATATGTGTTAAGAAAAAAATAATACTTTAGAGTAACTTTTTTATCAACAAATTATAAAAGTAAAATCAATATAATTATATGATTAAAATCTATATATATATATATATATATATATATATATATATATATATATATATATACCATGTTTTTAAATTTTCTGTTGAATCATGTAAACTTGACAATTCTACGTATTAATAAATACTTAAAAAAAAAAAAAAAATATCGTTATCGTCATGTTCTGAGCTATTCTAAAAGTTTCAAATGTCTAGCTAGTCTGGAAGTTATAGCTATAGAACCATATTAGCACTTTATCAATATGTATAAAATTTTTAAAGTGACAAGGACGTCAATTTTTGTGAGATGCATAATTTAATTTTTTACAATTTTTTATTGTTCACGTTTAAGCCATAGATATAGTAATAAGACACAGATTGATCATCGAGGCTGAAAGAGTGATTCCTTTTCACTCGTGGAAAGACTCTAATGGCTGTCTTTCCCCGAGTAAAACACACAGGAATACACACGGATAAATTAACAAATAATATTTATGAATAATTTATGTACTAAAGGTGAATAAAAAATTCCAGATGCAGTTTTAAATTCAATTTTCTTTCTTTCTTTCCTTTTTCTTTTTCTTTCCTTTTTTTTTTTTTTTTTTTTTCCTATTAATTTAGTTAATATTTAAAGTTAAACTCTTTTTATATACTAAAACTAACATTCTTTACTTTCACTGCTACTAACTATATTTAAAAGAATTTTGAAAATTCTATATTATTTACTAATATAAAATCTTTAAAAATATCAAACTTTAAAAAATGTATTCCATTAAAAATCAAAACAGTATTTAAACCATAAAAATAACAAAGCAACTGATTATTAAAATTATATTTCTCACAATTTAGTCAAATATAATTTACTTATGATAACTTATCCCATTTCTTTTCATATATTTATTAGAACAATTAAAAGCCATGCGATATTTTGACATTTTGAAGATTCATCAACATTCTATTCTATTACTATTTCCGGGTTTAATACTCTCTAATGGCTGATGCCAAAAACAATTTCGGCATCAAAAGTCTTTGCTCGTTAACATGGGAATGATAGATCTATAGGAATCACTATATATATGATTTAAGTAAATGTATTTATTTTCCTGTCGAAAGAAAATGAACTCGTAAATTTTTGTGTAATAATTACATTATAAATAAAACTTAAATGGCTAATTTTAAAGCTATTATGACGTTATTATTTTCACATTTTATTAATTAATTAATTAATAGAAACCATTTATTAATTGAATAAAAGTATTAAAAGAATGCATTGTCATCGTGTTCTGAGCTATTCTAAAAATTTCAAATGTTTAGCTAGTCGAGAAGTTAGTTAAAAATCGATTGCAAGATTTATACTGGACAAACAATAAACAAACAAGAAAGAGAGTTAATAAAAACATGGTAAAACTAGAATGTTGTAGGCACTACATGATTTTCTTCTATATTTTCCTATGCAAATTCACTCAGTAAAATAGAAATCTAATAAAATCATTATTTAATAAAATTATCGTCCATGATAATGCAGTACGATTTCCATATTAGAGAAGTAGTATAAAACTAAATATCGAAGAAAAGTTCATTTTATTCTCAATATTACATTTAGAATTTTTTTTTTTTTTATTTATCGCAGAGAGATGGTTCAACCATTCATTTTAAAGGTTTTGGCGAGCTCTTTTGAAAGATACCCACCATGAAAATTTATTTCCCTCGAGGGGAGACTTCCCCCCTAGGGAGGGAGGCGATGCTTTTACATATATATTTTTTTCCCCAGTTGATTATTTTTATTATAAATAATTCTTGTAAATTTCATAATGATTATTAAAAAATAATTCTTTTTATGCGCAGTTATACAAAATTTTGTCCTATACCACCATGTTAAAAATTTAGAAAAAGCGGAATGGCAACGCTACCTGTCAGACAACTTTACCAAAAGTTGATAGGCACTAATTTATGTCAAGATATAACTACATACCAATTTGTATGAAATTCTGTGCAGTAGTTCCTGAGATACAGTTGCCACAAAATTTTGTCCCACACACACACGGACAGACAGACAGACATGTTCTAAAAATGGTTAAATCGTGTTCTACAGCTCTATAAACGTGTAAATCCATCAAAAACCAGAGGTCGAAAATTCTTATGAATCCAATACTTTCTTTTCTATTGAATATAGAAGAAAGTATTAATTTTATTCGTTTTCACAGTTAGTAAAGGTTATTTAAAAATGCGATGTTACTGGAAATTAAGTAAGATGATGTTCTTATACATCAAAAAATTTAATAAATTAATATTATATTATTCTTTTGTGATAAATTATTATCGTGCACTTTTTATTTCTGAATTTTTCATTAGTTTAAAGAATCCAAACATTCCAAGTGCATAAAATATTTTTATTTAAAAACAAATAGTAAAATAAAAGCAAAATTATTTTATTTAACAAAATTAGGAATGTATCTTTAATTTAATATAACTAAAAATCAAATATATATAACAAGAATAATTTTATAAACCTCAAAAAACAATTTACTTATATTACATATTTTTCAAAACATCATATATATGTTTTATATTTGGAGTATATTTTGATGTTTATTTTCATTAAAATAGAGATTTAGTATTTTAATTAATTAATTATAATTTTATTTTTATTTTCTATGACGATTATCCTTTTTATTTATTTATTTTATTTATTTTTTATTTATTTTATTTATTTTTTATTTATTTATTTATTTTATTTTATTTTATTTTATTTATTTTTATTTTATTTATTTATTTATTTATTTATTTATTTTTTGAGCTAGTTTTTTTTTTTTTTTTTTTTTTTTTTTTTTCAGTGCAATAATCAAAATTACATAAATCGATTTTTTATGGAATTTTTTTTTCTTTCATTCCGCCATCTGTTGATAAAATGTCGAACTAATATTTTCTCTATCTAGAGAAATTTTGAAGTCGAACTTTAATTATCCAGTATATCGGAGTTGCCATATTCTTTAATTTATTCCGGAGTACTTTTAGCTCCAACTTTATTTCACACCACTTAATTTATAGAATATTTTTCTATAATATATAACTACGGTAAAATAAGAAAACATACTCATAAAAAAGTTGGTATGAAAAAAAGACGGGGCTAAAAATAATCCTTAATAAATTAAGAAATTTGGTAATTCTGATATTTTTCCTAAGAATTAAAAAAGAGAGAGAGAGAGAGAGAGAGAGAGAGAGAGAGAGAGAGAGAGAGAATATTTTCTAAAAAACCTAACATTTATTTAATTCCAGCAATATTTTAGAAAGAGTAAACCTTAAAAAACTGTTAAACACAGCATTTAAAGATAGATTTCGACAAAAGAGATGTATTCTTATAAGAAGATTAAAAATAGTTTTTTAAATAGTTAACCAGATTATCATATATTTTTGTAAAAAAATCATTCTTATAACCAGATTCAAAATAGTTTTATAAAATAAATAGATACAGATTTTCATGTACTTCTGAACTTCATGTTTTAAAACTAATGTATAAATAGATTTACTGATATCCTTATGATCTCTTCCTCGTCAAATCTTTAATCCTTTCTTTTATAACCCTCTTTTTTTTTTATTCGAAAAGAAAATGCATTGCACAAATTTCAGATTTTGAGTCAAATATTTCTTGAGGTCAGGAAAACATTAAATATTCTTTTCAAATCAAAGATTTTTTGATTTGACTTAAATGACATACAAATGGTTATGCCGTTTTATTGAACCATTTAGCCGAGTAGTAGTTTTTTTAGTGTATCTGTTTAATAACTCATAAAATCAATACTAAGTGAAGTAGAAATTAAAAATAAATAAACAAATTTTGAAATACATGGATATTCAATAATCTTATTTCCTAGGGAAAAAAAAAATATATATATATACATATATATATGTATATATATTATACTATATTATATTTTCCGAAAATTTGTCACATTAGCATTTTGTTCCAACTATTGAGTGACGGAAAAATCAGAAGGAAACCGTTACAAAAAGGGTTTTAAATTATAATGATACACTATCTTTACATAAATGACTGGATACTTTCGATTTCAGACTTTTTTCAAATATCTCAAAAAGTACTTGTAGAATCTTCTTGAAACTTTAGGATTGGGAATAACATATTACACCTCATATACTTCAGTGAAAGTTTTGCCTCGAAAATGAAAGGGGGATCAGTGAAAAATTAAATAAGAAAGAAAATGTTTGGGATCACCCTGTAAAAAGTAATTCTTGAACGGTATAATCTGGCTGCAATCTATGATTATGACGCTCATTTTTATTCTTTGTATAAATTTTTATGAGTCTAAAACTTATATTCATGGAAATATAACTATTTCCTTAAAAAAAAAAAAAAAAAAAAAAAAAAAAAAAAATAACATTTTGTCACTTTTTTTAGCTATTACACGCAAGTTATTAAATCCAGTACAAACCCATTTTAAGGAGACTTGGCACATATCATTAGACACAACATACTGCAATCAGAATGCCAAAATAAATGTGAGCAGCTTATTTTTAACTGCGCATGCGCTAGCTTTAGCGAAATTTCCTGCATAATATAATAGCCGATAGTATTGGGCTACTTATATCAAAACCCCAAACAAATATCATATAAATTCAAAAAGCTATACGTGTCAGAATGAACTGTATTTCAACTCTTCTCAAAAATAAGGAAAATGATAAGGGATTTTTTCAATATCTATTTATAATCAGCGAACATTGTATTACAATTGACCGAATCAAAATAAAAATGTGAGTAAAACCCCTTATAGTTTGTCTGGTCTCTTGAGAGGAACTGAAAAGCAGTTCATTCTATCGCATACATTTTTCTGAATTTACACAATACTTCTTTTAGGTTTTTTTTTTTTTTTTTTTTTTTTTTTTTTTTTAAATAGGTAGCTCAATACATTTGGCCTTTAAATTATGCAAATGAATTTTCGCTAAAGCTAGCGCATGCGCAGTTAAAAATTATTTAGTGAAAATGCTCATATTTCCTTAAATATTTAATATTTTTTGCATTCTAGTTGCTGTATGTTGTGTCTAATATTGTGTGTCAAGTTTTCTGAAAAGGGTTTTGCACTGGATTTAATACCTTGCATGTTATAATTAAAAAAGTGACAATTTTGGGGGGATTGTTTAAAGAAACCGTTATATCTCCCTGATTACATGCAGTAGAGACATAAAAATTTATACAGATAATAAGAAAAAGCCCCATATTAGCATGCTACAGCTAGATCGTATTTCAAGCATTACTTTTTGCAGGGTGATGCCAAACACTTTCATTTTTCTTTCTTTCTTTTTTTTTTTTTTTTTTTTTTTTTTTTTCTGGTCCACTCTTTACATTCGGGCCAAAACTGAAATATATGGAGTACAACATGTTCTTCACACTCCTGGTGTTTCAAGATAATTTGTCTAGTATTTTTTTGAGATATTCCAAAAAACGTCTGAAATCGAAAGTGTCCGGTTATTTATAGAAAGGTAGTTTTACTATGATATTATTTACCATGATTTTATTTACTCGCTTTTTTGTTTGTCAAGTACAAATCTTGCAATCGATTTTTAACTAACTTCCCGACTAGAACTTTTAGAATAGCTCTAACTTCCCGACATTTGCAACTTTTAGAATAGCTCAGAACACGATGGCAATGCATTCTTTTAGTACTTTTATTGAATTAATAAATGTTTAAAAATTTTTATATAATTGCTCTCTTTATTACGCATTTGTTCATTTTCTTTCAAGTTGATGGGATAAGTCATCAAACAAAAATTTAAAAAGTATTTATTAACGAATCGAATTGTCAAGTGTATATGAATCAACAGAAAATTTAAAAACGTGGTATATAAAAAGTTCTTTTTATATTGTAATTATTTTACTTTTATATGCTTTCTAATTTTATTACTGCAGACTTCTGTCGTTGTTTTTCATTGATATTTTTTCCTGAGCTTCAGGTGTGTTATAATTAATTTATATAGCATTTGAAGAATCTATCATAAACCTTAGAAAATATAAAGGACATAAAAAACACTTAATTGTTTACACTTTTATTAAGTTTTTAACCTCTTTTTTGACTTCTGTGTACCAAAGGTATACTAAAATACCACCACACTAAATCCTCATTAAATGCTGAGGTGAAGTGACATGTATAATTTTTATTGCTTATTCCTTTAAAAATTACTTTTTCAAAAAAGTGAATTGAATTTCAAGTATATATTTTGTCTACTTCATGATGCAGTAAACAAAGAGTTAAGATAAATATAAAATTGTGCACAGGACACTTTTATAGTTGAAGGTAAATCCGATCGAATTATTACGCTTGAAATGAAATGGGATTATTACTATTATTTTGTTTTATCTAAATGTATGAGAAATATGTATTTATTTGGTAAAACATAAATTCACTTTTAACAACGCAGTACTTTATATTACCTTTTTAAAATGTTTTTAAATACTTCTTGGGTAATTAAAAAACGTTCGGAATGCGTCCGAAATTAATTTATAAATATAACTAAACCTTTTTTATAACTTCAAAACTGATTATTTTCTCTATATATTAAAAAAATAGCTACTGTCACTGGCGTCAAAATTTTTTGTCTGCGACCGCATCTTCTCACGGAGGGCAGGGTCCTTCGCGCCATGGGAGGTATCAATGTGTTCCGAATACTCCAAGGAAGACACTTCAGATGCTTAGAAATTTCTATCATTTTATTTAAAGAAGTTATTAACTAAAAAGGACGGGTTTATGAAGATACTCTATTTGCCACCCTGAGAAAAGTTTCTCCCAGTGACGTTGTTCTTCTGTCATGAAGTTATTTTACACCGGAAAATTAAAATATGTTCCATGGTTGTAGGTAGGTATGTTGTTAGGTTTAACGTCGCATCAGTACTGCGGTATGAGTAATTGGCAGCGGTCTGGGACGCACCCCTAAAAAGGTTCCGGAGACATACCATCACAATTTTGATCCTCGATGGGGAGGATGGCTCTCTCGCTTTGGTGATCCCCAGAGGTATAGTTTTGATGGGAACATGGAGTACTTTGCGGCCACGACGGATTCTAGGTGCACCAGCCACCACTAGTGTGCACGACGGTCTTTGTCGGCTCAAGTATCGAAACTGCAATCTTCCAATTACGAGCTCGGCGCTTTATTGACTGGGGTATCGCAGCCTGGATCCGTGGTTGTCAAAAAGAAATAAAAAGGGTCATATACAAAAGCTGTGATGCAAAATGGTCTAGATATTACGATTTTCTTTCTATTAAAAAAATAAATAAATAAATAAAAATAAATAAATAAAAAATTAATATATATATATATATATATATATATATATGCTGGTTTTTAACATAATTTTCATAAAAATAAATAAAAGTAGATAATATGGTATTAAATATTATATATTTCAATTTGACATTGAATATGCGGATTTTTAAAATATTTTTCTTCTTTTGTCTTGCGTTATGCACTATTAATATTCCTAATCAGGGAAAAACAAAGCAACGAATACGCGAGTACAACTTTGTATGGGTTAATAAATAAAGTGAGTCGAGGGTTGGTGAGCGGAGCAAGATGGGAGCAGAACCCCCTAGTTAATTAAAAAAATGCAAAATATAAAATAGATATCAAATCAAGAAAAAAAAATGGTATAACACTATGTTACCAGTATGGTAATGTATTGGTACCAATATGTATGATACTACTGTACTGTAATGTACAGGTTGGCCAATATGTGTATTGGTTGGCCAACATATGACTTTCTTCTATATTTTTCTATACAAATTCACACAGTAAAAATAATTTATTAAAATTACTTTCCATGATGAATGTCGAGGATTTCCATTCTAAAGAAGTAGTATAACACTAGCTATTCAAAGGAAGTCATTTTTTTTTTCCTCTATATAACATCTTAAAAAATTAAATTTTTTTTTTCCTCGTTAAAAATGAAAAAATCGATAACTTTATTTTAAATTACAGCAGATCGTTGGTTCAACCATTCGTAAGAAAGAACTCTTTTAATAGATACCATTAGTGAAAATTTGGCCCCTTCGGGCGGGGGGACTTCACCCAGGGGAGAAACGATGATCCTACATATACATTTTTTTTTTCCAAGTCACTATGACTATCATTAATAATTCTTTTTACTTTTATAATGACTATTATTAAATAATTCTCTTTATGTACGTTTGTACGAAATTTTGTCCTATACCGCCATGCTAAAAATTTAGAAAAAGCGGATGGCAACGCCACCTGTTGAACGATTTTCACCAAAAATAGATAGGCACTAATTTATCTCAAGGTGCAAATGCATATCAAATTTTATGAAATTCTGTCTAGTTGTTCCTGAGTTACAGGAGGCACAAAATTTAGTCACACACAGATACACAGATAGACATTCTCTAAAAATGGTCAAATCGTGTTCTATACCTCTCTAAACGTGTAAATCCATTGAAAACCCGAGTTCAAAAATTTTTACGAATCCAACACTTTCTTCTACTGCATGTACAAGAAAGTAAAAATCTAAATATAATAATTGTTTATTAATATTTTTTAATTAATGGGTTTTCAAATACATTTTTACTTAACTAATTATGCTAAATTTACCCTTTTCGCATAGTTCCAAGTTTCAATCACTCTAAATGAATTTTTATAACATATTTTCTATTCTAAATAATACGAATCCATTATGAAAACACCATGGTAGGGAAAACTTTTATCTGAATTCCATTATAACTAATGATTTTGAAACAATGAAAAATATTTTGCTAATAATGACATATTCGACTATTGGAATAAAATAAGTCTCTTGATTAAAAATAAGTACCTATTAGTTTCACACTTTCAAAATTAAACACACAAATATCGTTTTACTGATAATTTGCGTCCCTTAAAGATTATCATTAAACTGCAGGGAGATATTCTAAATACAAAATGCCTAATTTTTTTTATTATTGTTTTTATTTACTGATAAGTTAGAAAAGTTAATTTAACTAGACATTTCCCACATAATACTTTATTAATAATTATGCAAAACTTAACGATATTTTTTTTTTCACCTTTAAATAAAGGATTTCGTAGAGTTTATAAAAGGAATATGTAAATTTAGAACAAAATAAAAGTTTTTTCTTTTAAGTGAATTAATAAAAGTAGATGGTAGGAATAAACTCCAAATCAAGTGAGGAGTAAATGATCATTATTTAAATGCGTGAAATTTGCACCAGCGATAACGATCGTCGTAAGAAACGGGGAAGCCTCTCAAGGCGCATGTGCAAACCGAATATAATAAAGAAGATATAAAATTACATGAGAGGAAGAAGTCAACAATTGATTTATCTACAATCTTTCCTAAACAATATAATGGAAATTATTATTATTATTATTATTTTAAGTGGATTTAAATTTCTAAAAAATTTTTCCTTTACAAATTTGTTATTATCATAAACTCTAGTTATAATGCTTACTATAATTTTAAATAGCTAGATTCAGAAAAATTTGAATTATACAGGGTATATCCGAATTCATTATCAATATTTGGTAGGGAGTTAGGGAATTAAAAAAAAAAAAGAAAATCATTTCACATAGGAAAACGTCAACGCATAAGAACACATAAGTTTTGTGTTCCCATTAAGCGCATTTTTTCAGATGTCTACACAAAGTTGACTTTCTTTCAGCATTTAGAATTATACTTCGTTGAGATAAAAATCTTGTGTTTTCTTCTTGGGAAAATAATTTCAATAAATACTAATTTTAATAAATAACTTGCACTGTATGAATTTATAAAGAAAATTATAGAATAATGTTTCGTGGCAGCCTTAACATACTAGATTTTAACAGCCATGTAGCAAGGGGATATTTTCAGGTCTACTTTGGTAGAATTTTACAAAAATATACCTGCAGTTTTTCTTGAAAGCTATCTGAAATACCATTTAGATAAATAAATCAACAGCGCGTGTTTGGATGGGGGTGGGGTGGGGGGGGGGATTAGAAAAGTCTAATAAAAAAAACTGAATGACGTCACAATGTTGAAGGAAAAAAAGTTCCAACTTCAAATACCAACATCTCTGTTATGAAGTAATGATTTCTGATATAAATTTATGAGAGTGTATATCTTGGTACCATATAACTACTGGTAAAGTTTGGTTACGATCGGTGTGTATTCCTGTAAGACAATTTTTCACTGCAGTAAGTTAGACAAATATCTGAAAGCTCTCAAAAAACGTACGTCAGTTTATGTTACTTATGTAAAAACACTTTCGAGAATGACAACTGGCTGCACATGTCAGACAGTTTCGTGTTAAATGCGGGCTGTGGACACAAAGCATTCTCTACGCTGTCATGCTTTCATTTGCACTCATGCTTTCCCTCTGTGAAATTAGTTTTCTTTTCCTATTCCCTACCTCCCTACCAAATATTGATGATGAATTCTAATACATTCTGTACAGTTTGTACCATAAATAACTACAAAAAAATATATATTTCTAAGTATCACAAATATATATATATATATATATATATATAATGTGAGTAGAAGAAAGTGCTGTGCCGGATTCCACTTATTCAAGAAGTTTTTTTCTTATTAAACATATCACCATTAACTGTAATATTCAGACAATACTTAATGGATTTTTTTTCCCGAAACGTGTTTTAATGGTAAATAATTTTACAAAGAATTACAGATTAATATTACAACAGAACATTTCTTTCTTTTCAGTTTCTTCAAATAATTTAAGTCAGAGCAATGGCTTAGCACAATCAAGAAAATTCACAAACTTTAATTTCTTTATCATATCTTCATCTTTATTGTGTTTATTATATCTATCGTTACTTCAGTGGAAATATGTTTGCTTGATATATGATGTAGAGAAATATTGACATAATTCTAGGACAAGAATCAAAAGATCTTAAATTTTTATCAGTTTTAACCGCTTGAGTGCAGCTGAAAAGGAAAGAATATCCGCAACTCCATTATCTGATTACTTACAGTTTAATAAGTATGAAAGAAAAGAAAATGGTTTTCTGATAATAACTTGTCAGGCACACACTCGTATAAAATATAACAGAGAAATGTTGTTTGACAAAAGAAAAGAAGTACCTTATTAGTTTAGGGTTGGCCAAACAATACAGAATGTTTTTATTATTACTAAAGCTAAGAACATGCGTTTATAGTTTTTTTTTTTTTTTTTTTTTTTTTTTTTAAGGAATAAGAAATTGACAGATCTCTACGGCAGTGCACAATAGTTATCCAAACGAAATTAATATCAAAACTAGTACTTTGCGGACAACGCATGATTTTCTTACATATTTTCCTGTACAGATTTACTCAGTACAAATAATAAAACTATCTCCCATGAAGAATGTCAACGATTTTCATTCTAGAGATATATAACACTAAATATCCAAAGAAAGTCAAATTTTCTCTCTATATATGACAGCTTAAACTAGTATGTTATGGCCACAACAAGATTTTCTTTTATATAATCTTATAGAAATTCACGAAATACAAATTATTTATTAAATTTATTTTCATTGACGAATGCAGGCAATTTTTATCTCACAGAGATAGAACACTAAATGCCGAAAAAAGATCAATTTTGTGCCAACATAAGAAAAATGCGTTTTTTTTTTTTTTTTTTTTTTTTCTTTTTTCTTTTCTTTTTTTTTTTTTTTTTTTTCTTCTTCGTTAAAAATGAAAAAAAAAAAAAAAAAAACGATAACTTTCTTTTAATTTATCACAGATCTAGATTTGTTTTAATTAACACAGAATGGTTCAACCATTCGTTTTAAAGGCATTGATGAGTTCTTTCGAAAGATACTCATATTGAAATTTTACACCCACATATGGAACGATGCGCGTACATGCACACACTTATTTTTCCAAGGTTACTACTACTATTATCAATGTAATTCATATTAATATTATAGTCGTGCGTTAAAAATGTCTCATTATGTACATTTATACAAAATTTTGTTCTAGATTTTTTTTCCCATGAATCCATTACTTTTTTCTTATACGTATAGAAAAAAGTAGAAATTCCTTTTTCTTTTCTTTTTCTTTCTTTCTTTTTCTTTTTCTTTTTAATTAAATATTTAAAAAATCGATAACTTTATTTTAAATTATCACAAACCGATAGTTCAACCATTTGTTTTAAAGATATTGACGAGGTTTTTTTAAAAGGTACCCATGATAGAAATTTGCCCCCTCCCCCCTCGGGGGGGGGGGGACTTCACCCCAGGGGAAGAGAAGCTCTGCCCCTGTATATACAAAAAATTTTCCCAGTTGACTATCACTATTATAAAGAATTCTTGTTAATTTCCTGATTATTAAAAATAATTCTCTTTATGCACACTTATGCGAAATTTTGTCCCATATCGCCATGTTAAAAATAAAAAAAATATGGATGGAAACGCCACCTGTTGGACGATTTCCACCAAATGCTGATAGGCACTAATTTATGTGCTGGCGCAACTGCTGATCAATTTGTGAGAAATTTTGTGCTGTAGTTCCCGAGATTATGTTGCCATACAATTTTGTCACGCACGCATACAGACAGACAAACATTTTCTGAAAATTGTCAAATCTTGTTCTAGAACTCTCAAACCGTGTAAATCCATCGAAAACCTGAGGTCGAAAATTTTTTACGAAACGAATGCTTTCTTCTTTTGAATATAGAAGAAAATAATAACTTTAATTAAAAATATCTATAATTAACTCATAAAAGATTAATTTTTAAAATAAAGTCGAAATGGGCAAACTTTAGTTATAAGTATAACTTTTAGTAATTAATTTCTTTATGTAATTCGCTAAACTAACATTTATTCCTATCTATTACAATAATTTAGTTCAAGGAATTCATTGTCATTTAATATACAAATACTAAAGCTCGTGGAATTTGTGTAAAATAACCACAGACAAAATATAAAGATTATTTGCTCAAATTTATTATAAAAGGTTAAGATCTTCAAAGATTTTCATATGAAAATCTTAAGTTATAAATTTTTTATTCAGTTTTTTTTAATATATCAATAATACAATTACTCTTTTTAGCAAATAATATATCATAAACATTAATTTAATATCATATTTTGTGTCGGTTACGTATAAATTTACAAACTACCAATCTTAATTTTCATCAAAAGAAATATCGAAACAAAACAGATAGCAAAATATATTATTTTAGCTTCTGATATAATTTATTATTTACAGCGAGATCACCATAATAACAAGCCCTCTCAAACAAGCAAAAAGAAATCATCTAAATTGGAGAAATCATTGAAATTACACATAACGACTATGTATTTATTATGTACATACAATGCGGAAAAAAATATACGGACGTGTGAAAAATCGAAAAATGCTTGTCTGCAAAAGTAAGCAAATATTTTAATCCCAAATCTTTACGAACAACTATAAGAAACATTTTAGGGCATAATTTGCGTAATTTATTTAGAAAAGAGTTTCTGTATCTAATTTTAGTCCTTATTAATTAGCAAAATGTAAATAAAGACACGTTTTTCTTTCTTTATTTTTTCCTTGAACAACAATCGACATTTATCTTTGAGCAAGCGATAATTAACAATGAAACGGATACATTTGGGAAGCTATTTGCAGAATTCTGATGTAATTAAGCATACCATGAGCCACACATCTGTGCATAATCGTATAAAGAATCAAAAATAGTAATTAAGAAAAAAAAAAAAATCTGGTGTGTCACTCACACGACTTTCTCTTACCCTGAAATTTAATACTATAAACACAAGTTAGAGATTAAGAGGTAAGATAACGAGTACTGTTATGTAAACCTATGTTAAAACAATTCAAATTAGGCTTTGGAAGAGTTTTATTTATAATTAGTTTTGTATGAGGGGGGCTACCGCCCTCCTCAACCCCCCGTTTCATTACTACACCTACATTTATATAGAATTTAATTCGGTTATTAAAAAAATTATGAGTTCACTTAAAATTAATCAGACAACTTTCATACGCAACATTCCTTGAAACGTATCAGACACGATCAAAATGTCCAGCAACAAACTTACATTAGCTTGAAAATACAACTTTTGGATACCCTGAAATTATTCGTTTTTAAGTTACTCTAAGAGACATAAATATCAAACGTTAAAAAACTTGACTTCGGTAATCAGGAAGACTCAAAACGTGTAAATAAACAAAAAACAAGCGATGAATATTTAGCTTAAAAACTTACATTATTTACCATATGTCTATGAGGGCTTCATTTCAATTCCTGAGCAGGTTTATTGGACATGGTAAAATATTATAGTAAACCGCTTCCACTAACTATGAAAAAGAATGTTATCGCTTAAATATTGGCAGCCCTGTACATCTTTGAAAATTACGTACAGATCACATGGTGCACCTAAATATAATCCTATAGCAATAATACGACACAACCTGAAATACACTTCCATCAATTTTCAGCTATTGTAGCACTATAATCTAGTTCTTTTGTGTAGCCCTGTAAATGAACAATGAATGATTTCCCTATCATATTCTACATAAAACATGTTTTATGCACATAAAAAATGTATATTAATTTCATTTGGTTTAGTGCAGTCTATATGTGTTAAACTCTACTTATCTGCAATTCAACCCATAGACGTAATGTATTTGAATTCTCTTGGGTGTCCCAGTACACAAACCATTTGTATCCTCCCAACGAAAAGCTTAGTGTAGCATCCCTAAGTCATTTAGAATATAAAGTTTGGACTTTCTGCTACTATTTGTTCTTGAGATATGCTGGTAACAGACACGCACACAGACCAACCGCTAAAAACATGATTTTCGGGTTCAGGGGACCTCAAAACGTGTAAATATAACAAAAAATCGCTTTCAAAAATTTGACCCAAAAAATAATACTTTCTCTACCATATGGGTAAGACAAAGTAAAAAAAAAAAAAAAATCTCGAAATTTTGGAAAACAGAAATTTGCTATCAGACTCAATAAGTGCTCGCCAAAAAAGGCTGAAATCTTGATTAGCATGTACAAAAAAGTTATCGCCCTATCATGCTCAGAATAATTTAAAATTTTTAGATCTACAGATGGCCCACAAAATAATGTGTTTTGTTAAATATCTTGAAAAGTTCTTTAGGAATCATCTTGAAGCTTTGGTAGTGTAAAGAACATGTTATACCTCATATTTTACAGCAAAAGTTGCAGTAAAAGATTAAACAAAAATCAAAATGTTTTGGATTTCCTTGTAAAGGATAATTCTTTAAATGCGTTTTAGCTGTAGCATGTGATTATGAGGAATTTTTCTCGTTATCTGTATAAAATTTTATGAGACTACCACATACATTCATGGAAATATAGCGGTTTCTTTAAAAACTTTCAAAAACAATTTCCGCTTTTTTAATTATAACACGTAAGGTATTAGACCCAATGCAAAGCCATTTTCAGGCAATATGGCATACTACATTAGACATAGCATACTGCAATCAGCATACAGCAAATGTTAAATATCTTACGAATTACCAGCACTTTTACTAAATAATTAACTACACATGATTAAGCTTTAAAAAAATTTCATTGGCATAATTTATTAGCCAAAGGTATTGAGCAAGTTATACCAAAACCCCAATTAAACATCATGTAAATTCAAAACGTTAAGAGAGACAGAATTTAAGTTCTTCTAAAACGAAAGATGTTAGGGGATTTTATCAATATTTATTTACAACCAGCGAAAACCCTGTAATATCATTGGCTTGTGTCTAATGTAGTATGTCAATTTTCCTAAAAATGGCTTTGCACTGGTTCTAATACCCTATGTGTGAAAAATTGAAAATTGTTTTTGCAAGTTTTTAAAGAAACCATCATATCTCCATTAATATATGAGGTAGCCTCATAAAATTTTATACAGATAATGAGAAGAATCCTCATAATCACATGCCACAGCCAAAACGTATTTAAAGCATTACCTTTTACATGGTGATTCAAAATATTTTTATTTTTCTTTAATTTTTTACTGGTCCCCTTTTCGTTTTCATGACGCAACTTTTACTGAAAAATATGAGGTATAACATGTTCTTAACACTACCAAAGTTTCAAGATGATTTCTAAAGAACTTTTCAAGATATTCAACAAAACATAAGTAAGTGAAAGTGCTCACATTATTTTGTCAGCCATCTGGAAATGCTTGAATATGTAAAATTAAAGACTCGTCCTCCACTATCAAAGCAGTATAAGAAGTTGAGAATGGAATTATATACTCTTTTGCTTAGAAATACATTACTATGGGTTTGAAGCGAAAAAACATTGTGATTTTTTTCCGAAAAGAAATTTAGTTTGAATTGACCGGATAATTTTCGATACTTTTGATATGATTATCCAGTTTTTGTTTAATACAGTGAACTTCAATTTACTTGTATGTTGCTGGTGTCAATATTCATGCTATTTATATTTTCTAAACTTGAACACCATTCTTGTAAAAAAAAAAAAATTATTCATTTTCAATCGAAATTTAACATACTTTTTTTTTTGCAAGTATGATTTTTCTTTATACTGTTTTAAAACCAATTATGGATATGTGTGTCGTCTTGTTGCTAAACCGGCCAACTCTTTAAACTTAAAAAATACGTTTTACAGGTTTTTTTTTTTTTTTTTTTTTTTTTTTCTACTTCTAAGTAAACTTTTTCAGAAACAAGAAATAATGCCAAAGCCTATCCCCTCCTGTGTAATTTGCGTTTGAAAATCACGATGTGCTGCGAAATCGGTCAAATCCTAAGGCTGGTGAATTTCAAAACCGATCATCTCCATATCTGTGAGTTCGTGATTCTGCTCCACCCGACTAAGGCAACACACTTGTTGATTAAATTAATGTTATCGAGATTTCTCTCACCTGTGACTGCTCTTTCTTGGTGTACACAAAGTTTCTAATAACTGAATTTCGTGTTTTCTTCCACAATGGAGAAGTTTTAGAATAAGTATTTTCTGATCAATCAAGAAAGAGGAAAAGTGACCCTACGACGTGGAAAAAGTATAAAGCTAAAGTTTAAAACTAATGTACAATCACTTTGTAACAACATAATATTATTTTGTAACATAATAGCATTTTAGTTAGCATTTTATGATTAATTAATCAAATATTATTAATTTAATAACACACCTGTGATGATTCAGCAGATTATAGCGATTTTTTATTATAACTTTGTTTCAAATTTGAATGAGTTTTCTCTGTGTTAAAGAATACCTTGTGATATATGAATTTGGGATCGTTTATGATACATTTTAATGATTTTCTAGAGTTATTTTTGTTACTGATATCAGTTATTCTTTATCAGATTTTTTAATTTTTATCAGTTATTCTTCTTTTCTTTTTCTTTTTTTTTTTTTTTTTTTCTAATCAGATAACAGAAATTAGTTATTTATAAATAAAATTTAATTAAATAAAACATTTTGTGTATTTGCAACCCTAAAAATACGATATTCGTATTAAAATTAGCTAAAATTAAATTCTGGTTTGTAGCAAAACCGTCCAACTCCAAAATAAGTTGAAAACTGGCCAAATTCAAAATAAAATTTGAATAATCCCCTCCCATCATGTGCTCCTGCCATCTTATTTCGAGTTTTTAAATATACTACCCGAACTATTATAGAACTAAAGAGTTTTGGTTCTTATCTTATTTTGGCTAAGTGTGGCAAAAAATCAGCTTTTTCTCATTTTTAGGGCTAGAGGCCTATTTCAGTCGGTACAGTTGTCGAATTTTTATAGGTCACTCTTAATTAGTGCTAGAGGCCTATTTCAGTCGGTTTATTGAATGGGGATTTATTGAATGAAGTCCCCCCAAGGCACAACTTTGACATGAGTCCCCCCCAAGGTACCCCTATTTCAGTCGGTACAGCGTTGTCGAATTTTTATAATACACTCTTAATGGTGCTAAGGGCCTATTTCAGTCGGTTTATTGAATGGGGATTTATTGAATGAAGTCCCCCCAAGGCACAACTTTGACATGAGTCCCCCCCAAGGTACCCCTATTTCAGTCGGTACAGCGTTGTCGAATTTTTATAATACACTCTTAATAGTGCTAAGGGCCTATTTCAGTCGGTTTATTGAATGGGGATTTATTGAATGAAGTCCCCCCAAGGCCCAACTTTGACATGAGTCCCCCCCAAGGTACCCCTATTTCAGTCGGTACAGCGTTGTCGAATTTTTATAATACACTCTTAATAGTGCTAATGGCCTATTTCAGTCGGTTTATTGAATGGGGATTTATTGAATGAAGTCCCCCCAAGGCACAACTTTGACCTGAGTCCGCCCCCAGGCCCAACTTTGACATGAGTCCCCCCCAAGGTACAACTTTGACATGAGTCCCCCCAAGGCCCAACTTTGACATGAGTCCCCCCCAAGGTACAACTTTGACATGAGTCCCCCCCCCAAGGCACACCTCCCCCTCATTGGGAAAAAGAGAAAAAACGTTGTTTTGCGGCTATAAGACAGTTTGGACTTCCAACGTTATTTGTTACAATATCTGCAGCTGAAACACATTGGTTTGATTTAATGAAAACTTTATCATGGAATTTAGATCGTCACGAATTAACTAAAGAAGAATTTGTCGATATTAACAAGTTTAGCAGTAGGCCTCTGGCACTAAATTAAAATCTGTCAATGTCAGATTTTCATGTTTTAAATAATGAAATAATGTCGTGTCTGTATAATTTTTTTTTTTTTTTTTTTTTTTTTTTTTTTTTTTAGATGGCCGATTTTGCAACTAGACGGCACACACACATACACACGCCCATATATATATATATATTACTCCTCTTTCTTTTTTCTTTTTTTTTCATGCGCAAACATTGATAAATTATGTAGTTTTCATTAACTCTATGCCATTTTAAACTATTAAAAATTGTATCAAATAAAAACAGCATTTTTTATTATTTATTTTCTATTATATCGCAATATGATTATAAAATATAACTCCAGCCTCACACCTATCTATGACAGTTTATAGAGGTATAGATAAAAGAAAAGCGTTTTCATAATCAGGTTTAAATTATCATAAATAAGACACTTCTGCAAGTTCACAAAATAAAATATACATCATCAGAAAAAATTTAACTTCATGTTCTTATACTTCTTTGTCCAAAAACTGATATACATTCTATTTCTCGCCGTCAAAACCTTAATCATTCCTTTTTGCTTTCTTATCGGAAAAGGGGGATGTGTTGTAAATTTTTCCAATTTTCTGTTAAATATATCTTTTGATATGGAACATTTTAAATGCTCTTTTTAAAGAAAAGGTCGTTTGATTTAAATTATATTTAAAAAAAAAAAAAAAGTTTTTGTGTTATTATTATTATTATTATTTAAATAACTCGAATATCTGCATAAAAAATTTTCATACAATGCTTAACCCCCCTCCCCCTTTTTTTTTTTTTTTTTTTTTTTTTTTACTTTCTCTACTTACTTTTTTTACTTCTTTTTTAAGTATTCTTTTTGGGTCGAATTTCCGAAATTGAGTTTTTGCAATATTTACACGTTTTGAAGTCCCCTGAGTCCGAAAATTTAGCGAATGATCTGTATGTGTGTGTGTGTGTCTGTTATCAGCATAATTCAAGAACAAATAGTAGCAGAAAGTCCAAACTTGGTATTCTAAATGTGTATCATATAGGGATGCTCTACTAAGCTTTTCGTTGAGATCAAGCAAATGGTTCGTGTACAGAGACACTCAAGAGAATTCAAATACATTACCTCTATAGGGGAAATTGCAAGTAAGTCGAGATATGGTATAGAAATTATCCACTGTTCGTTTACAGGGCTACACAAAAGAACTAGATTATAATGCGACAATACTTGAAAATTGATGGAAGTGTACTTTAAGTTTTGCTATGTGTTATTAATATAGAATTACATTTATGTGCACCATGTGATGTGTACATAACTTTCAGAATATATAGAGGGCTGCCAATATTTAAACCCTAACATTCTTTTTTATTACTTTCCGAACACTATAGTGAGGAAAGTATTGTAATCATGTCAAAAATCCGAATTCGAGATTTTGATGTTTCTATACGTTTTGAGGTCCCCTGAGTCCGTTTTCACTATTTTTACGATGATGTATGTATGTGTGTGTGTATGTGTGTGTGTATGTGTGTGTGTGTATGTATGTGTGTGTGTACGTATGTGTGTGTGTGTGTGTGTATGTCTGTGAGTGAACACGCTAGCGTCTAAACGCTTCGTTCGAATAAGCTGAAAGTTGGTGCGTATATTGTAAGTCACCATAGTACGAACCCTATAGATTTTGGTGAATCTAGCACTTATAGTTTTTTTACAGGGACACAAAGAAAAATTCTTTATCATTATGGTCTATGGGACCAAAATCTTAAAAGTGCGATAGCATAGAAACGCCTTATTCAATTGAGCAAAAAAATTATACATGTATTATAGGTCACAGATACTCAATCTGTATAGAGTTTGGAGAATCTGGCACTTACAGTTTTTTTACAGGGGCATAAAGAAAAATTCTTTATCATTATGGCCTATGGAGCCAAATTTTTAAAAGTGCGATAGCGTCTAAACGCTTATTTAATCTGAACAAAAAATTTGTACACATATTATAGGTCACAGTTGCACGAACTGTATAGATTTCGGTGACTTTAACACTTACAGGTTTTTTACAGGGACACAAAGAAAAATTCTTTATCATTATGGCCTGTGGGACCAAATTTTTACTTTCTTCTGTATTCAGTAGAAGAAAGTATTGGATTCGTAAAAATTTTCGACCTCGGGTTTTTGATGGATTTACACGCTTTGAGAGCTGTAGAACACGATTTGACAATTTTTAGAAAATGTCTGTCTGTTTGTCTGTCAGACTCTGTGTGTGTGTGACAAACTTTTGTGGCAACTGTATCTCAGGAACTACTTCACAGAATTTCATACAAATTGGTATGTAGTTGCACCTTGACATAAATTAATGCCTATCAACTTTTGGTAAAAATTGTCTTACAGGTTGCGTTGCCATCCCGCTTTTTCTAAATTTTTAACATGGTGGTATAGTACAAAATTTTGTATAAATGTGCATAAAGAGAATTATTTTTTAATAATCATTATGAAATTTACCAGAATTATTTATAATAGAGATAGTCAACTGGGAAAATTTTTTTTGTATGTGTAGAAGCCTCGCCTTCTCCCCCCCCCCTCCTGGGGGTGGAATTCCCCCCTCGAGGGGAGTAAATTTTCATGATGGGTATCTTTCAAAAGAGCTCGCGAGTACCTTTAAAACGAATGGTTGAACCATAGACCTGCGATAATTTAAAATGAAGTTATCGATTTTTTTTTCATTTTTAACAAATATATATATATATATTTTAAATGCAATACTGACAATAAAATTGTTTTTTTTTTCTTTGAATATTTAGTGTTATACTACTTCTCTAATATGGAAATCCTGCATTATCGTGGAAGATATTTTTTTAAATAATAATTTTAATAAATTATTTTTACTGAGTGAATTTGTATAGGAAAATATAGAAGAAAGTCATGTGGCGGTCACAACATACTAGTTAAAAGTGCGATAGCATCTAAACGACTTATTCAATTGAGCTGAAAATTTATATGAATATTATAAATCACTGTTGCTCTAACTATAAGAATTTTGGTGAATCTAGCATTTATAGATTTTTTACAGGGACACAACGAAAATTCTTTATCATTATGATCTATGGGCTCAAAGTTCAGTAGCGTTAAATAAAACATCGTGTAATATATGGAGAAAAATACTCAAACACTTTATTATGGCTTCATCTCTTTTGTTTGTTTAACAACTCCTCTTTTTTTACTTTATCTACAAAAATTGTCAATTACTCAATGTTCGGAAAGTCGAGTGGAGTCACTCCAGATTTTTTGTAAGTGGAAGAGCTTTACTATAATATTTTACCATGCCCAGGAAATCTGCTCCGGAATTGAAATTAAGTCCTCATAGCCATATGATAAATAATGTATTTCTTTTTTTAAGGTAAATATTCATCACTTGGTTTTTTTGTATATTTACACGTTTTGAGGTTTCCTGAATAGCGAATTCAAGTTTTATAGTTTGACTGCGTCTGTTGAGTAAATTAAAAACAAATAATTTCAGGCGATCCAAATGATGTATTTTGCAGCTAATGCGTTTGTTACTAGAAAAGTTTGTTCAAGATTGATAAGTTTCAAGGAATGATGCGTGTGAAAGTCGTCTGAAAAATGTTAAATAAATCTTTGAACTTAATAACAGATTTGAATTCTATATAAATGTAAATTTATTAATGAAACGGGGGTTGAGGGGGCGGTAGTCCCCCCCCCACATTGAATTATTTGCCAAATAAAGCCGTTCCGAAGCCTAATTTGAATTGGTTTAACATAGGTTTGCATAACACTACTCGTTATCTTAACCCTTAATATCCAATCTGTACTTTTAGTGTTAAATTTCAGGGTAAGAGAAAGTCGTGTGAGTGACACACCAAATTATTTTTAGGTTATACATATATATGCTTGTTTATTTAAAACTTCCTCTATGCATGTTTTATTTAAATGCAATTCAGTGTGTTCCATTTGTATTGCATAATGTTTCGATTTTGAGAAAAATCATTTGAAGTCTATCAGCCAATTTTTAATTTTGACGTCGTATTCCTAAAATAAAAGGTGTAATTTCAGTTTTACGAAAAGAATAAATGCACTTTTTTAGTTCCCCATCATACTATAGGTATGGGGAACTTAGGTAATCGTGAAAAATTTCGACCTCGGTTTTCTGACTTTTTTATACGTTTTCAGGCGTGAGGAATCCGAAAATGGCAAAATCTGTATGGTGTCTGTCTGTAGGGTGTCTGTTAGTGTGTTAGTCCGTTAGTGTGTTAGTCTGTTTACACGATATAGAGGTCAGATCAGTTTTAAAATATTACTTTCGATACTGACAAGAACTCTATTCATTTGCAACATTCGAATTAAAAAACTTCGTAAGTTATTAGAAATTTACGATTTTCTTAACATGGGAGAATAAGACAAAAATTCACTTAAACGTGCATTAAATGGAAACTTTTTACTGTAAAAATGTCGGATCAGTTTTAAAATATCAGTTTTGATGCCAGAAGGAACATCAGTAACTATAAATATGCTACTTTGAAAATTTCGCAAGTTATTGGAAATTTACGAATTTCTTAACATGGCAGTATAGGGCAAAATTTCACTTTAACGTCAATTTTGAGAGACAGTTTCATCGTAAAAGTGTCAGACTACTTTTGAAATATTCTTTAGGACACTGGCATGAATATTAATGACTATGAATTTTCCAATATAAAAATTTCGTAAGTTATTGGAAATTTACGAATTTCTTAATAGAATAGAGCAGAATAGAGCAAAATTTCACATAAACGTCAATCTTGAGGGATATTTTCATCGTAAAAATGTCAAACCACTTTTAAAATATTATTTAGGATACTGGCATGAATATCATAGACTATGATTTTTTCAATTTAAAAAATTCGTAAGTTATTTGGAATTTACGGTTTACTTAACATGTCAGAATAAGGCAAAATTGAGCATAAACTTCCATTTTTTGAGGATCATAAATACATTAGACAACTTCAAAATTACATTTATGATATTGGTTTGAACATAATTGAATATAAATATTCTAATAGGAAAGTTTCGTAAATTATTCGTAATTTACGATTTTATCAACATAGCGAAATTGTAAATTTTTCATATAAATCTGAATTTTAAGGATTATTGCATTGTAAATAGTAGCATGAAAACTAAACAACGGAATTTACCCTGATAAAATAAATTAATAGATTAGAATAAGATAAATATATCGGACGAAGTGAACGGTGGATAGCCTATTAGGCGGGGATTTCATTCTGTCACTGTATCAAGCTTTGGTCAAATTCATTTCTTTTAACATGATTATAATATGACTCGCACTAGAAATTTGTGAGAACATAAATATGATGGGGAACTGAGCAGAGTCC
The DNA here is from genome assembly GCA_963930645.1 of Salticus scenicus. Taxonomy (NCBI): domain Eukaryota; kingdom Metazoa; phylum Arthropoda; class Arachnida; order Araneae; family Salticidae; genus Salticus; species Salticus scenicus. The sequence continues at coordinate 178,317,094 of OZ005649.1, forward strand.
ACCTATGCCAACTAGTTTTATTATTATTACGTCTTAATTTTCGGCTGAGGTATACTTTCGGCGTTTTTAAAGAACTTCGTTCACTAGTATGTTACGTAGAATCTAGAATTGAATTTTTTGCAGTTGATGCCATTCTGAAGTAATTACAGAGATAGACTTTATGATTTAAAACACACGTGCTTAAATCTATCTATCTATATATATATATATATATATATATATATATATCAACGAAGATAAATTTTTATAACCTTTAAAATAAATTTTAAACTCGATCTATGCAAGAAAAAAATATTTTTTCTTTAAATTAATGAGAAAATAACACTAATAAAGTTTTAATAATATTTATTATTCTTTTTTACTAATTCATATAACGAAAAGATTTAATTTACATTATTTATTTTATAAATTAAAAATAAATGAAAATAAATAAATATAATGGAAATTAAAATTTATCTATTATGACATCTTCTGATTTTTACTACTAATAAAAATTTCTGGCTATCACAAACAATCATGGCATCTTTTACGAATAATTATTCTCCGTTTCGTTTTGCAAATAGCCATTTCGAAAAAGAATTGCTGAAAATATAAACAGACAAACATTTTAATATGTATAAGATGACTCTAGTTAAAATATTAATTTGTCTAATTTTAGAGGAATGGCGGTCGCTTTCTCTTTCATTACTAGTCGGAAATGTGAGATTCAACCAGTCAGTCATGACACCTCAAACTGGGCAATCAGTTTTAAAAAAATTTGAACGTACCTCAGAAATTCACCGGAAGAATACCTGCTGACCTGCTGAGACTGAATCCCCAAGTTCCACAATGCCTAGAATTATACGAAAGATCCAGCAGCTACTCTGGAACGAAATTCATTGTAATCAGGTACGGGAAAATTATAGCTCTAGGACAAGGAGAAAATACTTCGCAAATTAAATACTCCGAACAATTTATAAAAGCACATTTAATCTCAGCTGCATATGATTTATTGAGCAAGCAATATGGGCTTACACAGTAAACCATATGGACAATTTTACAAAACAAACTGCAACAAAACTCGTAAATTTTGCGTATTGAAAACCCTTAATTATTTTTTGCAAGACCACTTTATTCTTAAATACTCATCATTTAAACTATTCTATAAAGTTTGTGTCCTTTCTCATGAGAGAAACGAGAATCTCTCCACTATATTGAGATTTTACAACAATTTGTTGGCACATTTTAAGCTTTAGAGGATGCAGAATATATGCATGGCTTATTCATGTCGAGTGCCTGAGCTCACAGTACACATGCAGTGTTCTATTTGTTTGAGAAATAGTTATTTCAGTGGCAGATTAATTACTCTGATTTAGCCCTAAGTGAAAACTGTCGCCCTAGATTAACTTCCATATTCTCCGCATCTCAGTCTATGCCACTTCTTTCATTTGAAAGAAACTGTTTACAGTAAGAATCTTCAAGCTTTGGGACAGCTTGAATTGTTTATTTACGAAGCATGCACATCTATTTTAGAAGAGACGTTGCAGATGATGGTCTCAAACTTCACCCTCAACTTGTGTCATATTATTGCGACACATGTTAGCCTTATCGAATATATTTTAATGTGATTTTCTTCATATAACGGAAAGCAATTTGGCTCAATATTTAAAGGACATTGCACAAAGAATACATCACCCTCTATCGTGCATCTCGTTACTAATTTTGAAAACCGGTTTATTTAAAATTCATGACCTATCTGTTCAGCATACCACTTGCTTCATATTTCTATCGATCGTTGATTCAAAAATATGTCATTTCATTTTTCGGTGTCTTTCTGAAACATCCTGTATATTAAGAAATATGTCATTCCCCATGTATAACTCAAAATTGGATTTTAAACATTAAAGGAAAAAAAAATAATAAACAACACACGTAAAATTAAAAAAATATCTTTATGTAAAAACAGAAATTAAAAATGCTACATTTTGAGATATAAAATTTATAAAGTGTTGCATATAACGTGACAAAACTTTTCGCTATTACAAAACAATAGTATCTTCAGATGTCATACTACCGTTTTGTATTAACGAAACAGCCTTGTTACTTTATATGCTATATTTTATAAATTTTATATCTCAAAATGTAACATTCTTTCTTTCTTTTATATAAAGACTTTTTATTTATTTATTTATTTTTTTTTTTTTATTTTACGCGTGCTAAAGCATTATATCCTAGATATTGTACAATATCTAGATTATACTAGATATTTTACAATTACTGATGAAATAATTCAATGGGTGCTGGCTAAAATGTTTTTATTTATTTATTTATTTATCAATTTACACGTGCTTTTTTACCCTTTCTTTCTTCCTTTCTCTTTTTTTTTTTTAAAGAAAATATTTAAACATAAAATGCTTTCCATTTTACTATTAAAAGGACTTGGCCCATTTGACTTGAAATTACTAAAGTTTCATATAAAAGCTTATATTTCCATATAATATTTATAAATATAATTATATTCGGTTTGTTCAATAAAATACATATCCAGACAACAATTCTTGTGGGTTTTGATACATTTTTTACCGATTTGAAATCCTTAAATAGCGTTTTGTCAGTTTGCATTTTTTCGTGAATTCATGATCTTCAAAATGTTAAAACTTCTACAGGTATTATTTAAGAAAAGACTACAGGTATTTAAGCAAAAATAATTTATTAAAATTTTTGTTTAAAAAAATTATCGTTCATGATAATGCAGACGATTTCCATATTACAGAAGTAGTATAACACTAAATATCCAAAAAAAAAAGTTAATTTTATTCTCAATATTACATAAGTAAAAAAAAAAAAAAAAAAAAAAATTATGAAAAAAATAGATAATTTTATTTTAAATTATCGCAGATCGATGGTCCAATTATTCGTTTTAAAGGTATTGGCGAGCACTTTTGAAAGATACTCATCATGAAAATTTACTCCCCTCAAGGGGGGACTTCCCCCAGGAGGGGAGGCGAGGCTCCTACATACACATTTTTTTCCCCAGTTGACTATCTCTATTACAAATAATTATTTTAAATTTCATAATGATTAATAAAAAATAATTCTCTTTATGCACATTTATACAAAATTTTGTCCTATACCATCACGTTAAAAATTTAGAAAAAGCAGGATGGCAACGCAAGCTGTTGGACAATGTTTACCAAAAGTTGATAGGCACAAATTTATGTCAATGTGTAACTACATACCAATTTGTATGAAATTCTGTGAAGTAGTACCTGAGATACAGTCGCCACAAACTTTTGTCTCTCACACACACACAGACAGACAGACATTTACTAAAAATGTTCAAATCGTGTTCTACAACTCTCAAAACGTGTTAATCCATCAAAAACCCGAGATCAAAATTTTTACGAATCCAATAATTTCTTCTATTGAATATAAAAGAAAGTAAAAATACTGTCTTTTCTTAATTATGAGTAAAAGTTTTAGCATTTCGAAGATCATGAATTCATGAAAAAATGCAAACTGGAGAAATGCAGTTTATAGATTTCAAATCTCTAAAATATATTATCCAAACCACTAGAATTGTTGCCTGAATCTATATTTTTTGGAACAAACCTAATATAGTTAAAATAATTTTGGAGTGGAAGGCTGATTTTTTTTTCCAACTATGTGAAAAATACCAGAGCCAGGAATCGAACCCGGGCCTTCCGCTTTACGTGCGGATGCTCAAACCATTGAGCTACCCTTACTGATTACCAGCTAGGCATTTCTCGCATAACATTCGTTGGCAAAGTCACCGAGTCTGCAAACATCAGCTATATCAAGTGACATTATTAATCATTGCACAACTCCAATAGACCACGAAATTTTAATTTAATTTAGAAATTTATTCATCAACCCTGAAAGATCATTTCAAATAATTTTGGAGTGGAAGGCTGATTTTTTATATCAACTATATAAAAAATACCAGAGCCGGAAATCAAACCTGGGCTTTCCGCTTTACGTGCAGATTCTCAAACCATTGAGCTATACCCTGGTGATTACCAGCTAAACATTTCTCACATAAGAATCGTTGGCAAAGTCACCAAGTCTGTAAACACAGCTATATCAAGTGACATTAATATTCATGGCACAACGCTTCTATTGAGTATAAAAGAAAGTAAAAATATTAAGTCTTTCCTAAAATATGTGTATAGAAGTTTTAGCATTTGGGAGATCATGAATTCATGAAAAAATGCAAACTGAGGAAATGCAGTTTAAAGATTTCAAATCCCTAAAAAAATTACCCAAAACCACAAGAATTGTTGCCTGAATCTATATTTTTTGGAACAAACCTAATATAGTTATATTTATAAATAATAAATACAAATAATAAACTTTTTCATGAAACCTTCAGTGATGCCAAGTTAGCTAATAAATATTCTTAACTCCTTAATTATATATTTTTGAATTATATAGACGTTTTATTGTTTGAGAAAATATGATCATCTTAACTATTTATCCTTCTATTACGAAAGAGAACGAAAGAAAAAATTAGTTTTTGATGATGTGTTCGAGTACAATCTTGGTAAGAAACTGGTGAGTTAAACAGATTCATAAAGGAGAAATAATAGTCTCCGTGATTAGTTTGGGATATTCAAAAAACAAAAGAAAATCGCTTTTTTATCTTGTGTCCAATAAAAAGCGAAAAAAAAAAAAAAAAAAAAAAAAAAAAAAACTAGTATGCTGTGGACATCACAAGACTTTCTTCTATATTTTCCTATACAAATTTACTGTAAGAGCAATTGATTTATTAAAACTATTATTTATTAAAATTATCTAGCATGATGAATGCAAATGGTTTTCATCTTAGAGAAAACTACCATTAAATATCCAAAGAAAGACAGTTTTATTCTCTATAAATAACATCTAAAAAATGCGTTTTTATAATGATTATCTCACATATCATGTTTTGTAGAGCTATATGCCATACAAGTTGAGATATAGCCTTCCCATTATCAAGAAAATTTCCAGTATTGAAGCGCCATCTATTAGCCTATAAGCATCCAACATGAATCAGCATAATATCTCCTAATGGCCCTCTCACATACCAAGTTTTGTTTGCTTATACGCAATAGAACCTGAGATATAGCTTTTCCTTAAATTTCAGAAATCGCTGTGTAGCAGTTCCACCTATTGAGTGGTCGACACCAAAAGTTGATAGGAACTAATTTATATCAAGGTTCATCTACGTATGAATTTATATGCAATTATCTGTAGTAGTTCCTTTAATCCCTTAAATTGCGGAAATTGCTGTATAGCAGCGTCCCCTGTTGGCCGACAGAGATTCAAATTGAATCATCTTATTGTGCCATAATGAACTTCTTACATATCAAGTTTTATTTGATTATACGCAAAAGAACCTGATATATAGTGTTCCCTTAAATTGTGGAAATAGCTGTATGGCAAAGCCACCTGATGAGCGGTTGACACCAAAAGTTGATAGGCAATAATTTAGTTCAATTTGCATCTATACATAAATTTATACATAATTCTGAGCAGTAGTTCTGGAGATACAGTTGCCACAATATTTTTGTCTCTCTCTCTCTTTCACACACACACACAGACAAACAGACGGACAGACAGACATTTTCTAAAAATGGTAAAATCGTATTCTAGATCTCTCTAAGCGTGTAAATCCGTCGAAAACGGGAGGTCGAAAATTTTTATGATTCCAATACTTTCTTCTATTAAATAGAGAAGCAAGTAAAATGTTGTATTTTAGATCATTATAAACAACGAAGAATTTATAAAATATTTGAGACACTGTGTCAAATATGTTAAACAACGTCTTTAAAAATAATACATGACTATCACCGAAAAAAATATCATTTACATGCAAAGATTCAATAAATGAAATTTTCATTGTTTTTATTTATTCATTTATTCTTTTAATTTATTATTGTGAAATTTTTAGTATTGTATTTTCATTAGTTTAAAGATACCAAGAATTTGAAATGCATTCAATTAATTTATTTATCAACAAATGATAAAATAAAAGCAAGATAAGTTTATTGAACAAAGTTAGGAAAGTATCTTTAAGTAAATATAACAAAATAATGAGTATATATTAGGAGAATGTTTTCTAAACCTTGGAAAACAAGTCAGATATGTAGGACATATTTTCGTAAGTAAGGATAGAAATATTTGAAATTTAAAGTTTTGCTTGGTGTTCATTTGATACTAAAAAGCATTAAGTGTTTTTGTTAATTATAATTTAATGTTTATTTTATGCGCCAATAATCAATTCTATTTCAACTAACAGCTTTTTCTGAGAGCAAAAACCAAAATTGCATAAAATAGATTTTTTTATTACTTTCCAAAACTTGATTTACTGGTATTTCCAAAACTTGATTTACTGGTAAAATTTCAAATTATTCCCTTTCTTTCGTTATCATTATTACCATTATTACAGCCATATTTAGGTCAAATGCCTATTTTTCAAGAGCTTCTTCTTTCTTTTTTGTTCTCTTTTCTTTCTCACTTTTTGACAGTGAAACTTTAGTTATTATGATTAACCAGCATACTTCATAAGAATCTACTTATCTTTCCATTAATGCCAAATCAATATAACCCAAACTCAATCGAATTATTGATAAGAAAACATAAATAACAAAATATATTAAAAATACTTGCCTTTATTTATTTTTTTATTTTTTCATTATTTTTTTCTTTCTTGTTACCTAACATTTATTGAGTCGAGTAACCTTGCAAAGTGTAAACATTAAAAACTCTTAAATGTAATTGTATACTTGGATGTAAAAAATGCATTTTTATAATTAGATTCAAAATAGTTTTATAAAATAGATGCAGATTTTAATATACTTCTGAACTTCATATTTCAAAGCTAATGTATAAAAGATTTTCCGATATCCTTATGATCTCTTCCTCGTCAAGACTTTAATCATTTCTTTTATACCCCTCTTCCTTTTTTATTGGAAAAGAAAACACAATGAATAATTTTCCGATTTTCAGTCATATATTTCTTCTACTCAGGAAAACTTTAAACATTCTTTTCAAAGCAAAGATTATTTGATTTGATTTAAATGATATACAAATGGTTATGCTGTTTTATTTAAATGGTGATCCTTTTATCTACCATTATATGTGTTTTGTAATATTTCTTCCTGCTTTGAATAAGAAGAATGGCTCTGGTTGTTGGCACAGTTTTGATTTTGGCTGATAACTTTTGATGGAGTAAATATTATGCAAACATATGAATAGCAATTGAAAGCTAGAACCTTTAGTTAAGGTTGGATAAAGTAATTGTATCGATTCCGTCAACCAGAAAAAAATTATCACTAATTTTGTGACGTGGTTATTTTTGGGCAAAAAATTTTTGTACTCGTTTGTGTGTACACTTAAAAAATCTGCTAAAAGTGGGAAAATAATAAGAAAAACAACCATAAATACAGAAAACAACAAAATGTATTCATTCTGAAAAGATTCAGTAGTCGAAATAATAACAGAAAATGGAATTTTTCCAATCTTATTCGTCATCGTCTTCGTCCTCCAAATCAGAAGTGCAATGCTTGCAAGTAAAATAATTTGCATGTACACTTCAAATGCATCAGACGATCACACGCGTCGAATTTGATTGACATGGCTCTTGTTAGGTATAGTGACAGGTGCTTCACAAAGAGGACACAGAAGTAGGCATCCTCAGATTGTTGAGACTCCAATTTTTAGGGCGTTTAGCCGGTACTTTGAAAGGTGGAGTTGCCTTATTTACTTTCTCTAGGCTTCCTCTGGTGGGACTCAGATGCTGAGAGGAAGTCCATAATCAAGGGCAGTTGATTTTATGGATCTCTTATCTACTAAGTAATCCTAAATGGCTTTAACCAGCGCATTAAAATCTATTTATTTTGGGTCGGTTTTTCGGGGTTGACATATCTAAAAATGCCTACAAATACATAAAAACACTAACAAAATATGTTATGTTCACATAAACGACCATATTTGAGTGTATACCGCAAATAACGTATTTATTTAAAAGGAATATTACTAAATATCTAAAAAATAAAATAAAATAAAAACAATAATGAAAGAATGGACTAATACTAAATTTAAGTATGTGGGGAAAAACCCGAATTTCATTTATTAAAAGCGGTTTTTTCTTATTGAAAATATCATCATTAGGTACAAATATTAATGAAAACTTAATGGATTAATTTTACGAAACATGCCTCGATGTAAAATAATTTTACAAATACTGAAAGAGGTTTTTTTTTTTTTTTTTTTTTTTTTTTCTAACAAGAGAATGTAAATCAAAGCCATAACTTTGCACAATAAAGAAAATTAACAAATCTTTATTATTTTGTTATATCTATAACAGTTAGTTCGAGAAACTATGTTTGTTTGATATATGATGTAAAGAAATATTGACATAATTCTAGTACAAGAATCAAAAGATCTTACAATAATATCTGTTTTAACCGTTTGAGTGCAGCTGAAAAGGAGAGAATGTCCGCAGCTCCATTATCTGATTACTTACAGTTTAATAAGTATGAAAGAAAAGAAAATGGTTTTCTGATAATAACTTGTCAGACACACACTTGGATAAAATATAACAGAGAAATATTGTTTGATAAAAGAAAAGAAGTACCTTATTAGTTTAAGGTTGGCCAAACAACCAAGAAAACTTTTATTATTACCAAAGCTATGAACATAGATTAATGGTAGGTTTATTTATTTTTATTTATTATTATTATTTTTCCTTTCTCTAGAAATATGTTTTAGATAAAGTACATAGATAGGCAAAACATAATGATGATATGAAAGCATCTATTTTTTATAAAATGTATGATTAATCCATAAAACGTAGTTAATTTAAATAAAATAGAACTGGGGAACATTTTATTATAAATGCAATTTTATTAGTTAAGATCCTTCATATAAACTAGAAAACTATCATTTTGCTCTCTCTATTCTAAAACCTTAATTCAAGGTTTGATTTTTCTTAATGCGTAAATGCTGAAGCTATGAATAAATTAATTACGATTAAAATTTAAAAAAATTGTAAGTTGACAAATTTATTATATAACGTAAAATATTTCGAAGTTAAAAAGAAAAGTCAAATGTTATATACTTCCTGGATCAATTTTCTTAATAAGTAAACAATATGATAACTATTTTAGCATGTTAAATTTGCACACTATCTACCAATAAGTATTTGGACATTTTTAAATTTATAAGTTTTGTCAACTGGCTAGGAAAAATCTTGAGGAATTCTTGAAAATTTGAGTGTCTAGAGAATATATTATACTTTATACATTTCATCAAAAATTTTGTCTTTAAAAGAAAAGGGGACCAATAAAAATTAAACAAAGTGTTTTGTATTACCCTGTAAAAAGTAATGCTTGAAATGTATTTTGGCAGTAACATGTGATTATCAAAATTCTTCTAATTATCTGTATAACATTTTATGGGGCAACCACATATATTCATTGAGATATAACGCTTCCTTTAAAAAAATTGCCTTTTTTTTTTTTTTTTTTTTTTTTTTTTTTTTAATAATACATTGGGTATTAGATCCAGTGCAAAGGCATTTTTAGGAAACTTGGCGTACTAAATTAAACATAGCATACTGCAATAATAATGCAAAAATGTTAACTATCTTACGAAATATGAGCATTTTTATTAAATAATTTTGAACTACGTATGCGCAAGCTTTCAAGAAATTTCATTTGCATAATTTAATAGCCAAAATTATTGAGCTACTTGTATGAAAATCCCCCCAAAATATCGTGTAAATTCAAGAAATTATGAGCTATAGAATGAACAAATTTCAGTTCCTCTCAAAAAAAGTGGAAGGGGGGGGGGTGTAATTACAATAAGCGAATATTTATTTACAATCAGCGAACACTGTATCACCAATAGTCACTGACTGAATCAAAATAAAAATGTGAGTAAAACCCCTTATGGTTTAGCTTTTATTTTGAAAGGTACAGAAATTCTGTTCATTCTATCGCATATAACTTTTTGAATTTACACGGTATTTGTTTGAGGCTTTTGTATAAGTAGTCCAATACATTTTGCTATTAAATTATGCAGATGATTTTTTTTTAAACTAGCGCATGCGTAGTTAAAAATTATTTAGTAAAAATTATCATATTTCGTAAGATGTTTAACGTTTTTCCATTCTGATAGCAGTACGCTATGTCTAATGTAGTACGCCAGGTTTCCTAAAAATGTCTTTGCATGGGTATACAAAAATGGGTATTATTTAATTATAACATAGGTATACCCTACATGTCAAATTAAAAATATGAAAATTTCTTTTGCAATTTTTTCAAAGAAACCATTATATCTCTATCAATATATGTGATAGTATCATAAACATCTATACAGGTTATGACAAAAATCCTCATAATAGCATGCTACAGCCAAAGCGCATTTAAAGCATTACTTTTTACACGGTGATCCAAAACATTTTGATTTTTGTTCAATTTTTTACTGGCCTCCTTTTTCCTGTTCATGACACAATTTTTGCTAAAATTTATGCCGTATAACATGTTCTTTACACTACCAAAGTTTCAAGATGATTCCTAATTAACTCTTCTAGATATTTGACAAAACGTCTAAATTCGAAAGTGTCCAGATGGTAAAAGATACATCCTGAATATTGTAATAAATTTTACTATAATAAAATTTGTTTAATTCCTTAGCTTAATAATTGATAAATAATTAGTCAGGCATTGCTTATTAATATAATAAAATGTAGTAAAAGGGAAGATTTATTTAATCTCATTTATGTACTTAAACTTTAATTAAAAATATGTAAAATATTTCGCTATATGTTGCTGTACAAAGACCTTAAATAATTTTATTTAGCATTTATACTACTTTCTTTTACCCGAATATATTTCCAATTTAAGGTGAAACATATGAAGTACTGTCTCCGAATATTTCTACTGTTTTTTAGTAAGTCAATAAAATATTACACTGATTTATAGAAATCCACTTAATGTTTTAAGTGCTAATAGTAAGAGCTTCGTGTATACTGTAATAAAATTTATTTCATTCATTAAATCACAAAAAACGCTTGATTTGTTCAATTAATAATCAGTAAGTAAATAATTAAGAATTACTTCAAAAAATCATAAAACTTAATAAAATAAAGATTAATTTTTTTTTCTACTTTAAATTTAAGCTTTTATTAAAAACGTATAAGTATTTTATTTATAGGTAACTAGAAAATTTGGACTTTAATAAAACCCATTTTTTTTTTTAAAGTTGTTAGTTTTGATGTAGAAATTAAAGCTATTTTTCTACGTTAAAGACCTAGGTCTGTGTGGCGTGCCCATCGTGGGATCCTGTTTAGGTGGTCATAGCCCGTATTCACGCGAGTTCCTGAGACAACTACGATAAACGCCGAATGACCAGGCCGATAAACGTATTCAGTGTTCATACTCGGCACTTCAGGTAAAAGAGTTTTTCGAAAGAAGGCATATACATTTCCTTGGTTCGACAGGAAGCACTCCAGATCTTAACATTATTGGGAATAATTGTTACTTCATCAGGCACAAATTAAGAAAATATGCTCCAAAAAAATTGAAAGTTTTAAATTTTAAAAAGGCTTTGTACAAATTTGTAAAAGAAAAACCCAATAATTTAACAACAATCTCTTCTAGTCTATCCTAAAAGAATTTTCGGGATTATCAAAATTAAAGGGGACTAAACTAATTATTAAATTATATACATACATATATATATATATATATATATATATATATAAGAAATTATAATATATGTTTTCAGTCATAAAAGTTGTAAATAAGTAACAAAAATAACTAAAGAAAAACTTACGAGAAAATTAATCAATGTGAAACATTTCATAAGAAAAACATACTGCAAAAACATAAAATAAATGATTTAAACTGTCAAAAAGGCCCCATATGACTTGAAACATATATTATTGAGACATATATATGAGACTTATATATGACTTTAGACATATATATGAGACTTTCTGTATATATATATATATATATATATATATATATATAGTCAAAGCTCGTTAACGTGAATGTCAAGGGGGATAAGAAATTTGTTCATGTTATCACAATCAGTAGTTCATGCTATCAGTAACTAATCTTCATATAACTAAACTAATCTTCATTTTGATGGAGATTGTGAGAACAGTTCATGTTAAAAGTAACTCACATTAACAGTGTTCATGTTAACGAGGTTCGACTGTATATATATATATTCTAAGAGGTGATTAATGAAAATATATATATATTTAAAAAAAAAAAATCCTTTTATTTATTTTTTTTTTTTTTTTTTTCGATATTACAAGATATTTATTTTATTATATTCCAAAAAGCAGAGTTTTTACAAAAAAATATCAATATTTTATTAAAAATAGAAAAAAAAAAGTGTGTTTTATAAATAATCTTTATAGATATATTTTTTACTTTCTCTTATCCATAGTGTAGACAAAGTATAGCTTGAATTTTCGGAATTGAGATTTTGGTATTTGTGATTCTCTGAATCCAAAAATCACATTTTTAGCGGTTGGTCTGTATGTTTGTATATCTCTGTGTGTGTTTTTCTTCAGCATATCTCAAGAGCATATAACAGCCGAAAGTTCAAACACGGTTTTCTGAATGCGCATCATAATTACACAAAAGAATTCTGTTACATAAGCCTTATGCAGAAATTTTCTCAAATAAAACATTTTCGAAAACTGTTTTGAAGGGTTTTTAAAATACAATAGAAATATTCAGACACAATATTTCGTCACACCTTAAGTTGTAAATAATATTGCATAAGAAAAAGTAGGTTGAATGCCACACCAAATTATTTTAGTTCTTTGTACAGCAACATATAGCTAAATATTTTATACATTTTATCGAAAGTTTAAATATATAAATAAGATTAAATAAACCTTCATTTTTACTACGTTTTAGCATATTAATGAGCAATTCGTAGCTATTTATTTATCAATTATTAAACTAAGGAATTAAACAAATTTTGTTATGATTTAAACCATTAAATAAAATTTATTACACTATTCATATTGTATAGGTGTATATTGTATTGCATATTCATATTATCATTTCATATTGTATAGGCGTATTTAAAGCATTAATTGGATTTATGTAATTCTGCGTGGTTTTCTACTGACTTTCTAAAAAGACGTAAATGTGTGAATGATCCCTGAAACGAAAGTCAATTTCGGTCAATAACTAAAAAACTGCTTAATTTTGTTCCGTACAATTTCCTGAATTTCAATGATATTTGTCAATGCTTCTGATATGAGATGAACAAGATATTTGGCTATCAAATAATTTAAAAAAAAGTGTTTTATTGCTCGCACAGTGAAAACACTTTTCATAAAAATGCTTATATTTCATGATATATTAAGATTACAGCATTCCGATTGCAGTATTTTGTTTCAAAAGTGTTTTTTCAATTTATCTGAAAGTGGGAATAACTTTCGTTTAAACCTCTGCAAACTATAAACATAGTTCGTACAGTCCTTGAATTCTTTTAATGTTCTGCACCACTATTATTTTACAGCAATTTGGCATGTTAAAATTCCCTAAAGTTTAAAAGGAAATATGTCCTATAAAAATACTGGTGGGAGAGTCCTTGAAAAAAGGCGCGGCCGTACGAACCATGATAAATAAAGCAATATGCTGGGTTTTTTTTTTTTAGTGCTAGAGGCCTATTTCAGTCGGTACAGTTGTCGAATTTTTATAATACACTCTTAATAGTGCTAAGGGCCTATTTCAGTCGGTTTATTGAATGGGGATTTATTGAATGAAGTCCCCCCAAGGCACAACTTTGACATGAGTCCCCCCCAGGCACAACTTTGACATGAGTCCCCCCCAAGGTACCCCTATTTCAGTCGGTACAGCGTTGTCGAATTTTTATAATACACTCTTAATAGTGCTAAGGGCCTATTTCAGTCGGTTTATTGAATGGGGATTTATTGAATGAAGTCCCCCCAAGGCCCAACTTTGACATGAGTCCCCCCCCAGGCCCAACTTTGACATGAGTCCCCCCCAAGGTACCCTTATTTCAGTCGGTACAGCGTTTTTCGAATTTTTATAATACACTCTTAATAGTGCTAAGGGCCTATTTCAGTCGGTTTATTGAATGGGGATTTATTGAATGAAGTCCCCCCAAGGCACAACTTTGACATGAGTCCCCCCCAGGCCCAACTTTGACATGAGTCCCCCCCAAGGTACAACTTTGACATGAGTCCCCCCAAGGCCCAACTTTGACATGAGTCCCCCCCCAGGCCCAACTTTGACATGAGTCCCCCAAGGCCCAACTTTGACATGAGTCCCCCCCAAGGTACAACTTTGACATGAGTCCCCCCCCAAGGCACACCTTTGACATGAGTCCCCCCAAGGCACACCTCCCCCTCATTGGGAAAAAGAGAAAAAACGTTGTTTTGCGGCTATAAGACAGTTTGGACTTCCAACGTTATTTGTTACAATATCTGCAGCTGAAACACATTGGTTTGATTTAATGAAAACTTTATCATGGAATTTAGATCGTCATGAATTAACTAAAGAAGAATTTGTCGATATTAACAAGTTTAGCAGTAGGCCTCTGGCACTAAATTAAAATCTGTCAATGTCAGATTTTCATGTTTTAAATAATGAAATAATGTCGTGTCTGTATAATTTTTTTTTTTTTTTTTTAGTTTCAAAATAAATGCTTATTTCTTCTTTAACTAACATGATATCGTTACACGAATGCATCTACAAACTGCATTTGGTCTATGTTAACATATGCTACAGTTACAGATCACTTCCTTCACTGAATGATACAGAATGATCACAAACACTGATTTTTCTCAATTTGTTGCCGGCCCTCTAATTATTGTAGTAACCTAATCTTTGCTGAAAAACATGAGGAAGACCCTGTTCGTTGTCTAATAGCATTTCATCTAGAGATAAGTTTTTAAATTGAAAAAAAAACTGATCCTTTGTAAATCTTGCGAAACTTTTAAGCAGGAGTGTACTTACATACATATGCATATGTGTGCGTGTATAAATAAATATTTAAAAAAAACTCAAATTCTTTTTATACGCAAGCAGTAATAAATCGTACAATTTTCGCTATGTTCAACAATTTTTAATCATTAAAAAACTGCATGAATGAAAAATTGCATTTTATTATTCATTTTTATTTATTTATTTATTTCATATTATACTTATAAAATAAAATTCTAGCGTAAAGTCTATGTATTATGATAATTTCATAGACCTTTGAATAAAAATAAAACATTTCCATAATCAGGCACAGATCATCATAAATCACAGCTATTTCAGCTTCAGAAAGTAAAATATACGTCATCAGGAAAATTTTTACTTCAAGTTCTTATATTTCTTATGTGCAAAAACAGATATAATGCTATCCGATGATCCTCTTGCCGTCAAAACCTTAATCATTCCTTTCTTAACTTCTCACATTCTTATCGGAAGATGGAAATGTGCTGCATAATTTTCCAATTTTCTGTTAAATATATCTTTTGATATGGAAAATTTTAAACGCTTTTTTTAAAGAAAGGGGCGTTTGATTTAAACGATATAAGGAAATGTTTTATTATTATTATTATTACTATTTAAATGACTGGAATATTTGCATACAAAATTTTTTATACATCGTTTAACACTTTTTTTTTTTCTTTTCTTTTTTGTTATATACACTCGTTTTATTTAGAACTAGCTCTATGCGTGTTTCATTTAAAAACAATTCAGTGTGTTACATTTGCATTGCATAATATGTGTTAATTTTGAGAAAAACCGTATGAAGTCTACCATCCATTTTCAGTTTAGAGACTTTAATCCCAATATCAAAGATATGATTTGAGTATTATAAGAGAACGCACACTTTTTCTTTTATATATGGCTTAACTTTTAGCGGGGGAACTCATATAGAAACTACTAGAAATGAAAGTTTTGCAATTGGTGACATTTTGACGCAATTACAGAAACATACGTAAGTTTAATGAACTAAAATGACTTTTTCTTAAATAATAATAATAATGTGAATAACACTAATGTCATTTAAATCAATGAAATTATTATAATCCTTAAAAAGCAAATTTATACACATAATAGATTTTTCATAGCTCTAAAAGAAAAAAAAAAAAAAAAAAAAAAAAACTCAATCGAGAACATTTTCTTGTTTATAATCATGAGAAAAAACTAACAAAGATATAAAAATCTTTATTATTCTTTTTATATTAAATTCTACAATATAAAGATTTAATTAATGCTATTTAGTTTAACTTAGAAATTAAAAATAAATTAAATCAAATAAATATCTTGAAAATTAAAATTTTATTAATTATGACACAGGGGAGAGTGGGGCAGCTTGAACACTAAGGTACAGTCGGTAACAAAAGTCTCCGAACACTAGCAAAAATTCCTATATAAAAAAAGTACACTTAATAGAGTTTTGTTAAGTAAATCCTTGTCGAATCCTGTTTTTAAATTGACTAAGAACAGGATTCGAAAAGGATTTATTTAACAAAACTGTATTAAGTGTACTTTTTTTATATAGGAATTTTTGCTAGTGTTCGGAGACTTTTGTTAACGACTGTAGCTTGAATCATTGGCCTTTATTCTTTTACACTATATGTCAACACATTACTACAAACGAGATCTAAATAAATAATTCCTGCACAGAATTGTTTATTTACTTTGCTTTCTAGCACTGTAGAAGGTTTTGTTAAAAATCCACTAGGACTAGGCGATGTATTGATCTATCGAGAAATACTCATTTCACATCTATATCGCTAAGTCGATTTAAACTTATGCCGATTCTTGCTAATATCGATTTTACGTGTATATCGGTAAACAGATTTAAATTTCGGCGATTTCCGATGTATACATCATTAGTTGTGTAGGTAACATTAGCGCATGCATCATATCGAAACCAAATGCGACTTTTAGGAAAGTAGACATCGATTTAGTTTGATTGTCGATGTTCTGGCATGAAAGTGTTTTCATTTCGATATCATTTTAGGTGTGCAGTGACATAATTGTACAGTTGTGACTCCCGATTTTTAAACCACGATTTTATTAACACTTTCTTGTTTGCTCAGTAGGAATTTTGAAATTGATTTTAAACAAACTTCCAATGAGCTAGAGATTTAAAACTTTAAACATACCCTAGAACTTGATGAAAATGCAATATTAATATCTTCTTGCCTTGAAGGAGGATCTGACGTATATCAGAAAATTGCGGCCGGATTCTTGAAAAAATTAATTTTGACTCATTTGGATATTGGCATGACGATACAGTCGGCTGCAAAATTATTCGAGCACTAGCCAATAATTCCTATATTTAAAAAGTACACTTAAGACTGTTTTGCTAAGTAAATCCTTGTCGAATCATGTTCTTAGACTGATTAAGAACATGACTCGACAAGGATTTATTTAACAAAGCTGTATTAAGTGTACTTTTTTTTGGCAAGGATTATTGCTAGTGCTCGAATAATTTTGCAGCCGACTGTAATTGCATCAATGGATGGGGAGAGTCTGACTTCCCCCCAAACGATGCCTTATTTTGGAAGGTTACGATCCAATCCATAAAATCTTCAATTTAAAATTGGTTGGGTGTTACATAATGAAGACTCCACTTTTGGAGGGGAAGGAACTATTCCTCCTCTTAAAATGACCAATACCTCGGAAGATTATGGACAAGTCACGTTTTTAAAAATCAGTGTTGATAAGCTACGCCTAGGATAACAATAACATTTATGTACGTTTGATAATACACGTATACGTAATATTTATGGTTCTTTTAGAGGGATGCAGGAAATTAGAAACAGTACGCGTTTCTAAGTCAATTATTGTTTGAAGTGTATTCACATTATGTTAAATTATTACAAACTAGCAAAGCCCGGTTCGGAACGAACCGAATTCCGAAAGCTGGAAAAATTTCAAAATCAAACTCGAAATGTACAAAACTCGGCCTGATGCTGTCTGCGTGCCAATAGATCAAAGTTTGTTAACGAAACCATTTCTTAATTCATGAAATCAATGAAGGTAGTGAATCAACGAAGACTTTTCTCGCTTCGCTGGTCACTATATTTAAAGGAAACTCTTTTCTATATCGCTTTACAAACAAAAATAAAATTTAAAGAAATCATGAAATTGCTTTAAAGCCCGCTTTGGTTTCCCGTTGGTTTATGTTTTTTTTTTTTTTTTTTTTTTTTTTTTTTGTTTCTTCCTTTTCTTTACAAAATTTTAAATTTCGATTCAGCTGGATGTTGGGCATGACTGTATCATTGGCAAGAGTGAGGGCCCCTTGGTGCCTTATTTCGGAAGGTTATGATCCGATCTTTACGAAATTTTAAATTTCGCCTCCATTGAATGTTACATAATGAAGACTGTATTCTTGAAATGTGAGGGTTTCACCACACCACTCATGGTGTCTTATCTTCGAATGTTACTCACCGATTTTTATGAAATTTTAAATTTGGACTCGGTTAAGTATTCCATAACTAATACTACACTGTCTGAGGTAAGAATCTAGTCCTTCTCTCAAAATGACCAATATTTCGGAAGGTTACGGTCCGATCCTTAAGAAATTTTAAATTTGGACTCGGTTGGGTATTGCCATGACGAAGACTGCATCATTGTATGGTGCAGGGTCTGACCACTCCCCATGCTACCTAATCTCGTAGGTTATGATCCGACTTTCTCGAAATTTTAAATTGTCTCGAATTAGTGTTACATAATGAAGACTACAGTGCTGCAGAGGGAGGGTCTAATTTCCCACGATGCCTTATCTCGGAAAGTTATGGTCCGTTCTTGACGAAATTTTAAACTTGGATTTGGTTGAGTGTTACATAACGAAGAAGACTACACTGTTGGAGGGAAGGAGTCCCCCTCCACCATAATTTTGCAAAGTTACGGTCCGATCTTTACAAAATTTTAAATTTATACTCGATTTGGGTGTTACATACGAAGACTACATTGTTGGATGGGGAAGGTCTAATTACCCCCACAAAATGACCAGTATTTCAGAATTTTATGGTCCGATCTTTAAAAAATACTAAATTTTCCCTTGGTTGGGTGGTTAGCATGATGAAGCCTGCATTATTGGAGGCGAAAGGGTCTGATTCCCTATGATACCTTACAGTCGGCAGCAAAAGTATCCGAGCACTAGCCAATAATTCCGATATCAAAAAAGTACACTTAATACTGATTTGTTAAATAAATTTTTGTCGAATCATGTTCTTAGACTGACTACATGACTTGACAAGGACTAAGTAGTAGAGCAGTACTAAGTGTACTTTTTTTAGACAGGGATTATTGCTTGTGCTCGGATACTTTTGTTGCCGACTGTATCTCTGAATGTTTTGATCTGATCCTTAAAAACTTTTTATTTTAGATTTGGTGGAGTATTGGCATCACGAAGACTTTTCGAGGGGGAAGGGATCGTTGAAGAAAGGGGGCTGACCTCCCCGGTGCCTTATCTCGAAAAATTGCGGTCCGATCATTACGAAAATTTAATTTTGGACTCCGTTGGGTGTTGGCATCACGAAAACTACATCGTTGGAGGGGTAGGGTCTGACACCTCCCCATAGTGCCTTGCCTCGGAAGGTTATGGTCTGATTCTTACGAAATTTTAAATTTGGACTCGATTGAGTGTTGGTATGATGAAGACTGAGCTGATAGAGGGGGGGGGAGCTAACCTCCCCTTATGGAACCCATAATCTTGAAAATTATGAAGATAATTACAAAATTTTAAATCTGACATGGTTAGGTATTGCTTTTTGCACGGGGAAGGTATGACCTCTCGTAATGCTGGATACTTTGGAAAATTACAATCAGATCATTAAAAATTTTTTTATTTGGACTCGCTTGGATTTGAACTCGATTGGTTGTTTTGAATACACTGTAGAGTAATGTACAGTCGGTAACAAAAGTATCCGAACACTAGCAAAAATTCCTATATAAAAAAAGTAGAGTTAATACTTTTTTTTTATTAAAATCACACAATCAACTGATTGGAAGAAAATCATATTTATTGAAATTTTATTTTTCCGACTGAGTGAAAATAATGCCTGGACCGGGAGTCGAACCCCGGATCTTTGACTTACAAAGTCCTTAAAGGATCTTAAGTCAAAGATCCGGGGTTCGACTCCCGGCCTAGGCATTATTTTCACTCAGTTGGAAAAATAAAATTTCAATAAATAGAGTTAATACTGTTTTGTTAAATAAATCCTTGTCGAATCATGTTCTTAGACTGACTAATAACATAATTCGACAAGGATTTATTTAACAAAACCATATTAACTCTACTTTTTTTACATAGGAATTTTTGCTAGTGATCGGATACTTTTGTTACCGACTGTAGTTGGTTGGTTGGTTGGGTCTAACGTCGCCCTAGTACTGTGCAATGGGTAATTGTAGAGTAATACGAATAAAGATAATACAAAGGGAAGTCTTGTGGTGGCTTACATTTAGCCATCACAAGATTCCTTTATAAAAAATTACAGGCTTTTACTTAACTTGATTGTTTTATCTAGATCAAATCTTTCAGACAATTTTTATTCACTTCAATCAAACCATTTCCCCCCAAATTTAGTACACGATCAGTATAGTAGATAACGATGGGATATGCTTGTACTTTTAGGAATCTATCGCACCAGAAGCAGATACCAGGGACAAAAATCTATCTACAAAAAAATATCTACCTATGTCAAACCTTGTGATTAATTTTTAAACTTTTCTGTCAAAATGATTTTATTCAAATTTTGCTCACGAGTTCATAGTTGATGACAACAGAATACGCCAGTACTTTTAGGAATGTATCTCAGCTTTCAAGAGTAAAATGTGTCCGCCTACGTAAAATTTCGCCATTAATTTTTAATGTAATTCTGACAAAAAATTTACTCAAATTTTACATATAAGTCAGTAGTCAATGACAATAGAATACGGAAGAATTTACCGAATAGTGTTGCATCATGTGAAGATTTCACGGACAAAACATTTGTATGTAATTTCACAAATGCTTGTATTTGAGAGAAACGTTCTGAAACACTATGTTGATTCAATATGGGTGCATATCGGTTGACAGGTGGCGCTACTGATATGCAATTTACCACGTAAATGGAAAAGCTAAATTTCAACTTCTATGGCATATAAATACACTAAACTTTATATGCAGATAAGTTTTGAAATTGAATGCTAACTTAATTTGGGTGTATATGTCCAACAGGTGGCGCTGCTATTATTCACTTTTTGTGAGTTACACATGGCAACATCTCAGGAACTGTTGATTAAATATGCACCAAACTCCACGTGTAAAATCTTTATCATGAGAGGCTATGATTAAAGTTTTTGTGCATGTTAAACTACAATTGGAACTGCTATTGCTATATAGAATGAAATAGAAGAAAGTTTTGTGGTGGTTACAAAAAATTAGTTTAATTTATGTGGCATTATTCCAAACCCTTTAGGCAAAAGCCATTTTTATTACCCGACTGTCACATTTAGGTATTTAAAATACGTATTTTACTTTCGATTTTCTTCCCCATTCAAATTTCACATAACAAAATAAATAAATAAAATAATAATAATATTTCTAAACTACTTTAGGTTTAGTAATTTCTTTTGAGATTAAAATATGACACATTAAACGTTATTTAATCATTCTTATGACTAAAATACATTAACATATTCTACGAAACTATACCTTTTAAGTTTTAAGTGCTTTTATATCACTAGGAGAAACATCAAGGCCTCTGATTAATAAGCATTCACTAAATTTTTCCCTGATAAAGAATTAAATAACTGTTACATTCTTTTGTGACTATTATTTTCATCAACATTCTTGTCTTAATGGAGTTATTCTGCTGTTATTCTCTCTCTCACGATGTCTTAAACATATAGAAAACATTCTGAAAGTGCATTCCTAGGGAAAATTATTTCTGTCACAGTGTTCACCAATTATAGTACTCGATAAAGCTTCCTGGAAATTGCTTGCATTTTATTATTAAAATCTTACAAGTTAAAAGAAGCGTTTCATTACAAGATTCTGAGAAGCTTTAAAAAAAAAAATGTGTTACAATGTAAATAAAATAATATTATTAGTTAGAATATCGAGATTTCAAATACATAAAACACCAAAATACTGTTTTGATTTCTAAATGCTCTAAGAAACCTGTATAGATGATCCAGATTGTTCTATTTACAAATCAACAAAATAATTTTGAAAATAAAATTAAAAATACATATAAAATAACCTAGAGATATAGAGATACATTAATAAAAAAAAAATAATATGGAATCTTTTTAATAATAAAAGCCCAAGACTTAACGCACACGTCATAGTTACAATACTCTACATCCTTTTTTTTTTTTTTTTTTTTTTTGAGAAATGAATAAAACAAAGGATAAAAGGATGATTTACCAGAAAAAAAATTATGTCACAATTGCAAAAACATATTGAGAAAAAATAAAGTTTATGCGTAATTTGAAATAAATTAAATAAGTCGAAAAAGGTAATTTAAAAGAAGAGATGTAATACTAAATGTATATTAAAATATATAATTTATAAAAGAATAAAATATAAAATTAAAATGCATAATATAAAATAAATATAAGAAAAGATGTAATGATGTATAATGTATGTGTATAATATCGACTTTTGCATATAAAAAAAGCCAGCTAGCGATTTGAAGATTTCCTTTCTCGGCTACCGCTATTCAGAACAAGTACTGAGATAAATCATCGCGGTAGACAAGAAATGTTCAAAACATCTCTAAACTTAGCTAAATTGTTTAGCTAAATGTTCGAAATATTTAGCTAAATTAGAGAAAAACTTAAAAAATAATTAAATTATTTAGAATAAATAATTAATAATATTAAAAATATTATAATAAAAATAATTTCTTCGATATTTTTGAACATTAAAATTTTTTTATAGGTGTTAATATGCAAAAAATGATGTCATCAATTTCAGAATGTCATGTAAGTCGATGTAAAATGATCTAAATTTGGTTGACAGTCAAATAGGAAAGGTATAATAAACTAAAAAATACGTTCATTTGGAAATATCGACCGCTAGGCGGACAAAAAGTAATTGGTTATTTGTAAATAATGATGTAACATAAATTTAAAAAACTCCTTTTATTCCAAAATGCACTAAAAACTGAGATTCAGCAGAAATAGATTAAAAAGTAAGCGCAAGATTTGACGCAGGCAGACAGATTTTAACCCCATAAAAATATCCCTGATGAGATAGGACTTTGAAAATATTTCCGAATTGTATTGTCATCGACTATGGATCATGTGTAACTTTAGTAAAATTAGTTCGGCAGAAGTGATTGAAAATTTATCGCAGGATTTGACACGTGTAGACAGAATTTTTGCCCCCTAGAACATGCTCTTAGTATTTGGTGGGATAGATATTTGAAAATACTTGCATATTGCACTGTCATCGGACTCGTGTGTCTGAAATTTGAGTAAAATTGGTTCAGCAGAAGTTCACTAAAAATGAACTGCAAGATTTGACACAGACAAACGGATTTCAGGCGTGAAACTATCAAACATGCAAAAACTCTGAAAACTGCTATTGGCAACCAAAATAAATGGTAAAGGGAGATTAAAATATATATATATATATATAGAAAACAATTGACAGGAAAATATATAAAAATATAAGTTTTACTGATTAGAAAAACCAATAGGAGAATTACAAACCAATGCCCTACACTGAGGGGCCTCCCTGATGAAGATCTCAGTGTTTTTTGGGGTATAATTTCATTCATTTGTGTATATATATTTCTACATTTAATTTCATTCATTCGTTTATATTTTTCAGCATTTATATATTACTATATATATATATATATATATATATATATATATATATATATATATATATATATATATATATCATATTGTTATTATTAAAATAATTTATTTATGTTTATAATAGTGACATTTGGAGAATTCTTACTACATTACAGACTAATTATTACTACATCACTACATTCAGATTGAGAAATTTCTATAAAAACAAAATAATTTAAAATGAAATTCAGAGACAGCAAAAAATTAAAAAAAGAAAACTCTGAATTCAGAGAGATCCCCAGAATTACATCCCCTTCCCTGAGTTTAAAACCCTAGCCACATAAATTTCTGAAAGTACTGGAGTATTCCATTTCCTCGATTATAAACTCGTGTGCGAAATCTGAAAAAATAAATTCGTCAAAATTATATTCAGTAAAAGTGATTACAAATGAATGACATAATTTGTCACAGGTAGGCAGACTTTTGAAACTGATGAGATAGATTCTTAAATAATTACAAGATAAAAAGATCTTTTTATATACCATGTTTTTAAATTTTCTGTTCAATCATATAAACGCTACCGAAGGCAGCGGGAACCCGGAGCAATTGGATAAATTTTTAAAAAAATTCATTGCTCTCGTGTTTTGAGCTATTATAAAAGTTTCAAATGTCTAGCTAGTTGGGAAGTTAGTGAAAAATCGAATGCAAGCTTTGTACTGGTAACGCTGCCAAAGGTAGCAGGAACCCGAAACATTTGGTTACAAATATTTAAAAAATGCATTTTCACCCTATTCTGAACTAGTCTGAAAGTTTCAAATGTCTAGTTAGTCAGGAAGTTAGTTAAATAAATTTTCTGTTGAATCATATAAACGCTGCTGAAGGCAGTAGGGACCTGAAACAGTTGACTAAAACTATTAAAAAAATTGTAATGTTACTTTATTCTGAGCTATCCTGAAAGTTTCAAACGTCTAGCTAGTCGAGAAGTTAGGGAAAAATCGATTGCAATCTTTGTACTGATAACGCTGCCAAAGGCAGCAGGAACCCGAAACATTTGGCTAAAGGTATTAAAAAAATGCATTTTAACCGTATTCTGAACTATTCTGAAAGTTTCAAATGTCTAGCTAGTCGGGAAGTTTGTTAAATAAATTTTCGTTCGAACCATATAAACGCTGCCGAAGGCAGTAGGGACCTGAATCAGTTGACTAAAAGTATAAAAAAATGTATTGTCACTGTATTCTGAGCTATCCTGAAGTTTTCAAATGTCTAGCTAGTCGAGAAGTTAGTGAAAAATCGATTACAAGCTTTGTACTGGTAACGCTGCCGAAGGCAGCAGGAACCCGGAGTAGTTGGTTAAAAATATTTAAAAAATGCATTTTCACCGTGTTCTGAACTATTCTGAAAGTTTCCAATGTCTAGCTAGTCGGGAAGTTAGTTAAATAAATTTTCTGTTGAATCATATAAACGCTGCCGAAGGCGGTGGGGACCTGAAATAGTTGACTAAAAGTATTAAAAAAATGTATTTTAACCTTATTCTGAACTATTCTGAAAGTTTCCAATGTCTAGCTAGTCGGGAAGTTTGTTAAATAAATTTTCGTTCGAACCATATAAACGCTGCCGAAGGCAGTAGGGACCTGAATCAGTTGACTAAAAGTATAAAAAAAATGTATTGTCACTGTATTCTGAGCTATCCTGAAGTTTTCAAATGTCTAGCTAGTCGAGAAGTTAGTGAAAAATCGATTACAAGCTTTGCACTGGTAACGCTGCCGAAGGCAGCAGGAACCCGGAGTAGTTGGTTAAAAATATTTAAAAAATGCATTTTCACCGTGTTCTGAACTATTCTGAAAGTTTCCAATGTCTAGCTAGTCGGGAAGTTAGTTAAATAAATTTTCTGTTGAATCATACAAACGCTGCCGAAGGCAGTGGGGACCTGAGATAGTTGACTAAAAGTATTAGAAAAATGTATTTTAACCTTATTCTGAACTATTCTGAAAGTTTCCAATGTCTAGCTAGTCGGGAAGTTAGTTAAATAAATTTTCTGTTGAATCATATAAACGCTGCTGAAGGCAGTGGGGACCTGAAACAGTTGACTAAAAGTATTAAAAAAATGTATTTTAACCTTATTCTGAACTATTCTGAAAGTTTCCAATGTCTAGCTAGTCGGGAAGTTAGTTAAATAAATTTTCTGTTGAAGCATATAAACGCTGCCGAAGGCAGTGGGGACCTGAAACAGTTGACTAAAAGTATTAAAAAAATGTATTGTCACCGTGTTTTGAGCTATCCTGAAAGTTTCAAATGTCTAGCTAGTCGGAAAGTTAGGAAAAAATCGATTGCAATCTCTGTACTGATAACGCTGCCGAAGGCAGCGGGAACCCGAAACAGTTGGCTAAAGGTATTAAAAATATGTATTTTAACCTTATTCTGAACTATTCTGAAAGTTTCCAATGTCTAGCTAGTCGGGAAGTTAGTTAAATAAATTTTCTGTTGAAGCATATAAACGCTGCCGAAGGCAGTGGGGACCTGAAACAGTTGACTAAAAGTATTAAAAAAATGTATTGTCACCGTGTTTTGAGCTATCCTGAAAGTTTCAATTGTCTAGCTAGTCGGAAAGTTAGGAAAAAATCGATTGTAATCTCTGTACTGATAACGCTGCCGAAGACAGCG
This sequence comes from Salticus scenicus, assembly GCA_963930645.1. Taxonomy (NCBI): domain Eukaryota; kingdom Metazoa; phylum Arthropoda; class Arachnida; order Araneae; family Salticidae; genus Salticus; species Salticus scenicus. The sequence goes on from OZ005649.1 coordinate 178,343,556, forward strand.
GGAACCCGAAACAGTTGGCTAAAGGTATTAAAAATATGCATTTTAACCTTATTCTGAACTATTCTGAAAGTTTCAAATGTCTAGCTAGTCGGGAAGTTAGTTAAATAAATTTTCAGCCGAATTATATAAACGCTGCCGAAGGCATTGGAACTTGAAGCAGTTGACTAAAATTATTAGAAAAATGTATTGTCACCGTGTTGTGAGCTGTCCTGAAAATTTCAAATATCTAGCTAGTCGGGAAGTTAGTTAAAAATCGATTGCAAGATTTGTCCCTGACAAACACACAAGAATCGAAGTTAATAAAAACATGGTAAAATACTAGCGTATTGTACTGTCATCAGCTGTAGACTCGTGTGCAAAATTTCAGCAAAATTGGTTCGACAGAAAAGATTAAATTTGAATCACAAGATTTGTCACTAGCAAACATATTTTCGCTTTTGGTGAGATTGATTCCTGAAAATGCTTGTGTATTATATTTTTATTAACTATGAATTCTTGTGCAAAACTGCAAAATCGGCCCGGAAGAAGGGATTAAAAATTAATCGCAAGATTAATTTTTATTATTCCTATTCTAGGTGCTCTTATTTATTTAAAGAGAAGATTCTGTGAATTCCATTATTCTGCTATTGAAATTGAAGAACTAGTGAATTTAGTTCATTTATATATCAGGAAAACCGCCTCCATTTTTAATGGTACTTATTATTCCCAAAATGAGGGCATGGCAAGTAGACAGTCCTCTCTCTCCTTTGCTTTGGGACATTTATATGCATTATTTTGAAGAAAAACTCTTCTGTGTATATAATTTTTCTCACTGGTTTAGGTATGTTGATGACACTTTCGTTCTTATTCCCTCTGATGTCGATTTTTCAAGTTTACTTTCTTTGGTCAATTCGATTGACCCCTGCATTAAATTCTCTTTTGAGATTGAAAAGGATTGCTCTTTGCCTTTCCTCGACGTTCTTCTATCTAAAGACAAGGATCGGTTCTCAACAAATATCTTAAAAAAATCCTTCTCTGTTTCACTGCCGCCACATGCTCTCTCTAACTACGCTCCTCAACAGAAAATATGAGCTTTTTATACTTATGTTTTTCGGGCTTTTCTGACCAGTCTAGTCTTTCGAAAGAAATTAATAATTTGAAATCTCTTGCTCTTTCTCGAGGCTATAATTCCTCTATCTATTTCCAAATTGAATGATCATGGTCTCATCCCAGTAGTTTTACCTTTTTATTCATCAATTTCTTTTAAAATTTCTAAAATTCTTTCGCTGTTTGGTTTTAAAGTCATTTGCAAACCCGTCAACAAAACTAAATTATCTTTTCTTAAAGATCCCATTCCTACTGAAAACCGATCCAGCATACAGTGTTTATTTAATACCCTGTTCATCATGTAATTTAGGTTATATTGGTCAAACTAGGAGGTGTTTGAAATATAGAATAAATGAGCACCGTCGGAATGGTCGTAACGAAGAGATTTTCAAATCTTCTATTGCTTCCCACTACTGGGATCATGGTCATTGCTTTGATTTTTCTAAAACCAACATAATTTCTTCCATATGGATATCCACGAGGCTTTTTACATATTTAAAAATTCGAAAAATCTTGCTAATCATATTTCTTCCACCCCAGTTCTTTTCTGATGCTTGGAAATAACTTACATAACTTCGGTTTTCGTTTAGTTTTGTTATATTTAATTTTTTAGATTTATTTTTTTTATTTAATTTATTTTCTTTTTTAATTTTATAATTTTGGTCACACCGGTATTTATGTTTACATTTGATTTTGCTTGTGTTTGCTCGGAACTTAACTCAGTGTTGTGTATTGCCGCTTTGTTTGCAGTCCTCGTGCCTACTCCTTTCGCCTGGCGAAGGGTCGTGTTTCCTTTCAACCCGAAACAATTGTTGCGAATTCTTGTATTTTATGATGTTTATTCAAAGTTTTGCACTAATTACTTTTAAACACCAGCTCTGTGGTGCATTTTTATAATCGCAAGATTTGTCACTAGCAAACAATTTTTTGCCTCCGAAATCTGCCCCTTGTGAGTGAGATCCCTAAAAATATTTGCATAATGAGTAAAATCGATTAGGCAGGAATGCATTAAAAATGAATCGCAATATTTGACAGAAGCAGACAGGTTTGTGCCCTTGGAACTTTCCATTCGTCAGATAGATTAGTAAAAATACTGGTATATTGTATTGTCATGGGTTATGGACACTTGGTCAAAATTTCAACAAAATCATTCGACAGAAAGGATCAAAAAGCGTAGATTATTACAGACAGACAGATTTTTACTCTTGCAACTTGCCCCTGGTGAGATAAATTCCTGATAATATTTGCATATTGCATTGTTTTCGACTATGGAAACTATCGATTTTTTTGTAGTAAGAAACTAACGCACATGTTGGAAAGACAATAAAAAAGAGTTTTTATATCGAGTTTACGGAAAATCGGTAGAGTTATTTTTGGAGACATTAATTTCCGAGATCCAAATCTGATATAGGGGAGACCTGTGTATCTAGGGCCGCTTTTTTCAATGCCCTTGAACTGTTTATAATTATCAAACTGATATGTACAGTCGGTCAAAAAAAAAACGAAACACCCCCACCTATCTCATCAGTAAATTGCTGCAGAAAGACACCGAAGGTACCATTCGTCAGGGAATTTTGTTCTCTTTTAAGCTAATTGGAAAAAAATAGCTTAAGGGGTCGTCTCCATATTGAAATCGTGTCAAACTTTAATTTTTTCAATGGTAACATATAATTTTGATTTCGGATATCGATTCTACAGTCAATTTCATCCCCAGATATAACTTTGGAAGTCATATGGTGTATAAGTTTAGGATTTATACACGACTAAACTTTCGAGCTTCTAATGTTAAAGTCTGATTACACATTTATATTCATATCTCCTACATTTTTATTTTTTTTTACCTGGTTTTTTTTATGATGTTAATAACAGGTTTTCCAAACATATTTATGAGTTTCATTAAGATTTTAATGTTTTTTATCTATAGAATAAAAATTATTAAATTAATATTTTAAAAAATTATGTATTGTGACCTATAATTTTTCTAACAGATATCGATTTCTAGCACATTAAAATACGCGTATGCAAATTTGCAGCTCATTGGGCCAAATAGTTCTCGAGATATTCCAGAAAAACGTTCGAAGATCAAGTTTGGGGGGCATATAACGATTACAAACTGTATTTAAAAGTAGCATTCACAACAATCAATTTTGAATTTTATTGCAGACGATATTAAGAAAAAAAGATTTAATTCACTTTCATATATTTTTAATTATTTCAACAATGTTTTTTTTTTTTTTTTTTTCCAGCTGAAATAAATTGTATTATAATATTAGACATGTGTGTAAATTGAAATACAAGAGCACATTGAAGAATTGCATGCAATTTAAAAATGTAGTTTAACATTTATTTATTTTTCTTTATTTATCTCTTTCCTTACTATATTATATAATGTTTTCGTAATTTTCTTTAGAAGAATTGTGATTTCTAATTTCTGTAGTCGCTATTATTAATAGTGTTGGAAATATAAATTAACCAATTAAAATAATATAATATTATTACAGAATAAATTATTTCTTTGAGTTGGACAGAACTTCATAGCTGAGAGATCAGATTTTTACTTTCCGAACATACGTATGTAAAGGAAGTATTGTAATCGTGAAAAAAAATCCGATCTTTGAGATTTTGGGATTTCTATACTTTTGAATTACACTGAATTCATTTTTACTAGTTTTCGATTATGAATGGGTGTATGTGAGTGAGTGAATACGATAGCGCCTAAATCCTCTGTTCAAATAAGTTGAAATATAGTAAGTATATTCTATGGCACCATAGCACGATCACTGTTGATTTTGGTGAATCTAGCACTTAAAAGTACTTTTCACAGGCACAAAAAAGAAATATTCTTTATCGTTATAGCCTATAGGGCCAAGCTTTTCAAACTGCGATAGCGTCTATACACCATTTTCTTTTGAGCTAATACGTGTGTTATAAATATCCGTCGCACAAAGTGTATAGATTTTTTTCACAGAGACACAACAAAAAATTCTTTATCATTATTGTCTATGGATCCAAATAAAATAAAATGCGATAGCATTTAAACGCCTTATTCGTTTGAGTTAAAAAACTTTTATACATCATAATAATCACCCTCGCACAAAGTGTATAGATTTTGATAAATCTAGCATGTTTAGTTTTTTTTTTTATTTTACAAGGACAGAAAGAAAAATTGTCATTATGGTCTATGGGCTCAAACGATTTAAAATGCGATAGTATCTAAACACCTTATTCTATTAAACTGAAAATTTATGCACATGTTATACATTACCGTCGCACGAATTGTATAGATTTTGGCAAAGATAGCCTTTATAGATTTTTAAGGGAACACGACAAAAAATTATATATCATTACGATTTATGGTTTAAAATTATATGAAGTGCAATAGCGTAAAATTAAGCAAGGGGAGAAAATACTTGAACTCCCTGTAATATTTTATCATATTACCATGTTTTTATTAACTTCGATTCTTGTTTGTTTGTTTGTTTGTATGTTTTTTTGTTTGTCCAGTACAAATCTTGTAATCGATTTTTAACTAACTTCCCGACTAGCTGGATATTTGAAATTTTCAGGACAGCTCACAACACGGTGACAATACATTTTTCTTATAATTTCAGTCAACTATTTCAGGTCCCACTGCCTTCGGCAGCGCTTATATGATTCGACAGAAAATTTATTTAACTAACTTCCCGACTAGCTAAACATTTGAAACTTTCAGAATAGTTCAGAACACGGTGAAAATGCATTTTTTTAATACCTTTAGCCAACAATTTAGGGTTCCTGCTGCCTTCGGCATCGTTATCAGAACAAAGCTTTCACTCGATTATTCACTAACTTTCCGACTAGCTACACATTTGAAACTTTCAGGCTAGCTCAAAACACGGTGACAATACATTTTTGTAATACTTTTAGTCAACTGTTTCAGGTCACTATACCCGTTTCAACGATTCAACAGAAAATTTATTTAACTAACTTCCCGACTAGCTAGACATTTTAAACTTTCAGAATAGTTCAGAACACGGCGAAAAGGCATTTTTTAAATATTTTTAACCAACTGCTTCGGATTCCTGCTGCCTTCGGCAGTGTTACCAGTACGAAACTTGCAATCAATTTTTCACTAACTTCCCGACTAGCTAGACATTTGAAACTTTCAGGATAGCTCAGAACACGGTGACAATACTTTTTTTAATACTTTTAGTCAACTGCTTCAGGTCCCTACTACTTTAGTCAGTGTTTATATGATTAAACAGAAAATTTATTTAACTAACTTCCTGACTGGCTCTACATTTGAAACTTTCACAATAGTTCAGAACACGGTAAAAATACATTTTTTAAATACTTTTAGCCAACTGTTTCAGGTTCCTGCTGACTTCGGCAGCGTTACCAGTATAAAGCTTGCAATCAATTTTTCACTAACTTCCCGACTAGCTAGATATTTGAAACTTACAGGATAGCTCAGAACACGGTGACAATACATTTTTTTTAATACTTTTAATCAACTGTTTCAAAATAGTTCAGAATACGGTGAAAATGCATTTTAAAAATATTTTTAACCAATTGCTTCGGAACCCTGCTGTCTTCGGCAGCGTTACCAGTACAAAGCTTGCAATCAACTTTTAACTAACTTCCCGGCTAGATAGCCATTTGAAACTTTTATAATAGCTCAAACCACGATAGCAAGGAATCTTTTTAATATTTTTTCTCCAATTGCTCCGGGTACCGCTATGTTCAGTAGCGTTTATATGATTCAACAGAAAATTTAAAAACATGGTATATAAAAGTTCTTTTTATCTTGAAATTATTTTTATTAACTTCGATTCTTGTTTGTTTGTCCAGTACAAATCTTGCAATCGATTTTTAACTAACTTCCCGACTAGCTAGACATTTGAAACTTTCAGGATAGCTCAGAACACGGTGACAATACATTTTTTTTTATCACTTTTAGTCAATTGTTTTAGGTCCCTACTGCCTTCGGCAGCGTTTATATGATTCGACAGAAAATTTATTTAACTAACTTCCCGACAAGCTAGACATTTGAAACTTACAGAATAGTTCCGAACACGACGAAAATGCATTTTTTAAATACTTTTAGTCAACTGTTTCTGGTTCCTGCTGCCTTCGACAGCGTTATCAGTACAAAGCATGCAATCGATTATTAACTAACTTCCCGACTAGCACATTTGAAACTTTCATAATAGCTCAGAACACGGTGGCAACACATTTTTTTAATACTTTTAGTGAACTGTTTTAGGTCCCTACTGCCTACGGCTGTGTTTATATGATTCGACAGAAAATTTATTTAACTAACTTCCCGACTAGCTAGACATTTGAAACTTGCAGAATAGATCAGAACACGGTGAAAATGCATTTTTTAATTCTTTTAGCCAACTGTTCCTGGTTCCTGCTGCCTTCGGCAGCGTTACCTGTACAAAACTTGCAATCGCTATTTAACTAAATTAACGACTAGCTAGTCATTTGAAAATATCACCTATTTTTATTTGAATTTTTCATTAAATAGGCATTTTTTATAGGCATTTTCATTAAAAAAAATATCTATAACTTCAATCATGGACTGGATCCTGCTTCCTTCTTTACCAAATACTTGCACGCACAAATATCGGCTACCTTTGATTAAATTAAATCGTATTAAATATATATATATATATAAATCGAAAGAAAAGAAAGAAAACAAGATACACAATAAGTATACAGTTATAGACTTGAAACTGCCTCATTATTTACCAAATATTTCGAAACACACAAATATTACCTGAATCTATTACATTCTCTCGTACTAAATTTAAACAAAATAACAAATGAAGTCATGAACTGGAACCCGAATCTTTTTTTACCATATATTTTGACAGCGAAGGCTAATTTTTCTGTATAAATTCAAACTTTCTGCACCTCCGAAAACACTTAACCCCAAACTTTCATCAAAATCGATACATCCGTTTCCGAGTAACCCGAATTTGGGCGATATGTTGCAATTTGTCGATAAAGGTTTAACCGATCACGCCATTTTTTTCAAAAGATGAGAATAAGTCCAAACAGCTTTTGCATCCCTAAAAACACTAACCACAAACTTTATTTGAAATCACTATATCCATTTCCGATTAAGCCTATTTCTAAAACTTGATGCAACTGGTCGATATATGGTAAACTGCGAACAATTTTTTTCTGAAGATGAGGATATGTCTAGTTCTTTAAGCACCCAGAAAGTTTTTAACCCCAAACTATCATCAAAATCCCTATATAAATATCTAAATAAACCCAACTTCTGCTGTAATTTGCAACTAGCCGATAAAATGTTAATTGAGAACGCGATTTTTTCTGAATATAAGGATAAGTCCAATCATTTTTTCTCATCAAAAAGCCGTAACTCCAAACTTTCATAAAAATCGCTTTACCCATTTCCGAATAAACTCAATTTCTACCGTATATTGTAATGTGCCGATAAAGAGTTAACAACGAATGCAATTTTTTCTAAAGATGGGGATATTTCCAAAAGCCTTTTCTCATCAATAAGTTCTAACTCCAAGCTTTTATGAAATTCGCTATGTCTATTTCTGTGTAAACCGTATTTGTGGCAAACGTCGCAATAGGCCTTTAAAGGTTTAACAAAGAACAAGAAATTTTCTGAAGAATAAAATAATTCTAATCAATTATGCAACCTCATATTTTCATCATAATCCTTATACCTATTTACAAGTAGACCCAATTTTTGTCATATGTTACAATTGGCTGATAAAGAGTTAATTGAGAACGTTTTTTTTTTTTTTTTTTTTTTTTTTTTTTTTGAAGATGAGAGAATACCATTCGTTTTAGAAGTCCCCGAAAAACTTAGTCCGAAATATTCATCAAAATCGCTATATCCATTTCCAGGTAAACTCAGTTTCTGCTATGTGTTGCAGTTGGTCAGTAAAGGGTTAACTGTGAACGCTAATTTGTTGAAGAAGAGATCCAATCGTCTTTTCTCATCAAAAAGCCCTAACTGCAACCTTTCAGAAAAATCGATTTCTCCATTTCCGTATAAAGACAATTTCTGACATACGTTGCATTTGGCCTTTAAAGGATTAACAACGACAAGGAACATTTACGGCAATGAGGATAATTTCTTCGTCTAAGCATCCCCGAAAGCACTTAATGCAAACTTTCATCAAAATCCTTATATCAGTTTCCAAATAAACCCAATTTATTTCATTTGTTGCCATTGGCCGATAAGGGGTTAACAGCCAACGCAAATTTTTCTGAAGATGGTGGTAAGTCTAATATTCCGAAAAAACTTAACCAAAAATTTTCATCAAAATCCCTAAAATCATTTTCGAGTAAACCGAAATTCTGCTATGTGTTGCAACTGGCAGGTAAAGGGTTAACTATAAACGCTAATTTATCTGAAGATGAAATCCAACTGTTTTTTTTTCATGAAAAAGCCCTGACTTAAAATTTTCATAAAAATCGTTTAAACCATATCCGTAAAAAGCCAATTTCTGACATACGTTGCAATGGCCTTTAAAGGGTTAACATCGACAGCAAATTTTTATGACGATGGGGATAATTCCATTCGTTTAAGCATACTCAAAATCACTTAACGCAAAACTTTCATGATATCCTTACATCAGTTTCCGAACAAACCCAATTTATTTCATTTGTTGCCATTGACCGATAAGGGGTTAACAGCCAACGCAAATTTTTCTGAAGATGGTGGTAAGTCTAATATCCCGAAAACACATCACCCCAAACTTTCATAAAAATCCGTAGAATAATTTTCGAGTAAACCCAACTTCTGCTATGTATTGCAATTGGCCGGTAAAGGGTTAACTGTAAACGCTAATTTATCTGAAGATAGAATCCAATTGTTTTTTTCGCATGAAAAAGCCCTAACATCGAACTTTCATAAAATTTGCTTCGTCCATTTCCGTGTAAAGCCGATTTCTGACAAACGTTGCAATTGTCCTTTAAAGGGTTAACATCGACAACGAATTTTTATGACGATGAGGATAATTACATTCGTTTAAGCATACTCAAAAGCACTTAACGCAAAGTTTTCATCAAAATCCTTATATCAGTTTTCGAATAAATCCAATTTATTTCATTTGTTGCCATTGGCCGATAAGGGGTTAACAGCCAACGCAAATAATTCTGAAGATGGTGGTAAGTCTAATATTCCGAAAACTCTTAACCCCAAACTTTCATCAAAATCCCTAGAATCATTTTTCAATAAGCCCAACTTTTGCTGTGTATTGCAATTGGCCGGTAAAGGGTTAACTGTAAACGCTAATTTATCTGAAGATGAAATCCAATTGTTTTTTCTCATGAAAAAGCCCTAACTTCAAACTTTCATAAAAATCGCTTAGCCCATATCCGTGTAAAGCCGATTTCTGACATACGTTGCAATTGTCCTTTAAAGGGTTAACTGCGACAACGAATTTTTATGACGATGGGGATAATTCCATTCGTTTAAGCATACTCAAAAGCACTTAACGCAAAACTTTCATCAAAATCCTTATATCAGTTTCCGAATAAACCCAATTTATTTCATTTGTTGCCACTGGCCGATAAGGGGTTAACAGCCACCGCAAATTTTTCTGAAAATGGTGGTAAGTCTAATATCTCGAAAACACTTAACCCCAAACTTTCATCAAAATCCCTATAATCATTTTCGAGTAAACCCAACTTCTGTACACACACACACTTCAGTAAACTAGAGACGCGTTGGTTTATAGTCTGACACCTAGAGGAAAGAAAGCATAACAGAAATCTAATTTTAATAAAAATCTTCTGAAAATGCGATAATAAAACATCAATTTTGAATCCTAGTGCCCCTCCACCGCCCCTTCACACACACAGGTGTTATCAGACCCTCCTGTGTTAACGTTTTTGGACAGAATATTTTTTATAGTTCGAAATTTCCACATTAATATGCTCATTGAAATTATATTCCTTTTGATGTATTTAGAGATTTGTAGATGAATGAAACGCATTGAATGATAGAAGAGAGCTCTAATAAATTCGTTGAATCTGACCTAAATGAAAAAAAAATAAACTTGGAGATAACCCCCTAAAGAAAAACCTTAAATATCTCAGGAACTAATGTTGGTATCTTCGTGAAAATTTATATCTAGGCTATGTTGATGCTCTAGAATCGTTTTCTGTCGTCAAATTAGTGGGTTAACATACGAATTTTTAAAGTTGGACCCATTTTTAATATGTAGACGACCCCCAATGTCATTTTTTCCTACATATAATAAAAGTAGACATAAATTCCTGACGATTGGTGCCTACTGCATGTTTCTGCGATAATTAGTTAATGAGATAGGTGGGGGTGTTTCGTTTTTTTTTTGACCGACTGTACATATCTTTAGGACTAATTACTTCCAATTGGGATTAATATAAATACGTAAAATAATAAATTCCGACAAATAGAAGGTTTTTAAAAAAACTTCACTAATGACCCTAGGTACGACACCCTCATTGTACCTGGGGCCAGACCTCACTTTACCTAGTGCCGCTTTTTTTCAATGCCCAAAAACAGAGCCCCTGACCTGTTAAAAATCATGAAACTGATATGTACATACCTTTAAAACTAATTACTTTTACTTGAGATTAATATAAACACTTAAAATAATAAATTCCGACAAATAGAAGGTTTTCAAGTAAATTGCACACAATGCCCAAGGTAAAACATTGTACCTAGGGCCAGACCACATTGTATCTAGGGCCAGACCACATTGTACCTAGGGCCATTCTCACAAAATTATATTTCACTTTGTAATGAATAGAAAATAAGCATATAAACATGTATTTTATAAAAGAAACAATATCAAGTAATATATTTATTTATCATATAATAATTATCATGTTGTTGCCTTAATTTAAAACATAGAATTTTTCACTTTTTTTTTTTTGGGGGGGGGGGGGGGGGATATTCTAATAGAATGTTTTTTTTTTTTCTGGAGTGTCTCTTGGATTTTTAGATCTCCCTGGTTTCCGGCAACAACTTTTCTTTGATGTACGAGGTTTTGCTTTAGATAAAGGTTTTGCTTAGGTTTGTACCTGTCCAATTCAAGCATGACACACGAAAAGATGTTAGATGTTAAAGGTTTAGAAATTTCAACAGGACATGAAACAGAGACATCCAGTTCGATCATTGTTGGTTCACTTTCTTCCCGGAAAATCTTTTTTCGGAAATTTGTGGAGGGATCTTGTCTGTCGGTCACATATGAACTTAAATATTCATCCTCAGTGAATATGTTTTGATTCACTGGCCATATACCAAATACACGAAAGCCTAATAGAATGTTTACAGAAGTAAAAGCCGACGGATAGGACTTAGCAACATTTTCATAAACATCATTTATAGTGATTGGTTTGCCAGAGTTTGCCAGCATCCAATTACTACAGCCTGTACTGTAGTATTTCTTAAAAGGTCCAAACACACCTCTGTCCAATGGTTGAAGCTTATGATTGGTGGAGGGTTGAAGCAATATCCCTCATAAAACAATATACTTCATTTAATTATAAAAGTTTTTCCATTAAATTGTAACAACATGAAAAATATGATTGCAACTGTACCTAGGGCCATCCATGGCCCTAGGTAAGAGTTTTAGTAACTTCATTCAAAGTGACTTCCACTGAGAAAACCACATGCAGAGAAGACTAATTAAATGTATTATTTATTACTCAATATAACAAGCAAAATTATATACTAGAAATGAAGAAAAATTATTTGATTTACGTTTGTAAAACAGCAAAAGATTTGAGCTGCAAAATTTTACTTTAAACCGTGTAAATTCTTTTTCTACATGTAACTTGTCAAAACTTTCTCCTCAAAGGTTCCAAAGTAGTTGTAAAAGTAACAATTGGTGTTGTTGCTCACCCAACTGAGTATTAAAACTTAAAACTAAATATTATTCAAATAAAGTGGAGTGGCCCTGGGTACATGATGGCCCTAGATACAACGGTCTCCCCTACCTAATCAGGACAAGCATCCATTTTTCTGTAGTAATAAAGTTATATATGCAAAAAGACACCTTAAAAAGGGTTTAAGTAGCAAATTTAAAAAGAATAATTGAAGGATTGAAGCCATTTTTAAGATACCAATTTTAGGTCCCATTTCCGATTTTCACTAAAGGTAAACTCATTTGGAGATATGATAGCTAGAAGGTTACTTGCTCGCACTCACTATCACTCATTCTCTCTCTCTTTTTTCTCTCGCATGCACACACAAACCAATTTCCAAGAAAATTTTTTTTTTTTTTTTTTTTTTTTTTAAATAAGAGACCTTAAAACAGAGGGAAAAGTTGATATTAAATTTTTTGATATAATATGATACTTCCATTATTTATGGAAAAGATAATGAATGATGAAAATTATTTAGGTAAGTCTAAATTTTAAGTCCCCTGAACATACTATCTCCAAAAAGAGCTTATAGTAAATATAGTTGTAAGTGAGTAATTGAAGTCGTGTATAGTATGCATGATTTTTACTTTCTCTTACCCATATATATAGTAGAAAAAGTATTTTTAATCAAATTTTTATAATTGAGTTTTTGTTATATTTGCATATTTTGAGGTCCTCTGAAATCCAGTATCATGTTTTTAGTGGTTGATGTGTATGTGTAACTGTTTGTGTGTAATCAACAAACTTCAAGAACAAATAGTAGAAGGAAGTCCAATCTCGATATTCAAACCCTGTATCATATAGTGACGCTACATTAAACTTTTCATTGAGATCAAGCTAATAGTTTGTGTACAGGGACATCCAAGAAATTTTAAAAACGTCTATGGGGGAAATTTCTGGTAAGTACAGTTTAACTTCTGGCTGCCCTAAACAAAATAGAAAGAGCATATTTTTTATTTGCATAAAAGCATGTTTTCTGTAGCTTGTGGTATGGAAAACATTCATCATTCGATTACAGGGTTCTCAAAGACTTTAGATATATTGGGTGTGTACATTTCATTTTGTGTTAAATGGTTTTCATATAAAATTAAATTTAAAATGTACAGTGTGATGTGCATATGGTTTATAGACAATATACAGGGATTTTCTTGGATCTTGACATTCTCAAGATACTGTTCCAAAATTATATCTAATACTTTTAAAAGAACAAATATTAAACTTTTGAAGCTAATTAATTGGATCTGAGTGAATCTCTGGTTTACAACTTTTTATCTCTAGTTTTCAGCAACGGCCGTCTATAGTTATGCTTAGGAGTACTAATCATTAACTTAATCCTTCACTTCATAGTATAATGTTCATCAAACTGGATTTTTGAATGTAAATAATATTCAACACTTTATTCTTCATTCCCTGATCAAAAAACAATATAATATACACTATAAAATAAAGAGCAGCACTAATGGTTTTGAAAATATGTGGTCTTTCTTCTTCAGGCATCAAAAACATGTGCTACTACCGCGGAGGCAAAAGAAAAACTGAAAGACAGGGAAAACTCCAAGGTGAGGAGCAATACAGCCAGCCAATAGGACAGATGCAAGCAACAGCCAAACAGAATGGGACACAACAACAAAAAAAGGAGACAGGAGAAACAAACACCAAAAAAAAAAAAGGAAAAAGATTTATTTTATTTTATTTTTAATTATTATTATGATTAATTTATTTTATTTATTTAACAAAAAGAAAGAAAATTATTTGGTAGAACTAAGCAAGTTTTTCCAAGCTGAATACCACAAAGTGAAATCAGATTTGTCATTAACAATTTTATCACAATTAAAATAGATAGCTAACTTTAGTTACCATTAATTATTTCATTAATTGGTGAAATAAATTAAATAATTGTTAAGAAAATAATTAAAATTTATAGAAATCTACCTACCGCCACTACCTCAATTTCTGCAAATAACTTGATCTTAAATCAAAATTTCTTCAGGTTTAAAAATAAATTTTGCCAGCAAAAGAAAGGAGTCCCGATGGGATCCCCCATTTTAAGATTTATTAGTCACATTAAAATTATGTTTAATAGAAAACATTATCTTTATTAAATACAGCAATCTTATTAAATATTGATTTTACAATGTTGGTGATATTTTTGCTGTTATAAACAAAGAAAATAACATTGAACATATTTTAAAAGGTATCAATGAAATTGACTCTAATATCCAGTTTACTTGTGAAAGAGAAATTAACAATAAAATTAATTATTTGTATGTAACCAATATGCATGTCCCTCAAAATAAAATTTTAACTACCATTTATCGAAAACCAGGAAACAGAAACAAAATTATTCATAACAAATAAAAAACCCCATACCCTAAAAAAATAACCACTATTCAATCATACATAAACCTTGCAATTCTAATTTGCTCTAATAAAGCATTCTTTAAGATTGAATTACATAAAATAATTCAAACTCTGAAAAAGCAGGAAATAATAAAAATCTAATTAAAAAGCGATATGAAAACCATATTAAAAAGTTAAGCCATATCTCAAATGCTCAAAAAGAGAAATTCTGTTTTACCACTTTTATTCCCTATTTATAAGGCACCACAAATAAAATAAAAAATGAAGCTACAAAATTTAATATACCAATAATATAAGAGATTAAACGTAGTAAAAACCTCTTTCAAAGAATACGTAACGAAAAAGATCACATCAACCATTTAGAAATGGCTGAAAATTCACAAAATTAATTAAAAAATAAAGAATAAAGAATCCGGTGTATACATTGGAATGATGGGAAGGAAAAAGAAATTAAAGAAAAACTTTTTTAAAAAAATAAGAAATCACTATTCAAAATTGTAAATTGCTAATAATTTGTAATTTCCCCTTTAAACTTTGTTTCATGGCAAAGCATATTATTACATGAAAAAGTAGAAAATGGTAAAACTTAAAAAAAATAAACTCGTAACGTCAATATTGTTTAAAGTTAATTGAATTGAAATCTTGTATAAAAACTAAGTCTGGACATATTTCTGTTTGTCCCATAAGAATTATAAACCAATCAGGATTCAGTATTCCAACAACAAAACCTGAAAACACAAACAATAAGAATACTTTTTCCAAAGATCTGAACTGCTCAAGATCTTTCTGAGTTCCTTTGTTTTGAAATTATAGCAGTTAGCTGGATGGTTAAATGGTTCTCCATTGCTTTCTAGGCATTTGAAGACTTTCTCAACCAACGACTTTGTCAAAATAAAGATGTTTTTGTGAACAAATCCAGAGTCATCATTGTGTCCATGAGTGCTTGCCATCAAGAAATTGCATATATATCTAGAGTTTTAATATAATACACATTCCATGTTAAGTACTACTTATTACGCGGTGAATATTCAGAGATAGATATTTAATTATAAAAAAAAATCTTGTAACAAATATCGATAAGTAATAAATACAGCATAATGAGCCAAATTATGTTTATTGGATGTTTTTCATTAATGTGACAAAAAAAATTAATTTAAATATATATACTATATATAAAACTATATTACTTAAAAAAAAAAAAAAAAATTAAGGAAAATCACATTTGCTGTGTGTACACTTTCACAGAAACTGATAAAAACTGTTCAGTTTTAAAAGCTATCTCTAATAATGTAAGATTTATGTTATTTTTAATTTTTTTTTTTTTTTAACTAAGTAAATAACAATTAAAAAAAAAAAAAAAAAAAAAAAAGATTTCTTTTGAAATAGTTAGCTTGGAATTGTGAAGTAGTAAAAGCTTACAGGAAAAAAAAAAAGAATTATTAACTAATTAATTATTTGCTATTATTAAATAATTATTATTACCATGACTATATACGACTATATTTGCTTTTCTCATATATATATGTATATAATATATATATTTATGCTCTCCGAAGTATAAAAACAAGAACATTAATAAACTGATCACAGCCACTGCTAAAATGGGTTTTCCTAAAAACTTTGTATTTTCTACTTTATATCCATAACCATGCCCCTGTCAGTGCATTAGAGTCCTGCGTGGGTCGGGTTTTACCCGACAGATGAATTTTAAATCAACCCGAACCCGACAAAAAAAATTTCATCAACCCGAAAACCGACCCGAACCCGCAACAGAGAATTTTTTGTGACCCGAAACCCGAAAAATAAATCAACATTACTTATTCATCTAAAAATCATGCAAAACAAGGTAAAATGATATAACATGATATAAAATAAAGTAAATTTTCATTGTCACACAGTTAGTAAATTATAAAAAAAACTAGTATGTTGTGGTCACCACAAAACGTTCTTCTACATTTTTCTGTCAAATTCACTAAGTGCGAATAATTTATTAAAACTATTATTAAAAAGTTTAACGTGATGAATGCAAATATTTTTCATCTTAGGGAAATCTAACGCTAAATATCCAAAGAGAGACAGTTTTATCGTCTATAAATAACTTCTTAAACAATGCGTTTTTATAATGGTTAACTCACATATCATGATTCGTACAGTTATATGGCATAGAAGTTGAGATATAGCCATCCTGTTATCGATGAAATTTGCAGTATAACAATGCCACCTATTGGCCAACAAGCATTCAAACTGAGTCAGCATAATGTCTCATAATCTCGCCTTCTCACACATTAAGTTTTGTTTGATGATACACAATAGAACACGAGATATAGCTTTCCTTGTAATTGCAGAAATCACTGTGTAGCAGCGCTACCTGTTGAGCGGTTTACACCAAAAGTTGACAGGCGCTAATATATATTAAATGGCACCTTCATACAAATTTATATGAAATTCTGTGCAGTAGTTCTTGAGATATAGCCTTTCCTTAAATTGCGGAAATCAATGTGTAGCAGCGCCACCTGTTGACTGATAGGCATTCAAATTGAATCAGCATAATATCTCATATTGGTCTTCTCACATATCAAGTTTTGTTGGATTATACGTGACAGAATCTGAGATATAGCCCCCCTTGAAATTGCAGAAATCGCTGTATAGCAGTGCCACCCGTCGAGCGGTTGACACCAAAAGTTGATAGAATCTAATACTTTCCTCTGCTAAATATAGAAGTAAAAAAAAAAAAAAACACTTGTAAACTGCGAAATCGTTTCAATTTCCAGAATGCAAATGTGAGGTTATACTGTATTTGTATTTCTTTTATTTATATATTAACAAAAGTCGAGAAAGATTTATAATACTTTTCTAATTTTCATACAATTTCTACAAAAGATACATATTAGTTCCATTGAAGAAAAGAAAACAGATCCAGATACAAATACTAATCTATTTTTCTGGTGGATATTCGCAGAAACGAATAGGGAGCTGCGGTACATGTCTGCCCACCAGCGGCTGAGCGGTTCTGCACTCGAAGCTGGTAGATGGAAGGTGTCGGGTTCGATCTCAAGTCGCGCTCATCGACCTAGCCGTTCGGAGTTTTCCGTGGTTTCCTCCGAAACATGCGTAAATACGGGCTAGGACCCCTTAGAAAGACTCAAATGGAGGGCAATCCCCCTATAGGCCTAGGACACATCTGGAGTCAATCGGCCTTAAATCCTCCAACCAACCAACCAAACGATACATGTCTAGTACGTGCAGAATGTTTAAATTAGTTACATAGTTTTAAAAATGCCCCGAACCCGACCCGTGTGTCGGGTCTGGTTTCGGATAAAATCGGGTTACCCGACCCGATGCAGGACTCTACAGTGCATTAAAAAAAAAAAGTACACTTTAGTGTATCTTAACAAAAAAAAAATTATAAAATAATAAAAGACAATAAAAAAGGTGGTGGTTGGGTGGGCAGATGTTTGATTACAAGAGGATGGGTGGTGTTTGGCTGGATGGTTGGGTGGGATTGTGAAATTAAATTTAAAAAAAAAAAAAAAAAAAAAAGGCAGAAGGTTTGTTGCATTTGCTTTATAATAATATGCAATCTTTCTTTTTCCCTTAAATTTTCAGTTTCTTCATTGTTGAGTTGTCAACTAATTTTATCATTCTAATCAAACTATTAAACAAAGTAATCAATAAATTTCTTTGTTGCTTCATAGTTTCATTATTCTTTATCTGCTATGAAATTTCGCTTTTTTTAATCCTTATGACTCCTATTCTGGTCTTGGCAGGCTGGGGAAGTGTTGCCGGCATGAAACTAGTTTAACCCCACAGGCAAGTCACAAGTCTTGCCGCCTGCCTCCTTCCTTCCTTTCTTCAGTTTTTCAAATTATTTTTTCATAAGTTTCGTTTCAGTTTAAGTTTTGCTGTTAAGATTTTGTTGAGTTAGTTTATTGTTTTGTTTGTTTTGCAGGCTGTTAATTAATAAATTTGGTTTCATTAAATATGTGTATTTCATATCCTGATGAATTTTTTTTCACCTTTCTGAGCTTCTTCTACATAAAAAATTTGTTTATTCTTAATGGTCTCTGTGGTTTCAGTGATCTTGTATCTGTTGCTTGGCTTTTCTATGCTTAATGAATCATTATTATATACACTGATGGAAAAAAAAATCCCAACACCAAGAAGAAATTATTGTACAGTAATGAAATTTCAGCAATACGTTTGTCTAGGTAACATGTTTAATTGATTAAAGTTTCAAGATCACAGGTAGAGCCATTGGCAAGAAGAGCCATTTCAAATGTGAAATGTTGGTACATTAGTAACCGGTGTAACCTCTAGAATTTTTAATGCAAGCATGCAAACGTGCATGCATTGTGTCGTACAGGTGTCGGATATCAGTTTGTGGGATGGAGTTCCATGCCTGCTGCACTTGGGCGGTCAATGCAGGGACGGTTAATGCTGGTTGTGGATGACGCTGGAGTTGTCGTCCAATGATGTCCCATACGTGCTCGATTGGAGAAAGATCTGGTGATCTAGCAGGCCAAGGCAACATGTCGAAGACACTCTGTAGAGCATGTTGGGTTACAACAGCGGTATGAGGGCGAGCGTTATCCTGTTGGAAAACACCCCCTTGAATGCTGTTTATGAATGGCAGCACAACAGGTTGTATCACTAGACTGGCGTACAAATTTGCAGTCAGGGTGCATGGGATAATCACGAGAGTGCTCCTGCTGTCATACGAAATTGCTCCCCAAACCATAACTCCAGGAGTAGGCCCTGTGTGTCTAGGCCGCAGACAGGTCGCTAGCAGGCGTTCACCTGGCCTCCTTCTAACCAACACACGGCTATCACTGCGACCAAGGCAGAACCGGCTTTCATCAGAAAACACAACAGATCTCCACTCCATCCTCCAATGAGCTCTAACTTGACACCACTCACGTCGCAAACGGCAGTGGTTTGGAGTCAGTGGAATGCACGCTACAGGGCGTCTGGCTCGGAGCTGCCCTTGAAGTAACTGATTTGTAACAGTTCGTTGTGTCACTGTGGTGCCAACTGCAGCTCGATTTTCAGCTGCAGACGCAGTACAATTAGCCACAGCCATACGCCGAACACGGCGGTCTTCCCTCTCAGTAGTGCCACGTGGCCGCCCAGAACCCGGTCTTCTTGAGGCAGTACCTTCCCTTGACCACTGCTGCCAACACTCATGCACAGTGGATACATTCCTGCCAAGTCTTTCTGTAATATCGCGGAAAGAAAACCTACCTTCTCGTAGGTAGCCCTACTACACGACCTCGTTCAAACTCAGTGAGCTGTTGATAATGGCTTCTTCGTCTTCTTAGAGGCATCCTTGACTAACATTAACACCCACTACGTCAATTCTCAACTGTAAATAACGATCACGAACCTTACAGCGCTTATTTAAAGCAAACCTCATTTGCATGTTCATAGTGTCGCTACTAGCGCCACACTTATGCGCGTAGCTCGAAATTTGAATCGATGTCATCTTTCAGATGTATAAACATGCCTACCAAATTTCGTTTATCTAGCACAGCTCCTTCCTGGTGTTGGGATTTTTTTTTCCATCAGTGTATATATACTAGCAGGCTATGCCTGCTTCGCTTATCACTATTTTTAAATGAATCACTATAATTAATGAATTCTTAAAATTGCATTAATTTTTATCATGTGAAAAAAAAAAATTCTGATCAGGAAAAATGTCGCATCGGGTCCCAACTGCCTTCTGCAGCATAGACCCGTGCGCAATGTGCGCACACGAATGCATATATATGAGTGCTGCACGCGCGTATTCCTTCACCAGCCTAATGATTTCTCAATATTCCATGTTATTACTCATAAACTTTTATTCTTAAGAAAAGGAATTTTTAAAAAATCATTTCTGATCGAGTAAAAACTTACACCGGGTCCCCTCTGCCTTTAGCAGCGTAGACACGTGCAGTGCACATGAATTCCTATATATGCTCGCATATTCCTTCACCATCCTTCCTGCCTGTGTGAGTGTTCACACATATGTTCTTAAAAGTTTATTTATTTATTCAAATTTAATATATGTAACAAAAGGAGGGATTAATATAGATAATATAAAAAAAATCTTTTTAAATTTATGTAATTCAACTAATTAATTATATAGAATTTCCCGTTTTATTTACAAATCAAAATCTTTCATTTAATAGTGTTCTTTGTCCTTTATGGTTACAAACACATTGCTCTAGGAATAACATAAAGCAATTTTTATATCGGGGCTTTTGAAAAAGAATTCCGTTTTTACTTTTTCCCTGAAAGGATTAAATCAATTTAGCTATAATTATTTATTTTTGGCAGGGTAATTTAAAATTCGTTATCAGCATTTTCCTAGCATAACTAGCTATTAATAAAATAAAAAACAATCATTTCAGTTTATATTTATTACCCTCATATTTATATTAAAAGCTATTATTATTTCAAGCAGGTCATTATAGTTCTAAAAATAGATTTATAATGGATTTTCATTGACCAACTGGCGTCTAGCAAAGGGGTTGTTTTTCGTACGTTAAAGATGACTCATACCTGGCGATGCTTTTTATGCCAAATCGATGTAACGACATTTTTATATTCAAAATTTTGTATTAATATATTGTAAAGACAAAGAAATAGCTTGGCATTCTTTTGGCTGTTTTTTTTCTAAAATTTGGCTCTTTTTCTTCAGACATCTCTGATCTGTTCTAGTGTAAGGAACTCAGATCTGTTCCAAACCATCGTTTTGTAAAGACTGAATTACTTTCGCTCTCTCCCCCATCTCATGCGACAATCTCAACATTTAACCCTGGAATTTTGTATTTCATTATAAAACAATTTACAACGCTCTGTACCAACTTGTGTGGAATATTAATACTTGAATTTTTGGAAGGTTTATTCAATAAAAGCATCTTGATGACAGCAAATGGACTTCTTCTTAATATATTGCTAATATACCTTTCATTGCAGATATGGCCGCTAAACAACGATCACCGCTGCGTCAAGAAACTACGTAACACTGCCCCTCCTTAATTTTACACTTTTGAAAATATCCTCATTCGACTCATAGACCCCAAAAACCCATATATACCAATTTTGAGTTGTCTAACTCAATTTCTAATTTTTTGCCCCCCTTCAGGACACCTTAAAACATGTAAATCAGGTGAAATCTCGAATAATTGCGATTAGCACCCTCTATTGGATAAATTTAATGTAGGTTATTCGATAACATAAAAGTACTTTAAAATGTCTTTTGAATGATGTATTAAAAATAATTTAATCATATTTAGAATTTGAAATGTTGCAATTTTAATTAGTAGCTGAGATACAAAAGAAAACCTAATCAGGACACTTTAAAACATGTAAATTAGGTGAAATCTCTAATTTCATTGCCTACGGTATTCGGTTAATGGAAGTAAAAAAAAAAATATTTTTTAGGGCCCCAGAACCTATATATACCAATTTTGAACAGTCTAACACAATTTCTAACTTTTTGCCCCCCCCCCCCCCCCCCAATAATTTTACACTTTCGGAAATATCCTCATTTGAATCGTAGGCCTCCAAAACCTATTTATACCAATTTTGGATGGTCTAACTCGATTTCAGATTTTTTGACCCCCTTCTGGACACCTTAAAACATGTAAATCAGATGAAATCTCGAATTTCATTACCTACAGTAGTCGGTTAATGGAAGTACAAAGAGAAAGGAATATTTAATTTAGAAATTCATTCATCAAGCCTGAAAGTTCATTTCAGAAAATTATGGAGTGGAAGGCAGATTTTTTATACCAACTATGTGAAAAATACCAGAGCCGGGAATCGAACCCGGGCCTTCCGCTTTACATGCAGATACTCAAACCATCGAGCTACCCTGGCTGATTACCAGCTAGGCATTTCTTGGAATGTTATGTGAGAAATGCCTAGCTGGTAATCAGCCAGGGTCACTCGATGGTTTCAGCATCCACACGTAAAGCGGAAGGCTCAGGTTCAATTCCCGGCTCTGGTATTTTTCACATAGTTGGTATAAAAAATCAGCCTTCCACTCCATAATTTTCTGAAATGAACTTTCAGGCTTGATGAATGAATTTCTAAATTAAATTGAAAATTTCATGGCTTATTGGAGTTGTGCCATGATTAATAATGTCACTTGATACAGCTGTGTTTACAGACTCGGTGACTTGCCAACAAATGTTATATGAGAAATGCCTAGCTGGTAATCAGTCAGGGTAGCTCAATGGTTTGAGCATCCACATGTAAAGCGGAAGGCCCGAGTTCGATTCCCGGCTCCGGTATTTTTCACATAGTTGGTATAAAAAAAATCAGCCTTCCACTCCATAATTTTCTGAAGAGAAAAGAATATTTTTACCTTAAGTGTATTCGTTGCTATAGAAACTGGCATCCTCTATCGAGATATATGTTACGCTTCTTAGAACAAAATATAATTTGCAATTAAAAAGTAAATTTTTTGTTTACTGACTGAAATCGATGAAATTTGAACTGCAAGTTGGTGTTTAGATGAGATACGAAAGAAAACCTAATCAGGAAACCTCAAAACATGTAAATCGGGTGAAATCTCTAATTCCACTTTTAGTAAATAAAAGAACTTTAGAATATCTTTCAAATGATATATTAAAAATAATTTAATCATAATTAGAATTTGAAATATTGAAATTTTAAATTATTACAGCTCTATCTGGTGGTAGACATTTCTGTAATCGACTGTTCCATTCCAAATCAACAAAGCTTTCAAATGATGTATTACTTATGAAATTATTTTAATTAGAAATATAAAATCATAATTTATTGCAATTAATAAAAATAATCAAAATTAAAATTTTCTATTTCAGGTTTAAATTAAATTATTTTAATACCAAAAAAAAAAAAAAATCTGCTCTCAAAATAAATAAATAAATAAAAACAATAATAAAATATACCTGTTTTCTCAAAATTTTCTTATTTTGAATTAAATTGTTCACCTTTTTTCACACCAGATGGTGCAAGCACACATCTCAAACATCGAAAATTAAAATGTAAACAATATTTATTTCATTTTAAAATATACCTTATATAGGCTTTTCAATTTTGGCTGATCAATTTCGATCACAATCGTGATCATCTTCAGAGCCACTTGTTACGCCTTCGTCCTTCGTTTTATAGTTTCGCGGTTTGTTGTCAGAGTTACTTCGCTTCACTTCGGATTCTTGTAAGAGGTGTTGCCATGCAGCTGGGATGATGGAATGTTCTCTATTGTTTACTGTGTTGGGGTTAGTGATAATTTCAAGGGCCTCCCGTTTTAGAGCGTAGTTATGGTTATTGTAGGGAGCTATTTTTTGGATGTTAATAGAGTTAATGCTTATTGGGTTATTATTATGGGTAGTGGAGAAAGCGGTAGAGGTTTTTCCTAGTTTAAGATCTGCACGGTGTTCTTTTTCACGATCGGCTATTTTTCGTTTAGTCATCCCGATGTAGCAGGCTTTTTTACTATTGATATGTTCGAAGTTGATTTTATAAATTCCGGAGGTGTGGTTTTGTGGAATGGGGTCTTTTTCGTTCCGGATGTGTTGAAAGATATTTTTGTCAGGTTTTATTGGAATGTTTACGTTATTATTTTTAGCTTCATTTTTTATTTTAATGCTGGCGCCGTTACAAAAAGGGATTGCGGTGGTAAAATTAGGTTTAGGTTTCTGGGCGTTATTGATTTTGTTAAGAGATTTTAGGCGTTTTTTGTATAATTTGTTTATAAGATTTTTAGAGTAGTTAGCTTTTGCGGCGATTTTTTTGATATTGTTAAGTTCTTTATTTAGTAATTGTTTGTTAGAGCAGATTAAAATAGCGCGGTTGATATAAGATTGAATGGCGGATAATTTGTAAGTGAGGGGGGTTTTACAATTTTTGTTTATAATTTCAGTGTTAGTAGTGGGTTTTCTGTAAACGGTAGTGTCGATGGTGTTATTAGGGTTTTTTATGATTTTTATATCAAGAAAGTTTAGAGTATTGTTTGTTTCTTTTTCAATTGTGAATTTAATGTTATTATCTAAGGAATTAAGGTTTGTTAGAAGGTTATCTGGATTTTCAGTGTCGGGAATGATGGCAAAGATGTCGTCCACATATCTAGTCCAAAGTTTACAATTTTTGATTATATGGTTGGCTGAATTTTCAATAAGGCGGAGTTTCAATTCGGCAATGATACCTGAGATAGGGGATCCCATAGGGACGCCTTGATTTTGATGGTAAGTATTATTATTAAAGTTAAAGTATGATTCATTAAGGAGGAGGTTATTTGCTCTAATTAAAGTTTCACTGGTTTTATTGTCTCCAAATATGTTGGTTAATTTAGTATTAATAATTGCCGTGATTTCTGAAATATTGATGGAGGGGTAGAGATCTTTTACATCAAAACTAACGAGTTTATCGGTATAATTTATATTTGTATTACGGAGTTTATCTAGAAACATTTCATTTGAGTTTATTGAGTAGTTAGAGGGAGGGAGAAGGGCTATGTAAATGCTTTTCATGTATTTTTCGAGATGGTAGGTTGGGCCTTCAGCTTTATTTACTATAGGGCGGAGAGAGGGGGGTTTTTTGTGATCTTTATATTTAGCAAAGAGACGTGGTATTGTGGAGGCATGGTTATTGAATGTAGGTTTGTTATTGTTGGGCCATTGGCCTGTTTTTATAAGGTCTTTTGTTTTACTTATGAGTTTATTAAGAGGTGAGGGGTGGGTTTTTGTAGCTTTTAGTTTTTCAATGGTTTCTTGCATCATTTCATTATAATGGGTTCGGTTCATAATGGTAATAAGATTTGTTTTGTCTGACATAAGAAAAGTTAAATCACGATTGTTTTTTAAGTTTTTAAGACATTTGATATCTTCTGAGTCATTATAGGTTTTATTTACTTTAGAGATGGATTTTATAGCGGTGTTCCGGATTGTTTGTTGTTTGAAAGCTGGAATGTAGTCAATGGCGGTTTCTATGTGAGCTATTGTGTCTTTTAAGTTTGGTTTGTCATTTAGGATATATTTAGCGCCTAATTTTAATAGGGAGTCTTGATGTGAATTTAGTTCAAAAGTAGAAAGATTATTATATGGGTGAGATGCAGGGGTATGGGTTTTTATAAGGTTAGGGTTTTCTTTTATGATTAAGTTATGCAATTTTTTCTGGTGCCGTTTTTGTATAATACTTTGTTCGATTTATGTGAAATGGTTAATTTTGTTGGTTAGGTGGTTGAAGTCATCAGGTTTAGTTTTCAATTTTAGATCGTGTTTGAGTTTACTGTTTTCTATTTTTAATTTGAAGATGAGAACGGATTTTTGTTTAATAATTTTCTTTAAAATTGAAATTTCAAATTGTTTGGCAAGGTGTTTATAATGTTTATTTATGAAGTTTGAATTTGTTTTTATAAATTTAGGAATAGTTTTGAAGTGCAAGCAGTCTTCTAGAAAGGTTTTATGGTTAATTTCGCGTGTAAGTTTTTTAGAGTTATTTTTTAGGCTATTGTATAGGGTAGAAAGGGACATTATAAGAAAAATCGGGAGGCCTAGAAGAACCGTGAAGCTAAATAGAATGAGCAAATTGCTGAAAAGGAGTTATGAAAGTGAAGCTTGGGAGGTCAGTGATGACCAAAAGACAGAATATTTTAAAGTTTATAAGAGTTTAAGGTGTAAATATAACATTCAAACGATAGGGAAATAAAAGAAAAAATATCACAAGGATAATTGTAAAATACATAAAAAATTTTCTAAAAGGAATGGTAAATAGTTAAAAACGTTAAAATGTAAAATTTAAAAACATTTTAAAAGGGTTAAAAATTATGAGCATACATACAAATTAAGAGAACGTCGTTAAATCTTGAAAGGGTTTCATCTAAAGGACGTAGTTCCACGTCGATAATCTTCCGAAGGAAGTACATGCCCGGTAGCGGCTAATTAATTTCATATAAATTTAATGAAAAGCAAACTAATTTATTTCATTTTAAAATATACCTTATATAGGCTTTTCAATTTTGGCTGATCAATTTCGATCACAATCGTTATCATCTTCAGAGCCTTCAATATGTTTCTCAAAGTTGTAATTAAACTCGAATTTAATTAAGTTTTAAGAATCATTAAATTAAAAATTCATTAATATAGTGAATTTAATTATTAACGAAATTGCTCATTTGTAGAACCTCTATTGATTAATCGTTACAAGTCTAGATATTATTTTTCTTATTAGAACAGTTCTGATGGCAACTTGTTAATTCCTATTTTCTGAGTTTGGAGTCAGCATGACATGTGGATAATTCTTATATTGTTTTTTCTTATCTTGATTCATTGCAGGGTTTTATTAATAATTTATTTCATTCCTCTTTAAATTTGGTTTTGTCGCAAGATTGGAACATGAACTGTATTTTTTGGCTTGAATTAGCTATACACTTTTCCGAAATCTTGTGATTTCTCTGCTCGTAGAAGTACATGTTCCCTGAAGAGTGCATATTCTATTTTTGAGCATTTTGTATTCCAATTCTCATTTCCAGTTATCCTTTTTTCATATTTTTTAATTCAATTCTCATTTCTAGTTATCTTTTTTACATATTTTTTATAAAAACATTGGTTTACATATAACTTTCATGAATTTTGCATAAAAATGACTCCTAGTTGGTTATAGTCCTAAATGTTCACATTAGCATAAGTAATCTAAAATGCATTTATCTATTAATTGATACTGAAAATGAATCATAAAAAATATGTGCTAACATTTAAATTGAATTACAATAACTTTTATGGGTGTGTTGTTGGTATTATCATGTAGCTATTAATTGCTAAATTTTGTAGCATTGTTAAATTCTTCACTTCATATACATATAATATTGAATTATCAAATGCAGTAAAAGCCAAGCAACAGACACAAGATCACTGAAACCACATAGACCAATACAAAAGTAAATTTCAAGAAGGAGAAGCTCAGAAAGGCGAGAAAAATTCATCAGGGAGACCTTTTTCACCCTTGAGCACCAATGTACGATTTTGTTCACTAGTGGCTATAACAGCAAATCACTAGTGGGTCCCCTATCATACATGAAAATTATTGAAGTGAATTAGAAAGTGGAATAAGCTATTAAGTTAAAAAAACTGAGAATCCAACAGAAAACAACCATTATAAACAACCAACACTCACAGGATAATACATTTGGAGTCACATGGATTAAAAAAGCAAAACAATTCAGGGGTCCAGCCTTGCAAGGAGTATAACAAACAAATTCAAGGTGTATGGATTTATAGCAGAAAGAACAATGAAACAATACAGCAGCAGGGATATTCATTATACTATGTGTTTAATTGTATGATTGCTAATTTTAAGAATAGTTGACAACTCAACAATGATGCAATTGAATTTATAATGGAAAAAAGAAAAAATGCATATCAATATAGGCCTTCAGTTTTTTTTTTTTTTTTTTTTCCCCACATGCTCACCCAACCATCCAGCCAAACAACAACACCCATCCTCCATAATCAAACATCTGCCCACCCAACCTCCACCTTTTTTATTGTCTTTTATTGTTTTACAATGTTTTTGGTTGAAATACACAAATGTGTACTCTCTTTTAGTTTTTTTATATACTGACAGAGACATAGTTATGGATATAAAATGGAAAATACAAAGTTTTTAGGAAAACCCATTTTAGCAGTGGCTGTGATAAATTTATTAATATTCTTCTTTTTATACTTTGCACAGCACAAATTTTTTATATGAAATAAGTGATTAATGATGATGCTTCTAAATACAAAAAGATGTAGACAGGAATTAAAATGTGTAAATAAGTTTACTTTAAAACTAAAATCTTGCTGTTTGTCATAGATATCTGATATCTGAAAAACTAAAAAATAATCTTTAAAAATGGGTATTACCATTTGAAATATTAAAGTTGAGGCAAATTTTAATATGTAGATGACCTCTAATCCAAAAGTTCATTTTACATCATAAAAACAGCAAGGTAACTAACATTAGAGCTTTTCCAAATTCCTTGACTTTTCCATGCTATTTTTCACCATTTTCCCTGATTTATGCTGTTTTAAACCCCCAAAATTCACAAAATTAGCAAATAATTTAGCAATTACAATAATGAGCTTTCAAATATGGCTATTTCCCCAAAATTTGCCAAAATTTTGTGGAAATAGCCACATTCCATGACTATTCCAGAATCACTTAAATCCCCCGAGTTTCCCTGATTAGTGGCCACCTGGAATCGACAACATATCTAGTTGAGTGATATCTACCACATCTTTCGATGTCAACTAACCAAAAAAAAAAATAATAATAATAATAGATGGTGAGTAATTTATATTTTTTAAAGTTATACATATATGGTTTTTAGATGCTCTTAATATAAAACTGATTTTTGATTAAATTCACTTTCTAACAAAATTGAAATTATCTTAAAAGAAATAGAATATACAAGAATTAAAACTTCTTGCCCCACTCCCACCCCAAGCATCATCATCGCAATAATGCTCACAATATTTTCTTTAGATTTTGATATCAATCCTGATAATGTCCAAAATTATCTTTAAAAAGAAGATAACATTAATGCATTTTTCTAATACAACTAAATTATAGAGCAAATGTACTGACTGATAACTACAGAGAAATTTTTATTGCACATATTTTTATTTCTAATATTTTCTATAAATAATGAATCATGTATCTAATTGTTAGTGTTATAAACTAAAACATACATTTGTGTAACAAACAGATTTTAAAATTCATGATACAAATTAAAAGTATTTTAGATAAAGGTTTAAATTTTTAATTTACTATGTATTTTTTCATTCAGATCTTTTAAATCAAAGTGAATATCAATACCCTCCCCAAATGTAATTAAAAAATAATAATAATTAACTGTTAACCAAGTAAAATCAAAACACTAATTTTTTATTAACTTTTAATGCTTCAACAATACATAAGGCATGACCATCATATAAAATCAAAATTACTGAAAATATCATAAAAGATTATCACAGAAAACTCTAAATGTTACATAAGAAAATTAAAAGCATAGTGATTTATATACAAGTTGAATATGAATGTGCAGATAAGATATAATGCCAGTATTTATATAACATCATTTACTTTCATAGAAAGGTTTATAGCATGATATAAAACTGGCAGTACTGAAAAAGTATATAACTTTTATTACATAATGAATGCCTATTTTGATTAATATAAATCTAAATTTCAATTTTAAATCAAGTGTATATTATTTTGTATAAAAGATTAAGTAATAAATACATTTATTTTGATGAATATGACTTTCAGTTTCAATTTTAGAACAAGCACACATTTTACACGAAAGATTTAATAATAATAAACATCATATCCTTTGTTAAAAGTAATAATAAAAGTGAAAAAAAAAAAGGTTGAAATTAATCTTTTAATATATAGTTCTGCCATAAATTTAATAAAGAGAAAAACTTAACAATATACAATAATATTATTTAACATCGTCAGATTAAAGAATGGTGATTTTGTTTACACTAGATGTTA
Organism: Salticus scenicus; assembly: GCA_963930645.1. Taxonomy (NCBI): domain Eukaryota; kingdom Metazoa; phylum Arthropoda; class Arachnida; order Araneae; family Salticidae; genus Salticus; species Salticus scenicus. The sequence continues at coordinate 178,373,412 of OZ005649.1, forward strand.
CAATTTTTTACCAAAAAAAAAAAAAAAAAAAAGTGTGTGTGGGGGGGGGGGGGGATACTTAAAACTAATACTTGTTAAAAATAAAATATACATTTATAAATTTTAAAAAGCTACAAAATTTTAAAATATAAAATATCATATATAAATGGCCAATAAAAACCTAAAAAAAAAAAAAAAAAATCAAAAAACAACTTTAGATTTTTACATAGTTCAAATGACGTGAAAAATGAGAATGTCGAAATAAGTAACAACATTTTCAAGAATTTGCATATTACATAAGTTTAAAATTTTCTGTAATTAAAAAAAATCTTTTGTCAAAAGCAAATATTACATTTATTTTTATAAAAATTGCATACATAAGCATATGCCACATTGCATACATTAGGATCTTTACAAATTTTATATTTTGAAAGAAAAAGAAAAACAACCTTTATATCTTCATACATTTTTTTTTTCAAAATATGGAAAAGACAATGTAAATCTTTTTGAGATGAATTTATTTTGATTGAATTATAAAACAATAAAATCTTTCTCTTTAAACTATTTTAAGTGTAAATATGAAAACTCTCTTATCTTTTTATTGAACTAGTGTAAAAGAAGATATTTAACTACAGTAAGCTCCCAATTATTCATGAGCAGATTATCCAGTCTCAGGAAATGAATGCGATTAAGAAAGCACAAGATCAAGAAAAAGTGTTTTCTAAAAAAGAAACAAAAACAAATGACTGTGTAAAAAAAAAAAAAAAAAAGTAAACATAAAAAAATGTACTGTTTTTATTTTATTTTTGGTACAGTACAGTATGGCACTGTTTAATTTAGTGTATAAATTAATTTGCAGATTGAACTTTGGTTTTATAGTAACTCTACTTTATTGTTTTTACAACCTTTAATAACACAAAACACAACTATTTTTACTGCACTGTAAATATTTTCACTGCTTGTATTATGTTTCATTGTTGTAGTAAAATTATCTATTCCATATTATTTCTCACGTAAAGTACTTTTATACAGCAGAAACATTGAAGAAATAAACATAAATTATTACATTGCTATATTAAATAAAGTAAATTGTAATAAAAATAAACAAAGCAACGATATATTTTTATATAGGTTTAACATTGAAATTTATGAATATAATAAATTTTTATTTGTGTGATATAACTAACCTTAAATATAATCACTTCTTATTAAAATATAATTTGAATAAGTTTCTATAAAAGCGTAACTATATCTTTATGTTTTTCCAGCATTGTAGCATGCTAATTTGTAATTCATAATGGTTAAATCTCACAGTTAAGCCGATAGATGGCATTAGGTGATCAGCATTAGTTACTGCTATAGTAATAGATCAGATGGGTAAACATTACCAGTTGAATTGTAAATGTAGTAGCGTAGTGTTTTATGAATGGTTGAGTTTCAAGCCATTCGACAATATAAATACAGTATGAAAACTTAAGTCTTTCTCTTATATTTTTATGATTTGTTATTATGTTAAACTTATGAGTTTTAGTTCCAGTTATATTTTGTTTTCTTTAATTTAATCAGCTGTGATTTGAAAATTTAATATTATAGCATCTTTCATGTGTTATGCTAGGCAAGTTTATCACAATGTCAGATCGTTTAATGACTACGATTATTTTTCCAATTTATTTTGTTTCTTACATTTGATTTGGGCAAAACATAATGTTTAATGATTAAAGTATAAATTTCATTTGCTGACAATAATGTTTTGGCTAATTTTTCTCTGTTAAATATATTTAAAATCTTTTTGTTATGTTTAATAAAATAATTTGTTTGTTATCTAACTTGTCTTCCTTGAACTACTACATAACATCATATCAATTTAATTAAATTGCTTTTGCTATACTGCGTTAAAGATAGCTTCGACTGAACTAAAATTATATTCTGCAACATTAAATTAACAAATTTAATTTGTTATCGTTTGCATACAATACAAGTTTTTTGAGCTAGCATAATTTTTATCTATCCACTCCTCATTTTCAGGCTTTTTTTGGTTTATTCACAATTTGTATTATTCATGGAATTCCCGCCACTATATTCTATGGATAATCAAGATTCTATTGTATTAGGAATAAACATGACAAATGAAAATGTTTTAAATATTACATCACAAAATTAAGCAACAGAGAAAATTTGCTTTTCTATTTATGAATGAAGTGAAATGATATATATTAAAAGTTCTGTAGATGAAAAAACTATGAATAAATAAATGGAATGTTCAAGATAATCACAGATAAATTTAAGGAAAACAGTTTGATTATATATTGGATGCAAAGGTAAACATCTAAATTGGCCATTAGCGGAGAAAATGGGCAAGTCCATTAGCCAATAGGGACTCTAGTAAAACTAAAAATGCATGAACGTTCAAAGCTCAGTTAATATATATTTTAAAAAATAAAATTGTTCTTATATGATTAAGGCTTGTGGATAAATCTGATATAATTTGACTCTTTGAACTTCATTAAATGAAATAATTCAATGCATATAGATTTTTTTTTTCCTTAAAGAAATTTATAATGAAATTAGTAATTAAATTAGAACAATAAAATTTAGCTTTCATAGTGTTCATACATTCCATTAGTTTGCAAATGATATATATATATATATATATATATATTACAGTTACTTTAGTTTAAAGATGAATATTAGAATATATATATTTTCAAATACTTAAATATAAATAATGAAAATGAAAAGTGTGCATATAAAAATGTTACAAAGCACAAGGAAATGGTGAAAATAGGAAATTAAATAGGAAAAAAAATCTGTGTAGAAATTTAAAAAAAAGAAACCATCTCCAATTTCTTTTCCACTCTTACTAAATCCTTTTCTATGGACTGACCATTATTATTGGCTATTTGCCAAAGTTCTACATTATTTGTGGGTAAATAATATTTGAGCAAAGATTTTTTTTTTTTTTTTTTTTTTTTTTTTTAAGAATGATTTTTAAAAATGGATTTAAAAAATATCACATCATTTTAAATCAATAAACTAATTTCGCCTTCTTTAGATTATTAAAACAAACAATTGATAAAAACAAATAAATATGACTAGCACTATTCAATTAACAGTTGTAAAATTATTTAATTATCAATGACTACAGGGTTGCCAACTTTTCAAGAACAGTTTGAAGAGTAGTCAGAGAAATTTTGAGGAGCATTTCAGCTACTTTGAGGAGCAATTTTAAAAATACATAAAGAAATAAACTACTAGCAAAAATTAACAATAATCATATGCAATTAAGAAATATTTATTGATAATCAAATATATTTAGCAAAACAGTGAAGAGAGATAAGAATGGGAAAGGATTAAGTCTGAATATAAGCTAAAACCCAAAAGTAATTTGTTTTCTGCATGATGGCATATTTTCCATACATAAATAAGGACAATATATGATAGTAGATTATTCAGTTACATAAAAAAAAAAAAAAAAAAAAAAAAAGAGAAGAAAAGAAAGCACAAAGAAAAAAAAAACATTGAATTTCCAACAATCTTCATGAATGTCAAAATTATTATACTACCACATAAAAATCTAGAAACGAAATATCCGATATTCATATAAATGTGTAAATATCTCTGAGTCAACCCCCTCTAATCTGCATAGCTTGGGAGCAAATGTTTTATAAACTTTAGAATTTTGCAAATTATTGGTCATAATTTATTTTTTATTTTCATTTTTAAGATACAAATGAAGTAATAATAATTCATTAATGCTTTAAGTGAATGATAAAACAAATGTATAATTATTTCAAATAAATCTTAAATAAAATTGAATTTGAACATTAGAAAATGTTACTAATTTCAATAAAAATAAAGCAGAGAGCAACAAAAACAGTGCACAGCACAGACTGAGCGCTTTACTTCTTTGGTCAGCCGTCAGCAAGTAACGTAATCTATGACGTTTTTATCTCTCTAACTAATCATACAAGAAGTGCAATTTTGCGACACCACTCCTCCTTTCCTCCCTTGCTACTGTGAGTGAGAGAGAAAGGGGGTGGGGGGAGGCAGAAATTCAGAGCTGAAGAGAGAAACGGAGGAAGCAGATTTTTTTTCACTTCTCTCTTTCTCCCCATGCGATATAATATGCAATACATTTGCATCAGACTGCAAAAAAGCCTCTCCTTTCGACTGATACCAGATGGCCATGCCAGACATTCTAAAGATTTTTTTTTTTTTTCAGTATCTGCCACTATTCAGTTTTATGTATTTAAAAAATATTTAGCTAGGTGGCCAAGACTGAATTTGCGGAGCATAAAAAGAACGTTGCGGAATTGCGGAGTTTTCAAAACTTTTCGGAGAAACTCTGCAGAAATCGGAGCAGTTGGCAACCCTGTGACTAGATAAAATATGAATTAGGAAGAGTATGTAAAATATTGTATATTCTTACTTTTAAACTCATAAATTATTTTACATATTGATATGCGAATGCAATAAGATAAAAATGTTGGGAGTGCAGGGCTGAAGAGCTTAGAGAAAAAGCACTGTAACATTTCAAAATAAAAGTTGACAAAAATGGAAAAAAATAGACTAAAAATACATATCAAATTTTAATGTACTATTACAATACATTTGAAAACCAGCCTTTAAATAACTATAACAATGAATTTTGACATATGATAGTTTGGGGGAGAAAATAAGTCTTTATTTACAGATAGACAAAAATATTGTATATAATACTATCAATTAGTAATTATAGTTATTTAAAATATAAAGAAAGAAACTACCTGTATGTTACTTGAATTTAATATGAAAACTTTTCTATATATTATAAGAGCAATAAAGGCCTTACTTCGAAGCTCCGGCGAAACTTTTAGTTGCAGATCCACAACATCTTCAGGATGAAGATGTTGCAGATCTGTGACAAAAAGGTTCACTGGAGCTCCAAAGTAAGGCCTTCATTACTTTTATAAGTACTTGTATAGTTCAACATATAATGTTGACATTTAATTTAGTGATGGAAACAGAGAGAATAAATTAGGTGATAAGGCTCTAGTCTAGAGGTGCACAACTTGCAGCCCGGGGGCCATATGCAGGCCAGGAGACATCAATTTGCGGCCCGCGGAAAGATTGACATTTTACACTGCATTAATCATAAGCAGTAGAGATTTTTTTCTGTTTTTGTAAAGAAAAATAAGAAAGAAAGAATATTTTATTTGTTGCAATTGTAAAACTTTTATTTACAAAAACTTTTTTTTTGGGAAGAAGGGGATGAAAATGATGGTTTTTATATCACGGTTACCATGGTTCAGGAAGAACCTGGAAAAGTCAGGGAATTCGAAAGTAGAGAAAAAGTTAGGAAAATTGCAAATACTGCCCGAAAATCTGGAAAAATTATGATATAGATCAGGAAAATGCTTTTTAATCATACAATTTAAAATTTACTATGTTATCCTTTATGTCACACAAGCTATGTTATCTTTTCAGGGTTGCTACACAAATCAGGAGAAAAAATTCCCTGAGTTTTCCCTGTCTCTTTTAGAAGTAAAATAGATGACACACATTCATGCAGCATTAGAATATAACATGTTTACAAGTCAACTGAACATATTTAGGGCATATTAATTTTATTAACTTACTACAGTCGGAGAAAAAAAAATAATCCATTCATTATAAAGCACTAAAATTTTTAAAAATATTTGATTATGAAAAAAATTTCCAATATTTTTCCAAAAATATTCAAAATTCCCTGAATTTTCCCTGTTTTTGTAATAAACTTTGAAATTCCTTGAGTTTTCCCTATTATTTAATAGATTTTCAAATTCCCTCAGTTTTCCAGGTACCGTAGCGTTCCTGCTTTTGTCGTGAGTTATTTTTTATGTCGCGAACCAAATTTTGTGACCTGGAATTTTATAAAAAATAGACCTTAAAATCCATGCAGAAAACAACAATTACAACCATAGAAGCATTTTCACTTACAAATATCGCAGTACCATCTAATACCTCAAAACGATGTTTTTATACCCACATATCTACACTTAAAACTGCTTATTTTGGTATCTTTAAAATTGGAAGTATGTTTCTATGACTGTTAGTTTAAGAGATAATCGCTGTCACATCTATTTTGAATCACCCGGTATATATATATATATATATATATATATACTTTTTAATAAACAGAATTAATATATGTGCATAATCTAATTATTTTATATTATCTCATTTGTGGCCATTCATGACCCACTCAACAGCAAGAGTGGCCCGCCAGCCAAGAAGGTTGCGCACCCCTACTCTAGTCAGACTTTAAGTAAGCATGAACCTTCAGAGCTCAGTTAACCCTTTATCTACCAATGGTACTTTAAAGTACCATTAGTTTAAAAAGCATATAAAATCGAATTTATGGAAGAAATGTCAAAGAATTTATAAGAATAGAATATATGTACCTTATTTTAATCTCACTACAAGGCACTAGACAATACATGTAGCCGTTTTTGTTCCAGAAAGGATTTTACAGAGATTGATTTTGCTCACTGATTTTGCTTGGTATTTTTCACGATCTCCACATGTGTTATAGTAAATTCCTATATTACTTCCAGAATCTCTAACCAATTTCAGAAAAAAAAGAATTAAAAATTCTGTCAAACACAGAATTTAGTTTGTACGGAGGACTATTAATTTTAATCTGTAAAATTTTTATTTTTTATTTTTAAATCTCAATTTCTGACTGTAAAAACTGGGCCATGTACTTCTTAATATGACTGAAATGAATTAAAATCAAGTGTTGCCACCTAAATTTCATACTTTAGTTAATTTTTAAAAATCTAATTGTTGTGTCGAAAAATTGTTTACACCCCTGGATTCAGAAAAATCTCCCCTTTCATTTAGTACCAAATTTGTAACGATAGAACTGATCTTTCTAATTTATTTTATTGCTACACAAAACTGGTCTATAAAAACTCCAGACTGAAACTAATAGTCCTCCGTCCTAAAAATATAAGGAACATAAAAAGTAAATACTTTTTTACACTTTTTTAAGGTCGAAATATTTTTATCGATCTTTATGTACCAATGGTGTACTAAAGTACCACCTCACAAAATCTATGTTTCAAATCTAATCTTTATCTGTTTGTGGTAGATAAAGGATTAAACATAGTTTTTTTTTTTTTTTTTTTTTTTTTTTTATGGGGAAAGGGGGGGGGGGGGTCTAGTCAGGCTTTCAGTAAGCATGAAAATTTAGAATTCAGTTAACATAGTCAAAAGAAATAAATAACAAATTTAAGAAGGATGGTTTAAAGTGAAACTGATGTTCTGCAACTACAATTTATGGAAAATCTGATGTAATCTGACTCAGAAAAACTCTCTGAAACATTTAGTTTGCAGATGATAAAGTAAAAATAAAAATTGATATTAGGAGGCATTTAAAAATAGTGCAAAGGTGGTGTGGTGATAGTACGTAAATAAATAAGGGAAAACATAAATACACAAAATAAATTAATAAATATATGTTCTATCACACCACCCATTTTTAATAAATACTTTTCTAAAGATTAATATTTATTAGCCGTTTGCCAAAATTACATGCTATGCTCTCTTTGGGTAGATAATAAATGATTAATTGAAACAAACTAGAAAGCTGAAAGTATTGAAAATATATGTAATAATTATAGTATAAGAAAAGTTTAAGAAAATATTAATACTGTAAATTTGAAAAAGGAAAATTAATATTATTCCACCAAAAAATAATATCTGGGAAAGTAATCATTATGAATGTTATTAATTTCATTTTATAATTTGAAACCAATTTTCAGTGTTTTATATCTAGTTTTTTTTAACAAATTTATTTTCTTTATTAGAATAATGACATTAATCATATGAGAAGTTTTCAAAACTAAGATACAAAAATAATAAATATAAACATTAATTTAAAATTTTTACTTTTTGAATGCAAACTAAAAGTAACTAAAGATGAAAATAAACTAATAAAAGTTCAATGAAATTACGCATTAGTATTTATTTCTTTTTAAGATGTAATAATTTTCTCTTATTTTCCCTCTTTTTTATAATCATGCTTAGATCACACAATTAATAAAAATAAATTTGAATACTTTCAGCATCATTAACAAATAAATTTACTAGAAATGACTAGGAAAAAACAAGGATTAATAAAATGAAAAAGTAACAATTAAGTCCTAACAATAAGAAAAATAAACATTCAAGAAACAATAAGAATACAAAGTTTGGTAAAATTTATACAATATTATTTCATTTTTAGAATGAGTAAATAAAAAAATGAAATATACATAAAATAAAAAAGTTAAGTAGCTAATGAAGGGTAAAAAAAAATGGCTGACTTTTAAAAAGTGACAGAAGTTAAATTGACTAAAAATAAATGACTAGAAAAAAATATAATTTTGAAAATAAATAAACACAGAAAAATTATTTGTAATATAATAAAAATAAATATATAAATAAGCATTAAGTACACAAATTGTCTGTTAATAACTATACTTTCATATTTTTACATTTTTTTCCTTTCTCTAAAGAAAATGAAAAAGAAATCTTTACTACATTAAGCAGATGTATGGTCAGCCAAAGCCCATGTTAACCTATGAGCAAATAATCCCCATTATCATGTGTGAAATTTCAAAAATAGGACTTTCTACGATCACCAGATGGCAGTACATGTCTAGGAGGAGAATTTTATATCATACGATGTGTGAAAGCAAGAGTTTTTCTTGCAGTTTATGTTAAGATATAAAAAGAGACTTCATGGTTCTCACTGCTGTGCAAATAATAGTATATAAATAAATAGGCGTATAGCTATTAAAGAAGCTTCATTACTAAATAAATATTTACACAATCTCAAGTAGTATGAAAGTATAACATTATTCATTGCATAATACATATTTTGAAAGTCCTATTCTGCATTAAAAAAAAGTAATATGAGCTCCCCAAAGTAATATGATAAATTTTTAATTTCCGTAAAAATACTCTAGAATATAGATGTATTTTAGAAATGAATTAAAAGTTCTTTTCATCAAATAAAGCAAAATGTACATACATTATTTAAGGAAAAAAAATAATTATACTTAATTCCCTCACATTTTCAAAAACCTAACAGATTTTTTCTTTTTGATGATTGTAAATTCTAAATCTTAAAGCAATAATCAAAGCAGAATGGTATCTGATCTGTTTTTAAAAAGGGGATGGATAACAAATTTCCCTGGAATGAATTAAATCTAAATAAATAAAATATAATAAATCTTCAAATATAATTTTAAATTATCATAATGATCATTAGAAATTGAATTTGATGAATTAGATAAATTTATTCTTAAACAAAGTTTTAAAATAGGAATTAGTTATTCCCCACCCTGCTTTTATTTAAAGCTAGATTCTATTTCTTTTCTTTTTTCACTAGAGAAGGGAGATATATTAATACTTAGCTCTAGATTGAAATAAGATACAGCAGTTTTAAAAAGATTTCTATTTAGATTTGAATGAAGAAAACTTATATTTGAATAATTGCAACTGTATCATTTTATAAAATAAATAAGACAAAACGTATGTTAAGATAACAATTTTTAAAACATGTAAACAACTTTCATAAATTTGTGAAAATATACTCTATAACAAAAAAAGTGACGCACCAAGAAGGATTAATGCAAACTGGACACAAATTGGCATACATACAGGTTTTGATGGAATCAAGCACCAATTCATCATTATCGTCGATCCTACGTGCAACTGGTACTTCAGTGACTTCAAATACCCTTATTAGGTGGCTCAGTGAAATGGGGTTGAGCTCAGTCCCCGGATCTCTCTTCCACTGAGGACGTTTGGAGCATCATAAAAAGGGTCCTACAACCAGCTCGGGATTTTACCAACTAACACAACAATTGGACAGAATTTGGCATGATACTTCACAAGAGCACATCTGTCAACTTTATCAATTAATACCAAGCCAATTAACTGTGTACATAAGGGTCAGAAGTGGACCAACGTGTTATTGAATTGTTTACTTTGTGAGGCCCTTTCTCTTGATTAAATCATTCAAATTTTCTGAAACTATAATCAATTGTTTTTCTCCACATGTACATCACATCTACCAATTTTTGTCCCATTCGGACCACCCATTCCACCCCATCTACCAATTTTTGTCCCCACTTCTTCTTGGTGCGTCTTTTTTTTTTTTTTTTTTTTAATAGAGTGTATATTTATTTTTTCTTAGAATTAGAGACTTTTGATTTGGGTCAGCTTACTTAATTTATTGGTCAAAAAACTGATTTGTTATATTTATATTTATTTTAAATGGAGTTTAGAATTTTCAAGTTCAGGTTGGTTCTGACACATGCAGAATTCTAAACCCAGTTGAACAGATTTGAGAGATATCTATTCTAATATACATTAAACAGTGTTATTCACTGTGAGAAAGCCCATTCATTTTTATTGTTTGTGGAATGTACAAATTTTGCTTTGGCTGATAAAATCATGCTGTTGACCAATTATTTTTGAACTTGAACAACATTGCATAATAATTTTATGGAATTTAAGAAAGGTTTTCCTTGGTATAACATTTCCACCTTCAATTTTATCTACAATATTGGTCTTCTATAATTATTATCTACAAATAAATAATCAAAATTCTGACTAGAAAGTTTAGTTTCACCGAATCATTTCAAGACTTCACATATAAAAATAGATGCTCAACTGCTTTCTAATACTTCCAATTAAAAAAAAAAAAAAAAAAAGGGAAGAAGAAAAAGAAATCAAAGGGTAAAAAAATATTAAATTCTCAATAATAGCATTTACACACACCAAAATATTAGGTCGTTGCAAAAGTTTGTGCGTTTTTTTATTGCTTCATTTCATAAAAATACATCAAATCAAATGACAATTTTTAATCGAAATACTCTCCATTACTTTCTACAACCTTTGCCTATTTTTTGGGTAACAAATACATACCACAGCAATAGACGCTCTCGTATTTGGAGACAATAAAATTATCCACGTCCGCACGAACTTTTGCAACGACCTAATAAAACACTTGCTTGCAGACTACCTCCAATAGCATAAGCAAATAGCTATATATGTATACATATAAATATAAAAACAAAATGACATTAAAACATTTTGAGTTGAAAGAAAATATCTGGTTTTGAATGTCTTAAACTGTTTCATCATAAAGTAAAATAAATTTGTTTTGCAAAACTTCTTAATATTACATATTACAGGGAACAAAATTTTAAAACATAAAAAAAATAAAAATATATAATATTCAAAAGGAAATCATTACTGGAATGCTTAATCTCAAAGCCTATATATAAAATGTATAAAAAACTTTATATATACACATAGACAACACAAACTGGAAAACAAATTAACAATTTTCATGTCAAATAAACAAAAATAAAATTTTAACTATAATGAATATTGTCAATCACCATTCATTAACAACTATAAAATTTACACATTGTAACAGATATTGCAAATTGAAAAACACAATAGTTAACAGAAAGATGCAATAAATAAAAATTACAATCATGATTATGATAATATGAAGTGATGCAGCAAAGATGATTTTTAACTGGCACATCATAAAAAAGTAATGAATGAGGCACAAGTTTCTGTTTACGTATAAACAATCTTAAAATGTCATAAAATGGACAGTTTTTTTTTTTTCAAAATATAAGATTTTCTTCAGTAAGTACTCTGATTCATGATTGTCAAGAGAGGTATGGAGGTGGACGGCGGATTAAACTCTCTAATTCTTTTTGCTTTTTTAACAACCCCTAGAAAAGAAATTTATAAATTTACGTTATTAAAAAAAAGTAATAAATAAATAAACGTAGTATTTAAAATCCATATAAAATTTTGAAAATATAATCTATGATCTAAAATAAGAATGTCAAAACAATGAATAATTGATCAGTAAAATTTAAAAGAAAAAAATAATAATAATAAAATATCAGGGCATATTTTTTTAACAAATTTATAAGATTAAAATAGAATAAAATATGAAGAAGAATATGAAATTTTAACTTGTAATTTCCTACTATATTTTTTGAAATTTTAATGAAACATTTCACAACAACATTGCTTATAATAAAGTCAAGAGTCTACTGGCAAACAAAGTGCAAAGCAAAATGACTGTTGTGTAACTATTTCAGGCTATTCATTCTTGAATGAATGTAGACTATTTTTAATCAATTTTTTTTTTTTTTTTTCATTCAAATGCTGTACTGATATTATATTCCTTAGAAGAAACAAAAAAAAGAGCACTACTATTAAATTTTTGTAGGAATTCTGTATACGATTTGGAGTAAGATTTAGAGATCTTTTCTAACAAGATTTTCAAAAATTAAGAAATTGTATAAGAATTGGTAGTTTTTATTTCAAGCTAGCAGGCTACGCCCGTTTCGCTGGTCACTATATTTAAATGAATTTTCAAAAGAATTGGATCAATATTTATTTTTTACATCACATTACAAAAAAAAAAAAAAAAAACACTGAAATCGCTTTAGATCTCGCTTCTTCGGGCAGCTATTTTTTCTGCCCATACTGCACCGGGTCCAGTTTCTCACAGTCTACAGAAAGGTCTTTCCCAGGCACTTCAATCTAAGTATTTATCGACAACTTGTGGATTTTCTGTTAAGAACTACGATTTTAAAGATGACTGTATCTCAGCATCTATTATATATTTTAGTTTTCAAACCATGTGTTTTATAGCCCCCCGTTATTTACACTATATTACGATTTGATTCCAACCAGTGCAATAAAATAAAATAAAAAGTAGATTTCCTTTTAAAAGGAATTAAATATATGAACAACAAATGAATTTTAATCAATTTAATTCTTTCTACTATAAACTACCATTTTTTTCACCCAATAAATATTATAGAAAAAAAAAAAAAAAAAAAAAAGATTTTTCGTTTAAAGGAATTAATTAAAAAAATGAAAAATAAAAAGTTGCTACAATATAAAATTTATACATAAATGTAAAAATTTATTTCTATTGCATTACCATTTGATTTTCAATAAATATAATAATAATTTAAAAAAAAAAAAAAGAAAATTACCTTTAAATGAATGTATTAAATAAAAAATGATTTGCGTAATAGCCATTGCTAAGATACGCAGGCGATTACAATCGAAGAATAAATTCATGAAAAATTAAACATAAAAGCCAATGTTTAAAATCGAAAAAACATGAATTTAAAAAATAAATTCGAAAAAATCTCGATGAGGTGCACACCTGCAGGGTTCCAGGTACCTATATACCAAATTTGGAGGCTCTGCGATTAGTAGTGTGAGCACCATAGCACAGACAGACACACACACACTTCTCTTTATTTATATAGATTAAGAGGGGAGCAAGGGGGGAGAGACTCCATTTTTTTTATCTCTTCCCAAAGGAGTTTCATTGTTTTGAAGTTTTTAATTTTGTATTCTGGGATAATAACTAAATTATGTTTATTGATAATATTTTCATTTTAGATAATAAGGTAGAAAATTAGTTGATAATTAGTATAACACAATTGCCCTTGAAATTAATTTTAATAATATAAATATTGATGATTATATATATATATATATATATATATATATATATATATATAAAGATTTTGTTTGTTGCATAAGCTATTACCTGTCTCAAAGAAGACAAGTTTTGTAGTATTCTATCTTGACGAGGAGTTGGCCTTCCAGTAACAACTTCAGGACAAACAAGTGGATTCTAATTCAAACAAAGGAAAAATAATGAGATAAAGAAATAAAACAAATTTTAACAAACTAAATCTTTTATCAATATGAAATAAACAATAAGATTCTTTTTCAAATATAGGCAAAAGATTTTTAATAATATCAAAAGATTTAAATTAAAAGACTGCTGTTATATATCTTCAATAATTTTTACTCATCTAGTTAACAAATAATCAACAATAACAAACACATTTATTTCGTTTTTATTCAAGTTTTTAGTTAATTTAAAACTTTATATTTCTTGTTAATTCTTGTTCATCATTTAAAAAATTAACATAGTATTAAAATATATTATCATAAAAGTACTGGAAAATATTTTAAAAACAAAGGTATTGAAGAAAAATTAAATTATAAGAAAAACCTTACTTACAGCTTTGTGGCAGACTGCGTAGCCACTTTCGTAGGGGTCTCCTCCCGAAAGCGACTATGTAGTCTGCCATGACACTGTAAAGTAAGATTTTTTGTAGAATTTAATTAAGTATGCTTCGTTTTAATAATTTGAGTAAGATAGTGAAGAAGTTTATAATTGTGAAGCTTTTTACACAGGAATCTTTCATTCAATATTCTACTTTACTTAATCTTCCTGATTTATCAACAAAATTATGAGAATGAAAGATTCCAGAAATTAGTGAATGAAACAAAAACATCTCATTATATAACATACATACATCATTATAAAATTAATTTTATTTAGTTTCAGGTGTTTTATTTTCCTTTGGTTGAGACTTTGATATAGACTATGTTCTTACTGAGTTTCATACAAATTGGTTCATAAATACATTTTTTATATGAATTTTAAATTTTCAAGTGGACTTTAATTTGGAAAAAAATGCCAGATCAAGTTGCTTAGTGAACTCATCCAAGATATTTCTGAGATAATTCCACTATCCAATTTTGGTTCAAATTGATGCAGTAATTCTGAAGTTATCATAATGGCAATTTTTCCATTTATTAAATTAAGCAATTGCAATATGTTTATTTCTAAAGAAATCAGCCTACAATACTTCTATATAAACATTTTTTCAAATGATGTGTATATTAGTTCAAATTAATAATGAAATAATATAAAAAAAAAAAAAAGGAAAAGAAATACTAACTTGACTAGTTGCTGACTTTTCTCTCGAACTTCCTGCAGATGATGCAGAAGCAGTCTGACTTTTTTCACTGCTTTCAGCAGAAGAAGCCCGACTTTCCTCCGCAACTCTTGATCTAACAACACTTTCTAGATCAAAACTTTCTTGATCACTCCATTTGCGCCTTTGAGGCACATGAGGTGGAGGGAGTTCATATCGAAAACTGTCTCCTAACACCCGAGGATATACACCAGGCACATGAGGTGGTGAAAAAGATGAATGAAAATTGCTGGCAGGATAAAATGTCTCTTGGCTGTGCCACTTTCGACGCATTGGTGGCAAACTGCTTTCTCCGCTATATGAAACACTATGATATCGTTCTAACCTATGCACTGGTGAAGGTTCAGAACCACCAATTATGGAAGGAAGATTATCAGAACTATGTGACTCTCTACGACTGAGAATTGATTTTGAAGCACGGTTGTAAAGAGCAGATGGACTGTAATATGCTATAGTCTCTGCAGAACCACAATTGGATCGAAATCCAACTGGCTGCTGATACCTTGGTGTAGAATTACTTCTCAGATGATGACATGACCTATTTGTTAGAAGAATTGAGAGAAAAAAATGTTTTAGAAAGTCCAATAGTATTTAAAAACGAAAATTCTCAAATTTTATCAGCATTTTGTTAAGAGAAATGCCCTGAATAATTCACATTATTAACACATTGGTTAATACAGGAATTAACCCACAAATGACATCGCAAATGAAATATTTCTATGTGGGTAAGGTAGTCCAAACCTTCCAAAGGTAATGTCATAGTTTCATGATATTTTGACCATTTGTTATCGAGATATTAAAGTTTTAGTGACTATACCTTTGGTATTTTAAGAACGATAAACAAAGCTGAATTTCGTTTGTTGGTTAAACATTGCTTTGTGATGGGCAAAAATTCTGTTGAAACCGTTAAACCATTGCTGAATTTTAACAGTTTTCAACAGTATTTTTGCACATCACAAAACAATGTTTAATCAACTCATGAAATTCAGCTTCATCAATCATTTTGAAAATATCAAAAATAGAGTCATTAAAACTTTAATATCTCAGTAACAAATGGTTGAAATATCATGGAACATTAATGTGTATCTTTTGAAAGTTAGTGCTATCTTACTCACATAGAAATATTTCATTTACAATGATATCTGGAGGTTAGTTCTAAGACTTAATGACAGATGTGTTAGTTCCCCAGATGAATATTGAGATATACCAGTAATCATTAGATTAAATAATTTTTTTTTTCTTTCTCTCTCTCTCTCTCAAGCATTATTTTTTACAGGTTATTCGCAAGTATTATTGCCTGTCTTTTTTTTTTTTTTGTTACTGATCTCCTTATTATACCTGTGGAACAAAACTATCACTGAAATATATGAAATATAACATATTATTTACACTTTATAAGTTTAGAAATTGAAATAGCAAAAAGTAAAAGCAAAACATTGATTGTAGTGGTAATGGAAGGACACTTTACATGGTAATGGAAAGATAAAAGAAATATGGTAACGGAAGGATAGTTACAAATCGACTCATTTTGATTTAAGTTTGAAGAATGGCAATGATCAAGTTCTGTTTTTAACTAAAAACTTTTGCATAAGTTGCAGCTCAAAACAGCCAAAATATAAAAGTTAAGTTCATTCCACCAGATAAAGTGAATAAACATACTTGAGAGCTTAAAGGAAGATGGAATAATGTTCAAATTTTTCATTCCCATGATACTCAATATGTAAAGCCACTTGACAAACATATTTTGGAATTCAGGGATACTTCTTTTCTGCAGAAACAAAAAAGTTTGATTTAAAAACAGCAAATACACAAACATTATTGCTGATGATAAGAAATATTTTCAGAATTTTCAGTGTCCAACAATGGATATTATAAAGACATTAGAGGCATAACTCCTTGGAGAGATAACTCCTTGGTCCATTGGCTGGATGAGTGAAGTTACATTTTGAGGAAAGAACTTTACAAAAATATCTCCATCACATGACGAAATATCATCCGGATGGCATGGCGCATTGTCAATTAAAAGAACTGCTTTTTTCGGTAGACCTTTTTTTTGTAGCCACTCGCTCACTTGTGGCACAAATTTCTTATGAAACCACCTACTAAACAAGTCGGTATCTATCCAAGATGATGATTGAGAATAATAATAAACAGGTATTTTGTTTTCAAAATTCTTCCAGAAAGATCTAGGATTTTTAGACTTTCCTATAACAAGGGGTTTCAACCTGAATGTTCCGGAAGCGTTTGCACTGCACAGCACATCACAGTTACTCTCTGCTTTGAAGTTTTAAAACCCGGAGTTTCTTTCTCTTCTTGCGATGCTAATGTTTTAGTTAGGAGGCATTTCCAGTACATACCGGTCTCATCAGCATTAAAAATTTGATCGAGAGACAATTCTTCTTTTTTCCTGTACTCATTAAATTCTTTAATAAATGAATCGGAAGCTGAATAATCTGCACTTAACTCTTCTCCTTTTAATTGTACTTCTCTAATACCATAACGTTTTTTAAACCAAGTCAGCCAACCTGAAGATGCATTAAATGGGGTTTTAATGCCTAAAGCTTTGTGAAAAAACAATGCTTTCTCTAAGCATATAGGACCGGAGATGGGAATGCCTTCTGATCTTTTTTGCTTCACCCACTGAATCATGCAAGCATCAAGGTTTTGAAAAGATGATTTTTTAACTACTTTTCTTGTCGTTGAAGCTGCTCAACTAACACAATCGTGAGTAAATTCCATCAATTTCTGCTTTTGTTTTTTGAAGTCACGTATAGTCTGTATGCCAACATCTAACTCTAAAGCTAATTTTTGGGCAGATTCTTCTTTTTCAAGCCTAGAAATTGCATCCAGTTTTTGTTTAATTGTTAAAACTTTTTTGCGTCCTTCGGTGGCTGTGCAAATTCACTCATTCTGAAAAAGTTATTAAACGCACGGAAAAAAAAAGCAGCTCTGACAACAGTCAATACAAAACACACTCTTAGTAACTGGCGATCATTAAGAACACGAAATGGTTCATCCAGGGTTCGAAGAAACGAAAGAATGTATGGGGAGTGAAAAAGGGGGAGAGAAAAAGGGGAAAGGATTAAAACAAGCCTCTCCTTCTTTATCAGCTTAGCAGCTGCCACCTGTTACACGCTTGCAGCTGCTACTGAAACAGACCATTGCATTTGTTTGTAGCGATTATAAGAAAGCCGTTTTGCTTTTTTCTTTTTCCATTCCTAGACGCTAGTTTTACAACGTAACCCAAAAACAACATTATTTAGAAAATTATTAAATCTCATTCCATCACGATCCGTCACTTTAAACACAGTTTTTTTTTTTTTTTTCCGCCCCTCAATGAGAACAGGAAAAAACAAGAAAATTTAAATTTTTGGGCTGCACGGATAATCCGCACACGGATAATCGGGAGTACAGTGTATATATATATATATATATATATATATATATATATTCTCAGCTAGGTGTGCTCCTGTTTCAAAATTCCAACACCCTGGTGCATGCTCTGTATGCTCCTGTTGTGCATTCTGCAGGTGCGGTTGTGCTGTTCGAGCACCATTTTCAAGGGGGAAAAAACTGAAAAGCGAAAACGCAATGTTAAAGTCCTATCTATATGATAGAAGTCTACTGTTAAAGTGTCTTATCCTAGCTCATCCAGATACAGCTTATTTCTATGGGATGCTCTAGCAGCTCATAGAGTAGTTGGTCGCCATGTGGTGAACTGGAGTTTTTTGACTCTTTAGACGGTATCAAACTCATTAAACTTGGCCTAGTCCAGGTAGGTAGAGGCCGTCCAGAGGTTTCCAAGATTCCAAGATAGTGTGCAGGTATCTTCTTTAAGAAAGCAAGATACTGAATGCAGAGCCTGATTAAGACTTGCTGGGGCCCAAGGCCCAGGACGATTTTGGTGCCCCCCACCCCACCCCACCCCCTCCAAACAATTTAAAGCTTTTTTTTTTTTTTTTTTCCCCCGAAGTGTTAAGAAAATTTCACAAAGCTAAAAAAATGTATTTGGATACTAACTTGAAGTTTAGGTTCAGTGGGTTCAGTATTGCTTTATAGATTGAGTACGAAATTGGTGACGATTTGGGATCTACCCCTAAGTATGGTCTTTTGACATGCCATACAGTTTTGATCCTCGTTGGAGGGATTAGATTTCAACTAAAGATTATTATCATTAGCTAACTTTCAGTCAATTTTTGAAGGAAATCTTTGCCAAAAATAGCACTTTAAATTAAAAAATTGTTGTGGTGCCCCAGGCTGAGGCCTAGTCGGCCTGTGCGATAATCAGACCTTGACTGAATGATTTACTTTTTGAATTTAATTAAAAAAGTGGACAAATGTTGGAATGATTTTACACAGATTGGTAACAATTAGATAAACCAAAAATGCTAATGGATGATTTTAACTGAAACTTCAATAATTTGTAATTATAATGAATACTAGTTTGTAACAAACGTGGATATTTTGTAATAATACCTTGAATAATTTGTAACAAAACTGGGTCATTTCCATGAGCAGAAAATTTTTAAAGTTCTGGAAATTTTTGCTCTTCTGTTACTGTCCTTCCATCATCATGTTTTAAATTTGATAATTTAAAAGATCCAATATTTTTTTTTTTAATTCTGTATTTTTCATTAATATTCAGAATGAAGATGAAAATTCACTCCTTAGATTTCTCAGCATCCATTAATTTTACTGAGCAGAACTAAAAATGTATTTATTTTGTTGCACAAAATGTCCTTCTATTATCACTAGAATCCACCATTAATAAAACTGAATTTTTATTGAAAAGAGTATTTGAAAATTTTCCTTAAAAAATATGTCTAACTCTTAATTCATCACTTATTTTCAATTGACTATTGAGTTTATGTAATTGAAGCCACTTCATGCTTATTGCTATCTCTTTAAAACAGAACATTTTAGAATTTTTTGGTATATGAATGAAGGTCGCAAGTGTAGCTCATGTAGATTACAACTCTGAGTGATAGTCACAGAAAAAAAAACAAAAAAAAAAAACAGTAAAACTATACTTCTGATGACATTGCGTCAGCAGTAGTTTCGGCGACAATTATCGGGTCCAATCTATAACCCCTTTGTAAACCAGTTGAAGCTCCACTTATGAAGATGAATCATTGTTTGTGATTACCTATCCTCTTCAAATGGCAATGAAAACTTGTTTTTGTATGTATTGCTGATATGAACATGAGATGTGACATGCTAGCAAGCAAGCAGCTTTGGAAGTGACATGTACAAGATTTTAAATTCACAATAACCCAGTTTATTAATAAGTTTTATTTAATGTTAATGTTATAGCTTTGTTAAAATTAATATTTCATTAAAGTTAAGTTTAAATCTGCAATATGTCAGTCTGTTGTTTCCAAGAGTTCAACTTTCTTTTACAAAAAGTTAAATGCTAATTTGTAGCCTTGATAAAAGATAGGCTTACATGCAATTAATAAAAAGACAAAGTTTATTATACTTTTTATATCTAAAAGGCTATGAAATTGAAGCTTAACCTTTAAAGTTTTCCCCATCGTTGACATTTGAAGAGGATAAGTGATCACAAATGGCGTTTCAGCTTCTAAGGCTTAGGCTCAACTGATTGACAAAGGGACTATAGGTTGAACTTGGTAATTGTTGCTGAAACCGATGCCACAACAACATATATTCTTTAGTTATTAACACCATACAGGGCTCCCAGAAAACTTAGTAATTTCCTTGACTTTCTCTGACCAAATAGCATATGCAAAATCATTTTGGATACAATTAAATCAACAGTCAATTAAAAAATAACTATTAGGTATAAGTTGGTTGTATTAAAAAAAATTGGCTGTTAAATTCTTAGATTTTCTAACAATTTTTATTTTCCACATACAATGTATGTACCAACTGCATAGCAGCCAACCCACCAGGAACAAAAATAGGAATAATTTGCACGAGGGACGAATTCACAATCTTTTTTGCCATACTTACATGTTATTGTATGTATATATAAATATTCACAGATTTGTCAATACTTGAAATATTCAATACATGGATTAATTATAGTAAAATCCTATTACTACTGAATATAATTTTATTTTAACTATACAAATTGTTCCTTAAACAGTTAACAACACTAAATCTACCGATACTTCATGTATACCTATTCCTACCACAGCAGGTCAAGTGACCAGTCTTTAAAATGTTATATATATTACTATGTATAGCAAAAATACATTATTTAGCACAATTTGGTACATGAAACATGGATGACGTAATAACGTTATTTGCAAGAAATTCTGACAAAAAGTTTAAAATGGGTCATTTGACCCGTTGTGGTAGGTGTTAAACATTCCTTAAACAGGCAAGGGGGGAGAGGTATTACAACAAAAATTACATGAGTGAGAGATATTTAACAATTCTACCTCTTTATTGATTCTAGGATCCAATAAAGCAAGTTTAAAATTGCCATCGAAGTTTTTGTTATGTATAAAGAAATATTGAAAATCACACAGCTTCTTGTGGGTATTTGATCACTAATCAATAGTGGGAGAGGAGGGGTAAAAAATTATGTGAGTGAGAGATATCCAACAATTCTACTTCTTTATAGGTTCTACAATCTAAAAAAGACAGTTTGAAAAGAACATTCACATTTATGTTGTGGAAGGAAAATGATTGGTAGTTGCAAGGATTCTGCAATACATTTCATTACTGGTTGTTAGCAGGTGGTGAAGGAGGGGAGCAAAAAAAAAAACAGACACGAGTGGGAAATATTGAACAATTCTAACACTTTATAGATTCCAGAATCTAATAAAGCAAGTTCAAAATGAACATTGACATTTATGCTGTGGATGGAAAAAGATTGAAAATCACAAGGTTTCTGGAAAGCGTTTGATCACTGACTGTTTTATTTCTTTATAAATGTTATGATACTGAAATATCGGAACATTTTCGGGTAAAATCGGATTCCCGGAACAAAACTAAAAAAATGGGATAAATACAGAATTCAGAACACTAGGCAGCTATGCAACTGCAGTCAAAATGATGGGCCTCAGCATGTTGCATTTACTGTAGAGATCTTATTTTGCACTGAAAATGAACATGATTTTCTAAACTGCACCATTTTTTTCAAACAAAGCAATATTTCATATGACAAACATTGCGAATAAAGACAACTTCAGATTTTGGGGCTCAGATAATATGCATGCAGCACAGGAAGTAAAAAAAGAACAGTCCAAAAATCGATGCATATGTGGTGTTATTAATTGGCTAGAAATGAGGTATTTGCATCACAGCATAGTGTGTTTCACAACAGTCATATGGCCAATTTTCACTGCTGAGTTTTCTGCGATGGCAAACATTCATCTAGGTATGTTGTAAATTTATGTAATACCCCAAATGCTACATTTATAACCCATTGTTATTTTAAAACAAGATGGCACCCCTCCTCACTGGGGCACAGATATTCGAGCACTTTCGGTCATAACTTTCCCTTACTGATGGATAAGACATAAAGGATAAATTGCCTGGCCCCAAGGTCTCTAGAACTCACTCCACTGAATTGTTTCTTTAGGGGCTATGTCAGAGATAAATGTCTACTTAAGGTATATGGTATAAGATATATCCTGTGTCTACTTAAGGTATATCTGTGATGTTGAAGACATTCATGCCTAAAATAACTGCTGTATTACTACTGCGACTATGAAAATGTTACAATAAGCATGGCTGAATACGGACTACTGACTAGATATTACGACACTTACTAAGGAAACCTACATCGAAGGTCACCAATTTCTTTCTAAAATCTATGTCCCCTGTTTTATAGTGCTTTTTTTTTAATTTTCTGTTAAGTATAGTGACCTCTCCAAATAAGGGACATTTGATTTGGACTCCTTATAATATTAATTATTGTCTGAGGATACTAGTTGCAGCAGTTTTTCAAAGCCTTATCTTGTGAGAAACTCTTTTTGAAGGGTGTCATCTAATGAGAAACTATAGCAATGTTCTTCTAAAAAAGAAAATTTGAAAGTTTATCTCCTAAATTATTTTCTTTATTTTATTTGAGGCATTTCCCTGACTTTTAGAAAATATTTGTGTATTTCCCTGACTTTTGCGAAATATTCTACATCTTCCCTGTCATTCCCTGACTATTTTACAATTCCCCTCCCTGACTTTCCAGGTTGCCCTGCCATACCACTGGCGTATCTGTAGGCGGGGGGAGGGGGGGGGGAGATCATGTAGATCATCACTTTATTTTTGTTATTATTACACCTTTCCCCTATCCAAACTGGGAAGGACTAAATAAAATAAAGTGGTGATTTAAAAAACTAACAACTTGCCATTTTTCCTTGACCATTAATAAATTGCTAAAAGCTTTTTTTAAAAATCGAAACGAGTAAATTATATATTTCGTAACCGAAACAATTGCAAAAAAGTGGCAAGTAGATTGAAAAGATCTAGTTACTGGTAAAATAAGTTGAAAATTCAATTTTTAAATCTATCTCTTGATGTGTTTCTTTAAACAATTTTAAGCATAGCATGAAGGAATATTTATTTAATTTATGGGGGATGAATAGAGCTTTTCTATGATGAGTAACAGAAGCAGATAATAAATTAACAAAAATGGAAACATAGCAGTAGTAAATTTAGAGTGATTTCATAATGTTGGGTTTTTTTTTCTGGGGATTCAGAAGAAGTTTAAACTAAGAACCTGTTACATAGAAGGCGAAATAAGAGAATGAGATAGAAGGTTAAAGCAACAATAAAGTTATAAGTTAAGTTAGAGACTCGAAAAGACATATTACAAGATCTTTGAGGGTGGGGAATCGCATATTATTCAACCATGTTTTTTGCAACCATGGGAGTCTGTGCATGTGCTGACTCAACGAGTCCAGTGTTAAAATAGGGGTGATAACCTTAGTGGTTGAGAGAAAATAAACGATAACAGAATGCCAAATGACTAGGTGTTTACCAAATCCGAACCTGGTTGGACAATTTGGCATTCCTCTAAGCTTTAGAGTAGTCTTCAACGCTAGATGTGGAAAGCATGATTGAACAATAAAAATACTTCTTAAACTCTAAAGCAATTAGGAACGGTCAGAGGAACAATGAAAAACATAGACACATTAAAATATTTCTGTAAATTACAGCTTCCTTAACTATATGCCAGTAATCTTTATTATATGACAGTTTAAAAGAAGAGTTAATGACTTTTTGATTAGAAGACAGAGATTTTTTGTGAATTCATGATAACTATTTATAGCCAATTTGCAATTTTTGATGAAATCAATCACACACACAAAAAAAAATTACTCTTATAACTATGTGACTTCAACGTACCTTCTTGACCTGACTTTTGTCTATGACACTTTCTTATAAGACAGATTTGCCCTCGCCAAAGTAATCATCCAGAAAAATTATTTTAATTAAAGATTAATTTTTTAAAATATTTTATTTTTAACAATATTAAAATATTTTTGGCGATCACACTATTTGAAGCCGATTTCCAAATTTTTTTTTAAGTTTGTGATTTTGTAAGCTGTTTTTGACTCCAGTCCAGAAGCCATGTGATTAAGGCATGATTACCCCTCCCATGATTTGTATCTGGATACGCCACTGTGCCATACTTGCACAAAATTTTATCATAAGAATAAAACGGCTACACCTCTTAAACAGACATCATAGAATAAATTAAGAAATAATTGACTAAATATAATAATTAATAAACATGCTAAATATTTATGTATTTACCATTTTCTATAAATTTTATAAATACAAAAAAACCTGAATACCTTGTTTCAAATTCTGAACTACTGTATCCAACAGTATAATCTGAGCTGCTACCAGCTTTCCGTGCTCTTAAACATGGATAAGAAGCAACTGTTGATCTATGTGTTGGTTGGGTGCCTTTTTGAGCAGCTAATTCACGTGCCCAATGCTGCTTTCTAAGTTCCTGCATTTTCTTGCGCTTTGAAAAATGTGGATCTCTTTCCGTCATGCGGACATAAGACTTTGATGGTTGATTGACACCCCACTTTGGTCTCTCAACTGGAAGAATATCGCCACACTGTGCTCGGCGTTGTGCTTTGTATGGTTTTGTATGCTGAACACGAATAAGACGTTTTCCAACAGGATTATGGAATGAACTAGTATTACTAGGATAAAAATAAATAAAGATGAAAAAAACATAGAATTATTATTACTATTATAAATGTATTTATTATTTAACTCAATTAAATCATCAAATAAACAAAATAGGTTAAATATGAATAATAATCATTAGACATTGCAAATGGTTATTTTGCAATGGGCTAATAATTTTACCTAACCTGAATTTTTAATTAGTACACTAAATAAGAACTGCAAAAAAGTATGTTTTTACTGTCTTTTTGGGTGTATTATAATTTGAGCTACTGAAAGTAAACAAATATTTGTTTTCATGATCATGACAAAAATTCATTTCAACTAACATTTATGTATGCAAAAGTTATGACAATACAAAAATGTGCAGTACTACACAATAGTACTTTTTTTTAATGCAATTTATACAGTGTGTTTGAAAAAACTTGATTTCTTGACTTTTCTTGAACTTTTAGGCTTTAAATATTACCATAATTTCACGTATATAACCCGTGGCGGAAGGTAACCCACAGCATAAAAAATTTATCCAAAAATGATTATAACCGAAAGATATCCCGCACTAGAAGATAGCCGGCACTTCTGAAATCACATGGTCGGCAATCGCCGTTTGTAATTTCAATACCAATTGCTATTATTTTAGTAATAAGTATTAAAAGATACAAATAATAAACAAATATACAAATAAATATAAATAATAAACAAATAAATTTACCTACCTATAATGAATGAGCAAATAATCATAACTTATTATTAATCTTTGTCTCTATATAAATTACTATAAACTGGAGTAACTTCTAATGATTAGCACCTTTATTCAATTTATAAGAAAATTATAGATTAATAATACATTTATTTACAAAGTTCATTCAAATCCATCGAATTTGGATTTTCTGTATCAGAATTAAAATGTTGCAATATTGTTTAGAACAGTTCGTCATCATCATCCTTATTGTCCTCCTCATCAAATTCCTTTCACTGTCCTCAATTTCATCGTCATCATACATTAATAATTTAGATTTTTTTAATACAGATTTTACCGTTTTGATAGTAATAGGGTCCCAAACATTAATACACATTCAGCTACTTTCACTAGAGATGCTTTGATTTTCTCCTTGTTCGAGATAGATACCCCGCACTGGATGATAGCCCGCAAGAGATACAAAGTCAGGTTTTTTTTTATAGATTACCCGCGGGTTATATACGCGAAATTACGGTAATCTTAGACATACAGCATAAATTACAAAGTTGTATTTATAGAGAAAACTAGTTAGCATAGGTGGACTCTGCTCAGTTCCCCATCATATATATGTTCTCATAAATTTCTAGTGCGAGACATATTATAACCATGTTAAAAGAAATGAATTTGACCAAAGCTTGGTACAGTGACAGAACGAAATCCCCGCCTAATAGGCTATCCACCGTTCACTTCAATATATTTATCTCATTCTAATCTATTAATTTATTTTATCAGGGTCAATTCCGTTGTTTAGTTTTCATGCTACTGTTTCCAATGCAATAATCCTCAAAATTCATATTTATATGAAAAATTTACAATTTCGATATGTTGATAAAATTGTAAATTACGAATAATTTACGAAATTTTCCTATTAGAATATTTGTTTAAACCATGTTCAAACAAATATCATAAATGTAATTTTGAAGTTGTCTAATGTATTTATGATCCTCAAAATGGAAATTTATGCTCAATTTTGCTTTATTCTGACATGTTAAGTAAATCGTAAATTCCAAATAACTTACGAATTTTTTAAAATGGAAAAACCATAGTCTATGATATTCATGCCAGTATCCTAAATAATATTTCGAAAGTGGTTTGACATCTTTACGATGAAAATATCCCTCAAAATTGACGTTTATGTGAAATTTTGCCCTTTACTGCCATGTTAAGAAATTCGTAAATTTCCAATAACTCACAACATTTTTATATTGGAAAGTTCATAGTCATTAATATTCATGCCAGTGTCCTAAATAATATTTCAAAAGTAGTCTGACATCTTTACCATGAAAATATCGCTCAAAACTGACATTTATGTGAAATTTTACCCTATACTGCCATGTTAAGAAATTCGTAAATTTCCAATAACTTGCGAAAATTTCAAAGTAGCATATTTATAGCTACTGATGTTCATTCCGGCATCAAAACTGATATTTTAAAACTGGTCTGACATTCTTACAGTAAAAAGTTTTCATTTAATGCACGTTTAAGTGAATTTTTGTCCTATTCTCCCATGTTAAGAAAATCGTAAATTTCTAATAACTTGCGAAGTTTTTTAATTCGAATGTTCCAAATAAATAGGTTTCTTGCCAGTATCGAAAGTAATATTTTAAAACTGATCTGACCTCTCTGCGGTCATCTGTTCGGGAGATATCGTGTAAACAGACTAACAAACTAACGGACTAACACACTAACGGACTGACCCACTAACACACTAAGACACTAACAGACACCCTACAGACAGACACCATAGAAATTTTGTCATTTTCGGATTCCTCACACCTGAAAACGTGTAGAAATGTCAAAAAACAGAGGTCGAAAATTTTCACGATTACCTAAGTTCCCCATACCTATAGTATGATGGGGAACTAAAAAAAAGATGCAGGGGATTCACTTTCAAAATTACAAACATTTTATTTTCGAAATGAATGTCAATAACAGGGGTGATTGTGACTCAAAGGTAAAAACCCTGAAAATTAGAGCCTCAAATTAGAAAAACCCAAAATATCAAATAATACTCAAATTATTTAAGCTAGAAGCCTTCAGTCCTTTTAAATTTCATTCACATATCACCTGGATAACAAATGAACAACCAATGAAAGCAAAAAATAACTTTATAAACTTTATAGGAAATATGAAAACACAAATGGATTAGAGTAAAAACCCTGAAATAAGGGGTAAACCCTGAACACAAACACCCCTGCAATAATCCAAGTTTTAGTTGAGCCTAAATATTTTTTGTATACGGCTAGAGAAGAAAAAAATACTAGAATTTTTATACAGTCCGCATACAAAATATACATGATACACTAATTAGCTCACATATAATCAAAATTACAGCATTCTTTGACAAAAAGTACCACAGATATGAGAAGACAAGAAAAAAAAAAGAGAGAGACTTAAAACCATGCTTTAACATAAGTTCTCTAAGTAAAATAATAATCAAACTGTTTCCTTTTATTTTAGTGGTCAAACATAAATTACAAGTGAAAACAACAATATTTCTAATAAATAAACAGATTTACATTTTAATTTGCAACTTATCCATCAATAGCTTTGCTTAAACATATCTCTAAAACCTTTTGTAATACAATGTTGAAATTTTGTACATCACATAATAAATAAGACTAGGTACATTTTAATTATTGGAAAAAATTTTGTGCAAGAATCATAGGAATTTTTCTTTCTTTCCTTTTCTTTTTTTTTTTTTTTTTTTTTTTTTACCTTTATAATTCTTGAATTTGAATCCCTGGAAATTTTTAATCAATTTTATAAAATTCAGTTTTTTACTTCTTTTTCTTTCTCCTCTTTTTTTTTCCTAATAACATCATTTTAAATTATTATTATTTTAATAACCTGTATATTTTACATTACTGAAAAAATATTTTTATTTTTAATTAAACACTTTATTTTAGCTCGAAGAATCTAAGTTTCAGGTCAGCTTAAGTAATTTTTATATATCACTAGAAGAAGGAGTGTGGGGGGGAGGGGGGATAGATAATTTAAATATAATTATTGAAATTTAGTAGCAATAAGTGAAAATTCTTGATCGTAAAATTTATCTTTATTTCAAAAATATTAAAAATGTGTAAAATATGTAAACGAAAAATAAGTTATCTTAGAATAGAATATCAATTATTCGTGACAGCACTGAATTTTTTTATACAGAGTGGTTTGCTACTGGTGCGACAAAGTTACATGAGATGTAGGGGCACAAAGACGATTCGGAATCGCACAGCAATGCAGGGTTGGAAATGCAATATTAACAACAAAGGGGATTTTTTAGCCCTTTTATAATTATTTAAAGACACCCAAATAGTTCCCATTCTTATTGAATTCAAGACCCTTGAATTAAATTAAGCATATAAATGATAAGTATTTTCATTCACTTAGTATTTTTTAATACATTTCAAATAGCATGATCCTGATTTATGCTTTTTAATCCTCTAAAATATCAAGAAAACAAGAAACAGTGAGCATAGTTAAATCTGGTGGATTTTATAAACACAAGAGTAAAAGGGTTAAAAGCTATCATAGGAAAACTGTCAAAAGCCACTCGCAGAAGTATTAAGATGAAAATTATGGATACATGGTGATCATAAAATGACATTTAAAGACCAAAAGATGAAAATAAATTATGAGTTTCCTAATAATTATGTTCCTTAATAATCCACTATCTCATTAGGATTGCATTTCCGACCCTGCATTGCTATGTGATTCTGAATCGTCTTTGTGCCCCCTATATCTCCTGTAAATTTGTCGCACTGTTAACAAATTATCCTGTATACAAATCTGTAAAAATTATAAGTTTAATAATAATAATAGATAACTCTGTTTCTAAGCAGAGAAAAGATAAAAGAATGGACGTAAAAAAGGTCTGTTTGAAAACTATCAACTCAAGATTAAAAAAAAAAAAAAAAAAAATCAGATGAAGGTGATAATATATTACCTTCGAGAATCTTAAATATAAAATTATTTTCCTTGTTAATAAGAAAAAACTGTTTGCACTTTTACATGACCAATTACAGTTACCATAATAACTTTAGAGAAAAAAATCATATAAAGGTGATAATACCTTCAAGAATCTAATTAATTAAAAATTATTTTCATTGTTAATAAGAAAAAACTGTTTGCAGTTTTTTTACAAGATCAATTACTGTTATCACATTCATTTTATAGAAACAAAAATAATCGCAAAATGGCCACGTTATTTTGAATGAATCAAATTGTACATAATGTGAATATGTGTTTGTTTTTAAAGCAAAGCAATATATTTAATTATCACCAATAGTAAATTATGATAATCCAAGGTACACCTACATTAAAAGTCATTCTCTCAAATAAAAATCTTAATTATTTAAATACTAATGTCAGGGTTATATACAGTAGCCTATATTAAAAAAAATCTAGGGAATCTCAGATGGACCAGTAAATTTTGAGATTAAATGCATATTTTTCTAAACATACATTACATAATAAGATAAAATTTAATCTTTTCAAAAAACTCATTTGCTCATCATCTTATTGAAGGGGGAGGGGGAGGGGGAGCCTTTTTAAAAAAATATATATGTAACATCTCATATTCTGAAATTTCTTCTACTAGCCCCTCTCTAAACCCGACAAATTCCCGTCTCATCCAAAAGATGCTAAAACACATGCACTAATTTCCAAGGTTCTTCTGTGTTCTAATGTTATCCATTCACCCTTTATTCTTCCAGGACCATCTCTGCTTCGAGAGATGAACTATTGGGTTGATTGGAAAGTCATGTCCTATTTTGCTAACAGATTTTGTTAGTGCATTTTTTGGAGTAGAAGCACCATGTGCACACACCACACTGAAATACTATATAAGGTCACATTTCTAACCCATTCAATAAACAGAAAATTGTTTGATTCGAATGAGTTGGATAGATTTTATATGGATTTGAAAATGAAGGAAAAAACTGTTATTTTTCGCTATGTTTTGATTTTTTTTATTTTTGCAAAGGCAAAAATGCGATGCAAGCTTGTGAAAAGTTGCGCAAAGTTCATGGGGACGATGCTGGTTGCCAGTGCCAGCGCTGGTTTGCGAAATTCTGTTCTGGCAATTTTGATGTGAATGATGCGCCTCAGTCAGGAAGGCCATTGGAGATTAATTCAGCCGTGTACTGTCAGCAATCAGACAAATTGAACAATGCAATCAATCAAAAGCAGCCAGAACTCGTGAATCGTAAAAGTGTTGTGTTTTACCAAGACAACGCAAGACCACACACGAGTTTGGTTACCTGCCAAAAGGTAAAAATATGACATGACTTTCTGATCAACCCAATAGATCACGTGATTTCTGCCTGCAATATATCAGTGTGTGTCTTATGGGTTCTGCGTTCTTTGATTTTGAAACTTTTACTTTATCTTTCAAAAGTTTATTATATAATGTATTATCTCTAACGAAAGCTAGATGAATGCGATGGTATTATAGATGATTTATTTAAATCATGTTTTAATTGTAAATCATTTCAGGAGAAATTAGAAATAATAAAAAAAGGTCAGCTAGTTCCCAAACACTTCCTAATACTTTGCATATGAATAAAAACCATTCTTTCACTCGGTATGTTGTTTACAAATGGCATGAATGGATTTCTTATTAAAATAAAAGTGAGTTAAATAGGATTTTTTATATTTTAACAGTACTAAAATTTATCATTTTAATTTTTGCTTTTATGTATAAAATTTTTAATTATCAAATATTTAAAATGTCTTATTTACTTCTATGTGCATATGTGTATGTGTATATAAGAGCTTGTGACAAAACATACAGAGAACACAGTCGAAAATGGGAGATGACCCACTGTCTAAAATCACATGATGCCACTGGTGGTTATACCAGATAGCACAGAAAATGGAACTAAGGTAAAGTTACCAGTGTTTGCCACCCCTAAAATTTGCATCAGTATTCGTCACCCTCACAATAGACATGTTAAAATAATCGTTAATTAACACCTATGAATTTGAATCTGCTCAAGCTAGATTTTCTAGTTCTAGAGAATCTTTCTAGAGAATCTAGTGTGGGCAGATTCAAATTCATAGATGTTATTAAATGTTTACTTTAACATGTCTTTTGCAAGAGTGGCAAGCACTGGTGCCGTTACCTTAATACGTTTTATGGAGTAACAATTAATTAATTTACCTTTCCGTGGATTCAGCATCTTCAGTAAGACATTTCCCATAGTGAATGTCTGTCTGAGTTCCGAATTCTCTGCCTTGTCCACTAGTTTTAGCACGAACTCTAAAAATGGATGGTGTGAGTACTCTATCAACAACATAAGAGCTTTTATCTATGTCAGTTAATGGCACTGTCTGTACTCCCATTTCCTTCTGGTAACTTGATTCAGACTTAGAAGATGAATCTTCGGCATAAGTAGTTTCAGATCTAAGGTTTGTCTGAGATCCAGATTGATTTCCAGAATCTTAAACAAGATTTTAAATTTTAATACATAAAAAACAATTGTTTTTTATTAAATTAATTTTTAGAATAAATATTCTTTAAAGTGTGTTAAATTCTTTTTCCATAAATTATCCACCTAATTTAAAGCTAACTCAAAATACTCCCACTAATCAATCAATTAACTTTTTAGATCTCAAAATAATCATTGATGGTAATAAAATTTACACAGATATCTATGACAAACGGCAAGATTTTAGTTTTAAAGTAAACTTATTTACACATTTTAATTCCTGTCTGCATCTTTCGGTATTTAGAAACATCATCATTAATCATTTATTTTGAATTATTAATTTATGCTCTGTGAAGTTTAAAAACAAGAATATTAATAAACTGATCACAGTCACTGCTAAAATGGGTTTTCTTAAAAACTTTGTATTTTCTATTTTATATCCTTAACCATGTCTCTGTCAGTACAAAAAAAAAAAAACTGTGCACACTTTAGTGTATATTAACAAAAAAATTATAAAATATTAAAAGGCAATAAAAAAGGTGGCGGTTGGGTGGGCAGATGTTTGATTACAGAGATGGGATGGTGGTGTAAGTCTGGATGGTTGGGTGGGATTGTGAAATTGAAATTAAAATAATAATATATATATATAAAAAAAAAAAAAAAGCAGCAGGCTTGTTTCATTTACTTTGAATTACTATGCAAACTTTCTTTTTCCATTAAAATTTGAGTTTCTTCTTTTTTGAGTTGTCAACTATTCTTAAAATTCTAATCATACTATTAAACACATTGTAATCAATCAGTGAATTTCACTGTTGCTTTGTGGTTTCATTGTTGTTCATCTACTTTGAAATTTTGCTCTTTAGGTTGATTTCTTTAGAAATCGACCTATTGCAATCACTTCGTTTATCTATCTATCTATCTATATATATATATATATATATAAATATATATAATGAAAATTTTGTCATCACGATAACTCCCGAAATAATACTCCAAATTGAACCAAATTTGGACAGTGAACTGATCTTATAAATATCTTGGATGAGTTTGTTAACAAAGTTGCTCCGACTTTTTGTTTTCAAGTGGCAGCCACTTGAAAATTTCAAACCGACATTATAAAAAGCATATTTAAAGCAAGATTTGCTTGATTTTTGATGTAAATACAGGCCACATAAGGGTCTCAATGAAGTTTATTAATGAAGTTTATCTGCCATCAAGCATAGCAGAAGCCAAGCAATAGACTTAAGATCACCGAAACACCAATGACCGATAAGATTTTAAAAAAAAAAAACATCAGTGGATGAAATACACCAATGCAAAGAAACCAGATCCACTAATTAACAGCCCACAAAACAAATGAATCAACAAAGCAACACAACAAATCCCAACCCAAAACCATAAACACATAAAAATCAATGAAAAAATAACCCCAGAAACACACGACAGGAAGGAAGGAGGCAGGCGGCAAGCCTTGTGACTTGCCTGTGGGGTTAAACTAGTTTCATGCCGGCAACATTCACCCAGCCCGTCACGACCAGAACAGGAACCACATGGATCCAAAAAAGCAAAACCTCAAAGCAGATGAACAACAATGAAATTCACCGACTGATTACATTGTGTCCAATAGCACAATCAGAATTTTAAAATATAGTTGACAACTCAAAAAGGAAGAAACTGAAATCCCATTGGAAAAAGAAAGTCCGCACAGCAATACAAAGCAAATGCAACAAGCCCTCTGCCCCTTTCTTTTCTTTTTTTTTTTTCATTTAATTTCACAAACCCACCCAACCATCCAGCCCCACAACACCACCCCACCTCCGCAATCAAACATCCACCCACCCAACCGCCACCCCCCCTATTGTCCTTTACTATTTTACAATTTTTCTGGTTGATATACACAAAAGTGTACACAGCCCTTTTTTTTTTTTGGTACCGACAGAGACATGGTTAAGGATACAAAATAGAAAACACAAAGCCCCTAGGAAAACCCATTCCAGCTGTGGCTGTGATCAGTCTATTAACACTCCTGTCTTCAAACCCCGCAGAGCACAAATTATCAATTCGAAATAAATGGCCAATGACGATGTTCCTAAATACCGAAAGATGCAGACATAAATTAAAATGTGTAAATAAGTTTATCCCAAAACCAAAATCTTGCCGCCCGTCATAGATATATGTGTAAATTTTATTACCATCGATGACTATTTTGAGATCCACAAAGTTAATTGATTGATTAGACAGAGTATTCCGAGCCAGCTTTAAATTAGGTGGACAATTGAAGGAAAAGTCATCCTGCGAGTGCCCGTTGAGATAAATAACATCATCGATGTAACGATAAAATCGAACACCATCATTGCAAACCTGCCCCTCATAATAACAAAGACAGAGATCCGCCAAAACACTGGAGCCACAACCTCCCCGTGGGATGCCCAACTGTTGCAAATAGACATCGCCGCTGTGGAAGATATAATTACCATGGATAACAAAGCCAAGAAGTGTTTTAAATTTTTCTGCTTCAAAACCGTGAGGAAGATCAATTTGAGCCCAATACTCTTGAAAAAGACTGTAAATGATATCACCAAGATCTGACAACTCAACATTATTGAAAAGATCTTATGAGAGTACTGTTTGTTTATTATGGTTTGATTCTGTTGGGTTCTTTGTTATTTTGTACTTAACCGATTATTACTCTTCAAATTTCACTTCAATTATTTTCATGTGCAATAGGGAGCTCACTAGGGATTAGCTAATATAGCCGCTAGTGAACAGTGATAGAAATTGAGAAGGAAAGGGAAGGCGTCATATGACGCTTGCAGTAAATACTTAAGGTGTCAAATTGAAACTTCTAGTTGCAATTTCCGAAATTCACTTTTAACATGACTAATCGAGTGATTCTGAACAGAACAATATTTTCTGAACTACACGTCAAAATTTCTAAAACACAAATATATATATGTGTGTGTGTGTGTTTCTTACACATCATATCAGTATGTGCACACAGATGTTTGTTACATAAGTTATTTGTATGCATGTGCAGCAAGAGGATTGCAAATTACAGTTTTAAGAAAATATAAGATTAAAAGGGATTAAAGGAAACTTTTATATTTTTATCACTGTAAAGGGGGGGGACGAAATATGCCGCAAATACCCAGATGTCCAAAGCACATAGTCCCTGCGCAGCAGGGGTAAAAATACAATACGAACTTGGAGCTTTCAAAGTTAAACAAAAATAAGTCTTAAAAAAACTAGGCATCAAATTTGATAACTGGAAATAATTTTATAGTCATCAAATGCAATAATTTAGTCACATTTGACGACTAATGACTGCTAATTTCGAGCACTGCTAGTGAACAAAATCGTACATCAGTGCTCAAAAGTGAAAAAGGTCTCCCCTGATGAATTTTTTTCACCTTTCTGAGCTTCTCCTACTTGAAAAATATTCATTCTTATTAGTCTATGTGGTTTCAGTGATCTGGTATCTGTTGCTTGGCTTTTACTACCTTTAATAATTCAATATTAATTCATTATATATATATATATATATATATATATATATACAGTGAATTTTCAAATAGAATTGCTGAACAATATACAGTGGTAAAAAAAGCTAAGGGTTACAGAATAAAAGACAAAACCCAAGAAGCATTTTTGTTCAATATTTAATCAAACTCTGTTAACCAAAGATTCCTTGACTTTACTCAAATAGAATATTTTCTGTAAAACAACATATTAACTCTCAGAGAAGTTGCTCATGCTTTTTGAAAGTAATTTATCCATAAAAAAATAAGACTCTTTACTTCAAACTCATAAGGACGTCAAGAAATATTCAAATTATTTAAAGCATGACAGAAATACAACTAATTCATGGGGATACTTCACCAATTCTCGCCTGCAGCCAAATCCTATGTCACTCAATGGAAAAATTTGGTACCCAAATTACTCATTGCTTAAAGTTTTTTTTTTTTTTTTTTTTTTTTTCGTTTTCACATTTAGAAAATTTGCAACCATTTGATTTGCTTCAAATGAAATGGCTGTGAATTTCCTGAACGAGAAAACAGAATAATATATTATAAAATAAATAAATAAATAAATAAAATAAACTTTATGTAATGTGTAATTTGGATATCAAATTTCTTCATGGGATTTGGCTGCCAGCTAGAATTGGTGAAGAGTCACCTAGTGGAATCATAATGGAATTAAATTATTTGTAAACTTACTTTTGCTGCTACTATTAAAATATGATAAAACAATCAAATATAAAATTACATTCTGAATTTTAAAATTTATAAATTAAGTGTTACGGTTCTTGCCGCAAAAGGATTAATCTGCACAAAAACACTACGCAAAATTAACTTCTCTGTTGATAAGACATGCACCTGGGTAGAGGTGCCAGAATCTGAAATATTACAGTTTGATTCCTCCCCCTCATTGCATTTCCCATGAATTGTTTCAACAATTACTTCCTCAGTTAAATACCCAAACACTTCTAAATTATTGAAGGTTGCTGCATTCTCAGTGAATGTAATATTAACTGAAACTTTTCAGAAAAGTTAAGAATTTCTGTTTTTTTTTTTTTTTTTTTTTTAATTTTTAAATGATCTTTTATTTTTTCTTATCTGCATCATTTAACCCCTGTAGATTTCTTGGAAGGCCACTGAGTCTCATGAAATGCAAAGTCCACATTGTCTACAAAGGAACTCTCAAAAATGAAACAACAAATAATCTCAGAAAAAAGATTTTTAAAAATGGAAAAAGTGCAATTAAAAGGAAATAAAAACAAGCAAGATGGAAGGGATATAAATGCCCCTAATGGACAGGAAAAGCATTAAAAAAGCAGATTTCAGACTGCATAAGATTACATATAGATAAATCAAAACTTTTCTATAGAAAAGACAACAAAAAGAAAAGAGAAAAAATAGAATATTTATTAGTTTGAATCAACCAAAGTTAAGATAAATTTGAATTAATGGAAATCTTTAATGTTATTCAATCATTAAAAATTTTGCAACTTTATGTTTAGTTTGAATTAATGAGAGTCGATTGCATATGCCTTTAATTGCAAAAAAGGTCTGCAAGTTACTTCTATAGACTGTATATAAGAAATCTAAATTTTTTTTTTTATCTCATGATTTTTATAAATATTCAGCTAATCACTGTTAATTTCTATAGCCTTTAATATCAATGATCATACCAATATGAATAAATAACATAAAATTAAATGTTTCGTTAACAAGTATAATAGAAAACTTTCATACAACCATAGATAGCATCTATGAGAGGGAAAATATCATATTTACCTTGAATATTTAGTTTATTTTCAATCTGAGATGATAAAGTAGAGATATTATTTTCTACAATCTTTCTAACTGGACTCTGATCACACTCATTTTCTGCTCGCAAAGGAATTAGTTTCTGAATTTTTCTAGTCTTTCTTTCTAGCTCTGCTTGAGCTTGAGCTTGTTGTACAGCAGATATCAAAGCCTGCTGTTTTTTCTCTTCCATTTCCTATGTGATTTAAAACAGTAATAATATTAATATTAATACATGAACAATTTTTTGAGATTTTTTTTTATAAATAACATGAAATTGAAAAAGATTTTTTCAATCAGTATAAGTTAGTATTATATAAAAATTTTTAAACCATTAAAAAATGAAGGATTTTGAGTGGGAAGAGAAGCCAAGAAAATGACAGCTAACAGCAGTTAATATTTAAAAAAATATATATTAATAATGATAATACATTGGTTTCTAAAAGTAAGCAGTATTCCTTTTCTTAACACTTTGGTTTGTCTGTCCGTCTGTCTTACTGTGCTCTAACTTCCGTAAACATTAATGGAATTTCTTGAAACTAATATATATTATTCAAGTTCATTATACTGGATGCACCCTATTGAAAATGGAGTGAATATCTCTACTGGTTTGTGTACAGGAAAACATGAAAGTATTCCAAAGCATTGTGTTCTATGTTCTATGAGAGGAATTTCTTTAAGCCATGTTTACATATCTTTACTTTAGACAAATCTTAATGAAATTGAAGTATATTATTTAAATTCACTATCGGATGTTTACTATAGAAAATGGCATCCATACCAACACTGCTTTGTGTACAGGGACGCTTGAAAGTATTCCAAAGCATTATGTTCTATGAGAGACATTTCTAGAAACCATACTTTAATAACTTTACTTTGCACAAATCTTAATGAAATTCAAATATGTTATTCATATTCACAAAAGAATGCTTTCTAAAGAATACAGAAAGATTAGAATTAAGATTACAGGGCCACACAAAAATATTCAGTTACATTAAGCGAAGTAATCAGAAATTTGCTAGAATTGCACTTTCGTTTACCTTATATGTTTTTAACACTTTCTAACAATTTTTAATTGTGACTATGTTTTGAATTTGTGTATCTCTATGTCCACCTGTCCATCTGTCATTCTGCCTGCCTACAACATCCATAAATATTTTCGGAATTAAAAAAAAAATTAAACATGTTATTCATATACACTATGGAATGTTTATTAAAATGACATTAATAGGTCCTGTGCAACTGATTTTTGCACACGGACACACCAAAAAAAAAAAAATGCAAATGCATTGAGTGACAGACATTTAAATAACTAACTTTCTACTTCAAAATTCCTTAAAAAAAAAAAAAAAGGCATTTATTGTCAATATGCTAAAATAATGTTTTATTTAGAATAAGATATAGTAAAACTTAAAATTCATAGGGTTACACTAAAATATTCAGATTTATTAAGGGCGGCAATTAAAATGTAAACGCCAAATTTTCGATTGCGTTAAGCATTTTTAACACTTTCCAACAATTTTTAAGAGTGATTATAAATTCAATTAGTTTATTTGTGTGATTTTCAGTCCTTCTGTCTGTTCCTTGTGTAATAACATAGGCAAAGAACACTGAAAATTATACAATCAACATGTACGTACAGGTTGGAAAGTGTTAATAATCAATGTGCACAGTATGATTTTTCATTCTTGTTTTTCTTTTCTTTTCTTTTGCACACAACTTTTAACCAAATGAGCATATTAAAATAAAATTTAGACATCAAGCCAGTTATCAAATAATTAATCTAATTTTATATTATTTTGACATTTCAAATAAATTTTTAATTGATATCAACTTAATTTTTCTCAAAATTACATATTTTGAAAAAAGAAAAATTTTAAACAATTTCAGAAAAGAAAACCAAATGAGAGATCCTGTTTAGGATCTATCACATATAAATGGAGATGCATATGCTTTCGAAAACTAAATTGTAATTTTTTATTTTCTTTTTTGTTTATAACTTTTCCTTTTTTTTTTTTTTTAAATATAAACAGTTGTATATATATACACACTGCTAAAATGGGTTTTCCTAAAAACTTTGTATTTTCTATTTTATATCCATAACCATGTCTCTGTCAGTACATTTAAAAAAAAAAATAAATAAAATAAAAAAAATGTGTACACTTTAGTGTATAATTACAAAAAAATTATAAAATAATAAAAGACAATAAAAAAGGTGGTGGTTGGGTGGGCAGATGTTTGATTACGGAGGTGGGGTGGTGTTGTAAGGCTGGATGGTTGGGTGGGATTGTGAAATTAAAATTTAAAAAAAAAAAAAAAAAAGCAGAAGGCTTGTTGCATTTACTTTGTATTGGTATGCAAAGTTTCGTTCCCCGTTAAAATTTCAGTTTCTTCTTTTTTGAGTTGTCAACTAATCTTAAAATTTTAATCATACTATTAAGCACATTGTAATCAATCAATAAATTTTATTGTTGCATTGTAGTTTCATAATTATTCATCTGCTTTGAAATTTTGCTTTTTTTTTTAATCCATATGACTTCTATTCTGGTATTGGCAGGCTGGGGGAACAGTGGCAGATCTAAGAAGGGTTGAGCCCCCCCCCCCCCCCAAAAAAAAAAAAAAGTACTGACATTTACAATTGAACATTACAATTGTAAACTTTTCATTGATCTGGAATAACATCTTGAAAAATCTTAGTGCTCCCCAAAAGTTAAGTTCTGGATCCGCCACTGTGGGGGAGTGTTGCCGACGTCAACGTGAAACTAGTTTAACTGCACAGGCAAGTCAAGTCTTGCCACCTGCCTCCTTCCTTAATTTCTTAAGTTTCTTAAATTATTTTTTCAAAAATTTCGATATAATTTATGTTCTTAAATTAAGATTTGTTGTGTTAGTTTATTGATTCATTTGTTTTACAGGCTGTTAATTAATAAATCTGGTTTCTTTAAATATGTGTATTTCATCACCTGATTAAAAAAAAAAAAAAATCATTTTTCTGAACTTTTCCTACATCAAGAAATTTTCAATATTATTGGTCATTGGTGTTTCAGTGATCTTGCATCTGTTGCTTGTCTTCTACTATGCTTAAAAGATCATCATTATCTATATTAATAAAATCAGACTTTTGTCTGTAAATTTGTCGGAATAAAAAAATTTTGCGATATCTTCACGTTTTACAGCCCATGAAAGCCGAAAATGACTTCAGAAAATTTTGCCTGTGTGTGTGTGTGTGTCATCGTGTCCAAATGTCGCTTTCTTTGTCCGGGCATCACTTGAGAACGGCTGGACGGAATTCAACGGCGCTTGGCTGGAATTTAGGTCTTCACTCAACTTAAAATTATATCTATCAACTTTTCAGAAATTCCCCCCCCCCGTTCCCCCCTAGGGGGTAAAAGACTAAAACACGTTTGTCCGGGCATCACTCGAGAACGGCTGGACGGAATTCAACGGCGCTTGGCAGAAACTTAGGTCTTCACCCAACTTGAAATTATATCTATAGAAATTTTCAAAATTATGATTAGTGTTTAAATTGTGGGTATAATACGCCTGCGCATGCGCCATAAATATTTTTTCAATAAAATGCTTTGAATGGAAAAATAAAATATAAAAATAATTTTTTACGTTAAAGATTTTTGTATTCGCGCGATTTGCACTACAAATTATGAAAAGATTGAAATGAAGTGTTGCCATCTAAGTTTCATACTTTAGTTAATTTTATAAAATCTAATTGTCGTATCGAAAAACTGTTTACACCCCAGGATTCAGAAAAATCACATCTTTCATTTGGTACTGAATTTGTAATGATAGGTCTGATATTTCTAATTTATTTTTCCCTTTATCCGTTTTTCCGTTGCGACTTAAATTTCATACTTTAGTTATTTTTTAAAAATCTAATTGTCACATCGAAAAACTGTTTGAACCCCTGGATTCAGCAAAATCGCCCCTTTCATTCGGTATCATATTTATAAATATAGGTCTGATATTTCTAATTTATTTTACCCTTTTTCCGTTTTCAACCCAGATTCGATATGGAACAGCTTTAGTATTGGATCCCTTTGGCAAAATTTGAAATTCGGCACCGAAGTAACTCGGACGTTTCTCGCCAAGATCTTTAATTGCACAATTGAGATAGCCAATTCGGTTCATCGCAAAAACGGCTTAAAATATTTAAAGTCACCAAAGGGCTCCGATACTTAAGCTGTGCTTTTTGTATTTATTTATTTATAATACTGTCTATTAAAGACTTCTGTGGTCACGAAATTTGGTGTGTAAATTGTTTGTATGCATCCGGCACTTATTGTAACTGCATTTCACGAAATTCGAAATCCCCCCCCCCCCTTCTCGGAGTCGGAGGGCAATAAACATGTGTAAAAACATGTTTTTCCGTTTGAATTCGCTTTGAATTATCTTAGAATGGCGAATTTTGGTGTGTGGATATTGATTAAGTGTACGCATTATGTATATTAGTGGGATTTTGCAAAACTTCGAACTCACCCGCTGAGGGTGGGGAAGTAAGAAGTGGGTAAGTTGTGCCGAAGACAGTGGGGACCCAGACTCCTAACATTGGGAGCGAGAAAACCTCTACCAATCACAGCGAGAA
The DNA here is from genome assembly GCA_963930645.1 of Salticus scenicus. NCBI lineage: Eukaryota > Metazoa > Arthropoda > Arachnida > Araneae > Salticidae > Salticus > Salticus scenicus. The sequence continues at coordinate 178,415,459 of OZ005649.1, forward strand.
CTTAGGTTATTAATAAAGATATGGCATTTTGACAAATCATTTAAGTTTAACGTCCAGCGAAGCGGGCAAAGCCTGCTAGTTATATATAATAATAAACATTTTTCAGACTTTTTTATGATATTATAATGTACAAAATCAAACAATTTAATTTAAAAATTAATAAAAAGCCCAACAAAATTAAAACAAATACTCAATTAATTGTGACTTTTGCAAATCAAATATTGAATAGTTTTAACATTACATCTATCATAAATGACAAAGAATGTTTGTTTCCAATTAAAGATTTAAATCTATCTCGTACCTTCAAATATTCTCTTCCTCTTGGCAGAACGGTATTCAATTATAATTCTGTATCTAAGTCTACCTCTTTTACCAACACTGTAATATGTAAATGCAATGATTCTTCTTTCTCAAAATATATTGACAGAGACCATGGACACTTTATCACAGGTAATCTCAATATTATTGATAATTATCAATTAAAAAAATTCATGGAATTTGGCACCAAATTTAGACTTCCAATTAAAACTAGCATTCTATAAACCTTTCAAAAGTTTTCTTTTGACCTAGGTTTATTTATTTATAAAATATCTATTACTCATAATAAACCTATTGCCTACTTCACTCAATGGAAAGATTTAGCGTTACAAAAAATTAAAAATGCATTATTTCTCAATTATTCAAATTTGGTGTTTTTTAAAAAATCTGTACTTCTTAACTCAATCAAATCACTACAGGATGACTTTGTGATAACTTATGTTGACAAATCACCTAATAATTATGCCATTATATGTAAATCCTACTATCTCCCTATTTTAAACTCTTCAGTAACTAACAGTAACATCTTCAGTTTAACTAATAATAACCTTATTATTAATAACTGAAAAATACATAATTACTATAAACTAGTTCAACTTCCCTTCAATAACTTTAATTTTTCGTATATAGTTCTCATACCTAAGTTTCACAAATCTCCAATTAAATTTCACAGTGTCACTATTGGGTGTAACACCTTATAACAACAATGCTAATAAAACTCTACTAGATATTCTAAAACAAATTTACAATTGTACTTGAAAAGTTGATAATTTACACTGTCTTAAAAATAGATTTCAATTAATTCAATACATCAAATCGCTCGATTCAATAGACAATATTATGACTTTTGACTTTCAAGATCTTTTCAATAATATTGAGTTATCAGAATAGATCTTAGTAATATCATTTACAGTCTTTTTCAAGAATATAAAACTAAAATTAATCTCACAATTTTAAAGCAGAAAAATTTAAAACACTTCTTAACTTTGTTATCCATAATAATTATATCTTCCACAACAACACTATTTGCAACAAATAGGAATCCCACACGGAGGTAGTAGCTCCAGTATTTTGGCAGATCTCTATCTTTATTATTATGAAAAGCAATTTTGTCATGATGATGTTCGATTTTATCGTTACATAGATGATATTATTGTATTTGATATCAACAAGCACTCACAAAATGACTTTTCTTTAAATTATCCACCTAATTTAAAGCTAACTCAAAATACTCTCACTAATCAATCAATTAACTTTTTAGATCTCAAAATAATCACTGATGGTAATAAAATTTACACAGATATCTATGACAAACAGCAAGATTTTAGTTTTAAAGTAAACTTATTTACACATTTTAATTCCCGTCTGCATCTTTTGGTATTTAGAAACATCATCAGCCATTTATTTCGAATAATTTATGCTCTGTGAAGTTTAAAAAAAGAATATTAATAAACTGATCACAGCCACTGCTAAAATGGGTTTTCTTAAAAACTTTGCATTTTCTTTAACCATGTCTCTGTCAGTACATATATAAAAAAAAAAAAGAACTGTGTACACTTTAGTGTATATTAACAAAAAAAAATATTAAATATTAAAAGACAATAAAAAAGGTGGCGGTCGGAAGGGCAGATGTTTGATTATGGAGGTGGGGTGGTGTTGTAAAGCTGGATGGTTGGGTGGGATTGTGAAATTAAAATTTAAAGAAAAAAAAAAGCAGAAGGCTTGTTGCATTTACTTTGTATTCTATGCAAACTTTCTTTTTCCATTAAAATTTCAGTTTCTTCTTTTTTGAGTTGTCAACTATTCTTAAAATTCTAATCATCCTATTAAACACATTGTAATTAATCAATAAATTTCTTGTTGCTTTGTGGTTTCATTGTTATTCATCTGCTTTAAAATTTTGCTTTTTTAAATCCATATGACTCCTATTATCGTGGCGTGAAACTAGTTTAACCCCACAGGCGAGTGACAAGTCTTGCCGCCTGCCTCCTTCCTTCCTTTCTTAAGTTTCTTAAATTATTTTTTTCATAAATTTCAATAAAATTTATAGTTTTAAGTTAAGATTTGTTGTGTTAGATTATTTGTTTGTTTTGCAGGCAGTTAATTAATAAATCTGGATTCTTTAAATTTATGTATTTCATCCCCTGAGAATTTTTTTTTTTCACTTTTCTGAACTTCTCAAAGAAATTTTTTAATATATATATATATATATATATTATAATAATGATGATGATCTATTCAGCATAGTAGAAGCCAAGTAACAGATACAAGATCACTGAAACACCAATGACCAATAAGATTAAAAATTTCTTTGAGAAGTTCAGAAAAATGAAAAAAATTTCGTCAGGGAATGAAATACACAAATTTAAAGAAACCAGATTACCAATTAACAGCCTGCAAAACAAACGAATCAATAAAGTAACACAACAAATCTTAACTTAAAACCATAAACTATATTGAAATTTATGAAAAAATAATTTAAGAAACTTAAGAAAGGAAGGAAGGAAGCAGGCGGCACTTGTGACTTGCCTGTGGGGTTAAACTAGTTTCCTGCCACCAGAATAGGAGTCATATGGATTTAAAAAAGCAAAATTTTGGAGCAGATGAATAACAATGAAACCACAAAGCAAAAATGAAATCCACTGATTGATTACAATGTGTTTAATAGGATGATTAGAATTTTAAGAATAGTTAACAATTTAAAAAAGAAGAAACTGAAATTTTAATGGAAAAAGAATGTTTGCATAGTAATACAAAGTAAATGCAACAAGCCTTCTGCTTTTTTTTTTTTTTTTTTTTTTTTTAATTTCACAATCCCACCAAACCATCCAGCCTTATAATGATTCATTATTTTCACATTGAAGTTAGACAAGTATTTTACAAAATGTTTTTTCACAAATAATTAACAATTGATTTTATGTGGATATTTATCTTAAATGCTTAAAAGCAACAGATTTCATAAATAAATAAAAAAAAAAAGTATATATTGTATTAATTTAAATCTTGGATGCATTGCAGGGAAAACTGAAGATCAGTTAATCGAATATAACATGTCTGACCACTAGTAAAACAAGCAAAAACTGCTTACTGACAAAAATTAGTTTGCATTTTTGAATTCAAAATAGAACATTTATTGATTTCAGCAGTTTCAAAAAATGTTTATTTGAATATGATGGTGTTTGGGTTAAGGCTAAATGTCGGCAATAGAGACTTGGCCTAAGGGAGGATGTCCAGTGTGTGGGTCTTTATAAAAGGCTGCTTGTATTCATGCAAATTTCTGAGAAAAATATGGAAAATTCTGAACAGCTAAGATGACAAATGCAACATGGTATCGAACTCAGCACTTCCCATCTACCAACTTTGAGCACAGAACTGCTCAGCCACTAGAGGGGCTTTCTGGCTATATATATTACAGTGGAGCACCGTTTATACGTTTTTCAAGGGACCGTTCCTAAAAAACGTATAACTGAAAAAAACGTACAACTGAAAATTAGTTTTAACGTTAATACACAATAAAGTATCATAATTATAATAAAAGTCTAATCAATTTTCATGATTTCCTTTACATTTATTCGAATAAGATATATTTTAATTATATTTAAAATGTTTTTAAAAGATTGAATAAAAATTAAATAATAATTAAAAATATAGAAATTCAGAAATGTTTTTCAAGATTTCAATTTCAACCTTTAAAGACAAAGCCTTTTGTTCTCTAAACGAAGATGACATTTTTGCAAACGATTAAAAGGAAGGAAAGAAAAATAAAAATGTTTCTCCAACCGTTAATGTCAAATAAACATGATACGAAAATCTTCTACGGAAGTGAGTAATAAATCTTCAAGTCTACTAAATGCCTACAAAGTTGTGGGCTTTTTTCCTTTCATACCCCATTCCTGGAATCAAAGAGAAAGTGGGAGGTCTTCAAGTGGTCACTGGCTACTTGGCTTATCTCTGAAAATTTCTCTAAACCCCCCTTCCCCCCAGGCCATAGACCTTATATATATAGACCATGTATCCCCCCTCGTTATCTGTCTGCATCATGAAGGAGCTTCCCCAGAAAAATTGTCACGTGATGTTGGCCTGGAGGAAGAGTGAAGAAATGACCACTGTGTTATTTTTCTGTAGGAACGGATTTTGTGTTTTTTAATATTTTTATTGTACACGCACTTTTTATTTTAGCATTTAGATTTACGCATGTATAGAAAGCTGAACTTTCATAGATTAATTACATAGAAAAAAAATTATGATAAATCATTTTGCAAGTGAAAAAATTGCGTTTGAATTGACATAACCATCTTAAATCGTTCATGCATACAAATGAAAGGGGAAAAGAAAGAGAGAGCTTTCCAGATTTCAGAGGAATCACCCCTAAGTCCAGTTCACATGACTTCCGAGACTCAGAACAAAGGATGGAGGTATCAGATTACACTCTCTTGTTGAAGACATTCGCTATAATGGTCAGTCCTATTGGTGGCGTGGTCTAGTATATAAGGTCTATGCCCCAGGCTATCGATGCATGATCGATGCAAGTCGCACTTTGTTCTATAGCCGCACTTTGTTACCATAGTTCTAAGAAAAAATAATCGAAAAAAGTAAGAATAAAACATAAAGAGCATTCATCTTTTTTTTTTTTTTTTTTAAATCCTGGAATGAAACTCAAACTTGGGATTCTACAAGGAGGGGAAAAAAACGTATAAGTGAAATTAAGCATTTACTTGTGTCGTATAAACGAAATATTTTAACATTAGAATTCAATGGAATGACTTGGGACCGAAGTCGAAAAACGTATAAATGAGAAACGTATAAAAGGTGCTCCACTGTATATATAAAACCTACCAAGAAAAAGGTACATTCTGCAGAAATTACCATGCAAATAAATAATACTGGTACCAAACAATTAGTATTAACTTGCATTAATTATATTTCAATGATTAATTACATATTAGAAATTCAATTTTCTACATCAATGCTTATTTTTTACCAAAAAAAAAAAAAAAAAAAAAAATCAAATTTAAGTTTAGATATAAAATTGTGTGGCATATGAATCAAAGTTTGACTCTAAATAAATAAAAAAAAGTAGAGTGACATCAGCATTAAAGATACCAAATATAAAACGTATAATCTGCATACTGCAGTTTCAACAGCATTAAATGTTTTGTCATCATTGCAGAATAACATGAAAAATAAGTACTCTTAAATATATCACAGAAACAGACTCTACAGATAGATTAACAGAGACAGATTAACAAACCAACAGAGCTAGCTGTATTGATTTAGACAGCATTTTTAAAAATAAGGAATATTCCCATATTTATAGAAAATCATAAAAATATTGTTAATTGAAACTTTTTGGCACTTTCTTTGTGTTATTGTTTTAAATTCAATATAAAATCCACATTCTTTTAAATTTTACCAACCATTTTTTCACTGCACAGTTTAAATTTCCTATTGGCTAATCCATTTGAATTCCTACAATACTATAACTGGTTAGTCTGTGTCTAATAACTGCTACCCAGATATATTTAGGTGAAGTAATATTTCTTTATATTCTGCACAGACGATGATAAGCTTGAAGCTACATTTAAACTGGAATATGTAAATTATACTTTTTTTTCTTATTTTTGATGTTTATAAAACACAAATGTTACTTTATTTTTATTTATTTTTATTTTTATTTTCATTTTTTTTTTTTTTTTTTTTTTAATAAACTTTATGGTATTAGAATAATTATAATGTCACATTAATGTTATTTAATTTTTGTTTATATTTCCTGGAATATACTTCATGCTGAATTTTAGCTATATAAAGACCAAAAAATAAATATATCAGTTTGTTTAGAAAAATGTCTAACTCTGTAATTTTTATGGTTATGTGATCTATTGGGTTGTTCGGAAAGTTATTTCGTTTTTCTCAGCAGAGGACTTAATTGTATTTTTTTCACACTTTCTTCACATTTAAGTTGCATTGCCATTACATATTGTGACAGCTGATATAGCAAGGCTTGCTTGTGAAAAAGGTCGTTTTATTCGGCTCAATAGTTTTTGATTGGTGCCCTATCAAATAAAGAAAATCAGAAGCGACATTTTCGGCATATTTTGTTTTTGCTATCAAAAATGCGAAAATACTATTCAAACAATGAAAAAAAGTATACGATGTGTACACAGAAAATTTATTTAAAGAACGCTATTGTCAAAACTGGTTTACCAAATTTTGTTCTGGCAATTTTGAGTTGAAGATGCATAACGTTCTAGAAAACCAGTTTGTGCTAATGAAGACAAAATAAAGTATTGATTTATGAAAAACTGCCAAATAACAACTTGTGAGATCGCTAAGAAACCGATCAAAGTGGAGAATATATAATTCATTAAAATATTTATACAATATAAGAAAATTGTCTTTCATTTTCGAAGGGAAAAACGAAATTACTTTCCGAACAACCCAATAATTAATAAGCAATATCAATAACAGGTAAAAACTAATTTATATTTAAATTTCTAAAATAAGTTCATCCCCAACAAGTTTACATTACATTCTTCGGTGGCTTGATAAGTCAGTTTTTTATGTAAATGTGTAAGTGTGCTTTGTTAAATAACTGAAAATCAAAATATCAGTAAAGAATCATTAATTAAGTTATTCTACATTGCACATACACACAGAATATTAAAGGAGAAATTACATAAATAAATAAATAAATAAATAAAATTTAAAAAAAAAGTGGAAATACGAATAACATATAGAAATTTTGCTATTATGATTATGGTGGCTTGATCTATGTATTTCTATTAGATTTTAGTTCTAAAAGAATTTGTAAATTGCATTTTTTTTTTTCTTTTAATGACTAAAACTTTGAAAATATATACATTTAATTCCTCAACCATAAAAATCTAACAACATGATTTTTGTAGCCCCCAGCTCCATTAAAAAATAAAAATGCTTGGCAAAATAAAAACTTACAGCTTTTTGTTTTAACCTTAATTGCTCTTCTTCATATTCTTTTTGTATACGAGCTCTTTCAGCTTCTAATCTTTTTTCTTCAGCTTCCTCTTCAAGCTTTTTCCGCTCTCTTTCAGCCTGAAGTCTTCTTTGCTTTTCTTCCATTTGTAAACGTATAGCTTGTTGATATTCTTGAGCTTTTTGCCTTCTCTCCTCTGCTACTGCAGCATCAACTGGATCTAACTGAAATCCTTGACCTCTAGTGTAATTTCTATTAAAGAAAATATTTTTGTTTGTAAACAATATTTTTTATACATGTTTTAGAATTAAAACAATTATTAAACTTTCTATTGAATGAAAGCTCTTATTTATGAAAAAAATCTCAGTTATTTACATTTTAACAAAATTGATACCGAGTCATCGTCAAAGCAAGAGAAAAAGAGTGCCAAATTTGAACAATATTCATCAATATTAGGTTATTAATCGCTTAGCACATCATTAAATTAGATGCAATTTCTTTTCAGAAAAAAAAAAAAAAAAAAATTACAGAAAATTCACTTGAAATTTTTCAATCATACCATTTATAAGTTAATTTTTAATATCAATTCTGGCCAATATGTGATAATGTCAATATGCCCTGGTATGTAAAGCCAAGAAATTTTAGATAAAGTTTTGTATCTAAGTTTAACCTGTCATTTTGGATCAAAGACCTTCTAAAATGGAATTCCAAAAACATATCACAACTAATTATTTAATCTCAGGTGCTTAACATTAACAGGCCTTTAAATTATTTAAAACAAGAAAAAAAAATTATGTTGTTCACATAAGTATAAATATTTTCCAGTACACTTACTTGTTACATCATAGGGTAATAACACAGTAGAATTTTCAAAAAGTCATTATTTTTTATTAGTTAATTTAAACAATATTTATTAACAAATGACTGTCTTTTCTTTTTTTTTTTTTTTTGGTGAAAATTTAATGACTTTATTCAAATACTTGCCAATTATACAAAAATCAATATTTCTAAAATTCCCTATGCGGTTTCACTAGCTACACTCATGTAGATTACTTAGATTTTCTTTTTAGTACAACAGGACTATTTCTTTCAATTTGGCATTTTGTGTTGTTATCAATTTATAGTGTTCCACTTTGAAAACACCTATGTAATTCTGCGCAAGTCGATATTTATAGTTACAATTTGAACTAACACATTTTTAGGAATATGATTTTACTAACAGCATGCTATTTTTAAAATACCACTGTAAAATCATTTTTTTATTTTAATCTTGCTTACGATTTTCGAGATTTTAATTTCCAGTGAGAGTGATTAAATGTAGTCATTTTTTCTACATCTAGAAGTTTGTGGAATTCATACTGAAAAAAATTTTCATAAATAATTTAACGATACATTTCTTTACTCATATTCTATTATTTGAATAAAAATAAATTTTTAAATATTCTTTTTTTCATTTTTGGCTCATGTTTCCAAATGTTAATTATAATTAACATGTCTTTTTATTTGTACGACAGGATTATTTCTTTCAATCTGGCATTTTGCGTCTTTATCAATTTATAATGTTCCACTTCAAAAATGCCTTCCAATATCCAGTTCTACCATTTAATTTCTTTCTCTATCTTAAAATTTTTTGTGAAATCCATAAAAACCTCTATATGTATTTTTTTCTCTTCCCATCGGTGAGAATCGAAAGCACAACCTTCGGGTGTGTAGCTCTGTACACTGAACACACAGTCAACGGTTCTTGGCTAAATATTTCTGAATATTTAGTGTTTTCAAGTATTTTTAGTACAACAAGACTATTTCTTTCAATCTGCTATTTTGCGTAGTTACCAATTTATAGTATTCCACTTCAAAAATGCCTGCTAATATCCAGTTTTATTATTTAATTCTCCAATACTCTTACTCTATCTCTATTTTCTCTCTTACCCTAATGCTCTAATATTCTCTCTCTAATTTTACTATTTAATTCTCTAATTTAAACCAACCCTATCTTAAAATATTTTGTGAAATCCGTAAAAACATTTATAGATATATATTTATTTATTTTCAACTTACCATCAGTAAGGATCAAACTCTCAGTCTTCGGGTTCATAGTTCTGTTCTTTGACCACATAGCCAACAAGTCTTGACTGAATGTCAATGGATTATATTAATTAATCTGTGATGAATTTTGAGTATAATTTAAGCATTGAATAATGAGTTTATAAATATTTTTTTTAATATTATGTTTTGTTCTGTAGAAATTGACACTGTTAATTATTAAGAATAAATGCGAAGTTGTTTTTAAGATTATTTTAAAAATTAAAATATTTAGTAAATAAGTATTAAGCAATTAGGGGAAGATACTATACAATCAATGCATTCAAATTCCAATACTTTATTTGGAATTAAAAATCAATATACTATCTGAATATGTGTTTAGGAATTTTACTGAACGCCCTCTACTACTTTTTTTTTTTTTTTTTTAAGGGTGTTAAAAGACAAATATTATTAGTCCTGTTATACTAAATTAAATTCTGTCACAGACAGAATTTCATCCATAGTCTTGTTTTTTTTTTTTTTTTTTTTTTCTTATTTCAAGATTTAAATTTGCACAAGTTATAGTGCATTTCGCAGATCACCGAAAATTCAACATGCCTCAGGAGAATTGCTACAGTGTTGCCATTTTGTAATATTGTCTGACAATTTTTTTTTTTGTAATATACTTAAATATGTGCTTAGTAACTACTATAAGTATTATATATCTATTACCTTTCCTTCTGCCCCAAAAAATTGTTTAAAAAAAAAAAAAAAAAAAAATGCTTTTTTTTTTTAAAAAAAAAAAAAGGCCATTACAGTAGTGCAATGTTGCCAATTTAGTGGAATTTCTGCTAAATTTAGTGGATTTTTGACATGATCAATGGAAAAAAATAAAGGTTTAGCAGATTGGATTTTAAATTACACTATGGGAAACTGAAATTTTTTGCAGATTTTCATGTTCACTTTTAGCGGGGAAAAAAAGTTTGTGTTGGCAACACTGCAGTGGTGTTAACTCTTAACCTTTAAATGTATTTTTACTCTGTAATGACACCTTAAAATGTATTTCATTTTTTTATCAAGGAAGAAAACTTTTTAACAATATGTTTAAGGCTTTAGTTTTAAAGAAAAACCATACAACAGATTGCTTTGTGTAATCACTTATATCTTCATTTCTAATGAAGAAACACTAAAAAGATTGCAATTGTGCAGCCTTGTATATTGTCTAAAACTTGTTTACATACCATACAGTACACTGAAAAAATCCTCACATCACTAAAAAATATTAATCCTAATCATAAATAAAATAACATACACCATTTGAAGGAATTCTATGAAATTTCATGGAACTTAGAGTAAAGGCAAACCAAAATCATAAACGCTTTTCAACTGTGTTAGAAAATAATAAAAATGATGTTGCAATGTGATGCTAAAATTACTCACAAGGAAACATTCAAAAGGTGTCATCTTCAAAAAATATTGAAACTAGTATGTTGTGGCCACCACAAGACTTTCTTCTATATTTTCCTATTTTTCACTCAATAACAAAAAAAAAAAAAAAAAAAAAAAAATATGATTCTTTTCCAAGTTTTTTTTTTTTTTTTTTTTTTTTTTTTTTTGTTAAAAGTTTAAAAAAAAAAAAAAAAAAAAAAAATCAAAAATCGATAACTTTGTTATAAATTATCACATATTTATAGTTCAACCATTCATTTTAAAAGTATTGACGAGTCCTTTCGAAAGATACCCATCTTGAAAATTTACCCCCCCCCCCCCCCCGGGGGGTACTTCCCCTTAGGGGGGAAGTGATGCCCCCACATGCACAAATTTTACTAATTTACTAATTAATTTTACTAATTAACTATTACTATTATCAATAATTCATATAAATTTTACAGTCACAGGTTAAGAATAACTCTCATTATGTACATTTATACGGAATTTTGTCCCATACTGCCATGTTAAAAATTTAGAAAAAATACGATCACAGCGCCACCTGTTGAGCGATTGATCCCCAAATCTTATCAGCACCAGTTTATGTCGGGGGCCAACTAAATACCAAGTTTGGTTAAATTTCGATTAAAAAATAAAAAAAAATTACGATTTTTTTTCCTAAGTTTTTTTTTTGTTAAAAGTAAAAAAAATCGATAACTTTGTTTTAAATTATCACAGATTTATAGTTCAACCATTCGTTTTAAAGGCATTGACGAGACCTTTTGAAAGATACCCATCTTGAAAATTTACTCCCCTCGAGGGGGGGACTTCCCCCTCAGGGGGGGTGGCGAGGCTCCTACACATACAAAATTTTTTTCCCAGTTGACTATCTCTATTATAAATAATTTTTGTAAATTTCATAATGATTACTAAAAAATAATTCTCTTTATGCACATTTATACAAAATTTTGTCCTATATCACCATGTTAAAAATTTAGAAAAAAAGCAGGATGGCAACGCAACCTGTAAGACAATTTTTACCAAAAGTTGATAGGCACTAATTTATGTCAAGGTGCAACTACATACCAACTTGTATGAAATTCTGTGCAGTAGTTCCTGAGATACAGTTTCCACAAAATTTTGTCACACACACACACACAGACAGACAGACATTTTCAAAAAATGGTCAAATTGTGTTCTACAGCTTTCAAAACGTGTAAATCCATCAAAAACCCGAAGTCGAAAATTTTTACGAATCCAATACTTTCTTCTATTGAATATAGAAGAAAGTAAAAAATATATGTGATTCTAATCTATGTAATTCTACTCTTCCTAAAACACCAGAAAGTAAAAAAATTATCAGCTGAAATTGATTACAGCGACAGCGACCACAAAAAATTATTAAAATTAATCATATTTGGCGATTTCATATTGTTAGGCGATTGATTTTGAGTACTTGGCGGAGAAACAAAACACGATTCTGTTGTACACGGCAATCTCGTTGCTAGCGAACTGAATGCTTACAGCTCTAAATCGCCAAATATGCTTAAATTTGATAATTTTTTGTGGTCGCTGTAATTCATTTCAGCCGATAATTTTTTCACTTCCTGGTGTTTTATGCAGAGTAGAATCACATATATTTTTTTCAATATTTTTTTTAAGACAACACCTTTTGAATGTTTCCTTGTTAGATTAAAAATATATATATATGCCAGCCATTATTGATAATTAGAAAATATATTCCATGCAATAACAAGAGATTAAATGAATATATTTCTTTTCTTCTATATTTATTTAATTCTAACCTAATTTTTTGATATTCAACAGCCCCAGGAAGAACTGAACCATCCATTGACATAGCTACACTTTCAATTTCATCTTTACAATTATTTGCCCAAGCAGGATCAGAAATATGGGTCATTTGCATTTGCTCTTGCATCCGCCTTTGTTCTTCTCTTTGAAACTCTGAAAAAATTGTTATCAGTTTACATGTATAATAAATTTATATTACTGCAATGAAGTATTTCCATAAACATTATAAAATATTTAAGATAAAACAAATTTTTCAAAAAAATTCTTACAAAAGATTAAATTAGGAAATCAGAAAATACAATAGGCTTTTCCTTTGCAGTACAAATACATCCACTACAAGCCTTCAAAAGCTTGTGTAATATTTTATATTTCAGTTCATTAATAAACTTAAACATGTAAGACGACTGTGCTAATTTCAGGTGCCATTCTACAACTAATTATGCTAATTCTGTCATCTTTGCATTTAATTTAAATACTTGATTGAATTAATTTATAATCAAAGCATTTACTTTTGTCCTGAAATGATAACATTTGAAAAAAAAAAAAAAAAGAAAAGAAAAAAGTATTTTTCAAATGAAAAAATGAATCAAGATACAGTGGAACCTTGTTAATGTAAATTTCAAAGGGGATGAAAAATTTGTTCGTGTTATCAGTAGTTCATGCTATCCGTAGCTCAGACACTAATATTTTTCTTGGCGGGGATTGCTGAAACAGTTCACATTAAAAGTAATTCACGTTAAATGTGTTCACATTAACAAAGTTCAGCTGTATTTATTTATATTTAACCTATTGAAAATTTCATATTTAAATGAAATAAAAATTAGGTTATAACCAGAGTTGCCAGATTTTTTATTTAACACCACTAAATTTGTAAAATATCTATTTTTTAATAGTTATTTAAAAAATACAACCTTTTAATTTCTTCATGTTCATTCTTGGTGGACTAGTTTCGTCTGGGGCGCCCCAGCTTGGTCACTACCTTCTTGGTGTTCGAAACTGAAGTTTTCACACCTTCTTCCTCTTTTAAATATTCTGCGCCATTGACGATTGAGTAGAGCACCATCGTTGCCATTACAATTGTTGGAATTTGTTAAGATTTCTACTGACTCCCTGATTGCAGCGTAATTGTGGCTGTGATAGTTGGCCAACTTTTTTACTTGTTCGAATTTTATGTTGATTTCTTCATTTTTGTTTACTTGGGTTAAAGCCGTTGTTATTTTACCTGTTTTTATGTCGTGATTATGTTCTTTAATTCGCGTTTTTATTTTTATTTTTGTTTTTCCTATATAACACATTTCTTTTTCTTGTTTGTTAGTGTATGGTATTTTATATATTCCTGCAGTTTCTAATGGATTTATTTTATCTATCTATTTATGGATCCTTTTAAATACAAAATTAATGCCATCCAAGCCCATATTAACAGAGCAATAACAATTTGTAAAGATAATAAAATTTTAAAAAACGAAATAAAAAATATTAAACAATTTACACAAAAAGCAGGATACTCAAACAAGTTAATAGATAAATTAGTTAAAAAACGATTAAAATGTCTAAATAAAATTAATAATTTTCAAAAACCAAAGCTTAAATATACTACTTCTATACCTTATGACCGTGGAATATCAAATAAAATTAAGAAAATTGCAGCAAAACATAACATAAACGTACCTATAAAACCGAACCCTAACATTTTTCAATTAATTAGAAGTGACAAAGATAAAATAAATCCATTAGAAACTGCAGGAATATATAAAATACCATACACTAACAAACAAGAAAAAGAAATGTGTTATATAGGAAAAACAAAAATTAAAACGCGAATTAAAGAACATAATCACGACATAAAAACAGGTAAAATAACAACGGCTTTAACCCAAGTAAACAAAAATGAAGAAATCAACATAAAATTCGAACAAGTAAAAAAGTTGGCCAACTATCACAGCCACAGTTACGCTGCAATGAGGGAGTCAGTAGAAATCTTAACAAATTCCAACAATTGTAATGGCAACGATGGTGCTCTACTCAATCGTCAATGGTGCAGAATATTTAAAAGAGGAAGAAGGCGTGAAAACTTCAGTTTCGAACACCAAGAAGGTAGTGACCAAGCTGGGGCGCCCCAGACGAAACTAGTCTACCAAGAATGAACATGAAGAAATTAAAAGGTTGTATTTTTTAAATAACTATTAAATTAAGTCACTTCATGGAATAGTATTGTTTAAAGTATCTATTTTTTTTTTTTTTTTTTTTTTTTTTTGAGGTGTTTGATATAAAGCTATCATTTTATTCAAAAAATAGCTGTGTATAAAAAGAAATTGTACCTTTCACCTGGCAATCTTCACTGTAACCTCACCTTTCTTTTATATATATATTATATTTATTTATTTACATACAAAATTACAAAAACAGTTAAAAAAAAAAAAAAAATGTTCAGACAATTTTTTGTTTTCACTTTAATGAAAGAAAATGTATTTAGTTAAGTACGAAAACATTGAAAAAAATTCCTGTTAAAAGATAGATGAGTATGTATGAATTAACAAGCATTCAAGCTCAGCTATTAATTATAATTCACTTATATTGTGTTACTACATTACTCACATCTAGCATTGAGGATGATTTCAAAGGGTTGAGAGGGTGCCAAACTGATAAACATGTTAGGATTTGGTAAACATTCAGTCATTCAACGTTCTGTTACTGCAATCTTCTCTCAACCACAAAGGGCTTTCACCCCTATTTTAACACTGGACTCGTTGAGTTAGTACTTGTGCAGAGAATCCCCAGTTGTGAGAAATTCAGTTGTAACAATGCACATTCATTTACACTAGTACTCAAAAGTTAAGCATAATTCATAAAATGTACAAAGAATTGAGTAAATATTAGTAAAAAGGTTCAAAATTACTTGAAAAAATACACTGTCTTTATGCAAAAACATTTTAGTCAACTCAAAACAACATCATTTAGAAAAAACTGATTTATAAGCATAGACAATTAATAAACATTTTGTGCAGTTATTATATAAAAAATTGTGTGATACCCCAGTAAGATATGAGATGGCGCTACGTGTCTGTAGTAAGCAGAACTTTTGCCTAGGTAAAGATGTCACGTGACCAATGAGAGAGCTGTTCGCCACGTGTTCCTAAGAATGTATCAGTGTATGTCTTGAGCTGGCAGTGCTTCTGCTATGTAAATATATGTAATAAATAATAACAGGAGACTTGGCGTTGGAATATTAAAACCCGAATAAAGTACTACGTCAGAAACGCCAAAGAAAAATATTTGAGATGTTTACAGCAGTTTCGGTAGCCTTAAGCATACCGTCTTCAGTAGCCTTAAGCATCGTCTTCAGTGCAAAAAGAATCTTTTTGCACTGAAAACGGTATGCTTAAGGCTACCAAAACAGCTGTATGTATCTCAAATATTTTTCTTTGGTATTTCTGATGTAGTAGTTTATTCGGGTTTTAATATATGTAATAAATGTTTGTGTTTGTTAGAGCAGCACAGTTCTTTAAGTTATGAATCTAAAATACACTCACCATACCAATAACTATTAAAGTTATTATAAAATGTTAATTGTAAACAGAATGAATGATGGCCCAAAGACATCAATTTGATATGTTTAAAAAGACTAAACTGCCGGAAGGCCAAAATCCAAACGATCACAAATTGAAGCTGCCTCAGTCTGTGACTTCAATACAGTAAAGAAGTTTCAAAAATAGACAGAAATGTTAGCTGATGATTAGTACCAGGTCATCAAGAGTCACAACCATTTGTCAACACTGATTTCTGTCAATAATTAGGCAATGCTCGAGGGAGAGTTATCAGGGTTCCCACTCAATTTCAAAAATAAAATTCCCTGACTTTTCCCGGTTTCTAAGGCTATTTTTAATTTTTATAAAATTACAGATCAAATTTTTTTTTTTTTTTGCAATATAAGAGATACCTCACGGCATAGCTTCAGACATAAAAGATAACGTAGTATTTTTAAAATTGCATGCTCAAAGATCATTTTCATGGTTTATATTATCATTTTTACAAGTTTTTGGTCAATATTTACAATTTTCCCTGACGTTTCCCTGACTATTTTCTTTTCAAATTTCCTGACTTTTCCAGGTTGTCCAGGTTCTCCTTGACCTGTGGGAACCCTGAGTTATACTAGATAACTAGGTTCAGTGTTCACAGCCACCACATGAGTAGGAGTTTCCAGACAAATTGTTTACAAAAAATTGTATAATGTTATCTCTAACCCAAATAACCAGCAGTTTACATTTTCCTCCCTTTTGCAAATAAATATGCATGTTTAACCCCCTTAACAATCTCGTATTTTTTTATGAAAACGGTAAAAATTGCCTATTTTTTTTTAGTCAAGAAAATTGTATAAAATAAAGTGTATGAACAATATATGTATTTAATTTGAATTTATTTTATTCTTTTTTTTCCCTTGAAATCAAGAAAATTTAATTTTGCAGAAAAACCAACAATCAGGATTATTATGACTGAATGTTGGTTTTCCAGTAAGTAGAAAAAAATAAAAGATATGCGTTTTAAACATTAAAAAAGAATTTTATGAAAAGAATTTTGCATATAATACAACACTATACATATAATACACTGTTCTCAGATTCGCTATTCAAAGTTTCATAAAGATAATTTTTTTTCGAATCACTCTCAGATGCATTTATACTAAAAAAAATTTAAATTCGAGTCACTTTGTGATTTTGACTCCATAATGTACACAATATTAAAAAATATATTTTACCACAGAGTACAAAACCACATGCGTTCAAAAGCCTAACTGAGCTAAGATTACAAAATAAGTAATACAAATATTTAAAATTGGATAGTGGTGGCATCTGATCTAGTTCAAAATAAACCAATTATCGCTAATTATATTTTAAATAGTTTACTATTGCAATTTAGACTGTAAAATAAGAAATAAAAAATTTTCTAGGTATCAGAAATGGTTTATTTTTAAATCTCTTTTAGTGTGTTACTTTTGAACACTCCAGCTCGGAAATATCATGGGCATGAGAAATAGAGGGGGAGACCTCACCTCATCTTCACGAGAGCAAAAAGAAAGGGGTTAAATTGGAGTTTCGAACAGTAAAAAAAAAAAAAAAAAAAAAAAATTAATGTTCAATGATGAATTCTGCTTTAGGATTATACAAAATGAATAACAACTCATATTTGTCAATTTCACGAAATTTCAGAAATCAGGCAAAAAGGAATAGTTGTAACTTATAATAATCATTATCATAATATTATTTTCAAATAAAAATCATAAAATCATAGCACAGATCTGATTCTGTGTCATTTTATTTTATTTAGAAAATAATATCAAATTTAAATAATTATTTAATATAAATAAAAAATTATTTAATTTGCATCTGCTACATTTTTACTTTCCGAACACTATAGTGAGGAAAGTATTGTAATCATGTCAAAAATCCGAATTTGAGATTTTGATGTTTCTATACATTTTGAGATCCCATGAGTCCATTTTCACTATTTTTATGACGATGTATGTGTGTGTGTATGTCTGTGAGTGAACATGCTAGCGTCTAAACGCTTTGTTCGAATAAGCTGAAAGTTGGTACGTATATTGTATGTCACCATAGTACGAACCCTATTGATTTTGGTGAATCTAGCATTTATAGTTTTTTTACAGGGACACCAGGAAAAATTCTTTATCATTGTGGCCTAATGGGGCCAAATTTTTAAAAGTGCAATAGTGTCATTAGTCTGAGCAAAAAATTTGTACACATGTTATAGGTCACAGTTGCACGAACTGTATAGATTTTGGTGAATTTAGCACTTACAGTTATTCTACAGGGGCACAAAGAAAAATTCTTTATCATTATGGCCTATGGGGCCAAATTTTTAAAAGTGTGATAGCGTCTAAATGCCTTATTAATCTGAGCAAAAAATTTTTACACATTTTATTGGTCACAGTTGCACCAACTGTATAAATTTTCAGGAATTTAGCACTTACAGTTTTTTTACAAGGACACAAAGAAAAATTCTTTATCATTATGGCCTATGGGACCAAATTTTTAAAAGTGCGATAGCATCTAAACGCCTTATTCAATTGAGCAAAAAATTTATACACATATTATAGGTCACAAATACTCAATCTGTATAGATTTTGGAGAATCTAGCACTTATAGTTTTTTTACAGGGACACAAAGAAAAATTCTTTATCATTATGGCCTATGGGGCCAAATTTTTAAAAGTGTGATAGCGTCTAAATGCCTTATTAATCTGAGCAAAAAATTTTTACACATTTTATTGGTCACAGTTGCACCAACTGTATAGATTTTCAGGAATTTAGCACTTACAGTTTTTTTACAAGGACACAAAGAAAAATTCTTTATCATTATGGCCTATGGGACCAAATTTTTAAAAGTACGATAGCATCTAAACGCCTTATTCAATTTAGCTTAAAATTTATATGAATATTATAAATCACTGTTGCCCTAACTATAAGCATTTTGGTGAATCTAGCATTTATAGGTTTTTACAGGGACACAACGAAAAATTCTTTATCTTTGTGATCTATGGGCTCAAAGTTAAATAAAACATCGTGTAATATAAGGAGAAAAATAGTCAAACACTCTATTATGGTTTTCTTTCTTTTGTTTGTTTAACAACTCCTCCTTCTTTACTTTATCTACAAAACTGTTAATTACTCAATGTTCGGAAAGTTGAGTGGAGTCGCTCCAGATTTTTTCAGATACAAAGAAATTAAGTCTGATTAATTGATTTTCTAAAAGAACAATAAAATTAATTTTAGCAATGGGTTCCAATAAACCAATTAATTCAAAGCTTTCTTTTATTGTTATTATTTAAAAGAATTTTTTTTTAAAGGTGTAGGTATACACAATTGTAAAAAAATTTATTAAAATACTGGTGTAGAATGATGTATTCATAAGAAACAAAATGGAGTATAAAGAAATAAAATGTAGACTTTAAATGAAAAAAAAAAAAAAAAAAAAAAAAAAAGAAGTATACAAACATTTATATAAATTAATGTATCTGTTTGTTTTGTGAACAAACACCATTTGGTAAGAATTGATAAATTCCAAAACTTTTTTTTTTTTTTCTCTCATCTTAATGTCATCTTTAAATAATTAACAAATTAAGTCTACCTTTTTACATCACTAATTGCTAATTTATCTACAGATTAATTACTTTTTTTTTTTTTAAATGTGTAAATTGATTACTAACCAACTTATTTTTTTATTAATTTAAAACTCTTCAGTTTGAATTTTTGTCTTTATGTCTTCATGCTAATAGTATTTTTTAAGCCTAAAAAATTGCTTAATTTTTAGCTACCTTAATAGCACATTCATTAATAGCACATTGGGAAAGTTAAATTTTGAAATGTGCAAATAAATCTTCATATATTTTAAGAAAATATAAAAATTTTAATGTATATTGGAGTATTTCTAAATTGAATTTGTACTTACATATAGGTTAATTATTCTGATTTTATGCACTAAATTTATATTTCAACAAAATAATTTAAAATTCAAATAGTAAGTTTCCTCTCCTTTTTTTTCTCAGGAGAGGGGAAGAGGAGGGAAAGCGATTACTATGCCACTGAAAAAAATTCCAAGTCTAACACATCAAACATAATTTTAAAATACAGGGTGGTTTGAAAAACATGATAGAAAGTATTTTAAGTCCCTGATTTCAAATGTATTGATATAAGAATAATTCTTCCATATTGTAATAGCACATATATTGACATTTAAGGTGAATGCTTGATTACCGGAAATAATGAATAACCAATATGGAATCACTGACCCTGGAAAAACAATTATTTATTGCAAGAATATTTTTTGAGGCGCCATTGAGGTATGAAAAAACCTCATCTCAGTGTCGTCTCACGACTGTATCCACAAAGGGTCACGGTGTGGTGTGCCATATCGTCGAAGCGGATGAGTGGTCCGATATTCATTGACGGTATGATCACGGAAGTGAAGCATCGAGAGTTTCTAGAGTGTCACTTTGGCCCTGAAGCGGGCTGTCTCAATATGACACGCCAGTACTGGTTCATGCAAGATTGGGCTCATCCCCATAGAACTGCTGATGTCTTCCTGTGGGCTTAAAACAACATTTAGTGAACATTTGATTGCTTTGGATGAAGATAAATTCACGGGGCACGGGATAGAGGGGTCCCCATACAGTCCCGACCTAAATCCATGCGACTTCTTCTTATGGGTTTACACCAAGAACAGAATCTATAGGAATCCCCCTGATTCACTTGAGGACCTGAAATCGACCATCAGAATCGAGATTGATGCACTTGATTCCGACACACTCCAGCGCTTTATGACAGAGTTTTGGAACTGGCTTTATAACACTATAGTCGGGGACGGTAGACATTTCGAGCACTTTGTATATTAAATGTCATTCATATCTTTACTCAATAACATAGGTTCATGTTCTTACATATTTTATTTTTTCCTCAATGATCACTTACTTTCTATCATGTTTTTCGGACCACCCTGTATTAATAAATAATAATAATGCAAAACTACTTTATCATTGCAATCAAGAGAATTTACGCTACAAACATGACTCAAAATTAGCATATCAGACATTTAAGGCATAATGGGGTGAATTTATTTAAATATTATTTACACAGCTACCTTACAAAAAAAAATAAATAAATACCTAAATAAATTAAATTAAAAACATTAAAATATCAAGCACTTCTTTTTTAATAATTTATCAAATAAACGAAATAAACAAATAAAAGCAATACCAAGTTCATGAAGCCATTGTTGTCTTTTATAAAAATCACTTGAAACTGATTCATTATCAGCATTCTGTTAAAAAAGAATAATAATTGCTTAGTATTTAAACAATTAAATAAGAGAGAAAAAATTAATAAATTTGAGAATATTTTAGTATTAAAGTGTAAAAATGAAATGCTTATATGAAAACATTATTGAGCAACTTGTATTTTCTAATTTTTAATTTAGCTGAAAGAAAATAATACAGAATTTAACAAATTATTATTAACTATTTCTTTTGACAAATGGCTGAAAAAGGTTTTCGAAGAATTTCAAGTGAATTTGTTGGGAGTATTATAATCAACTTCATAAAAGTAATTTTGAGAAAGGTAAGTTAAAAATTTTATCCTATGAATTAGGTATAAAATAAATAAATGACGAAAATGATATGAATATCAATTATTTGAATTATTTTAAATGATCGTTTTACATAAAAGCATAGATTTAAAGTTTTAAAGTAGTGTTACTTATTAAAGTCATTGTTAAAAATGCTTCATGAAAAAAATGAAAAGAAAAGAAAAGGAAAGGAAAAGGAAAAAATAAATAAATAAATGAAAATTCTCATGACGAATTTAAACTATTACTAAAAATAGTTCTAAAATAATTTGAGAGAAAAAAAATCAATTCCAAAATATAATTCTAACTTCATTCGTAAAGATTAAATTTGATGTTTATTGTAATAACAAGCATTTAAAAAAAACCAATCCCTAAAAAATGAAAACTAAAGTTTTAATGCACATACCCCAAATGCAATAGAGCTTTTGAACACAGGTGGCACTGGCTTAACTGGTTGAGCTACACATGTATAATTGGCAAAATTTTTGTTGGGTAAAAAATTTTGCTGCTCTATGTTGCTAGTTATCAATCTGCTGTGACTGGGAGATGTTATACAACTAGAAATTCCAATAGAAGCTGTATTGCTAAATGGCATTGCTCCTGATGTCTGAACCATTAACAGCTACAAAATATGAAAAATTAAAACAAAGAAAAAAATATATATAAGTATCAAGAAACTGTTGTTGTTACATAACAAAGGAATGGAAAATTTTATATAAATAAAAATTGGCTTAAAAAAAAAAAAAAAAAAAAAAACTAGGTTTTTTATTAATATATTTTTTCTAGTCAAATTATACACATTTGTAAATAAAAATTGACTATAATAATGGACTCTTCCCACCTGACGTCAGAGGTCACGTGATAGAGGAAAAACAAATAGCAGACAAAGTCTTGTTTATCTATAGCGATTGCTGAAATAACATATTTTATATTCTTATTTTTGATCAATCATATTTAATCTGTGTTATTTTTTATAAATCATCATTTTTAATCCATTTTATATCATTATTTATCCTCTTTTGTTTGCTGTATACATTTACAATCATCATTTAGTTTATGTTTGTTATTGATGTTCATGAAGAACATGTTTAATACTCTGATTTTTTGTACTTAAATCAGTGACAGTGCAATATCGTACTACATAAATCCATTTAGACCAGTAACTAAGTTAATTTACTTGTTGTAACACCTTTATGCAATTGAATTAAATGAAAACATTTTAAAATTTCAAATTATAATCCATAAACATTCCACAAGAAGCTATTATTTATTGCTAGATCAGTTAATGTTACAGTTACACTACAATATACAAAAATCGATTCTTATAGGTAAAAATAAATAAACACATAAAATGTTTTTTAAAAATTATTAAATTTACAAATACAATTATTCTACTGTTTACAAATGCACAATATTACTTTTATTTTATTTTATATTAAATATTAAAATTTTTGTTCTTAAGAACAATATTTAATTGAATTTGATCCTCAGAATTCGATTATTCGTTTTCCTCTATCACGTGATTGAGCAGACGATGGTGGGAAGAGCCCATTTCTAATATTAATTATTACTTCATAAAGTTTTTATAAATGTTTAAAATTTATTTAATTTTATTTATTTGTTAAAAATATATGCGACAGATTCTTTTTTAAACCTTAAATGCATTATTATTATTATTATTATTTTAATAAATAGCATTTGAAATCAATGGGCTCTTCCCAGCATCGTCTGCTCAATCACGTGATAGAGGAAAACGAATAAACGAATTCTGAGAATCGAATTCAATTAAATATTGTTCTTAAGAACAAAAATTTTAATATTTAATATAAAATAGAATAAAAGTAATATTGTGCATCTGTAAACAGTAGAATAATTGTATTTGTAAATTTAATAATTTTTAAAAAACATTTTATGTGTTTATTTATTTTTACTTATAAGAATCGATTTTTGTATAATGTAGTGTAACTGTAACATTAACTGATCTAGCAATAAATAATAGCTTGTTCTTGTGGAATGTTTACGGATTATAAAATGTTTTCATTTAATTTAATTGCATGAAGGTGTTACAACAAGTTAATTAACTTAATTACTGGTCTAAATGGATTTACGTAGTACGATATTGCACTGTCACTGATTTAAGTACCAAAAATCAGAGTATTTAAACATGTCTTCATGAACATCAATAACAGGTATAAACTAAATGATGATTGTAAATGTATACAGTAAACGAAAGATGATGAATAATGATATAAAATGGATTAAAAATGATGATGTATAAAAAATAACACAGATTAAATACGATTGATCAAAAATAAGAATAGAAAATATGTCATTTTAGCAATCGCTCTAGCTAAACAAGACTTCGTCTGCTATTTGTTTTTCATCTATCATGTGACCTCTGACGTCAGGTGGGAAGAGCCCATTGGGAAATGGGTGCAATTAATGTGAAAAAAAAAAAAAAAAAAAATCCACATAAGATTTTTTTTTTCAAAAAACATATTGATGTATTTCTACATCATCAAAAGAAAGCTACATTTTTCTTGCATAAATTTATCGGTATATGCAAAAATATAAGCATTGTTCGTTACTCTTACATTGTTTCTATTGGAAAACAACTTTTCTTGCATGTTTTTTTACTTTTTATACAAATAATCATAATTCATAACACCTGACGAAATGAAATTATACTGAGATAGTGTGCCAAAAACTGAAAATTGTCACAAATAAAGAAATAAACTGTGAAAGATTCTAGTTGCAGTCGGAAACGATAAAATAGTTTTAGTAAAAAAAAAAACTATGCAAAGGTCCCCCCATCAAATACCAGTTTAAACTCAACCGATGAGTTCATAGAAAACTTAAAAGATATAAAATTAGAATCCAATGCTATTATGGTATGCTTCGACATTATAAACTTATATCCATCCATTAATATAAAAGAAATCAACAAAATCATAAATGAAAAAATACAGGAAAGATATAAAAATAAAGAAATAAGCCAAACCTTAATCTCAGCCAGCAACTTAATATTAAATGAGAACTATTTCAGATTTAATAACAAATTCTATCAACAAAATAAAGGTGTCCCGATGGAATCGCTGATCTCGGAAGTAATAGCAGAATTGAAATTAAGACAAATGGAAAACGAACATATTCTAAAAAACTTTAAAGAAATAAAATGTTGGTACAGATATGTAGAATGTAGATGATATATTTGCAATAGTAAAAAACACTCCCCCCACAAAAAATACACTTGAAAAACTAAACAAAATAGATCCAGACATTAAATTCACTCTTGAAATCGAAAATTAAAACATATTAATTTTTTTAGATGTTACTATAATAAAAATCCCAAAATTAAACTTTGAAACTACGATATATCAAAAACAAAACAATAGTAAAATTATAAACGCTAAATGTAAAACTCCTTACAGATATAAAATTGCAGCTCTACAATATTATATAAATTGTGCAGTAAATATATGCTCCAACGAAATCTTACTAAAACAAGAACTTCAAAAAATCACCAAAATACATCAAAATGCAGGTTATAAAAAGAACTTAATAAATAAATTGTACAGAAATAGATTAAAAAAAACTTGACAATATTAATGATGCACAAAAACCTAAACAAAAACATATCCCCCCAATTCCATATAACAAAGGTATAAGTAATAAAATTTAAAATGAAGCCGCTAAATTAAACATAAATATACCGATAAAACCCAATAGTAACATATTCCAAAGAATCAGAAATGATAAAGACGAAATCCACTTCTCAGAAACCACAGGTATTTATAAAATTAATTTCACCAACAAAAATAAAACAACTCAACTGGATGCTATATAGGCATGACAAAACAGAAAATAAAAACACGGATAAAAGAACATGAAAGTGATATAAGATATAATAAAATAACAACAGCGTTAACAAAAATAAACCAAAAAAGAAAATATTAAAATTGATTTCAAAAACTTCAGCAAAATAGCCCATTACAATAATTATTTCTATGCAACAAAAAGAGAAAATGTCGAAAATTTAGCGAATCACGACTCCTGCAACAATGATCCAATGGAGATTGACGCCGGGTGGCGCGCCATGCTGGAGAAGAGAGGAGGAGGAAGACAAATGACGAGACCGCCCGACGATCCAGTTCACCAAGATGTACCTGATGAAGGCTGTGGTTTCAGCAGGTGAAAGCGCTTGTGTGGGTAATTTTAATAAGGTTTTAATATTTTAATATAATTTCTTTTTCATTGCTCTGAAAATGTTTAATATTTATCATATGATTAAAAATATAATTTATTCTCAAAAATTGAGTTGTCAGGTCACAGAATACTACTAAATATATATATTTCTTAACAAAATACATAATATTAATAATTTGATTCTAAAAAGTTTTGATAAAGTCATAATAGATACTTGGCTATTTGTTCTTGGAGTGATGGGGGCTACTATTTGGGTCTTTTTAGGAGGGGCTCCAGCACCAGGCTTTCCCCAAGGATTCCAATCAATCATTTCAGCTTTAATAAAATTAAGGAAAAATGCAATATATATAACAACTATTTTATCATATATATATATATATATATATATATATATGATAAAAAATGGATTACTTAAAAAATTAAAATTAACATGTAAAAACAGAACTTCTATCAAAATTTTTTGATTAGTTTAATGAACTTTAAATGTCCATCTAATAAATTAATTAAATTAGAGTAAGTCTTAATCACCTAGTGGCAAGTATCATAAACATCTGCATTCTAAAAGTCATGTGATGAATAATGAAGAATATGAATTCTGCAAGCAACTACCACAAATTGTAAAAACAACCATTTTATTATTATTATTATCATGGAGTTTGCTTGCAAAGTTCTTATTTTTTATCATTCAACACTAATTAAATGATGTATTTTTACTACAAAACTGAATACTAAGAATCATACTGTTACAATCCGACTATATGTGCGATTGACTACCTCCTCAAAAACCCCTGAAACCCCTACAAGGCCATAGCCAGAAAAAAAATTCCAGAAGGTGTTAAAATTTTAGTACAAAATGTTGAGTGTTACAAATAAATAAGTCTCAAAAATTTTCAACAAATCCACTTTTTTTTTTTTTTTGGGGAGGGGGGCGGTTTTCCTCCTTCCTCCCCTTGGTTACAGCCTTGAATATAGAAAGATGCACAAGGTACCAAAAGAAGTAAAATAACCCAAAGATTTTGAATTAACTACAGTAGAGAGTCAAAAATCTGCACAGCTCGGGACCAGAGGATGTGCGGATTTTAGGATTTTGCAGATTTCGGGGCCCATAAAAAATTATTTTCACTTTGAATAATATTCTGTTTTTATTATTCAAACTAAACACATACTAGTGAATAATAACACTGAGTATTAAATTACTAAGTACATAAGAATAATAATGAACATTAACAAAAATATATAATGTAAACAATATCAATAAATAAAAATGAAAAAAAAAAAATTTGTCAAATTTAGATAAAATCTGTTTACAATTGGCTAGTTTTAAACTGAACTTGAACCTGAATGATTTATTTACTTTTTTATTTATTGTAAATAGTAGTAACACAAATTTATTTTTGTACGAATTTTATTGAGTTCTTCCTTACAAATTAAGCCTTCATCAGAAAGCATTTTAAAAAATTTGTTATTATTTACCTGATTGATATCATCGTATCACAATAATCATTATTTTCTTTTGATGAGTTTAATATACTGTCAATAATTTCATTAGCAGCAACTTGGGTCTTGCAGTCTTTCATATTATTATTTTGTTTTTCTTTTTTGTAATCACAAAATGCAAACATAAAATCTGTATTCAAGATCTTTTTCAAAAATTCTGATATGCAATTTTGTAATTTATTAATAGTGAATTTCATTGTTTGTATCTGACAAGCTGTGCAGATTTCGGACTTCGGTGGATTTTAGGTTGGTAGATTTCTGGCTCTCTACTGTATTTAAATTTAATTATTCAAATTAGTTAAAAAGCTATTAATTTCAAACTCAAAGCAGGTATAAGATAAATAGCAAAATGAACTGTTAAAAGAATGTCCATCTACAGCTGCCTAAAAAAGCCTTATTTTTAATATATCACAATCGAGGTATTGTCCACAACGGCTAGTGTTAAAACAAGAGCATGTTAAACTGTAAATTTCAGTTTGATTTCTGACCAGGATATTTCTCACTGAATAAACTTATTGAACATCAATTTAGCACTAAAATAACGGTATGGTTACATTTTGACTCCTGAGCACTTTTGTCTGTTGATAACATTTGTATTTGTAATATGTGTGTGTAATTTGGAGTATTTGAAACTTCAAAAAAATTCAAACGAAATGCTTTACATATTAACCATTTAGCTACACTTATGAAATAATGAAAACAATAAAAACATTTCTCGTTTACGGTTTTAGCAATTGAATCATTCTGTGAGTAAGTAGATGGGAAAAAAAAAATATTATTTTATAAACTGTGCTTTATTTTAGTTGGCATTAGTTTTAATTTGTGAAACCATTTATTTCAAACCAATTTTTATTAAATTAATGAGTTATTTGAGAAATTCTACTTTAGATGATTCAGTTGATTGCCCTGTAATTGATACATTTACATTATTGTAAAAATACAATAAATTATCAAAGTAATATTGATTATAAAATATAAAATATGTGTAAATTATATATTTTTGCCAATGTATGGCATTTAAAATTGTTTTATTGTTGTTATTTCAGTTGTTTCCTCAAGGGGTCAAAATGACCCCTTAACACAGTTCCAGTAGGTAAGATTTTTCTATCGTTCGTGTATTAAATTTACTAAGCAATTAAGTTGAATTTACAAATTTAATTCTTAATGTATTGTAATCCAGTGCCACTGGCGTTTTTCAAGAGTTCTATTTTACTGTCTTTGCACAAGTCTATTTAATGCAGAATGCAAGGAGAAATAGACCTTGAGCAAAATATTTTGACCCTGGACAGTTCAGAGGTACAGCAATTGCAAGTTAAGCCATAGGTCTCAAATTAAACTTCTTTCAGGACATTTTTTTCTGAATAGAATTATTCAACTTTCAATTTGAAATTTATTAATATTCTATATGCTTTATCTGCCCGGCAACACTTTTTTAACATTACAGGAATTCCTATTCAGTTCATATACATATTTTCAATTCTGGACAAATTTTTGCAGAAAATATTCTATCAGTTTATATAGATACTAGCTAATTTTTAAAAATATATCTATTTTATTTAAACATTTTTTTTTCTTAAAATTTAATAGAATTCTTTTTATGCCCCTTTTAGACACACAAGTGTATGCCCAACTTTTGAGCCAATTTTGTTGGTTCAAATAGGAATTGGGAATACGAACAATTTTTTCTGGCTAGACAGAAAAAGTTGTTCAAATGAGAAACTCCTTTTACTGTGACAAGCCAATGAGAAGAAAGTTCCTTATGCATACTTGCCAACCAATTTCAATAAAAAAAGTGAAGATTTTTGTTGAAAAACCAGAAGATTTCATAAAAAAAAGGGAAGATTTTTTTTTTCTCTTAATACACAATAAACAATACAATTTTACAACTTTAATATTTAGAAGAAATCTATAAAAACGTTTTACTATAGATTGATTATACTGAATAAAAAAAAGTTTTAAATTAAGTTATTCCTCTTCAACATATAAATATCTACAAAACAGAATCTGTAAGAAATTTACTTAATAATAGACAAAAAACTTACAGTTAGGTTAAAGTATGAAACTAATTTTTTAAATAAATAGAATATGATTTTTGTTTATGTGCATTAAACATACATATAAAAAAAAGTAGCAGTAGTTAATTATCAGTTTCAAACATGCATAAAGCCAACTGAGTATTAATTTTCTTAAATTGATTTGGAAAAAATTTTCCTACCTGAAAAAATTATTCTTCATTTTTTTCCCACGTTTACACATTTGGTATAAATATGACATACAAATATTTAATTTAATTGAGGGAAAAATAAAGAGATTCATTAAATTCTGCAATAAAGATCTAAAAATAATTACATACTTGAGAAATATTGAGCACTTCCATTGCTTTATTGTTTCTAGAATTGATCATTGATCACAATCCGGGGAAGGGGGGGGGGGATACAAAAATAATTACAGAATAAGAAATATTAAACTCTTTCAACTCTACTTCTAGAATCTAATGAAGGAAGTTTAAAATTAATATTATCATTTATGTTGCAGATGAATAAAGATTAGGAAACAAAAGACTTCTGCAGAACATTTGATTGCTGATCTAGTTGGAGATAAATGAAATGGGGGGGGGGGGGGGCAAAAAATAATTACACCAGCAAGAAATATTTAACAATTCTATTTCTTTACATGTTCTAGAATCTCATAAAGCAAGTTTGAAATGAATATTGACATTTATGTTATGGATGGAAAAAGATTGGGAATCAGGAGTTTTCGTAGAACATTTGGGTTTTCTTTTTAAAACGAACGATATCCGCGACTTTTTTAAAAACGGAAGATTTTATCATCTGTCCGGAAGACCGGAAGATACGTTAAAAAACCGGAAGTCTTCCGGGAAAACCGGAAAAGTTGGCAAGTATGCTTATGCTTCAGACAGCGCCGGGGGGAAATTCATTCACCATTGTTCTTTTTGCTCTTCCTCCATTGTCCCCGTTAAAACAGCTATAAGTAACTTTGCTTGTCATGTACTGTGTACCCTGGAAACCAGTTTATTGAACAATTTTTGACTCAACTATTGTAACCCTCTTTCGGATTTCGGCTTTCAAAAATTGGAGTAAAAATTGGTTCAAATGAGAGTTGTCTGAAAGACCGTTGTATGTAATAGACACTTTAGCATTATGTTTCGAATGTCATTATTAATTTCCATGAATACAAACCAAGAAGATCAAGAGTCTGGAGAGTATAGAATAGATTAAGTTCAGAAATACATTATTAGTTTCTAAAATAAAAATTATATACATACCTCTCTCTTTTTGCCATTGAAGTCGCTTTTGCTCTACTTTACTTAATGGAGACAATTTTGAAGGAGAAAGTTCAGTTTGAGGAGCAGACCAACTAAGATTTCCCGGACTAGATATAATTACATCCAAAGGACAAGGAACATTTAATTTGTTTGGACTTTCTTCAGTTGTTTTTGTTACATTGCTAAAGCTGTAATAAATGTACTTTATTTAAATATAGCAAAATTGTCAGAATAACCAATAAATGTTTCAGCAACAAGAACTTAAAGGAAAATAAATAAATAAAAACATAATAAAACACTTACTGAATTGAAAGAATAGTGGTCAATTAAGTAGATACATAATGTAAAAATATGATAACGTTCACTTATCTAATAATTCCAGTGTTGTTAATTTGAACATTGGTATTAAATATTGTTGTTGCCTAATTAGCAAGATTTTTCTATTTTTATAGCTTATACAAACTTAAATATATATTTATCATAGTAATAGTATTGAGGGGAAAATTGATTATTAATTCAAGTAAAGAACGTATAAATAAATGTAGATCTTAATTAAAAAGAAAAAAAAAATTACAATCTGATTTATTAAAAGGATACTTGGAATTAAAAGAATACTGTGAAGGGGATTATAAGAAGAATTTATTAATCAGACAGGGGAGACTGTGAGGGGTAAAGGAGAATTTATTAAAAAGAAACTGTGGCTTATTATACATTGGTCACACTAAACCAAGTTTTAAATTCTGTCTAAAAGAACCCATCATTCACGTCTGTACACAAAAAACCAACGTATCAGCCATTTCCAAGCATTGCTGGGAGAAAAACCATGATTTTAAAAATTTGATACAACTAAAATAATTTTCAGGCCCAAATCTACATCCAAACACAATTTCTTTAAGGTATTTTTTGCATCTTTAAGAATCTTAAAAATATTGATAATTGTGATTTTGTTGTACTGCCACTTAATTTCTTATACATTTTTTTCCTCACAACTACCACTTCTCTATTCCAGGGACCAAACTATCTAACATCTGAAAACCATGAAAACCACTACTTGCATACAGAATAAATAGCGAGGGAAGGGAAGACTTATTAATGGCATATTATAGGATAACTATTACTTTCTTCTATATGTAATGTTACGAAATTGTAAATAATTGTGTTTATTTTTGTATAAATTCTTTCAAAGAGGCTTAGTAAGTTGATAAAGTGCTAATTTTGTGCATTTCTAGTCGTTTTAGCGTTGAATTAGCCTTATTTTCCCTTAAAAACGCATTAAAAAGCCCCAGTAATGCACGTAATGGATTTGGCGCCAAATTTGGCGACTTTTTCCCACCTTGGCGATTTTTTTGGCGACCTTGGCGAGAAAATCCTTATATGGGATATACCAAATATGGAAGCTGTAAGTTGATTGGTTGACCACTTTCTAGAGTTTTCTCGAAAAATCTGGGCTCCATGGAACAGCATATAAGGAGCGCTTCCTCGCCAAGGCAGTTAGTTCAGTTCAGATCTCAGCGAGCTTCGCTAGTGCTTGCATTGCTCTTGAGCCTCTTTGAGAGAGACTTGCTTCAAGTGTTATTGGTATACAGTTTGTACTGTGGATTTGTTATTGACAGCTGTTGTTTAAGCTGTGTTTACTGTTTGAATTGAAGCTGATACTTGGTTTATAGACCTGCATTTTTCTGGAATTTTCTGTGAATAAATTACTGAATTTTTGTACGTTTGGCCTTTCATTCTCAGACAACTCACGAACCCCCAAGTACGCAACATTTCTGGTGTCAGAAGCGGGATTGTCTGTGAATGGTGATAACGAGGGCTATGGAGCAAGAGATGAAAAAACTTCTAGAAACCTTAGCTACCCAGATGAATGAAATGAAAGCCGGTCAGGAAAAGATGGAAACCGGATTGAAAGAGAAAATGGAAACATCGCAAAGAGAGTTGAAAGACGGTTTGACTGAAGAAATGAAAGTAGCACAAGAGAAAATGGAAACATCGCAAAGAGAATTGAAAGACGGTTTGACTGAAGAAATGAAGGTAGCACAAGAGAAAATGGAAACATCGCAAAGAGAGTTGAAAGACAGTTTGACCGAAGAAATTAAATCTAATCAAGACGAGATGAAGAGAGAACTTTCGACAGTAAAGGAAGTGATTGAAAGTAAATTATCGGATATGGAAAACAGAATGGATGGAATAGAAGAGAAAGTTATAAAGATAGAAGAAAATTTTGAAGAGAAAGTTTTGAAAGTGGAAAAGAATTTTGAAGAGAGATTTATGAAGATAGAAGAGAATTTTGAGGAGAAATTTAAAGAAAACTTTGATCAAGAGCTGAAAGGAAAGGTTTCAGAGATAGAAAGCAAGTTTAAGAGAATGGAGGAAGATCTTGAGAGAAAAATGAGAGAAGAGTGGAGCGGAGAGGTAATAGGGAATGATTTGCAGAGCAAGATTCGGAATTTCGAAGAAAAGTTAGAATCCAAGCCCCAGGAAACTGAAAGGAAAGAGAGAAGAAACCAGAATCATGAATTTATTAAGCTATCTACCTACGACGGCAGTTCCTCCTGGCATGTATATAAGACGCAGTTTTCCATCGTAGCTGAAGCTAACGGCTGGGACTCTACCGCCAAGTCGGTCCACTTAGCAGCAGCATTACGGGGAGATGCAGCCGAGATCCTGAGAAATGTTTCTAAAGAAGAAAGGAACGACTTCGAGGCCTTGACTAGAGCACTGGAGCTACGGTTCGGAGAGAAGTGTTCTAAGGACTATAGTCGCCTCCAGCTAAAGTCCCGTTACCAGAAAACGGGCGAAAGTTTGCAAGAGCTGGCAGCGGACATTCAGAGACTGTCACACCTAGCATTCTCAGACTGTCATGCTGACACTCGAAACGACTTAGCTCTTCAGTACTTTATCGATGCTGTTCGTGATCCAGAAATTCAAAAAGCGCTGAGACTCTCCAACATCAGAGACGTAGAATCAGCTTTAGGCTATGCACTTAGGATAGAGGCAGCCCAACAAGCCTCCCGTAAAGACCGCCATACCATAAGAGCAGTCTCATCAAACGATACGCCTGCTGGTGAAAATGAAATGAAGAGAAGTATCGAAGAGATCTTAAAGAGATTGCGCAGCCTGGAGAATAAAAAGGAAATAAAGGACCGGAAGATAAAGTGCTGGGGCTGTGGAGTGGATGGTCACGTGAAGAGGAACTGCCCTGTACGACCAACTGTAGGAAATCACCCGGCTTTACCATCACTGCAGGGAAACTAAGAGGAGGCCATCTCGCGGGGCGGAGGTTGCCTAAAATTAAAGAGCCCCAATTTACAGTATATCATGTTTCATCGATGAGTGGCGGCGATAATGGACTTCACGTCTATGGCCAAGTCAACAACGCCACCTGCCGGATGATTCTGGACACGGGAGCCAACGTGACCATCATTAGAACGGATTTGGCTCAAGAACTAAAAGAGAAGATCATCTGGACGCCGCCCTGTGTTAAACTCCAAACTGTGACCGGAGACGAAATCAAAATATATGGAAAAATGAACTTGACCATCACTTTTGGGAATGCCAGTTACCATCATATGGCATATGTGGCTGATATAAGAGATCCGTTAATCATTGGAATTGATTTCCTGAGAAAATTTAACTTTCAATTGGACTTCAAGAATAATGAACTGCATTCGAGTTCGGAAGACATCGCTGTGTTCAACACTGAAAATCAAGACATTCAGACAATTTGCCAGATAACAGCCAAGTCTGAAATTTCCATCCCTCCACACACAGAGATAATAGTTTCAGGAACACCACCTACAAAGCAATACTTCCGCTATGGACTGATTGAATACCCGAATACAGACAATAGCCCAAGAGGAGTTCTGGTAGCTTCATCTCTAGTTGATCTCTCAAAGAATACTATTCCTGTGAGAGTCGCAAACATCAGCGATAAGGTCCGAACAGTGAAGAAGGATGAGGTGTTAGCAGCCTGCACTCCTGTAACATGCATCAACCGCCCCACGCAATCAACTGAATCCAAGTCTTCTGAACAGTTAATGAAGGAATTACTCAAGAATGCGGAGTTAGGAAAGGAACAGAGATGTGCTGCAGAGAAGCTACTCCAAGAATTTAAAGACCTTTTTTCTCGAACACCTGAAGACGTCGGGCGAACGAACATCACCCAGCACAGAATTGATACAGGAAATCATCCTCCAATCAAACAACATCCAAGAAGACTTCCTTTTGCTAAACAGGAAGAGGTCACTGAACTTCTAAATGAAATGCAGCACAATGACGTCATCGAGCCATCAACGAGTCCTTGGGCCTCTCCCATAGTACTGGTGCGAAAAAAGGATGGTTCAACAAGATTTTGTGTGGATTATCGTCGTTTGAATGACATCACGAAGAAAGACAGTTACCCTCTTCCCAGAATTGACGACACATTAGACACACTTGCTGGCAATAAATGGTTCTCGACGTTGGATCTGAAGAGCGGTTACTGGCAAGTAGAATTACATCCTGATGATCGTGAGAAGACTGCATTCACCACGGGACAAGGACTGTGGCAATTTAAAGTTATGCCATTCGGATTATGTAATGCACCTGCCACCTTCGAACGCCTGATGGAGACAGTGCTAAAAGGACTTTCCTATGAAGCCTGTCTGGTGTATTTGGATGATATTATCATTGTGGGGCGCACCTTTGAAGACCATCTACGAAACATCCGAAAGGTGCTGGAGAAACTCAGAATGGCTAACCTCAAATTGAATCCAGGCAAGTGTAACTTGTTCCGTCGTGAAGTGAGCTACCTCGGCCATATCATCTCTGCCGAAGGTGTGAGAACTGATCCTGAGAAGATCTCTGCAGTCGAGAACTGGAGTCGCCCTGAAAATGTACACCAACTACGAAGTTTCTTGGGGTTATGCACTTACTACAGGAAGTTTGTCAAGGGTTTCTCAAATATTGCCAGACCACTCCACAAGCTCACGGAAGCCAAACAGAAGTTCCTGTGGACAGATGAATGTGAAAACGCGTTCAAGCGACTTAAAGAGGCCTTAACATCATCGCCTATCTTGACATATCCACAGTCCGACAGACAGTTCATACTTGATACAGATGCCAGCCATGAGAGTGTCGGTGCTGTTCTGTCGCAGGAAATTGACGGTCAAGAACATGTCATTGCCTATTGGAGTAAATGCCTGTCTAAACCGGAGCGAAATTACTGTACCACCAGGAAAGAGCTACTCGCCATCGTAAAAGCCATAGAACATTTCCATCATTATCTGTATGGCAGAAGATTCCTGCTCCGGACTGACCATGCATCTTTAACGTGGTTGCTCCAGTTCAAGAACCCGGAAGGACAGATTGCCAGGTGGATACAACGCCTGCAGGAATATGACTTCGAGATACGTCATCGTAAAGGGACTCTACATGGTAATGCAGATGCCTTGTCACGGAAGCCCTGCTCGGAAAGCTGCAAGTATTGCTCTAGAGCCGAACAGAAATACCTGCCGATAAATCCGGTTGCCTGCCAAGTTACTGTCTCAACACCATCAGATCAAGATCCCGATCCATGGAGTGACGAAGAACTTAGAAAATCCCAGTTGGAAGATCCTGACATAAAGCCAATATTACAGCTGAAGGAGACGACCAGCAACAGACCTACCTGGCAGGGCATTTCCAGATTTAGTCCCATTACGAAAAGTTATTGGGCACTTTGGGACTCTCTTCATATCAGAAACGGCGTATTATGCAGAAAGTGGGAATCTGATGATGGGAAAAGCTTCAGATGGCAGATTTTATTACCAAGATCAAAAATTCCAGCTGTTTTAGAACAACTGCATAGTAGCTCTACCGGAGGCCATTTTGGGGTAATGAAGACTCTGCAGAAAGTTCGGGAACGCTTCTACTGGTGCAAAGCAAAGGAGGATGTGGAGAAATGGTGTAAATCCTGTGATGCTTGTGCGGCACGTAAAGGCCCGCAGAAACGAAGTCGAGGAAGACTGCAACGGTATAACGTGGGAGCACCATTTGAACGGATTGCACTCGACATCTTGGGTCCTTTGCCACGGACCTCCAGTGGAAATAAATACATCCTCGTCGTGATGGACTATTTCACCAAGTGGCCTGAGGCATATCCCATTCCCAATCAAGAGGCATGCACAGTCGCAGAGGTCCTAGTGCAGCAATGGGTGTCAAGGTACGGCACGCCCCTACAACTTCATACCGACCAAGGTAGGAACTTTACCTCTGATGTTTTCAAAGGACTGTGTCAACTACTCGGCATAGACAAAACCCGGACTACACCCTTACATCCCCAGTCGGACGGCATGGTCGAGAGGTTCAATCGTACCATCCTGAATAACCTCTCTCTTCTAGTATCAAGGAACCAGCAAGATTGGGACTTGAAGTTGCCATTGTTCCTGCTGGCTTATCGAAGTGCTGTCCATGAAACCACCGGCTATACTCCAGCCCAGATGCTGTTCGGACGTGAACTTCGTCTCCCTTGTGATCTCCTGTTTGGTTGTCCACCCGATGCGCCTTCATCGCCCGAGGAGTACATCCAAGATCTCCAGGCACGATTTGAGGACGTACACGACTTTGCTCGGGAGCGGATTAACATTGCAACGGAGAAAATGAAGACAAGGTACGATCTAAAGGCTATGCAACATGAGTTCCAGGAAGGAGAGAAGGTCTGGTTGTGGAATCCTGTTCGACGCAAAGGACTCTCTCCCAAGTTACAGTGCAACTGGGACGGACCATACACAGTCTTAAAAAGGCTGAATGATGTAGTGGTGCGGATCACTAAAGCACCTTCATCAAAACCGAAGGTGGTGCACTATAATAGGCTAGCCAAGTACCACAAGTAACGGTAATATTAAAAATTAAAAATGTAAATACTGGTAAAATTTGCGCATGCGTAATGTAAATATTTGTACATATTTGTGAAATTTGTAAATATTTGTATATAAATATTTGAACATATTTGTGAATTTTTTTTAAATATTTCTCACTTGATTTGTATTTCTATTTTATCGTTATATGCAACTTAGTTTTTGTGTTTTAGATTGTGTAAATTTGTTTAGTTTCGCCTCTTTACCAAGGGTTGCACTGCCCGGGACGTGCAGTCCTTGGGAGGGGGGCAGTGTTACGAAATTGTAAATAATTGTGTTTATTTTTGTATAAATTCTTTCAAAGAGGCTTAGTAAGTTGATAAAGTGCTAATTTTGTGCATTTCTAGTCGTTTTAGCGTTGAATTAGCCTTATTTTCCCTTAAAAACGCATTAAAAAGCCCCAGTAATGCACGTAATGGATTTGGCGCCAAATTTGGCGACTTTTTCCCACCTTGGCGATTTTTTTGGCGACCTTGGCGAGAAAATCCTTATATGGGATATACCAAATATGGAAGCTGTAAGTTGATTGGTTGACCACTTTCTAGAGTTTTCTCGAAAAATCTGGGCTCCATGGAACAGCATATAAGGAGCGCTTCCTCGCCAAGGCAGTTAGTTCAGTTCAGATCTCAGCGAGCTTCGCTAGTGCTTGCATTGCTCTTGAGCCTCTTTGAGAGAGACTTGCTTCAAGTGTTATTGGTATACAGTTTGTACTGTGGATTTGTTATTGACAGCTGTTGTTTAAGCTGTGTTTACTGTTTGAATTGAAGCTGATACTTGGTTTATAGACCTGCATTTTTCTGGAATTTTCTGTGAATAAATTACTGAATTTTTGTACGTTTGGCCTTTCATTCTCAGACAACTCACGAACCCCCAAGTACGCAACAGTAATATAGAGAAAGTATTGGATTCGTAAAAAATTTCGACCTCGGGTTTTTGATGGATTTACACGTTTTGAGAGCTGTAGAACACGATTTGATCCTTTTTAGAAAATGTCTGTCTGTCTGTCTGTCTGTCTGTCTGTCTGTCAGTCTGTCTGTGTGTGTGTGTGTGACAAAATTTTGTGGCAACTGTATCTCAGGAACTACTGCACAGAATTTCATACGAATTAGTATGTAGTTGCACCTTGACATAAATTAGTGCCTATTAACTTTTGGTAAAAATTGTCTTACAGGTTGCGTTGCCATTCCGCTTTTTCTAAATTTTTAACATGGTGATATAGGACAAAATTTTTTATAAATGTGCATAAAGAGAATTATTTTTTAGTAATCATTATGAAATTTACAAGAATTATTTATAATAGAGGTAGTCAACTGGGGAAAAAATTTTGTATGCGTAGGAGCCTCGTGAACCCCCCTGGGGGGGAAGTCCCCTCTCGAGGGGAGTAAATTTTCAAGATGGGTATCTTTCGAAAGGTCTCGTCAATACCTTTAAAACGAATGGTTGAACTATAAATCTGTGATAATTTAAAACAAAGTTATCGATTTTTTTTACTTTTAACAAAAAGTAACTTACAAAAAAA
The DNA here is from genome assembly GCA_963930645.1 of Salticus scenicus. NCBI lineage: Eukaryota > Metazoa > Arthropoda > Arachnida > Araneae > Salticidae > Salticus > Salticus scenicus. Next base: position 178,454,508 of record OZ005649.1, read on the forward strand.
ATCTTTTTTTTTTTTTTAACGAAATTTAACCAGACTTGGTATTTAGTTGGCCCCTGACATAAACTGGGGCTGAGTAGATTTGGGGATCAATCACTCAACAGGTGGTGCTGTGATCGTATTTTTTCTAAATTTTTAACATGGCAGTATAGGATAAAATTTCGTATAAATGTACATAATGGGAGTTATTCTTAACCTGTGATTGTGAGATTAATATGAATTATTGAATTATTAATAATAGTACTAGTAGTTAATTAGGAAAAAAATCTCGGTCATCGCTTCTACCCCCCCCCCCCCCTGGGGAAAGTACCCCCCGGGGGGGTAAATTTTCAAGATGGGTATCTTTCGAAAGGTCTCGTCAATATCTTTAAAACGAATGGTTGAACTATAAATATGTGATAATTTAAAACAAAGTTATCGATTTTTTTTTTTTTTTTTTTTTTTTTTTAACGAAAAAAAAACTTTGAAAAAAAATCGTCTTTTTTTTTTTTTATATTGTTACTGCGTGAATTTGTATAGAAAAATATAGAAGAAAGTCTTGTGGTGGCCACAGCATACTAGTTTTTAAATGTATTTACATGGTTGCCACTCAAACAGGAGAATGAAATTCTATGACTATTCCAGATGTGTTCTAAGAAAATTCTAGTCTAACTGTACATTGATCGTTGGCTGCATTGAGGGCAAAATAATTATGCTATTATTTGAAAACACAAAAGTTATATATGACAAAAGTTACATATATAGTGATAGCATCTGTTGCTTATAAGCGAGATAAGAAATTTCTTTCGCGAGCAGAAAGGAGGGCTGGGACAAATGGCGCAGGCTAAGAAAGAAAAAAAAAATGACCCTACATTGGCAGAAAAATTGTTTTTTATTTCTTTCTTTTTTGGCAATCATCATATAAAACTCCCCCAACTTTTCCAGATTCTGACTAAAATATTCTAATTTTCTAACTTTTATAGTCAATTTTCAAATTTCCCGACTATTCAAAGTTTTGTGACAAACCTGGTATTTATATATTTGATAAAAAAAATAGAGACCTGTTTATCTTGCTTCATTTTCATAGGCAAAAAGCTTTTTCACCGGAGGGCCCTCTGCATCTTCAATGGCTCTTGCTTGCAGTGAACGGCGACTACTTTGTTTTTGATCTTTATTTTTAAAAAGATGGCGCCACATTACATCAATTTCAGCTGATTCGTGATTATTAATTGCATTGCGGTTATGAGCTATTTCTATTGTTTCTCTAAAAAATGCATAAGTTGGGTTATTATAATTTGCGATTTTTGTAATGTTATTGAAATTGACGGCGATATTGTTTTTGTGATGATTTCTGGCCAAAGCAGTGGTGTTTCTATTGTATCATTTTGATGTTCCTTTACACAAGTTTTTATCTTTCCTTTTGTTACACCAATATAACAGTTTTTGTCATTATTTTGATTTTTGAATGGAATTTCATAGATACCAGCTGTTTCAGTGGGGGGAACTGAATCTTTATAACTTCTTATTATTTGGAATATGTTAGGATTGGGTTTTATCAGTATATTTATATTTAATTTACTAGCGGCATTTATTTTATTTTATTTGAGATTATCTCAAATAATCTCAATATAATATAAAAATCATAATAATTTAATTAGATCCATTAAATTATGTGAATTTAACTCATAAGTATCATAAAATATTAATAATATATTGATTGAAGAGTTTTGGGTGAATTTTCATCCATAATAGTTTTGAAAGACTACAAACGTAAGCAAAACAAAAAAGGTATCTCAAAAATTATAACAAGAAAAAAAAATTATACACTTGGGGGGGAAAAAAATAAAACTAGTTGGCATAGGTGGACTCTGCTCAGTTCCCCATCATATTTATGTTCTCATAAATTTCTAGTGCGTGACATATTATAATCATGTTAAAAGAAATGAATTTGACCAAAGCTTGATACAGTGACAGAATGAAATCCCCGCCTAATAGGCTATCCACCGTTCACTTCGATATATTTATCTTATTCTAATCTATTATTTATTTTATCAGGGTCAATTCTGTTGTTTAGTTTTCATGTTACTATTTCCAATGCAATAATCCCCAAAATTCATATTTATATGAAAAATTTACACAATTTTGCTATGTTGATAAAATCGTAAATTACAAATAATTTACGAAATTTTCCTATTAGAATATTTGTATTCAATCATGTTCAAACAAATATCATAAATATAATTTTGAAGTAGTCTAATGTATTTGTGATCCTCAAAATGGAAGTTTATGCTCAATTTTGCCATATTATGTAAATCGTAAATTCCAAAGTAAATCGTAAATTCCATAAGCAAATCGTAAATTCCAAATAACTTACAAATTTTTTAAATTGGAAAAATCATAGTCCTTGATATTTATGCCAGTATCCTAAATAATATTTCGAAAGTGGTTTGACATCTTTATGATGAAAATATCCCTCAAGATTGACGTTTATGTGAAATTTCCCTCTATTCTGCCATGTTAAGAAATTCGTAAATTTCCAATAACTTACGAAATTTTTATATTCGAAAATTCATAGTCATTAATATTCATGCTAGTGTTCTAAATAATATTTCAAAAGTAGTCTGACATCTTTACAATGAAAATATCTCTCAAAACTCACGTTTATGTGAAATTTTGCCCTATACTGCCATGTTAAGAAATTCGTAAATTTCCAATAACTTGTGAAATTTTCAAAGTAGCATATTTATAGTCACTGATGTTCCTTCTGGCATCAAAACCAATATTTTAAAACTGGTCTGACATTTTTACAGTAAAAAGTTTCCATTTAATGCACGTTTAAGTGAATTTTTGTCCTATTCTCCCATGTTAAGAAAATCATAAATTTCTCATAACTTACGAAGTTTTTTAATTTGAATGTTGCAAATGAATACGGTTCTTGCCAGTATCGAAAGTAATATTTTAAAACTGATCTGACCTCTCTGCGATCATCTGTTTGTGAGATATCGTGTTAACAGACTAACAAACTAACAGACTAACACACTAACCTGACACACTAACAGACACCATACAAATTTTGTCATTTTCGGATTCCTCACACCTGAAAACATATAAAAAAAAAAAAAAACACTTGGGGGAAAAAAAAAAAAAAAAAACTGAATCAATTATATTCAGAAGTGTAATTTACTGAGCATATAGCAAATATTTTGAAACACTGACTAATTTATAAAAATTATATTGAAATATACATCTAAAACTAAAATTTTTATTTATTAATATTTTATAGTACTCTATAGCAATAAATAAAATTACTCACCTTTGTTGACTAAGTTGTGCATTTTTATTTTCATCTGAATGATATGCTCCATTTTCTGGTGAATCTTTAGATGAATGATATTCCTGATTCTCCTGGCAGTTAAATATTTTCTCACTTCCATTAACTATAAAAGACATTCAGGAAAAAAATATAAATATATAAATAAATAATAAATACTGGATGCTGCATAAAGGTTTTTTAACTTATTTATTAAAAGGAAAGTTAAATAATTTCATTATTCTCATAAAATCATTTTCGTTTGAATAATAAGACACACTTATGAATTTATAATACTAGGATATATTTTCAAATTGCTCTTTTAGTTCCCCATCATACTATAGGTATGGGGAACTTAGGTAATCCTGAAAAATTTTGACCTCGGTTTTTTTACTTTTTTATACGTTTTCAGGTGTGAGGAATCCGAAAATGACAAAATTTGTATGGTGTCTGTGAGTGTGTCAGTCCGTTAGTGTGTTAGTCCGTTAGTTTGTTAGTCTGTTAACACAATATCTCACGAACAAATGATCGCAGAGAGGTCAGATCAGTTTTAAAATATTACTTTCAAATTTCAATACTGGCAAGAACCCTATTCATATGCAACATTCGAATTAAAAAACTTCGTAAGTTATTAGAAAATTACGATTTTCTTAACATGGGAGAATAGGACAAAATTTAACTTAAACGTGCATTAAATGAAAACTTTTTTTACTGTAGAAATGTCAGGCCAGTTTTAAAATATCAGTTTTGATGCCAGAATGAACATCATTAACTATAAATATGCTACTTTGAAAATTTCGCAAGTTATTGGAAATTTACGAATTTCTTAACATGGCAGTATAGGGCAAAATTTCACATAAACATCAATTTTGAGAGATATTTTCATCGTAACGATGTCAGACTACTTTTGAAATATTATTTAGAACACTGGCATGAATATTAATGACTATGAATTTTCCAATATAAAAATTTCGTAAGTTATTGGAAAATTACGAATTTCTTAACATAGCAGAATAGAGCAAAATTTCACATAAACTTCAATCTTGAGGGATATTTTCATCGTAAAGATGTCAAACCACTTTTTAAATATTATTTTGGATACTGGCATGTATATCATAGACTATGATTTTTCCAATTTAAAAAATTCGTAAGTTATTTGGAATTCACGATTTACTTAAAATGGCAGAATAAGGCAAAATTGAGCATAAACTTCCATTTTGAGGATCATAAATACATCAGACAACTTCAAAATTACATTTATGATATTTGTTTGAACATGATTGAATACAAATATTCTAGTAGGAAAATTTCATAAATTATTCGTAATTTACGATTTTATCAACATAGCGAAATTGTAAATTTTTCATAAAAATATGAATTTTGAGGATTATTGCATTGGAAATAGTAGCATGAAAACTAAACAACAGAATTGACCCTGATAAAATACATTAGAATAAGATAAATATATCGAAGTGAACGGTGGATAGCCTATTAGGCGGGGATTTCATTCTGTCACTGTATCAAGCTTTGGTGAAATTCATTTCTTTTAACATGATTATAATATGTCTCCCACTAGAAATTTATGAGAACATAAATATGATGGGGGGAACTGAGCAGAGTCCATCTATGCCAACTAGTTTTCAGTGGTACTTAGAATAAAAATTTAGGAGATTTCATATATAGAGCAATTTGCAATAAAAAATGGAAAATTATATGAGACTAGTATGTTGTGGCCATTACAAAGTTTTTTCTTATATCATACAATACAAATTATTTATTAAAATTTTTTCTTTTTAATATTTTCCATAATGAATGCACATAATTTTCATCTAAGAGAAGATCTTTATAATGTAATTCTATACAATGTAATTCTCTCTATAATGAACAACTTCTCAGACATAAAAAATGAATTTTGCAGCTAAGAAACACTTTTTAAAAAACTATTACTCTGTAGAGAACTAAGTGTATGGTACATTTGTTTTTCTTTATCTCATTTTAATTCAGAGCTTTTAAATTAAAAAATTGCTATCATTACATTTTTTACTTTTTCTTACCCATAAGGTAGAGAAAGTATTGTTTTAGGGTCAAATTTTCAAATGTGAGTTTTTGTTATATTTACACGTTTTGAGGTCTCCTCAATCCGAAAATCATGTTTTTAGCAAATGGTCTGTGTGTCTGTTTGTATCTGTCTGTGTGTGTGTAATCAGCATAGCTCAAGAACAAATAATTGCAGAAAATCCAAACTTGGTATTCTAAATGTATATGATACAGAGATGCTACACTAAGCTTTTCGCTACGATGAATCAAATGGTTTCTGTACAGGGACACTCAAGAGTATTCAAATACACTGCGTCTATGGGGGAAATTGCAGGTAAGTAGAGTTTAACATCTATACACTGCACTAACAAAATGAAACGAATATATATTTTTTATATACATAAAAACACATCTCATGTAGAATATGGTAGGGAAATCATTCATTGTTTGTTTACAGGGCTACACAAAAGAACTAGATAAAAGTGCGACAATAGTTGTGAATTGATGGCAGGCCCGGACTGGCCAGGTCGGCTGGTCGGCGATTGCCAAGGGCCCCCAGCGCAAGGGGGCCCCAGGAGACCCCTCAAACGTACTACTGTATAAATAGTTACATCAGAGTAATTTGACTATTTTCCTATAATTTTACTGATTTACAAATAATTTTGACTCAAGAAATGTTGTGCACTGTGCAGTGTTCATAATTTCAGGCAAGTTCGCGATCAAAGAACTTAAATGCAAACAAGCATTGAAGCTTTTCGATGAAAACCTTATCCTTCTTCATTGTTTTAATCTAGGATGCGTGCACAAGTAAAGTCGAGAATGTTTCATTCACGGAGCATGCTTCTTCATGCTTCATCTTCATCCTGTATGTTTGTTCTCCTAACTTAAACAACCACGAAATTTTAAATATTGCGTCTGGTTTGCGATAGTTACGTCTCTTCGGAACTTCAATTTTTGTTCTTACCTAATATAACTAACTTTTTGTGCGCAACGCTCACCTGCTATAAGTCTTGTAGTAAAGTTGTATTTAAAGCAGTGTCAGAGCTGTGCTAACATGAAACGCGTCTATCAATGCGGTGCTTCAAAAAGAAAAGACGAGAAAATCTTTGCGGGCTTTTGAGGGACGAAAACGGTACATTAAATACAGGTAACTCGAATTAGTTTATTAGCTTATAAGTTCAAGCAAAACAATTCTATTATTTAATTTTATAAAATTAATTTTTTTAATTAGGCGTTCTTGATTTCAGATGAAAATTAGAGATTTTATATAAAAATAATACTTAAGTACCTTCCACATACTCAATAATTTGAGAAACTATCAGCAATATCAGTAGCAAAACAATTCTATTATTTAATTTTAAAAATTAGAGGTTCTTAGTTTTGGGTGAAGATTAGACATTTTATTTAAAAGCTAGCTGTACCTGACCACGCGTTGCTGTGGTTTTAGTAGGCTTTACCTGTTTCGCTATTCGCTGGTCATCATAGTTAAATGATATTAAAGTTTAAAATTACATATCAGCTATCAATATTAAGATCAACACACATCAGAACAAAAAAAAAAAAAAAAAAACACTATGAAATCAATTAAAGTCCCGACTAGAGTTCCCGCGGCCCCTAGCTATATCTTTCACGCCCGCACAATGCTGATTTAACAGCCTTTTTTTCTTACAAAATTCTGTAGGAAACAAAATTTAATTTAATACGACATGACATTTTTTTAAAAATCTATTTTTCCATATAAGAATATGCAGTAATTGTTTCGTTCCTTAGCATCGGTTATTATATTCATTTCTTAAAAAATTTTCTGCACAGCTTTAATATAAGATCCCCGTTGGTGACTTTCGTTGTCATTTTGGCGATGAATTAAAGAGGCTGTCACAATTGCATTAATAAAGATCTTGGCGAGAGTTGCTTAGTTCACTGTACTTGTACCAGGGTCTTTCAGAACCACTTTTTTTTTTTTTTTTAAATTATAATTTACAATTTGTATCAACTAAATCACAATTAAAGAAGATATATACATATATATATTCTTCCAATATGCTTAGTAATTTATTACTGTTGTGTTCCTTTTTACAATTATTTAGGTATTACTATAGGATTTATATTATTATAGTTTCTTCAAAAATGTGATTTGGTTGCCTAAAAATAAAAATATTTCACAACCTCATTTTTAAATAATTAACCGCTCGTAATTAATCAGTACACTTATTTTTTCCAGCATGGAACTGTTTAGGTATGGTATATAAAACTATTTATTGTGAAAATAAGTAAACGATATTAGAAAAAAAGCTTACATTTTTGCTGAACTATTTTCCTGGTAGAAAGAAAGCTAAATGTAGTTTTTAGGCATGTAAACCTAATTTTCAAAAAATTATATGTTTTAATATTCTATTTATATATAAAAGAGTACTTCCTCTCACTTACTCACTGACTCATCAACGCACAGCAAAATCTACTGAAGTCACTGACATGAAACTGGGTCAGATTATAGAACATATAGTGTAAGCACCCCTAAGAAGAGATTTTACAAAATTCGCCCCCCAAGGGGGTAAAGAGGACAGAATGTGATTTCATAAAATTCTCTATATCTCAATGAAAAAACAGATATCAGTAAAATTTTTGATTTTAAAATATAGCCAAGAAAAACACATACACACATTTTGCTTTAAAATATAGCTAAGAAAAACATATTTCTAGAATTTTAGAAATTTGACCCTCAAGAAGGATCTCAAACAAAAAGACAGATTGTTACGTAAGATTTTTGTTTTAAAATATAGCAAACACAGATATCCAGAAACCAATTTCTGAAATTTTAGAAATTCAGTCCCCAAAGGAGGGAGGAGGGAGCAGAACGTAATTTCCATTTCAAAACCTGATTTCACATAATCCTACATAGTTAAAAAAAAAAAAAAAAAAAAAAAAAACCTATCCCTGATACTTTTATCTTAAAATAAGGCGAACAAAATATCTAAAACTCATTTTCTGGAATTTTAAAAATTCAGTGCTCAAGGGGGGAGGGGGTAAAACGTAATTTCCACCCACTGACTCAACACTTTCGTGGCGATTTTGTGTGGGACTGGATTACGAATTTTGCAGTGAAAGTTGGTCCTAGAGAGCTAACATCCACTAAGACGGATTTTTGCAAAATTCTCCCTTTCCCACCCTGAGGGGAGGGAGCGACAAAATCTCGTTTACGAACATAACTCGTGTCTAAATTACTTCACGATTAAGAAACAGCACCAGAAGAGGCTAGACCTGCGTACAAAAAAGAAAAAATATATGCTGATTTTCGAATTCTTCATTTTAAGGAGGGGAGGGGGGGGAGAAGAATTTCGCAAAATTTGGATTTTCCATTAAAACTCTACGAAAAATGGCACGTAGAAGTAGAAAACAACTGTGTCTTCTGTATATATTTCCAGAAACCTATTTTGGGTGTTTTGCGATTTTTGATTTGGGAAGGGAAGGGGGGGGGGGGGATTTACAAGGGAGGCAAATTTGAGAGCAATCTTTTTGCATTAAATTTTTCCAGGGTAATCTATGGGAGCTACGTTTACGATTTTTGATGCGTGTTAAATATTTTCACCAAACAGTAACTGTGACGGGATTTTGCTAAATTTCTCCATAGGAGTAGTGAGGAGGCAAATAAATAAATAAATAAATAAAATAATAATAATAATAATAATAATTAATTAAAAATTGCAAGCGTAATTCTGTTCCAAATTATCTCAGGACGACAATATATTGGAGTTTCCTATATGAGCACAAAAAATATGTTTCAAGTTATAACCCTCATCTAAATTATACCCTTATCTAAATTATCTCAGAAAGGCAATTTCTGAGTGTATGGATTGCTTATATGTGCCTAAATACACTCTAAAAATATATTTTGCAAAATATCCCCTTTCCCTTTTAGCGAGGGTTGGGGGCAGAAAACGCATATCCAAGCATGATTTTTAAAGCTGGCCAAATCAATTTCACGTAAGTAAAAAAAATGGCGCCATCTTGTAACTCTTTTTGAAACAATTTGAATAGATTAAATTTAATGTGAAATTGTGAATCGCTTCATGCTTTTAAAGTGTCAATATAATAAATTTAATTTATCAACATGAAATTAAGATTAAAATACTGAGATAACAAACTGGTAATTGATTTGAAATTCGCCTAATAAAAACCCACACAGCACACTTTCGCCAAATGACATCCTTAGGATATCCAATGGATAAAAAGACATCCCAAGGACATCCTAAGAAAGTGCTATGGTTATGCTTGCTGTCAGGGAAAGAACAAAAAATATTTTTCTCTTCCCATGCCTAAATTGGTAAATAGATAAAAATTCCCATCACGCAATCGAACATCGAACGAAACGAGTATATTTATTTAATATAAACATAAAATATTTTAGCGCCAAAATAATGATGTATCAGAAGAGCTAGCAACCCTCTGTATGGTTGCTAGGTAAATGTCCAAAATCAGAAAATATAATTATCTTTTTACTCTTCACTTCAGTTCTCATTTCATGTGATAAAAAACCGAAGTAAAATAAATATTTTAAAAATACTTCCAAAGAAAGAAAAAAGCCAGAAAAAAGCCAAACGAAATTTTCAAAGCCAAACAAGTTTGAAAAAAGCCAGATTTCTGAATTATGGCTTGAAAAAAGCCAAATTGGCAACCCTGTCTCAGGAAGGTGATTTTTTGGTGTGTGTTTGTGTTGTGTGTACCTAACACATCCATAAAGGAATTATCATAGAAAATCTATATTTTGGTGTGTGGGTTGATGATGTGAGTGTAATCACACACACGAAAAAAGGATTTTGGGAAATATCCCCCTTCCCTGTTTGCTGGGGTGGGGGGGGGGAGTACGTATCGTTTCCAAGCGCAACTTCACTTATAATTATCTCAGAAAGGGTTTTTTTTTTTAAATTATTTTTATGGGGCAGCGTATGTACACACCACGCAATATAGGAGGATCTTACGAAAGATCCTCTTTCACCCATGGGAATCTGTTGGGTAAAAAACATATTTCAAATTATAACTCTGCTCTAAATTAAAAGCAATTTTTCGGTGTGTGTGCTGGTTATGTGTACCCAATACACACTATAATGAAATTTGCGAAATTTTCCCCGTCCGCCTTTAGCGGACGAGTGTAAAAAAAAAAAAAAAAAAAAAATGAAGTTTTGACTGATTTCAATGAATTTTCATTACATTTTTTTCATTTTATGAGATTTTTAGTATTAGTAAGTTGTATACAATTTTATGACTTCATTTAAGTATAGTGGAGTGAAACTGGCAAAGCCTGAAAGTTTCCCCTAAATACCTGAGCAAAGGGCCCCTTTTCGATTTATAGCTGAGGGCCCCCAAAGGAGCCAGTCTGGGCCTGATTGATGGAAGTGTATTTGAGGTTGGGTTATGTATTATTACTATAGGATTACATTTAGGTGCAGCAAGTGGTCTGTATATAATCTTCAAAAGCTATACAGGGCTGCAAATATTTAAGCGATAACATTCTTTTTTGTTGTTAGTGGATGTGCTTTACTAATAAAAAAAACGAAATATGACGAAAGAATCTCAAACGTTTTCAGGTGTGAGGAATCATATAGAAAGAATCTCAAAAAGATGGAATTATTTCACTAATTTAAAAATAAATAAATACATACATAAATACATAAAATGAAATGAAATGTGCATTTTTATTAATAAACTAAAGTGTATATTTATAAATATACTGATGGAAAAAAAAAACCCAACACCAAGAAAAAATTATTGTACAGTGATGAAATTTCAGCAATACATTTGTCTAGGTAACATATTTAATTGATTAAAGTTTCAAGATCACAGGTAGAGCCATTGGCGAGAAGAGCCATTTCAAATGTGAAATGTTGGTACATTAGTAACCGGTGTAACCGCCAGAATTTTGAATGCAAGCATGCAAACGTGCATGCATTGTGTCGTACAGGTGTCGGATATCAGTTTGTGGGATGGAGTTCCATGCCTGTTGCACTTGGGCGGTCAATGCAGGGACGGTTAATGCTGGTTGTGGATGACGCTGGAGTTGTCGTCCAATGATGTCCCATACGTGCTCGATTGGAGAAAGATCTGGTGATCTAGCAGGCCAAGGTAACATGTCGACACTCTGTAGAGCATGTTGGGTTACAACAGCAGTATGAGGGCGAACGTTATCTTGTTGGAAAACACCCCCTTGAATGCTGTTCATGAATGGCAGCACAAAAGGTTGTATCACTAGACTGACGTACAAAATTGCAGTCAGGGTGCGTGGGATAACCACGAGAGTGCTCCTGCTGTCATACGAAATTGCTCCCCAAACCATAACTCCAGGAGTTGGCCCTGTGTATCTAGGCCGCAGACAGGTCGCTAGCAGGCGTTCATCTGGCCTCCTTCTAACCAACACATGGCTATCACTGCGACCAAGGCAGAACCGGCTTTCATCAGAAAACACAACAGATCTCCACTCCGTCCTCCAATGAGCTCTAGCTTGACACCACTCACGTCGCAAACGGCAGTGGTTTGGAGTCAATGGAATGCACGCTACAGGGCGTCTGGCTCAGAGCTGTCCTTGAAGTAACCGATTTGTAACAGTTCGTTGTGTCACTGTGGTGCCAACTGCAGCTCGAATTTCAGCTGCAGACGCAGTACGATTAGCCACAGCCATACGCCGGTCTTCCCTCTTAGTAGTGCCACGTGGCCGCCCGGACCCGGTCTTCTTGAGGCAGTACCTTCCTTTGACCACTGCTGCCAACACTCATGCACAGTGGATACATTCCTGCCAAGTCTTTCTGCAATATCGCGGAAAGAAAACCCACCTTCTCGTAGCCCTACTACACGACCTCGTTCAAACTCAGTGAGCTCTTGATAACGACTTCTTCGTCTTCTTAGAGGCATCCTTCACTACCATTAACCCACTACGTCAAATCTCAACTGTAAATAACGATCACGAACCTTACAGTGCTTATTTAAAGCAAACCTCATTTGCATGTTCACAGTGTCGCTACTAGCACCACACTTATGCGCGTAGCTCGAAATTTGACTCGACGTCATCTTTCAGATGTATAAACACGCCTACCAAATTTCGTTTATCTAGCACAGCTCCTTCCTGGTGCTGGGATTTTTTTTTCCATCAGTGTACATCAAAATCATGCATTTTTCATAAATTTTTATATTTTCTTTTAAATATAAAAGCACCATATTTAAAGAAAATATGAAATATTTGCATTTTTTTAAAGTATAATATTTAATAAAATATAAAGCACTTCATTCTAAGCCATTCATATAAATAAAGAAAAGTGCTTGTATATGTTTAATACATACCATTGACCTGACCAATGACTTCCAAAATTTGTTTAAACTGTGACTTGGTAAGAGTCACAGTATCATCCTTTGGTGGATCTGGAGGACGTTTCACCCAACTGTCAGGTCGAACCTCAGCAACTGGTACTGGCCGAGATTCATCACAACCAGGGCGAACCATAATGGTGAACCACCATTAAAAAACAAAGCCAGGAATCATACCAACTGAAGATTCCTCCATCATGGACAAAAAACTTTCCTCTAAGAGAGAGAACAGAAATAAGAACTTTAATAAGTTGCTCCATGGAAGTATAATAGAATTTAACTATATTTAAGAAGGCCTCAACTGTTGCACTAAAAAAAAGTGTCCCCATAGTAACCAAGTGAAGCTCAACTCCATGCTTTCAGACTGTTTCATTTGTGATTGATCTGTGTTCAACTGTTTCATGTATAATAACTGTAACCGTAATATGGTTCTTTGTATATATAAATCAAATGTTACTGTACTTCTAGTTAAAATTGCTCTGTCCTGATCATGCCCTGATGTTCAGGGCGAAAGGCCATGACACGATGTAATTTTAATAATTTTAATTAAATGTATCGTTTTGTACGTGTTTTACAATAAATTTTTTTATAAAACTTGTGGTTTTCTACAAAGACACGTGTGGTTATGATGTCTCTATATGAGATGTAATTTTATATAGAAATAAGAACTGATAAAACTACAAAATTCACATAATTTTTATTAAAGAAAGATTATGCAAACTTTAAGAATATTTATAGCTATGAACCTTAACACTTGACATAATACTATCAGCCATAATAGAGTATGTATTATCTTGCTTAATATCGAGTAATCATCCATGGGATTGAATTATAATACTAATAAATAATGTCGAATTGACTGTCTCAATCAGTGTTATTTTTCTCAACTTAATTTTAATTGTAAACGGATTAAAAGATAGCAACCCCATATTTTCATTTTAGCACTGTTATTTTAATTCGAAAAAATAATAACCATATGCAAAAAAGAAAAACTGATATTTTACACTCACATGGAACATAAAATGCTCTACTAAATTTTCAATTTCTTTACAGTTATTTTTCTGTATTACAGAAAAAGAAAGTATTCGATTCCTGAAAGTTTCAACTTCCAATTTTTGATAGATTTACCCATTTTCAGATAATCTGAGAACACATTTTAATTATTTTAGAAAATGTCTGCCAGTCTGTGTATGTGTAATTAAAATTTTGTGGGAGCAATATCTCATTAAAGAAATACACAAAACTCCACACACAAAAATCTTTATATTTCATGGAATGTAATTAGTATCAATTTATATCTAGGTTACATCTTGGGAAAAATTTACACTAAATTTATATAGTATAAAAGTGCAGCAAACATGATATGTGAGATGAGTATAATGAAGATTCATAGTGATTCATTTTGGTTCAATTATCAATCATTAGGGGGAATTGTTATGCATTTTCTTTTCAGGTTTTATGCAGTGTTTTGATGCCACAACAAACTAGTACATACAGAAGGAAGTTTAAAAGAAAAAAATCATTTATAAACTGTTTTTCATTCTTCTTGCTGTTTTATGATTAAAAAAAACATTAGTTTTCCTCGATGATTAATATCTTAAATACTTATGAAGAACTAATATGTTGTGGCCAACACATGACTTTCTTCTTTTACTCATCAGCAAAAATTTGTTAAAATTATTATTCATTAAAACTAACTTCCACGATGAATATTGACGAATTCCATCCTGACAGGACACTAAATATCCAAAGAAAATCAATTTTATTCTCTATATGACTTTTTTTTAAAAAAAAATCGATAATTTTACATTAAAGTATCACAGATCGATGGTTCAACCATTCGTTTTAAAGGTACTGACGAGCTCTTTTGAAAGGCACCCATAATGGAAATTCGGGCCCTGGGGAGGAAGGAGGGAACGATGCTCCTTCATACACAAAAAAAATCTTCAGTCAACTATCACTATTATAAAAAATTCTTTTTAATTGATTTTTAAAAAATAACTATTTTTATGTATATATTTATACGAAATTTTGCCCTACATTGCCATGTTAAAAATTTAGAAAAAGAGAGATGGAAACGCCAGCTGTTGGACGATTTTCACCAAAAGTTGATAGGCACTAAATTATATCAAGGTGCAACTATATATCAAATTTTATAAAATTCCCTGCAGTAGAATTTTTGCCAAAAATTGAAAAAAATCATCTGTATACCAGACCTGTTGCAATTCTCAAGTTTCGAAATTCTATTTTTATTAGTTTCGGAGATATGATAGTCAGAAGATTCCACACACATATACACACATACTGACCTATCACCAAAAACTAATCTTTTGACAACGACTTTAGAACGTAAATCAGATGGAAACTCGGTATCGAATTTTTGGACCGAATACCATACTACCATTATCTACAGTGATCCGGTAATAATAATAAAAAAAATATATAATAATAAATATTTGAGTATTTAGTATGTTTTATTTATTTATTAAATCAAAACTTCAAGTACAAGAACTTTAACTATTGAGTTATCTTAAGCGGTATTCGCTGTATTTCATATTTCTACCACTTACTTTTTATCTAAAATCATAACTTTCCTACACTTTAAAAATAATGAGCAATCTATATATTGATAGGCAAACATGAAATTTGTGGTAAACTTTTAACATATTGATTGTGGGAGTAGAGGGGTTGAAAGTGGTAACATTCGAAAGGTATATTAAGCCAGATTTGCAGAATACAAAAATTGTTTTCATATGAATGTCAAGAAAGTAATTTAAAATACTTTTATTTTTCATGCACTTTCATTTATTTATACCCGTAGTCTTTTGTATTTAAAATCAATTCCTTTCATTTCAATCGTCTGCGTTCTTATAGCAACGGCTCGAAATTTTATACTATTGAACATATACTCAAATTAAAAAAAAAGAATTTGATTTACGTTTTTTTTTTTTTTTTTTTTTTTTAGTTTTATGTCAGCTCAAATTTAAGGAGGTATTAGCCGAATGATAAATTTCATGTTTGTGCATTAATAAGTAAATAATATATCAGCCCGTGATCCAGCCTATTTTTGTGGCTTTATTTTACCGTATTTATTTTTAATTTGTCCGGCAACAGAAGTGAGCATAATTTCATTTATTTTCAAACTGCTGCAGACATATTGTTTCGATATTAAAAGTGTTATTTGCTGTTAAAATGCTCAGACGAAAAACTTTAATCAGTCGGATAGATGGCAAATGTTGAATTTTTCTATTTATTATTCAAATGTTTACTTAAAAAAAACTAGCCGAGTTTCGACCACTGGGCAATACTAGTTTGCATGAATCTGTATTTATTATAGGTTAAATTCAACTTTTAAAAATCTTATATTATTCTTTTCTTTTCCATCATATAATTTTTGTAGACATTATGCTTTTTTTAATCATCCAGTAAGTCTTTAGTTTTATTATTCAATTTGTGCATATTAATGTTAGTTGTAGTTGTACAAAATACATGTTAATATTTCCATTGCCCAGTTACTATAGATAAAAAAAAGTATTGTATTCGGTCCAAAAGATAGATATCCAGTTTGCACTTGATTTACATGCTTCAAGGTCTACTTGTGTTCAAAAAAGTAGATTTTGGACATTGATCAGAATATGTGTGTGTGGAGAATCTCTTGACTATCATATCTACGAAACTAATAAAAATAGAACTACGAAACTTAAGAATTGAGACAGGTTGTGTACAGATGATTTTTACAACTCTTGGTGAAAACTGGAAAACCAGAAATGAGACATCGGAAAATGAAAGTGTGACCGTAAGATCGTATCTCAAAAACGGCTCTAACGATTTTCTTCAAAGTTGCTATAAAAATTATCTATTACATGTCCTTTCGTATGAAGTTGTAGGTTGGTTCAGGAAAATTGATAGGCGTCCTGCATAAATAGCTCAATTTGAGGTCTCGGATGTGTGCTCCTTTAAAAACAGCTGCACGGATTTTTTTTTTTTTTTTTTTTTTTTTTTTTCAGATATCCTTTCTCGTGTATTACGTGGCTGAAACAGAAGATTACCAGTTATTATGATTAGGTAGATCAGTTTTAGATCTCAGAAACCGATATTTCAAAAAATGTCTCTACCGATTTTATTATTATTTTTTAACTTGTTATGTAAACTCTGTTTTATGTGCTTTACACGCGTATCAGCTTTCTCCTACAGGAAAATTTTTAGGTCTCTACTTTGTTAGGTCAATTTTTATATATTAACTAGCAGGCTACGCCCGCTTCGCTGGTCACTATTTTTAAATGAATCATTATAATTGCATTAATTTTTATCATGTGAAAAAAAAAAAAGAAAAAAAAACTCTGATCGGGAAAAATGTCGCACTGCGCGAATGCATATATATGAGCGCCCTAATAATTTTACAAATTCGAAAATATCCGCAATCGATTTGTAAGTATCAAAAACCTCTATGCACCAGTTTTGAACGATCTATCTCTATTTTTTATTTTTTTACCCTTCCGCTCCCTCCCCCCTTTCCCGCCCCTCCCAATAATTTTAAAAATTCAAAAATATCCGCAATCGATTTGTAGGTATCGAAAACCTCGATGTACCAAATTTCAATGATCTAACTCTATTTTTTTCCCCTCTGTCCCCCCCCCCTCCCCGGCCCTTCTAATAACTTTACACTTTCAAAAATATCCCCATTCGATTTGCAGGCCTCTAAAAACCTATCTGCACCAATTTTCAACGGCCTAACTGTATTTCTATTTGTTTTTACCCCATAGTCCCCCTTACCGCCCCTCCTAATAATTTTACAAATTCAAAATCATCCGCAATCGATTTGTAAGTATCGAAAACCTCTATGTACCAATTTTGAACGATCTGACACTATTTTTATTTTTTGCCCCCCCCCTCCCCTCCCCCCCTTCTTGACCCTCCTAATAACTTTACACAATCGAAAATATCCCCATTCGACTTGCAGGCCTCTTAAACCTATCTGTACCAATTTTGAACGGCCTAACTGTATTTCTATTTGTTTTTGCCCCATAGCCCCCCCTTACCGCCCCACCCCCCACCCGCCCCTCCTAATAATTTTACAAATTCAAAAATATCCGCAATCGATTTGTAAGTATCGAAAACCTCTACGCACCAATTTTGAACGATCTGACACTATTTTTATTTTTTTTGCCCCCCCTCCCCCTTCTTGCCCCTCCTAATAACTTTACACAATCGAAAATATCTCCATTCGACTTGCAGGCCTTTAAAACCTATCTGTACCAATTTTGAACGGCCTAACTGTACTTCTATTTGTTTTTGCTCCATAGCCCCCCCCCCCTTGCTGCCCCACCTGGGGGCTGAATTTCTAAAATTCCAGAAATTGGTTTTTGGATAGTTGCATTAGCTATATTTTAGAGCAAAAATTTCACGTATATGTCTTTTTTTTTTTTTGAGATATATAGGATTATGCGAAATCACGTTTTGCCCCCCCCCCCCGGCCCCCTTGGGGACCGAATTTCAAAAATTCCAGAAACCGATTTTTAGACATTTGTATTAGCTATATTTTAAAGCAAAAATTTTACGGATATCTTTTTTTGTTTGAGATATGAAGGATTTTGTGAAATTGCGTTTTGCCCCCCCCCCTCCCCCCCTTGGGGGGCGAATTTTGTAAAATCGCTTGCGGCGTTGTCTTTCTCGGGTCGTAAACATTAACCGTGCCAAATTTGGTCCCGCTCGGTGAAACGGCCTAGGATTCTATAGCGGACACATACACACACAGACTCTGCTTTTTTATATATATAGATATTCTGATCACATTACACCTTCCAAAAGTGCATATAATACGTGTAACAGTGGGTAATGGAAGTCGTGCGGTTGTTTCACACTATATTTTTATGAAATAAGGTTTTATAGACCAACTGTTTCTTTTTTTCATTATTTGTTTATTTACTTATTTATTTATTCTTTTGTGTGCGTGTGTGTTAAATTTTACAGTTATTCAGTATGTATCGCTAATTACAAAGCGAAAATTTTGACGAAAAACCAAATTGGTCGAAAATAAAAAGTTTCATACAAAACACCATTAATATTTAATGTTAGAGTTTAACCTCCCTCCCCCTTCCCTCCGATTAAAAGTGGATAAAAGGAGTGACCGACCACATAATAATTCGACCACACGGGTTTCCTCCTTGGAACCTGCCCTTGCCTCAGAAATTACTTTGGTATTGCATTATCATCGATTACGGACTCATGTATAAAATTTGAGCAAGAGCGGTTCGGAAGACGTTAATTTAAAAAAATAAAAATAAAAATAAATAAATAAATAAAATGAAGATTTGACACCAGCAGGCTAATTTTACTCTTGGAACCTCTGGTAAGTTAGATTCATGAAAATGCTTTATTTTAGTCGACTATGAACTCGTCTACAAACTTTACGCTCAGTCGGATGATACGGATCGGAAAAGATTAAAAACTCGCAAGCAAGATTTGACCCTGACAGACAACAAACGAAGTTAGAGTTAAAAAAAAAAAAAAAAAAAATTAAATTAAATTAAATAGCAAACAATTAATAACATTTTAAAAGACTAAAAAAAAAGTTAAATGAACTGCCCTGTGGTATATTTTTACTTTCTTCTATATGTAATATAGAGAAAGTATTGGATTCGCGAAAATTTTCGACCTCCGTTTTTTGACGGATCTACACGTTTTGGGATGTCCTGAACACGAATTGATAGTTTTTAAAAAATGTCTGTCTGTCTGTGTGTCTGTCTGTATCATTTTTTTTGTGGACGCTGTATCTCACGAACCAATGAATGAAATTTAACCAAACTTGGTATTTAGTTGCACCCTGACATGAACTGGTGCCCATTAGATTTGGGGATCAATAGCTCAACAGGTGGCGCTGTGATCGCATTTTATGCAAATTTTTAACATGGCAGCATAGGACAAAATTCCGTATAAATGAGCATAATGAGAGTTATTTTAAACTTGTGATTGTAAAATTAATATGAATTATTGATAATAGTAGTAGTTAACTAGGGAAAAAAATTTGTGCATGGGGGGCATCCCCTGGGGGGGAAGTATCCCCCCGGGAGGGTTAAATTTTGAAGATGGGTATCATTCGAAAGATCTCGTCAATACCTTTAAAACGAATGGTTGAACCATAAATCTGTGATAATTTAAAACAAAGTTATCGAATTTTTTTACTTTTAACAAAAAAAAAAAACTTAGAAAAAAAATCGTTTTTTTTTTTTTTTTTTTTTTTAACGAAATTTTACCAAACTTGGTATTTAGTTGGTCCCCGACATAAACTGGTGCTGATTATATTTGGGGATGAATAGCTCAACAGGAGGCGCTGTGATAGCATTTTATCTAAATTTTTAACATGGCAGTATAGGACAAAAATTCGTATAAATGTGCATAATAAGAGTTATTTTACACTTGTGATTGTAAAATTAATATGAATTATTGATAATAGTAGTACGTAACTAGGAAAAAAATTTTGTGCATGGGGGGCATCCCCTGGGGGGGAAGTATCCCCCCGTGGGGGGTAAATTTTGAAGATGGATATCATTCGAAAGATCTCGTCAATACCTTTAAAACGAATGGTTGAACTATAAATCTGTGATAATTTAAAACAAAGTTATCGATTTTTTTTTACTTTTAACCAAAAAAAAAAAAAAAACTTAGAAAAAAATTCGCATTTTTTTTTTTTTTTTTTTTTTTTAAATATTGTTACTGATTGAATATGTATAGGAAAATATAGAAGAAAGTCTTGTGGTGGCCACAACATACTAGTTAATTTAGACGTCATTTTTTCTTTCTTTCTTTATTTTTTTTCTTCCTTAATTTAAAGAAAATAGAAATTAGTATCAAGGTGTAACGGATAAATACATTTTTGTTTACGGTGAAAATAAAAAAAGAAAAGAATTTTGACAATGCAAAATTTATGTATTAAAAAAATGATTTTAAAAATAAATTCTTTAAAAACGTGGTGACATAAACGTGGTAAAATCCAGATAAGAAACACATGCTCCACCTACTAATCGATATTTTTAATTAATTTGAATTATGCTACAAGCTAATTTATGCAGCTTCGCAAAGAAGAATAAACAATGAATATGTATGACATAACGCTGTATATGATAGGCCAAAAGCGGAAAACAGCAATTTTTTTTCCAAGACAACATTAATCTCTTCCTTTAGATGACTCATTGCTCATCAACCTAAAAACAACAATTTACTTAAATTATCTCCCCTGGTATACAGTAATACAGATTACCAAGCCTGATTACATCACTGTTATAACATACAGAAATCGTTTTCAGAACCCTATTATCTCGGCTTGCTTATGCTGATTAAAAAGCTTTAGTGGCCCCTACCTTTATGACTGAATGCGGAAGCAAAAGTCGCTTAATAATGTAACAATCTCACGTAGTGGATATCATTCAGGCATGATACAAAATTATTCTAGAGAACTCAGCTACAATTCTACAAATTTAATTTACACTCTAAACTCTGGCTAGCGATTGTTGATAGCAACAGCAAAAACTTCGGAGAAAATACTTGTAATTCTGTCAAAAAAGTGAACAGAAGAAATGCATAAAAATGACAAATTCAGATTGACACATTTCCAGTAATGAAGCAAATAGTTTGTATTTATTATGGCTGCCATATGAATAGTGTGTCTGTAGATTAAAATAATTAGTGTGTCTGTAAATTAAATAGTGTGCCTGTAGATTTGCATGCTTAAACGTCTTCAAGAAATTAAAACTGTAATTGTAATCCTTTAATTCAAATTTTATAATGATGTACTTATTTATTTTATTACCGTGTTTTTATTAACTCGCTTTCTTGTTTGTTTTTCCAGTACAAATCTTGCAATCGATTTTTAACTAACTTCCCGACTAGCTAGACATTTGAAATTTTTAGAATAGCTCATAAAACGATGACAACGCAATACTTCGAAGCCCGATTTTCGATTAGTTTTCTTTTAATTAATTAAAATATGAAAATAACCTCCTAATAGCTTTAAAATTAGCCATTTAAATACCATTTTAAATAAACGTGGACATTAAAAAATTATAAAAAGTTGAATTAGGCATCTCACAAAAATTCACGTCATTACAACTATAAAAATTTTCTAAACATTGATAAAGTGCTAATGTAATTCATGATGCTAATATATGTTGTTGTAAAAGGATTAATATTTTATTTTTAAAACCAACTTTTTTTTTTTTTTGTAACCATGATTTTATTTATAATTTTAATTGTTGCTAAAAAAAATTTACGAGTTCATATTTTTTTGACAGGAAAATAAATACATTTACTTAACAATAAAAAATTGTAAAAAATTAAATTATGCATCTCACAAAAACTGACGTCATTATCACTTTAATTTTATACACATTGATAAAGTGCTAATATAGTTCTATAGCTATAACTTCTCGACTAGCTAGACATTTGAAACTTTTAGAATAGCTAAGAACACGATGACAATGCATTCTTTTAATATTTTTATTCAATTAATAAATGTTTGAAATTTTTTTATAATTGCTCTCTTTATTACCTATTTGATCATTTTCTTTATAGTTAATGGGATAATTCATCTTTTTTTTTTTTTTTAAGTATTTATTAATACATAGAATTTTCAAGTTTATATGATTCAACAGAAAATTTAAAGACATGGTATATAAAAAGTTCTTTTTGCCTTGTAATTGTTATTAATTTAGCTTATATTGTTGTTGAATATTACACATTTAATTTATTATTATTATTATTTTCTCCTGACTTATGAAAATTCGACATATCAAAAAAAAAAAAAAAAAAAAAAATTGTTTTAAAAATAGATTTTTTTTTTTTGCTATTATTTAAAGCTTTGCTTTTATGAATGAATAAATTCTGGTTAATCAAGTTTTGTTATACCGGGATTACAGCAACTGTTATACACTATATTGAAATAATAATTTAAAAAAAAATCTCTAAACAGACCAAATAAAAATAAATTTTGGATGTTTAATTTATTATTTGAATCAAAGAGCGAATCTTCCAAAACTATACAAACAACGGATAATATTTTATTTTCTTTATCTCAATCAGAGTTTTGTACCCGCCCACATACCCAAAAAAAGGCAGGAGGGATTTTTTGGGCGTACCCACTTAAAAAACCCAGTGGGTTTTTTTAGATTATTATTTTTTTTTTTTTTTTTTTTTATGTAATAAAATTTTTCACTTTAAAACAGGGTTGGGTTTCTTCCGGAAGAAACCAGTTTCTTCCAGGACAGTGGAAGAAACTGGAAAAAACCGGAAGAAACTGGAAGAAATGTAAGAAACCGGAAGAAATGGAAGAAACCAACCAGAGGACAAAACAGATGTTCAAAATTTAAATTTATGAACTACATAAACTCAAAGCATAAATATAATGTCAAATCTAAACTATAATCCAATTAATATTAAAAATATTTTTAGAAAAATAAGTTATTTGAGAACCAACACTAAACATATACAGGCGACGGGTTTTTACTTTTTAATGCTAATATTTTTAGAAGTTTTTGCATAGATACTATCTCATATTATTATACGTTCAAACAGTACAAGTGATAATAATTATGGAATTTTTAGCCATAATATTTGCATTTTTTATATTTTTTTTAAGGATACAATTTTTTGTATAAACTTAAAGCTGGTATCCAATGAACTGTATCAACAAATAAGATACCTACTTTTAAACTTTCCTGCAAGTTATCTAGGATTAAAAAAAAAAAAAAAAAAACTATAGTTTGTATTTATTTTAAGTTGAAAAATGTGCAGTATTGAACTAGTAAAAAACTTTTTATTTGTTTTACGGTCAACTCCCTCTAACTCTTAAAAGTTTTGTCCACAGGTTGTGTGGATTATAGGAATTTTACAGATTAGAGATCATCGCCTTTGTTTATAGTTTTCTTTTGCAGATACAAAGTCAGTTATTATTAATTCATAAGTAGACATCAAAATGGAAAGACGATTTCTAATAAATTTTAGAATAAAATATTTCTTCAATATTAATAAAACTAATCTATGTCATTCATATATGATGATAAATAATTCCAGCATGTTCAAATAGGTACCTGTATAATGTAAACAAACATATTTAAAAAATACAAAACAAAATACTTTTGAAAGTTCAGAAATAATATTAATCACTGATTAATTTTGTTAAATATTGATGTAATAGTGGTTTGTTTTAAGTGCTAGTCTGTATGAATTGCAGGATAATAATTAAAAGAATGTTACTCCCCCCCCCCTCCCCAATTGTGTTTCAAAGCAAGGATTAAGCTAAAAATTTGATTTTTAAAAAAGTAAAAATGTGATTTTTTTTTTTTTTTTTTAAATATGAGATGTCTTCTTTTACATTAAAAATTCAATTATGGATTAGAAGGATTTTCAGATTATAAATCTGTGGATTAGAGGAAGTTGACTGTACTGTATATGACTATAAAGAAAATAAAGTTTTTGATGACATTTTGTAATACAGTATTGAATACTGGTTCTTTTAATTAACTGGATGTTTGTTAAAAGCTGTTTTATCAGCAAAAATAAGAAAGTGATCCAAACTATTATTTATTACCAGTTAAAGAAATAAAATTGTCTAAA
The DNA here is from genome assembly GCA_963930645.1 of Salticus scenicus. Classification (NCBI taxonomy): domain Eukaryota; kingdom Metazoa; phylum Arthropoda; class Arachnida; order Araneae; family Salticidae; genus Salticus; species Salticus scenicus. Next base: position 178,478,788 of record OZ005649.1, read on the forward strand.
TTAAAAAACTTTACACTGTTTAAATTGAAATTGATTTTTTTTTACTGAATTTTGAGTGTTTTGGAACGTAATCATCAGATACCAACTGATGATAACTTTGGTAAAAATCTCATAATTATTAATTAAATATGTTATTAAATTTTTATAGGTATAATTAAAGTTACTTAAAGTTGTTTATAAGAAAAATGCATCCATTCTATCTTACAAATCTGCAATTTATAGGATAAATTTATAAGAAAAACAGTTTCTTCCATTTCTTCCACTTGGAAGAAACCTATTTCTTCCGGCCGGTTTTTTTCCATGGTTTTTTCCGCCTTGGAAGAAACTTGCCAACCCTGCTTTAAAAAAATAATTTCAACGTAAGAAAAATTCCTTTCAAGCATCTATCAGCAATCTCTCTTTTGAAAGGAACAATTTTGAAAAAAGAAAGAATAAATAAAAAAAATTGCAAGTCATTTTTGTATTTGTAAATCAAGATATAAAAAAAATAAAGTAATAATTTGCCCAAAATTCTAAGGATTTAACAACAAATACTAACACTAAACCTACTACGACGGGTCAAAGGACCCATTTTAAACTTTTTGTCAAAATTTCTTGCAAATAACATCACATCGTCCATGTTTCATGTACCAAACTGTGCTAAATAATATATTTTTGCTAAATATAGTAATATATATAACATTTTAAAGACGGGTCACTTGACCAGCTGTGGTAGGAATAGGTATACATGAAGTATCGGTAGGTTTAGTGTTAAACATAATAACTAACAAATATAATATATTGATCCCATGTAAGATTTGATACAGACAAAAAAAAAAGGGGTTCTTTTGTTACCTCCCTCAGAAACCTTAGCCCCTGGGGTGATTGTGACTCAAAGGTAAAAACCTTGAAAATTAGAGCCTTAAATTAGAAAAAACCCAAAATATCAAATAATACTCAAACTATTTAAGCTAGAAGCCTTCAGTCCTTTTAAATTTCATTCACATATCACCTGGATAACAAATGAACAACCAATGAAAGCAAAAAATAACTTTATAAAAAATATGAAAACACAGATGGCATGGGTTAGAGTAAAAACCCTGAAATCAGGAGTAAACCCTGAACACAAACACCCCTGTTAGCCCTTTTAAAAAGATTTAAATGATCTTTTTATAAAAAAATTTCATGTTTCCAGATTTTTTTTTTTTTTTTTTTTTTTTTTTATGATAACTTGGTTCAAGGAAACACTATTAAATTGATAATAAACATTTATATAGAACGACTGATAAAATGGAATGTATTACTTTTTTTTCCCCGCAAAATATAAAATAAAATAAATAATAAAAATAAAATTTTCACAAAAATAGGCCCCAAAAATTAAAATCGACTCCTGATATATAAACATAGAATGCAGGCAGGATTGATAACTTTGTTTTGAATTCTTTTATTAAATAAGTTTTCAAATATGAATGTAATATGTCAATATCAATGTTAACAAAAATTTATAAATAATTTTTTTTTTTCTTTTTTACTTAACTCATATAAAAAGACATAATTATTTCAATATGAAAATTGTACATGGCAGATTGTACATGGAAGGATTAACATATCTTGCCTTCATTACTAGTTTTAATTTTACGCAGAATAACTTAATACAATAAATAATAATAATAATAATAAAATTAAATTCAAAATTGTGAATAGAATGAAATAAAAGTACATTTTACTTTTATTCCTCAGTTTAGACAGAACCAATCATTAAGAAGATGAAGATCATTTAATTTTTAATTAATTACAGTTATTTTATAAGTTTTCTTTTATCTAAAACTGTTCTCTTTTGAAATAAACTTAAAATTCAAACCCAAGTGTTATTCTATGTTTAATAATAATAATTAATTAAACTCCCCCCCCCCAAAAAAACACTCGGGTTGGGCTTAAAAATAAATAAATAAATAAATAAAAAGATTTTTTAAAACCTTTATATCAATATATTGTTGCAATTGTGATGTAAGTTTTTCATTAAATTATCTTTTTTCATTACTTTTAATAAGTTGAAATTCACGCACAGTTACATGGATGAAATTTTAAATCTTTATTCCAATGCATGTTTTAACTATGATATCATAGAATGCAATAACTCGCAAATAATAATTGTTTCGAATGGAAAGAAGACACGATCCTCCGTCAAGCAAACAATTTGACATCATTTCAATGAGGATTTTTTTAATTTATGACATCATTCTCAGCATTAGTTTCGAGAAACTTTGGCTTTTGTTATTAAAAAACGATTATTTCACTTAACCTAAAAGTTTTATCTTTTCAATTTTTCCAATTTCCATTTCGAAACGTTAATATATATCTTAAGCTGTCATAAGTAAGAGAATCTATCGATTAGTAAGTTTAAAGAGGGAAAGAAAAAAAACTATCAAAGTACTGTATTTTAGGAGTAAGAATTCTATCGTGACCCAATTACAATCGTCTTCCGGGCTGTAAGAAGTCCGGTAAACCGGAGAAAATCATAGTTTTCGACAGCGCCAGCTGTCAAATAAGTTATTTTTAAAATCCTGAAAACGCCCAGTTAATAAAGACGAGGTTGCGTGAGAGAGTACGGAAGTTTTGTAATCTTCAAGAAATTTTTACTTCGGAAAATAAGTTATAGTTTTGGCCATAGATATGCGAAATGGAATTGATTTAAATTTGAATAAGAAACCACACTGATAAATATATTTAAACAAATCGAAGTAAACTTTTCCTTCACTTATATATACTTTTGGAGTATCAGAAAATTCACGGTAAACCGAATGCGTATAAAGTCGTTAAGAAATTTCAATTATTAAAAAAGAGCTACATATGCGTGACCGGTAACATTACACATGTAGAGAACACTGTAGAAGAAAAAAACAAATCGATTCATTTAGACAAAACATTCTACAGTTAGTCTTTCAAAGGAACAAAGTTAAATAAATGTAAGACTTTTAAGATTTTTTTTTCTTAATAAAATTAGTCTACGAAAAAAAAAAAAAAAAAAAAATTGTTTAATAAGCTATAAAAATAAAGGATAATAATTTAATAAACAAACTGACACCATAAATTTTAGTTTAGTAGCTGTTTCAAATAATCTTTAACGAAATCTCCATCTAGAAATGATCCGCATTTATTTACAATAAGGTGTGATACATACAATTTCACTGCTGGTGAAATTTTCGAATCCATTTTTAAACCATCCCTCATGAAACCCCAGATTTTACTAGATTATTTTTACATAAGATTGTCCCTTCTTTTCAAAAACTATTAGGTAATGCACCAATTCAATTAAAATAATCGCTGCACTTTTAGTTTATTCTTTTTTGAAATAACTCGGGAGACAAAGTGATTAGAACGAAAATTTGTGGGTCTATTACTCGATAATATGCTTTGAAATTTTAAGGAATAATATTCAGTAACAAACAGAATATACGTGAGATACAGGAATAAATAACGGACAACAGGAATTCGTAACTGAACTAAATCAATTACTACCTGCAATTTTAGTTATGCCCTCCAGAATAATAATTTAATGAGAGGAAGCTAAAACCTTAACTTCATTACTACGGCAAGTCGTACAGTCGTACTATTTCTCTCAAACAGCGTCGTTACCAATTTTTATCTGCCACCTTGTATGAACGTGCAAACACTTTAGCTTTTATCTAAATATAAAAAGCTGAAAGTTTGTCATGTGATTGTATCTGTAAGGATTATTATTAGATTTTATCAAAGATTGGTACACTTATTAATCAGGACAAAATCTAGCTAGATAACGCCGTACTCTTTACTTCAATCGGATAATTGGTTCAAAAGATATTAAATGAAGTGCCATATTAATTTAAAATTATTAAATAAATAAATTTCTTTTTAGCGGGAATTTACTGCGATTAAATTTTTCAATAAAACTATTTTCACTATATGTCAATAAGCTGTTGTAAGATCTGAAACGGGAAAAAGGCGCCGCAGGCGCCACCGAGCGGGAGTTTCATAAAGTCGGATTTTTCAAGGATCGCGAACCAGCTGGTCGCCGAAGGCGGCTAGTAATAAAATAAAATTGAGAAAAATATTGCAAAAGAAATGGAACAACTTCAGTATAGAACCCTTGACGAGATTTGAAATTTGGCACCTGAGTAGCTCAGGTGTTTCTAACAAAGATCTTTACTTGCGTAACTGATAAGGAAACATAAGGTGTCATCTTCAAAAAGTATTGAAAAAAATATATATATGTGATTCTACTCTTCATAAAACACCAAAAAATGAAAAAATTATCGGCTGAAATTAATTACAGGGACCACAAAAAATTATCAAAATTAAGCATATTTGGCGATTTAGCGCAGTTAAGCGATGCGTTTGCTAGCACCAAGATTGCCGTGTACGAACAGAACCGTGTTTTGCTTTTCCGCCAAGTACTCAAAATCAATCGCCTAGCAGTGTGAAATCGCCAAATATGCTTAATTTTGATAATTTTTTGTGGTTGCTGTAATTAATTTCAGCCGATAATTTTTTTCATTTTCTGGTGTTTTATGAATCAAATATATTTTTTTCAATACGTTTTGAAGACGACACCTTTTGAATGTTTCCTTGTGAGATAGCCATTCTAATTCATCTCCAAAATGACAACAAAAATTTAAAAGAGGCCAAGGGGCTCCGTCTCTAAAACTATGCCAAAGGAATTTTAAGAAATGAATAAGTAACAGATGCTAGGGAATGGAACACAGCTAATGCATGCCTTTATAAAGAATAGAGTAAAATAAGTCCTGTTGTACTGAATTAAATTCTGTTTTTTTTTTTTTTTTTTTTTAAATATTTTCTCATGAAAGAAGATTTTTTATTCCAATTAAAGTTGAATGTCTTATTAAATGTGAAGAAAAACTTAACAAGTCCTTCCGGCTCATTCCGATGGGTTGATTGATTTCTTTTTTTCTTATCCAGTAGCAGCCAAAATGGCGGCTACAAATTACTAATGTATTTAGTAGAAATATTGATGTAGGCTATGTACATATGCAGTTTTAAGCAAATCGGTTCATAAATACCTTTTTATGTGAATTTAAAATTTTCAAGTGGCTGGCACTTGGAAACAAAATAGCAGGCTAAGTTGGCAAACAAATATATCAAATGCGCTTGTGAGATAAGTGTACTGTACAAATTTAGTTCGAATTAATTCAGAATCTCAAAAGTCATCGTGCTGAAAAAATAAGCGGCCGCCACTTGGATCAAAATGGTGGAGCAAGTTGCTCAGTGAACTAATCCAAGATGTTTGTAAGATAAGTCCACTGTTCAACTTCGGTTCGAATAAATTCAGTATTTCAAAAGTTATCGCGATAACAAATCTCGAGTGGCATAGCGTTCAAACGGACGCAACTTCGAAACAAAATTGCGGACCGAAATCATAGATATTTGAAGGATATATTCATTTTTCAACTTTGGTTTGAATTGATTATTTCAAAAGTTATCGTAATAACAAATCTCCAAGTGGCCGCCACTTGGAAATAATATAATGGAGCAAGTTGCCCAGCAAACTCATCCAAGATATTTGAAGCATAAGTTCACTTTCCAACTTCAGTTCGAATCCGTGTAGTGTTTCAAAAGGTATGACAAATTTTCAAGTAGTAGTCTAAGTGGCTGCAACTTGGAAACAAAATGGTGAAACAACTTGCCTAGCAAAATCATCCAAGATATCTGTATGATAAATTCACTGTCCAACTTTAGTTCAAACTAATTCAGTATTTAAAAAATAATCGTGATAAAAATTTTTCAAGTGGCATTCTGATTTCAAGCGGCTACACCATAGAATAATAATAGAGGAAGAAGGAGCACGCCTATATTGGAAATAATATAATGGAGCAAGTTGCCCAGCAAACTCATCCAAGATATTTGAAGCATAAGTTCACTTTCCAACTTCAGTTCGAATCCATGTAGTGTTTCAAAAGTTATGACAAATTTTCAAGTAGTAGTCTAAGTGGCTGCAACTTGGAAACAAAATGGCGAAACAACTTGCCTAGCAAAATCATCCAAGATATCTGTATGATAAATTCACTGTCCAACTTTAGTTCAAACTAATTCAGTATTTAAAAAATAATCGTGATAAAAAATTTTCAAGTGGCACTCTGATTTCAAGCGGCTACACCATAGAATAATAATAGAGGAAGAAGGAGTACGCCTATACTCTAATGCTTACAAACCCCTTCTAGTGAATTGCCAGCGAAAGCTACTTATGCTCCTTATTACCTTAAAGTAGGGCACCCATCTTCGGCGCTAATATCGCTATTTGTTGTGGGTGCTGCCTCGCTGACTGATTGACAAAGAGACGAGACGATTCAAAAATCTCGCCAACAAGTCGCCAACCAATCAGATTGAAGCGTAGCTACAACCCTATACCCGGCATTCCTGGATTTTACAAACCTAAACCAAAACATATACGCTCCTTCTTCCTTTATTATTATTCTATGGGCTACACTTGGGAAAAAAAAAAAAAAAAACGAAGTGAGATTCTCAGCGAGCTTATCTGAGATATTTGAATGATAAATCCACTACCCAAATTTGATGCGAATTGATTCAGTATTACAAAAGTTGTCATAATGACAAATTTCAGTTTCAAGTGGCAGCCACTTGGAAATAAAATTGTGGATCAAGTTACTAAGCGAACTTATCCAAGATATTTGAACCATAAGTTCATTTTCCAACTTTTGTTTGTCAGTTTAGTATTTTAAAAGTTATCGTGATGGCACCTTTCTAAGTGGCAGCGTGATTTCAAGTGGTCGCAACTTGGAAACAAAATGCCGGAACAAGTGGTCCAGTAAACTTGTCCAAGATAATTATAGGATAAGATCACCAGGGGTGTTTGCGTTCCGGGTTTTTTATTTTATTTCCCACCAGTAATTATGAATTGTATTTTTCATTATATTTAATTGCTAAACTTTACTAGAACTACCAATTATATCACTATTAAAAATTCTGGTTGCAGTTTCTGGGAACACAAACACCCCTAGATCACTGTCCAACTTTCGTTCGAATTGAATCAGAAGTTAAAAATTTATCATGTTTATAAATTTTCAAGTGGTAGCCTAATTTCAAGATGCTTCGCTTAGTTTTTAACAACCGCACTTCGTTAAAAATGGCGGATAAAGTTCATTAATAAACTTGTTTGTGATCCTTATATAGTTTATGTATACATCAAAGTTCAAGCAAATCCGATCTTAAATACGCTTTTTTCAGTGTGAATTTGCAATTTTTAAATGGTCTTCACTTGAAAACAAAAGGGCGGAGGTATTTGGTTATCAAACTCATGCACGATATTTATAAGATAAATTCGCTGTCGAAATTTGGTTCGATTTGGAGTATTATTTCGGAAGTTATCGCGATTTTAAATTTTCAAGTGGTAGCCTAATTTCAAGTGGCCCCACTGAACTTAAGATATCCGCCACTTTGTAAAAATTGCAGTTAAAGTTCATTAAAAAACTTGATTGAGACCCTTATGTGGTTTATATTTCCATCAAAATTCAAGCAAATCCGGCTTTAAATACGCATTTTAGAATGAGAATTTGAAATTTTCAAGTGGCCGCCACTTGAAAACAAAAAAGCGGAGCAACTTGGTTAACGAACTCCTCCAAGATATTTATAAGTTATTATATTTTGGGATGGAATTATTATATTATGGAATTATATTTTGGGAGTTATCGTGATATGACATTATTTTCATTATAGATAGATACATAGATATAGATAAACGAAGTGACTGCAATAGGTCGATCTCTAAAGAAATCGACCTAAAAATCGAAAAAATGATTTTAAAAGAATTTTGCATGTAATTTTTTGTAAGATAAAATTGGCGAAGTATGGTTCACTTTCCCATAAAATAGAAAATGCACACATTTGGATTTGGTTACATTGCAAAGACGGGTGACATTTAAGTGTATGCATATGGGTGGTATTAAAATTCTAAGATAAGGGCGTAGTCCCTTTAAGCTAAGGTCATTTTTTTCCTTGAATGTAACTCTTATTTTAAGGAATAGTTTTATAACAGTATTACAGCAAATGCAAAAAAAAAAAAAAAAAAAAAAATACTAATGTTTGTGTGAGGGAATCTGTGTTCTGTCGGTCAATTGTGTTATAATAACGAAGCTCACACCCCTGCGTAGCACGCGATAATAAAAGATAGTATGGCTGAATATCACATAAATGTGCATTTTAGTGTTTCAGGTCTTTATTATTAATTTTAAGCAAATAAATTGTAAAATTTTATTATTATTATTTAGAAGTGCCTTTTTAAAAAAGCATCAAATCATAAAATGTGAGTTTATAGCAATTTTAGTATTTTTTAGAAAATTTTAAACCTTATAACCGTCATTTTCGTGACTGTCTCCAAGACCAAATGTTTACATACAAAGTATGTTTTTTACTAAAAAAAATAAATGATAATTATAATAATTGTTAATTCTTGTAAAAAAAAACTATTTGTTTTCAAAGGAAATTTTTTTTTTCTTTTTAATTACGTTAATTTTCATGCATGTGTAATTAAAATGCTTGTATGCAAGTCTTCACGTCATTTTCGTGACACATGAAAATAACTTCATATATCATCAAGGGATGGTGCCACCATTCACTTTTTTTAAAGTTTAAGATCAGAAATCAACATTGACGATATGTGGGGAAAAAAAATCTCAAGAAAATTGAAAACAGGTAAGAGTTAACATTATTTTTATTGTTTACATGCTGTGCGTACTTTTATTGCTTGTCATTTTCGAGATGCATAAAAAATAAAAAAATATTATTATAAAATTTAGAACAAAGTTTTATTTTAATATAGAATGACGACCAGAAGAAGAAAATGTGACGATATCGGCTTAGTGAAAGCATGTTTTTCAGTACAGAACGAATTATTGACGATTTGTCATTTTCGTGACGGTCATTTTTGTGACGTCACGAAAATGACATTTGTTGGAGATTTACTATTTTGTAAGCCCTGGATTTAAATAATTTTTTATTTTGAATTAAAAGATTTGTTGGTGTAGGATAAGCTTTATATTTAAATATTTAAAGTACTTTCCGGTATCCAGGTAAATATAAAAAAAATTACATACGACATTAATATTAAGATACAATTAAAAAAGCAAACTTTTATTTATTTATTTAATTTTATTTATTTATTTATTTATTTATTTATTTTTTTTTTTTTTTTTTTTTTTGCCCCCTTTAAGGTGTCATTGAGAATGTTACTCAAAATATTTTACTTGTGTTATTTATGGCAAGATGCAGAAAAAATAATTTGCATGGCTTGACAAAGAGGATGTCCATGAAATTCAAGTGCCACATATTCTGTGCAAAATTAGGAATTCTCCTGAACCTGCTTCAAATAGATATTTTAAACTTCAGGATGAAGATTTTAATAATGTTCAAAATGCTTTTTCTGAATTTAATTCAGTTAATCATTAAACTTGTAACTATAAGGATTTTAATACAATAAAATTGCTTGATATTCTCATTATTGCTCTTTCTTTTCCCTTCACAATCTTTTCTCTATTGTTCTAATATGTTCCATTTTTAATATTATATGGTCCTATTGCATTGACAAACAATGTTATTTCAGTGAAAAATAGTCATTTTGACAAATATTGTCATTTCAGTGACAAACAGTCGTTTCAGTGACAAACATTGTCATTTCAGTGACAAACCAGTCATTTCAGTGACATCATTTTTTGACATCTTTAAATGCTATAATTAAAAATTTAATGCAAGTAAACTAATTATTTCCAGTTTATAGTCAAGAGGTATGCAGTCTATGATATTTCCCATTGATATAATTTATGTTTATAAAAAAATAAATTTAAATTTATTTATTTATTTTTTTAAATTTAAAATTTTTGGGTTTTTTATTTTATTTTATTTTTTAAAATGGGAAGAACTTTTTAGAAAAGCCTAAGTCTTGTATTTTTTAATGAATCTGAACCACAAAAAAAAAAAAAATTAAATGGTAATTTTGATTTTATAAGATAATTAAAATTATAAATTTTTATTGAAAAATTTCAATAAAATTTTAAAAAATTATGTTCGATCTCTGTCAAACTCAGAATTTATTTAAGATGCACTTACGGACTTATTTTCAAAAATTCAAATTAAAATACAAAGTTTGAAAAAAAAGTTTAAAAAAATCCAAAATGCACACTTATGTGATATTCAGCCGTATGCATTATCCAGATTATGACTGTGCGACAGCAGCGTTTGATTATGGTTTGTCGGTTAGTCAAAAGATTCATTTTCATTTTGTTAGAGTGATATTTCATTTTATTGTGTAATCTTTTGTTGAAATCCTATTGCAATAATAACAAAGCAATGCCTTTTCCTCATATAAATTTTACACATATCTGGTATTAATTAACATTAATAACTATAAAATTATAATTAAGAATGGGATTAAAATTCGTAGACTAGGTTAAGTAAGAACATGTAGTAATCGTTTAACGTACACAAACATCAAACCGTCTCAATTATATATATTAAAAGCAAACACGTTTTATTTATGAGACAAAAATTTTTTTAATTAAAATACATTAAAAAAAAAAAAAAAAAAAAAAAAAAATGCATATAAAAACAATTAAAATCAGACGTTTCGAAACCCGCCCGGGTTTCTTCATCAGTAATTACAACACAATATGCAAACAGTGTTCATGTCCTGTTTGCATATTGTGTTGTAATTACTGATGAGGAAACCCGGACGGGTTTCGAAACGTCTGATTTTAATTGTTTTTATACGTAATTTTTTTTTTTTTTTAATGTATTTTAATTTAAAAAATTTTTGTCTCATAAATAAAACGTGTTTGCTTTTAATGTAGTAATCGTGCTTTTAAGACAAATCTCAGGATAAATGAGACATAAAAGGATATACCTAGAACGAATTTAAAAAAATACTTGACGAAATATTTTTATTTATTTATTTTTTTTATTATTTTATTTATTTTTTATTTTTTTTTTTTGGGGGGGGGGGCATGCAATAGCATACGACTGAATTTAAAAGCAGTGAATGTTCAGATATCAGTGCATTAAACGGAAGAAAAGATATATAATTTCAAAGGGCAATTTTCTTAGTAAATTCGCACTTTCTTAATTTTATCTACATTTTCCAGGACTACCGTTTCTCAATTTAAGCATCGGCTAGTTCCCATATTCCGCCCAATTGGTTGAATTCTGCTGGTTGAATTCTGCAGTCGTAAAATCAGATTCCATTTTTATGTGCAGCAGCACTTTCATTTCCTTTTCTTTTTTTAATGCACAGATGACGGTACGCTAAATGATACCGAAACAGCTGTCGCCTAGCTTATTATTTCTTTTGGCGTTCAAGACGTTGTTTATTATACTTGTGTTTATTTATCTAGCACCAAGCCTTCTATCACAAGTTTAAACTCCTCCGAAATTTTTCTCTGGCTACAGATTTTGGGGTGGCCACAAGAGGTTCTCAGCATGTAAGCTGATGCAATTCTCTTTCTTCGAAAGACGTTTCTAATAGTTTATCAAAGTTTTTTTAACATGTAAAACGAGAAGTTTTTTTTTTTTTTTTTTTTTTTTTTAACGTAATGTCCTTTGCATAAATCAACACATATCTAATTCTCATACAGGTTTACTCGTTTTCAAGGATTACATGTATTCCTCTATCTGAAGAAGAGAAATTTAAAATTACATGTTTCGAAACGAAACACTTTTCTTAAATTTTGAAATTTGAAACAGTTTAGCTTGTAGTTGTTTATACTACAATTTTTTTTTTTTTTTTCCTTTTGAACTCATTAAAACTAATAAATCACACTTTTATATGTAAGCAGAATACAGAACTAGAAAAAGATATAGTTCAATATATCAAATTATCCCTTACCCTTCTTCTTATGTATAAAATGTAACATATAACAGATTTCTAACAATGTTTCTTTTCATGCCCCAGTTGCTTTTGAGATAACCCTCATTTTTCAGTTTGGAAAAATAAAAAAAAATTACTTTCGAGGTGAATGAAATAAGATTGAATTTTATGAAAAGGAGAATCAAACATAAAAAGTAATTACCTCCGAATTTTTTTTAGAGCAGGCGCGAGTATCATCACAGAAAAAGAGGGAGGAAAAATCACAGTTCAACATCGTTTTTCTGGTTTCGACTAAAACAAAGTTACAATTGTAATTGCACTCGCAAGTAGTGTCCGACACGCGAGTTCAATACTTCAGACCACCCTCATTTTCAAAAAAGCGACATTACAGAACACATATTGGTTCGACCTTGTTTTTGATTAACTGACACAGTTAGACGGGCAAGGACACAGAAGTCTAGGCATCACGTACCTTAGAATCTCTTCTTCGATTTAAATTAAACAGCGCATTCAGAAAAACATAAATATATAAAAGCACATAAAACTTCATTTGTTAAAAATAAATACTTAAAGCGTGTATAAAAAAAAACTAGTTGGCATAGGTGGACTCTGCTCAGTTCCCCATCATATTTATGTTCTCATAAATTTCTAGTGCGAGACATATTATAATCATGTTAAAAGAAATGAATTTGACCAAAGTTTGATACAGTGACAGAATGAAAAATATTTAGAAGTTGATTTTGTGTTCCCCAAATCATTTCAATTACTCTTAAAAGAAACATTTGTAACAATCTGGTGTGGCATTCACACAACTTTCTCTCTTTAAAGCAGTTTTAGAAAAGTATACACTGACTGACGACAAAAAAAAAAAAAAAAAAAAAAAAAAAAGCGGCACTTGGATATTTTTATTTTTACTTTCTACAATCGCCAATGTTATCGCTTCAAAAGCAAATTTTCGAACAGATTTTATTTTGTTGTCTCCACATACACTTTAGCATTGAGTCCAGTGTTAAGAACAAAATGTAATTGTCAGGAAAATTGTAATTTTAGAAATTATTTCAAAAATGGTAATAAGGCAGTTAACGATGATACAAAAAGTATTAATTTTTTAATGAAAAAAAAAAAAAAATATTTTAATACGTGAGATGGCAAAATAATTAAACGTTAATGAAATATTGGTAAAATGGTTTTTATTTTAGCAAGATATAAAATTTTTTGGCCGTTTAAACTGGAAATTTGGCTTTAGGCGGCCATGTTGCTCATCAAAGCGCGATGGTCGTAACTTAAAAAGCCATTGCTTATAAAATCGGTTTGTATTACATTTAGAACATAAAAGAGATTCAGAAAAAGCGTTTAGCAGCATAATTTCTTTAACTACAGTGCAGCAACCATTAAACAAAGCAGGTTTAAATGACAGAAAATTTGAAAAAATTCCATTAAGAGAATTAGGAAAGCAAGACCTCAGATGGCTAAAAAAAATCAAAAAATGATTAGTTAATTACTGGGCTGAACTGATTCTCTCTGATGAGTGAAGTTTAACTTATTTCGAGCTAAAGAAAATAAGCAAATCTGACAGCGAAACATGACAGACTTGATGAAAATCGCACTTTTAAAACAGTGATACATTCTCCGTACATTATGGTACGGAGCTGCATAACTTTTCAAACAGTCGAGCAAATTTTTATGCTCAAGGGATCAATTAACTCAAAATAAAACACAGTCTTTAAAAAAGTGGTGCCTGACCGACTATTTTGGAGGTATCTTGAACACTTCCGCAAACAGCATTTCAAGATGATAACGCACATTACTACACGGCGTCTGTGGTAAGTTTATTCACTTCAAATTGTCAAAATTTCCTATCCATTCCCATGAGAACCTATAATTCTGTAAGTAATAATATCTTTTTTCACTTTAAGTTAAATTCGACGAAGGATATAGTAGAATTTCTTCTTTACCAGACATGGAAATAGTCCTAATCGCGATCCGCTCGAAAATGTTTCGTCTATAAAACGGCGGGGGAGACGGAAGAGGACTCGAAATTTGTAGCCTACAACTCTGCCAGAATTAGAATTTGTGATATTTAGCACATTGAAATTTCTGAGATTTATATTAAAACACTGTGTAATACTACGCCAATGTGCATTAAAGCAGTAATTCCATATAAAGGTGGAATTAACCCAATGCAGAATACATATTTTTAATAAAAAATTGCTTAGATCAAACAAATAAATAGTTTTATTTCACATATTAAAATAATAACTTGTTTATTTCATATAAAAAATCATAATAGAATACAAAGTGTATGGTTATTGCATTATGTTAAAAAAGAAAGTTCTGTGCAGATTTTTATAAAGTACTTCGCAGAGGGTAATAAAGCGAATTATTCAAACGAAAAATACGTAGGTATTATTTCATCCCATTGGTATTATGCAAACAAGACAGTTTTATTTGTTTCAACCATTAATTTTAAAGTTATTACAAATAAAAAGGGCACAAGTCATTTTTTTCTGCAGTGCATTTTTTTTTTTTTTTTTTGTCGCTTAGTGTACAATAAGAAAATTGGTATTTGCGCGTTAAACATTTAAAAAAATGAAATTTTCTTTAAAACATTTTATTTTATTTATTTATTTTATAAATAAATAATAAAATATCAGTATTAGTCTCAAGCATTATTTTGTTACAGGAAGGTTACGTAAAGCCATAATTAATCGTACTACTACAATATGAAATTGAATGAAACAAGTACGATGGAGATAATTTTATTATAACTGCAACAGAAAAATTATTCACAATATACTGATCATTCCAAATTCGTCCAAACTTTTTTGAATAAGCTGAAAATGAAATAACGCTTTCTCAAAATATGTTACTTCTTAAATTATTGTTCATAACTCAGCAGCAGATACAACGCAAGCGCTGTGAGAATCGTTTAAACGTTCTGCAGATTAGTTTAACAGCTCAAAAAGAAATGGAAGCCTTAAAACAATGCAACTCAAAAAATATGCAATAAAATTATTTTATTTTATACTATAGTTTTTATTTTCACACATAGTTTTTCACGGTTTAAACCAGTTTTTGACGTCAAAAACCAACCTTGAGCAGAACCTGGGATATAGGCTTTCGATCCACGGGAAAAATTACAGCATAGCAGAGCCACCTATCAGTCAATATGCACCCAAATTGAACTATAAAAGTTTCATAACGGCTCTAACACACATCAGGTGTTCTTCGATTCAGGACCGTGCTTGGAGAAGGGGGAGGGGGCAATGGGCTGTTGCCCATATCGGCTAAAAATTACGAAGTGCAACTGAAAATTAGGTCTACTGAAATTTGATGTCAGGGTTTTTTCTTAATTATTATTTTTATTTTAACGGATAAAAACGTGAAACGGGGGCCAACTTTGATAAACTTTCATCTGTGACAACTAGGCACTTTTTAGGAAAATTTTGAGAAGCAGACAGAGGGAAGTGAGCGCTGTATTTTTTTTTTTTTTATCTCTTGTGGCTTTGATTGCTTTTTCAACGTGTATTTTTTTAAGTGTTTTTGATAGAAGAGCATAATCTATCGCAGGGGTGGAAAACCTGCGGTCCTAGAGAGCCTTTATGGAAAGAGACAACAAATGATGAAATTACGCTACTATCAAACTGCGTTTTGGTAAAATAACTCGAACACTTCTTGAACACTTAGTTGAATATCAACAACAACAAAATTACAGATATCGTAGCTTTTTGGTAATAATCTTTTAGTTTTGAGCACAATTCTTTAAAGCCATTAAAAACATTTTTAAATGTGGATGATAGTCAAAAAAATTTTTCAAACCAATCAGAAAATCTGACTCGCTATTGTCGCCTCTCTTCTTACAGGCTCTCTACGCGGCCCTAAAAGAGCATTGAATGCTGCCTGTTGGATAACACGTTTTTTTTTTTTGCTTTTTAAACGATGATTCTACTTTCGATTATGCTTTTCAAAGTATTGTCAGCATAGCAGGAATGGCAAATATTTGTGTAAATTATAGTGTACAAAAGTTGCGCAGAAAATCACCTGGGATGTGTGGTTCCAATGGAAAAATTCAATTGCATCAAACTTCTAAATTGTCAGAAACTTTGATATACACACAAACACACTACTTCAGCTCTGGCAACGCCGGGTAGATCTGCTAATGACAAAATAACATAGATAAAAAAATAAAATCGTATTAAAAAACTATTTCTTCCCCAACGCAAAAGAAAAAAGAGAAAAAAAACTAGGTTAATTTTATTTGTCCTGTATCTATATGTGTATGTTTCAGGGCTTAAAATACCTTGAACACACCTTCTTCATACAAAGATTGAAATCTCAACCCTTCACAACACTGTCAGAAAACAAAATCTACATTCGAACCCTAGGCCAAGTTTTTCATTTCTCGTGGTTACGCAATACTTTTTGAAATTGTTGGGTGCAGAGGCTAGAAGCTATTATCTTTCGCCCAGGGCGGCTAAAAGTGCAGGCACGTTCCTGCTTCGATTATACGTAAAAAAACTTGAGATATATGCCTTCCCTTAGGGCTGTACATCAGTCGATCTCCCTTTCTCCCTTCCCATGTTATCCAAAGGGATTTTTGTCGCGTCGTTTTATAAAAATATCTCATTCAAAAATGAACTTTTTCGAATTCTGCTTTTTGAATATCACTCTTTGAACAGGTCGTCTTTTAGCTTAGTGAGCAATTTTTCGAAAAAATAAATTTAAATATTTTACTTAGAGATCCACACTAGAGTCCATAATTTACTTATTGAAATAAAATATTTTTAAATTAATTTTTTCGAAAAATTGCTCACTAAGCTAAAAGGCGACCTGTTCAAAGAGTAATATTCAAAAAACAGAATTTGAAAAACTTCATTTTTTAATGAGATATTTTTATAAAACGAAGCAACGAAAATCCCATTGGATAACAAGGGAAGGGAGAAAGGGAGCTATCTGACTGATGTACAGCCTTAAATGAATGAAATCAAAGTATAGTAAAGTCCCCCTGTTGGGCGATTCGCACCAAAAGTGGATAGGCACTATTATATGTCATAGTGCATCTACATATAAATTTATACGAAATTTTGCATAGTAGTTCCTGAGATACAGTTGCCCCAAAATTTTCTAAAAGTAGTCAAATCGTGTTCAGGATTTCTCAAAGCGTGTAAATCCATCAAAAAACAAAACTAGAAATTTTTAAGAATCTAATACTTCCTTCTATTGAATATAGAAGAAAGTAAAAATTACATTCAACGGCTGCAATACTTTTGGCCAAGACACAAACCACAAACATATTTTAATTAGAATATTAGAAAACACACTCTGAGGGGAATAAAATTACATGGCTCATGCGTTGATGACTTAGCTTAGATTTGGTTTTAAAAAAGCATAGAAGCTATCATATTCAAGGTAATGATATACCTTCGTATATCTGTTTATATCTAAGTAACTTCTTCAAGAAAGAGAATGAAATAGGAGGGAATTAGGGAAGTTCCCAATGAAACAAAAGCAAGTACAACACGCAAAGAGGTGTACGTGCATCGAATTAAATTCCTTTTCTAAGTAGATTACTATTCCTTTATTCTACGAGAAATTAGAGCGATTTACCACGGAAGTTGTAATATTTCTCAGGGATAAATTTATTGACGCAAGCTGCAACAGAATCTAGATCGATTTAACATAGGAAAAAAAGTGATAAAGAACACTGGTGTAGCCAAAATGGCATTTCATATAATATGTCCACAATGTTATTCCATGTTTTTTTTTTTTTTTTTTTTTTTTTTTTTTTTAATTAATTACTTTTAATTTTTTTTTTTTTTCTATCTATCAGTAAAGTTTAGAAATTAAAATTAAATTCGATAAAATGAACAGAAAATATAATTTTTTTAAATAATTGTAACTTCATTGAATTTATATCAAAATATGGTTACGAATTTATCAAAATATGGATATGAATTTAAGATGCAGAATGACTAGATGAAGAAATATTAAATTCTCTAAAAAATTTCAAAAAGGCATTAGTGAAATCGGCAATGTCTGCCAGATCATCGCCAGATCAAAAAAAGAGCCGGCCTTTTCTTTTCTTTTAACGATTGAAAAAAAAAAAAACGGCTAAAATTTAAAAAGGTGGCTTTTATTACTTTTTTTATATTTATTTTTATGTTAAAATAAGTGACATACCTATAATAACTTATAAAACACAACTTACTCATTATCAGGGTTGGCAAACTGGGCCCACCAACAAAAACCCACTGGGTTTTTGCTAAAAATTATTTATATTTTTCAAATTCCATCTATAAAGTATATCTATAAAACACCTTACCTTTTAAGAAAAAACTAAAAATACAACATAAAAAGTAACTAGTTATAAATATATAATAAAAGCAAGTTTATCTTCTATAATTGGTTTAATTTTCCTTTTCCTGTAAAACCGAACGATATTTTTGTTTAACAGCGGGCATAAACGTTGTCCAGAATCAATATTTAACTAATTAAATTGTTTAGTTTTAAAATTTTATAATAATTATATTTTTAGTAGCAACAATTATAAATCTAATAAAATTTTCTTCTATAACCGTTTTCAACTGTTAAAAAACTTAAAAAAAAAAAAAAAAAAAAAAGATAAAGCAGTGCAACTTATTTTTATAATTAAAACTAGTTGGCATATGTGGACTCTGCTCAGTTCCCCCATCATATGTTTTCATAAATTTCTAGTACAGGATATCCTCTTAACATGACTATCATGTTAAGAAATATGAATTTGACCAAACGCTTGACACAGTGACAGAATGAAATCCCCGCCTAATAGTCTATTACAATCAATTTCGTAGTTTCGTTTTCATGCTAGTATTTCCAATGCAACGATCCTCAAAATGCATATTTATATGGGATATCGCCCCATTATGCTAGGTTTATAAAAATCTTAAATTACGAATAACTTACGAAAATTTCCCATTAGAATATTTGTAGTCAATCATGTTCAAACAAGTATCATAAATGTTATTTTGAAATTGTCTGATATATTTATGATCCTCAAAATGGGCGTTTATGCTCAATTTTGCCCTTTTCTGCCATTCTAAGTAAATCATAAATTCCAAATAATTTACGAATTTTTTAAATTGTAAAATTCATACTGTATGATATTCATGCCAGTATCCTAAATAATATTTCAAAAGTGGTCTGACATCTTTACGATGAAAATATATCTCAAAATTGACGTTTATGTGAAATTTTGCCCTATTCTGCCATGTTAAGAAATTCGTAAATTTCCAGTAACTTGCGAAATTTTCAAAGTAGCATGTTTCTAGTTACCGATGTTCATTCCGACATCAAAACTCATATTTTAAAACTGGTCTCACATTTTTTCAGTAAAAAATTTCCATTTAATGCATGTTTAAGTGAAATTTTGTCCTATTCTCCTATGTTAAGAAAATCATAAATTTTTAATAACTTACGAAGTTTTTTAATTCGAATGCTGCAAATAAATAGGGCTCTTGCCAGTGCCGAAAGTAATATTTTAAAACTGATCTGACTTCTCTGCGACAATTTCTTCTTGAGATATCATGTGCACAGACTAACATACTAACAGACACCCTACAGACGGACACCATACAAATTTTGTCATTTTCTGAATCCTCACACATGTAAAAAAGTAAAAAAAAGAAGGTTGAAAATTTGATGGAGAACTAAAAAATTTAAATGATATGTATTATTGTACAGTCAGCAAAAAAAAAAAACGCCACTCCCCCCCCCCACACCTAATTTCGCCGTAAATTATCATAGAAACATGCGACTGGTACCAATCAGTTTGTAATAACGTCTAGTTTATAATGTTATAGTTAGATTTTACTTAGGGGTCGTCTACATATTAAAACTGACATCAACTTCATTTTTTTCAATGGTAACCCCCCTTTTTTATAATTTATTTGAATTCTTTGGATCAAATCATCACGGAAAATGGTATAGTTTATATATTTCGCTCAATTTTTCATAGAGTTATAAGCTGTCAAAATTTGGGGATGCTAATGTTAAATGAATGTGACAAACATTAAATCATATCATCCGAAATAATTATGATATTTAAATTGTTTTTTTATTCGTTAGAATGAAGTGACCCAAACATATTCCATGCAAATTTTTGCTAAAAAAACATTTTTTGAATTATGAAAATTATTAATAAATTTATATTTGAAAAAATTATGAATTATGACCTACGTTAATTTTTGCACGAATAGAACGGGCATCATCAAAAACATGGGTTTCCAAATTTACAGCTCGTTCCTAACATTATTTTTTGAGTTACAGTGATATTTCACTTTTTATTCCTGTTAGGGGGCCGTCACTTGTTATAATCTGTATCCTCTATAAGTAAATGTTTGTATATAATTTGACGGAAAACTATTTTAATTTACCTTTATGTTATTTTTATTGTTTCCTAAGCAATATTTCGATGTTTATTATACAAATTGGCATATTTTTGTAAAGTTATCACAATGTAGGCGAGGGATTGTGAAAGAATTTCAAAAGAAAAGAAGCCCCGCCTCTGATTCGCTGAAACACTATTTAAAAAAAAAAAAGACTAATTTGCATATTCCTATTTGACTCTATATGTGACGCTGGTATGCATAAATCACAATGGTATTTACTACATCGATTATTGAAGACAAAACTTAAATGATTTAATTACAAATATGCAAAATTATTTTGTTTTATATTATAAAGTTTTAGAAAATTTGTAAAAAGGCGTGGCTTACGGTACAAGAGAGGAATATATCCGATCCTAATATGTTAAGTCTTTCTTCATAAGTATTAAATATCTTTTTCTAGTTTTTCGCTGCTAAAATTCTATTTTAACCCTGTTACACTTTTTTTCGCATTTCAATATTCAAGAGTACGTACACCTCTAGTTAAATATCATGGTTTAGAAAACACGGTACAGCGAAACTGATTGCATGAAACAGCAATTATGCATTCGACAATCGTTTTATTATTATTATTATGAATAATTAATAATTTTAAAAAGATTTTTTACCATGAATTTTCTGTTTAAATTTTGTTGTGACATATTTGCATTTGGTTACTGTACCGTTTGTAAGCTTTGTGTTATTTAAAATTTATCCCATAATGTAACATAATAAAATATCAAATTTCTATTAAAAGTTTTTTAATACAGAATCAAATAGTGAAAAAATGCTTTTTTTTTTTTTTTTTTTTTAAGTTTATAAGATCTATTATTGGAACATAGCTCAATAGTATTTATTTTCAATTTCCTAATCACGAAATCAAAGTCACAGTTATTATGGAATAAAAATTTAAAACAAAGGAATAGTCTTATTACTTTCAAATATATAGATATTGATCTTACAGAATCCTGAAAATTCATTTAAAAGACTTTAATCGTCTAAATTTAAAAATTCAAAATAAAATAAATTCATCTAAATGCTTTTAAAATTGAAACGGGAAGATTTCAAAATATATGAAAATTGGCATTTGTGTTTTGATCATTTTGGTGCGGCAGATATTAAAAACAATATTTTAATGATGAGCTGAACCTGAGCTTAAGAGAGGGCGGATCCAGCTATTTAGCACAAATGATATCACCTGACTAAAAACAGAATAAACAACATTTTAATTTATTCCGGGGTATTTTTAGCCCACTGTTATTCCTTTTTTTATTTTTATATATAAGAGAAATTTATCTTACTTTAACATAGATTTTTACTTTTTACCGCTATCCACATGTGACCTTCAGCATTAGCATTTAAATGAAGAATCATCATCTTCTTCCAAAGCAAATTTTAAATAAACTTAAAATCATATATATTTGTGAAAATCCAAACAGATTTTTCCTACTAAGGAAGCCACTCCACACTGAAATACATGCGTAATCGGTCACTTATACGCCAGTTCACACCACAATATATTGGTAGGTAGGTAGGTTGGATTTAATGTCACACTAGTACTGCGCTATGGGTAATTGGCGACGGTCTGGGACGCACTCCTACGATGGTCCGGAGACACGCCATCGTAATTTATATCGGAAACGATGGCTTCCCTGCTTCTGTTCCCATAGTTTATTGTTCAGATTTTTTATTTATTTATTTTTATTTTATTTTATTATTTTCTTTCTTTCTCCCCCCCCCCTTTTTTTAATAGAGTAATGCAACATTTTGACCTTTTCAACTGAAGATTTATATTACGGGTAGTCAGCCTTTCTACACCCACCGTCCACTTCGGTATCTATGTTAAGAGTAGAATTTTAGAACATCCCATTAAGTAGTAGGATTTATTATTTTGCATATTAATTTGTTACACATTATAAAAAATAAAAGCAAAAGAATATCGTGGAGATTTATGTAAAAGTTTTTAATAATGTCATGAAAAAAATAATAATTAATTAAAAAAAATAAATAAATAAAAATTAAAAAATCTGTTTTAATATTTTTAAAAAGTCAATTAAATTAAAGAAAATGAAACTATTGCAGTATCAGAACAAACTCCCATTGTCACTGTGAAACGGCAGTGGGAACCAGGTTGAGTGCCACCGTTTCAGACAATTATACTTCAGCTTGAGTTAAAATAATTTTGAATTTTCAAACAAATTTAAAACCATTTACCTTTTTTTTTTTTTTTTTTTTTTTTAATTTTGATAGATATTGTATGTATTCAAGCTATTTAATTTTCTTCGTATGAAGTGAACTATTTGATGTTTAACCAATAGAAACCAATAAAAATCTTTTAAATCATAAACTAACTCAGAGAGTTCTGTGAATTTTTTATTTTATAATTAACATTTCCGAAAATTTTTTCCGGTGTGAAACTTAATAAATAATGTATACTGGGTGGTAGATCATGATTTATATTTTCTAAATGTATAGACGGACCCCTAATACATTTTCACGTGTAACTCTATTCAGAATTGATTTAGAGTATATAAATAGGTATGTTTTCCGAACCGCCCTGATCTCAGAAATCTGAATATGAAGTCAAAAATAGGGGTTGCTATTGAAGAAAATGAAGTTAATACCAGTTTTAATATGTAGACGACCCCCTAGGCAAAATGTAACTATACCGTTATAAACTAGACGTTATTACAAATCGATCGGTGCCAGTCAAATGTTTCTACGATAATTTACAGCGAAATTAGGTGGGGGGGGGGCGTTTTTTTTTTTTTTGGCTGACTGTACTTAAGAATTTAAATTCTTTTACTTTATCAGTTATTGACTTTAAGAATATTTATTTTGAATAAGCATACATTAAAATAAAATACAGCTTAATCTTACTAATTAGCACTACTTTAATATTACAATCAAACCAATTTTTATTTCTAAGAAAAATATTAGATTAATTATTAATTAGTAGTTTAATATTTAATAAGGTATATTACAACTAACATGCTAAATAACATACATGTAACATTGCAATGCAAATGCATTCAAACAAAAACCCACAGAAGCCCAGAAAACCCGAAAAAAACGTAAGTGGGTTGGGTTTTTCTAGAAAAACCCGGGTTTTTTGCCAACCCTGCTTATTATAGTAAAAGAAAAAAAAAAAGTAAAAAAATTCTGTCAAAGATAGAATTTAGGAGTAGCATTTAATTTAGGTAGCGGAGGAGTATTAAATTCAATCTGTAAAACTTTATCTTATCTTTTTTAGTTCCCCATCATACTATAGGTACGGGGAACTTAGGTAATCGCAAAAATTTTCGACCTCGGTTTTTTTACTTTTTTACACGTTTTCGGGTGTGAGGAATCCGAAAACGACAAAATTTGTATGGTGTCTGTTAGTGTGTCAGTCCGTTAGTGTGTTAGTCTGTAAGTTTGTTAGTCTGTTAACACGATATCTCACGAACAAATGATCGCAGAGAGGTCAGATCAGTTTTAAAATACTACTTTCGATACTGGCAAGAACCCTATTCATTTGCAACATTCGAATTAAAAAACTTCGTAAGTTATGAGAAACTTACGATTTTCTTAACATGGGAGAAAGTACAAAAATTCACTTAAACGTGCATTAAATGGAAACTTTACTGTAAAAATGTCAGACCAGTTTTAAAATATCAGTTTTCATGCCGGAGTGAACATCAGTAACTATAAATATGCTACTTTGAAAATTGGAAAAGTTACGAATTTCTTAACATGGCAGCGTAGGGCAAAATTTTACATAAACGTCAATTTTGAGAGATATTTTCATCGTAAAGATGTCAGACTACTTTTGAAATATTATTTAGGACACTGGCATGAATATTAATGAGCATGAATTTTCCAATATAAAAATTTCGTAAGTTATTGGAAATTTACGAATTTCTTAACATGGCAGAATAGAGCAAAATTTCACATAAACGTGAATCTTGAGGGATATTTTCATCGTAAAGATGTCAAACCACTTTCTAGATATTATTTAGGATACTGGCATGAATATCATAGACTATGATTTTTCCAATTAAAAAAATTCGTAAGCTATTTGGAATTTACGATTTACTTAACATGTCAGAGTAAGGCAAAACTGAGCATAAACTTCCATTTTGAGGATCATAAATACATTAGACAACTTCAAAATTACATTTAAGATATTTGTTTGAACATGATTGAATACAAATATTCTAATAGGAAAATTTCGTAAATTATTCGTAATTTACGAATTTATCAACATAGCGAAATTGTAAGTTTTTCATATAAATATGAATTTTGAGGATTATTGCATTGGAAATAGTAGCATGAAAACTAAACGACGGAATTGACCCTGATAAAATAAATTAATAGATTAGAATAAGATAAATATATCGAAGTAAACGGTGGATAGCCTATTAGGCGGGGATTTTATTCTGCCACTGTATCAAGCTTTGGTCAAATTCATTTCTTTTAACATGATTATAAAATGTCTCGCACTAGAAATTTATGAGAACATAAATATAATGGGGAACTGAGCAGAGTCCACCTATGCCAACTAGTTTTATTTATTTATTTATCTCATTTTTTAGTTCCCCATCATACTATAGGTATGGGGAACTTAGGTAATCGTGAAAAATTTCGAGCTCGGTTTTTGACTTTTTCATACGTTTTCAGGTGTGAGGAACCCGAAAATGACAAAATTTGTATGGTGTCTGTCTGTAGGGTGTCTGTTTGTGTGTTAGTTCGTTAGTGTGTCAGTCTGTTTACACGATAGCTCACGAACAAATGATCGCATAGAGGTCAGATCAGTTTTAAAATATTACTTTCGATACTGGCAAGAACCCTATTCATTTGCAACATTCGAATTAAAAAACCTCGTAAGTTATTAGAAATTTACGATTTTCGTAACATGGGAGAATAGGACAAAATTTCACTTAAACGTGCATTAAATGGAAACTTTTTACTGTAAAAATGTCAGACCAGTTTTAAAATATCAGTTTTGATGCCGGAATGAACATCAGTAACTATAAATATGCTACTTTGAAAATTTCGCAAGTTACTGGAAACTTACGTATTTCTTAACATGGCAGTATAGGGCAAAATTTCACGTAAACGTCAATTTTTAGAGATTTTCATCGTAAAGATATCAGACTACTTTTGAAATATTATTTAGAACACTGGCATGAATATTAATGACTATGAATTTTCCAATATAAAAATTTCTTAAGTTACTGGAAATTTACGAATTTCTTAACATGGCAGAAAAGAGCAAAATTTCACATAAACGTCAATCTTGAGAAATATTTTCATCGTAAAGATGTCAAACCACTTTCGAAATAAATATTATTTAGGATACTGGCATGAATATCATAGACTATGGTTTTTCGAAATTAAAAAATTCGTAATTTATTTGAAATTTACGATTTACTTAACATGTCAGAATAAGGCAAAATTGAGCATAAACTTCCATTTTGAGGATCATAAATACATTAGACAACTTCAAAATTACATTTATAATATTTGTTTGAACATGATTGAATACAAATATTCTAATAGGAAAATTTCGTAAATTATTCGTAGTTTACGATTTTATCAACATAGCGAAATTGTAAATTTTTCATATAAATATGAATTTTGAGGATTATTGCATTGGAAACAGTAGCATGAAAACTAAACAACGGAATCGACCCTGATAAAATTAATTAATAGATTAGAATGTTATAAATATATCGAAGTGAACGGTGGATAGCCTATTAGGCGGGGATTTCATTCTGTCACTGTATCAAGCTTTGGTCAAATTCATTTCTTTTAACATGATTATAATATGTCTCGCACTAGAAATTTATGAGAACATATATATGATGGGGAACTGAGCAGAGTCCACCTATAATACCAACTAGTTTTTTTTTTTTTTTTAACTCTGGTCGAAAGTTAGGTATCAAATATGATGACCAAGTGTGATTTTATGGTTGCTAAACTTAAATTTCGGTGCAAAACACGCCTAATGACTGCTAATTTCAAACCCTGCTTATAATCATTTTAACAATTTATTATTTTAATATTCTAATATTGCAATCCAATTGTTAGAAACCGAAGCAATCAATAGTGACACACGTTACCCAAGGCAGGGCAGGGCACACAGAATTTTTTCAGATATCTGATTAGCAAAACAAGGAATCCATTCTGTTTGTTTGTTTATTTATTTCATTTAAGAAGCTTTGACAAAAAATGATTAGATGATGCAAGTAGTCAGCCCATGTTCTCGGCATAAGGGAGAGGAGAGAAGACTATTTTCACACTTTGAATATTTCCCTGACGTATTTAAGCACACATTTCTGGTACAATTACTTTCTCATTTTTATATATGCAGCTAAAATATTACCAACATAAAAGCAGACTTACCCATTAACACCAGCTGTAAGTGTGCAATAGCTACCTGACTCCATGTCGTAGCTTTTATGTAGAAAATTTTACATTTAATGAATTTCAACTAGTATTACTGTAACAATTTAACTATTTTAACAACTAAGACTTTACTCATATCATTATCATTTGTGGCCTTTAATGTTTTTCCCCAAAAATAACTTTTTTTAATTTACTCCTTGAATTTTGTCATGCACTATAAATATGCAATTTACATTCTTTTATTGTCATTGTGCTGCCAGTTTAATAGATAAAGATTTTGTAGCCAACATGATATTTGTGCAAAGTGAGAAAAAGTATGTTTATATTCTTGATCATGTAGCAACACACCAAATATTCACTCAGAATCCACTGGTGAATCACAAACTACAGTTTGGGAAACACTGACTTAAATTATAAACAACATATAAAATAATGCATTGCAATGAATTATTTCTTTTTTATAGAAGGGGATACCAGTGGCAGATCTAAAACTTAACTTTTGGGAGAGGCTAAGTTTTTTCAAGATATTATTCTACATCAATCAAAAATTTACAATCATAATATTACTGTGCATTATTCCATACATACATTAGACTATATTTTATGTAATTATTAAAATAATATTTGTAATAATTATATGGAGAAATTTTGAAAGCTTTATCAAAACCATTTAAAATACATGCATGTATGTAATGCATTAAAAAGAACTGCAATTAAACATGTAATGTAATTAAGGTGTCTATGGTATGGGGGGGGGGGGGGAAATGATAATCACTTTTATTTTAAGACAATCCCATTAAATATATATGTACAAAATGATGACTCACAAAATTTGTACATAGTTATAATTTATATTTTTTAACATTGGAAAAACCTTTCACAACTAAACAAATTCAAGATGACATAAAATTAAAAATTCTATATAAATGTTCTTAAACGGGATGGAGTATAACAATGTTAGTGTATGCTATGCACGATTATTGTATATATTATTTAATTATAGGAATTAAAACTTTGTCTTTTTACAATAGTTGTAAAATTGTAAATTTAAATTAAAATGTAACCAAGTAATTTCAACATATTTTATGAATTTGTAACACTTAACGACTAGGGTCAGGTGGGGGTAAAATAGGTCAAAAAGAGCATATTTTACGTTTGCACTTAAACAGCAGAAAATGTATTGGTTCCATTTGTTAAAAAATTCACAAAATATGCAAATGAATATTCCTCATGACATTTTAAGAGAAATATCTCTGAAAAAACAAAAAATTTGTACTGAAAAATAAATTTTAAAATATGCTGTTTGTGACTTATTTTACCCCATGGGTTGGGGTAAAATAAGTCATCCTTTAAAACTGTTTTAAATTTTAATACAATTTACTTCATGCAAATAAAATTACAAATACACATTCCTTTTTTTTTTTTTGATAAAAACTTGATTTTGTGTTCTATCGAGAAAAAAAAAATGTCTCTATGGTCCATCATTAGTTTGGAAAGAACATTTCGAATGTACGATGCATCTACATCAGAAATATATTTCTCTGGAAAACCCAATAGGAGCTACCATTTAAACTTTTTTTTATATTCATTTGTGTGAAAGAATGATGCCACGAAATATTTTCTTTGATCTTTTCCCAGGAAATTCTACTTTAATACATTTTCCAACTTTTACGAATTGATTAGTATTAATGCTGTCCAAATTTTCTTCTTGAGAAAGACTTGTTTTTCTGTTTCTTTTACAGTTGATGTTTCTGTGATTTTAGCATCTCTGTTGATTTTTTTGTCATACAATCAATTGAAAAATAAAATGGTTGTTAAAATTACTCCTGTTTTCTGTTTCGTATGGGTTCTTTTTCCGTGTGCATTTTTCAAAGCTTCTAAGACAATGTTTGATTGGGTGATAAAGTGTTTGTAATAGCAGATTTTATGTACTTAAAAGGAGAATATATAAATATTATCCTGTTTCATGACTGTTGAAGGCACACTAGAATTAATTTGTCGAATTGGTGATTGATGATCTATATTCATTCACTACTGCAGCGGTTCCCAACCTTTTTAGTTGTGGACCACAAATTTTGTAAAAAAGACTTTGAGGCCCACTAACTACTTAATATACAAGTAAAAAATATAATGGCAAATAGACACACATATATGTATGACGAATATATATATAAATAGTGGGTAGATATGTCAGTAATTAGTAAAAGATACTGTACAAGAAGAATTAAAAAATATTTAAAAAAAAAAAAAAAAAAAAAAAAAAACTTTATTGCATTCACTTAGCTGTCACCTCTGTATCTGTAATAAATTTCAAAAACAAGTGATCAAAGTTTAAAAAAAAAAAAAAAAAACCTTAATGAGATTTTTGACGCTGTTTGTCCTCCACAAGAGAGTCAATATATGGATTGAAACTGGATATTTTTATCCTCAAATCACTCTCAACATTCAATTTATTCCTATATTTATTTTTCAAAAAGACTAAAGTTGAAAAAGCTCGTTCAAATAGATAGGTTGTTGAAAAGCCCATCAAGTGTCTCAGTGCAATTTTTGCAATAGCTGGATAGTCTTGCCGAATTTTTACCCAGAACGGGACCAATGGTGTTGTTTTAAAAAGTGATTTTAGAGTCTGGTCACATGATAGTTCAATTAACGAGTCTTTCGCATTTGAAGATAATTTCAATTTTTTAGGTAATTTTCTTCAAAGGGATTTCTGATCCATTGGATTTCATCTTCAATTTTAGGGAAAAAGTTCCTAAGAAGTATGAAAAGGCTTAATTACTGCTCCAGTTAGTAGATTTCTCATTCACATGAATGAATAATAAAATGTATAATCACAGTATAAGAGTAACTAAAATAGATTGTTATCAGTTTTAAAAATCGTACTGTGTTTAAAATTTACTGTTTTAAAAAAAGTTACTAATTTAAAAAAAATAATGTTTTTAATTAGGCTTATTAATAAATATTATTATAAAATTAAGAAAATAAATAATTTTAAATTACCTGAGGTTAGAGGCCAAAGATTCTAGGTGTTCTTTTATGGTTGTAGCTGTTATTTTATCAATTTTTAATTTGCTGGTTTCAAGAAAATCATGTAGGACTGGAAATGCGTCGAAAGAATCTTGTTCCACTTTTTGAGCCCATTGTTGAAGTTTCAGTATCATTGCTTCTACTTTGTCTTGCACAAAAAACTTATGACCGTCCTTGCCCTGCAGAGTTAAGTTAAAAATGTTAAGGGAACCGAAAATATCTGCCAGATATGCCAACTGTTTCAACCAGTTTTCATCGGTCAAACAGTCTAAGCAGGAGCTTGCCAGTTTTCCATCACAATCTCCTTCCGTAAGGAAAGCCGTAAGTTCGTCGCGGAGTTCGAATAATCTTGTGACGAATGTAATCCCTGAACAACCGCCAGCGCGTTTTCCTTATTGACTACTATGGGCCACAGAGAGCTTTTGAGTGACACCATATCTCATTAGTGAATCGTTCCGAAAAACTGGTATATGACCTCAATATTCCACGGCCCAGTACGACACTGCCCGCGGCCCATGGGTTGGGAACCGCTGCACTATTGCATTTGAAGTTGATGCTAAACTGCAGAGTTTCACTTAGACAGTTTCAGGAGAAAGTTGAGTCCAACCCTTTATATGAAAAATTGGCACCCTACTTAAATAAGCTCGAATTAAACAACTTTTTGAATTTCACCTACAAACTGAATGTTTTGATTCAGTTTTAATATGTATTGCTTTTTTTTTTCTCTCTCTTAACATTAAATTATTTTATATCTATGTCTATGCATATGAAATAGCTCCAGAACAATATATAGCTTAATTTTAAACTAAAACATTAAAATAATATAGGTTATTTATTTAAAACACAAAAAAAAGTAATTAGTTACTTAATGATTGCTAAGCCTAACATGATTCAACACCTGACCTATTTTACCCCACATGTGTTTTTTTACTCCAAAATATTAATATTTTATTTCTTTTTTCACAAAAGTTTACAAAATTCATTTTAAGAATGTGCTTTTTGGAATATGATAAAAAAAAAATACTGTAAGTTTTGCTTTTCGAATTAGTTACTTAAAAACCAAAGTTTTTCTTAGCAACACATTCGAGTTACTAATACGAAGCACGCGAATAATTACTGGCTCTGGCTGTAACTAAAAAGTATCAGTTACAGTTAATTTTGCATACAAAATGAAGACTAATATAAATAATATATGAAACCAGCAAAATTGGAATTAAAAAAATGTTTGGATGTTTTTTAAAAAAGAATTTTTTTTTAAACTGACCTATTTTACCCCCTCACTTATTTTACCCCACCTGACCCTATATGACCAAATAATGCGACTTTTTTTTTTTTGCAATCCCTCATTCAGACCACTTATTCTAAATCATCAAAAATATATCTTCAGATCTTGTTATTTTCTTTTTTTAAGACATATTCTTACATTTAAAATTGAAGTTAGTCTAAACAAAAGAGTGACTTTAATAAATCCTAAAGTTCCATACCCGTATCGTATCTATTGCCAATTAAGAGATTGATTCCGTGATTAATCGAAAAAAGGTACTTGCAATTTTTTTTATCATAGTAGGCAGAAATTTACAGAGAAAATGCTAACTTTGCACATTCACAGCAACAACAAGTGGGAAAAAAATAAAAGAAAACGTGGAAAATTGCAGAAAGTAGCTTACTTATCAGCAGATATGCACCCAATTTAACCAGCATAATGGTCTTTTCATATATCAAGTTTTGTTTGATTATACGTAACAGAGGTGCAGAATATGTCCGAGCGCCCGAACAAGGTTCGGGGGAAATTTAAACTGACTGGGGAAATTTTGAATATTTTTTTAAGAGAAAATAAAAAATAACAATTTGCTACTTTGAAGTGCTTATACACTAACAGCGATATTTTTATGTTTACACTGTATACTTATTCTCTTAAAGATTTATTAGATAGGTGTTTGGGGGAAATTTCCGAGGTTTGAACATTTTCTGCACCCCTGATACGTAATAGAACCTGAGATAAAGACTTCCCTTATATTGCAGAAATTATTGTACAGTAACAGTAGCGAGCACCACCTGTTGAGCGATTGGTACTAAAAAATTTAACATAATCTAAAATTAATTTATATCAAGATGCACCTACAGATAGTTATATGCAATTCTGTGAAGTAGTTCCTGAGATTGCACAAACCACTATATAGTATAGAAGCGCCACCTGCTGAGCGACTAGCAAAAAAAGTTGACAGATACTAATTTATGTCAAGGTGTTTAATCACAGGTTAATTGCATATAAATTTACATGCAATTCTGTGTTGTAGTTCCCAGGCATGAAAGTGCTAATCTGCAAAAAAGTCTGAATTTGCATGCAATACAAATTTATCACAATGTAATGTAAAAATATGTATTTTGGGAATTAAACACAAAAATTTATAATTGTTAATTTATAGTAAACTAACCAGTTAGTTGGTAAAAATTAATTGGTAAATTAATTGAAAGACAGAAAGAAAATTAAGAATCAGCAATTTTTGTACATTTGTTAATCATACATTTTAAAAAAGCAGAAATTTTAATGAACTAATTACATATTTCAGGCACACACACATTGAAAAAAAAAAAATGTTTTATCCCGGGTGCCAAAATATTCATTATTTTGGAAACTGGCAGCAAAAATTGTCCATAATTTCAGCATTTAGCTGTAAATAAATGTAGTTTTTTTTTTTATTATTATTATTTTTAACAGCGGTAGCAGTGAGATGAACCCACAAATCCCCAAACAACTGCGAAAATATTGCACATTTCAGAAATTTGCTACCGAAAAAGCAGGAATTTTGTTTTACACTAAAATAATCTTATTTCTAGAATCAACTTTGAAAATAGTACAAAATTTTGTTACAATTAACATCTTGTTATTTCAAGAATTTACAGCAAAATAAAAATAAAACAGTAATTTTGTTGATTTTTCAGCAAAATAATCACATACTTTGGGAAGTTAACATAGTTTGCTATCCCCCCTCCCCCCCTAAAATTTTGTTATGGTTTCTCCTTGGATTTACATTGATCACAGAAACAGCCAAAATGGCCTTCAAAAGGGAGGATTTCATACTAAAGTCTGAAAACTTTCATGCCTGATGTTCCTGAGGTACAGTTGCTACAAATTTTTGTCATACAGACAGATATTTTCTAGAAATAGTCAAATCATGAACTGGCCTGTTAAAATGTGTAAATCCATCGAAAATTGAAAGTTTAAAATTAAAATCTTTACAAATCCAATACTTTCTTCTACTGAATACAGAAAAAAGTAGTACGTTGTAATTTTTAATCTTAACTATGTTTAATATTTTATTTTCGCTATTTAAAATCAACACATTATCTTAATAGCTTTTAAAATTATCACTTGAATATTGGTAGGACACAAAATTCAATTTTTAAAGACAATTCCACCTATAATATGCACCACATTAAAAACTATACTCTTATTGAACACCTCATTTCTCTATTCATAGAAAATATCAGTTATATTCATAGGAAATATCTACTATAATTTCACAAATGGAGAACAATAAGAAGAGTGTTTTTTGAAAGGAGTTACATACAAAAAGTGGCCAGTTCCTATCAAGAATTAAGCAATATCACCTGCTCTCGCAAAATGTGGCCGTCAAGAGAGATATGCATTTGTATATGGTCATTGAATTGAGGTAAATCAGCATTAAATCCAATACAGAAATTTTTGGTGTGTGAAAATTTGGCCATTTTAGGAAGTGGCCCTTAAACAGAGGTGGACATTTAGACAGCTTTTTGATTGCTGATGTTTATTGAACAAATAATTACTTAAAGTGATTGCACTAAAAATGTTATTCAAACATTCCAATATGAGTTTAAGTTGTTTTCGTTTAATTTAAAATGTTTTGAATGTCAATATTTTTTTGTTGTTGTTGTTGTTTGAGGGGGGGGAGGGGGGCTCCAGCCCCCTTCCCCTTGGATACACCACTGGAGGATGCCATGTTTTTAATGTTATTATGATAAATGATAATAATTAAAAATGGAAAATAAATAATGTTAAAAGAACTTACAAGGGACATTCACAAACTGTGACACGCCGATCATAAACAAATTTTACAGGTAATTAAAAGGGATGAAGAAAGATATACACTCCTATCAATTTATATCGGCAAACGTTACTTCAGCAGAGTGGAGATACTATCTCTATTTGACTTTATTTTTTTCTCCCCACCAAACATGCACTGTTGATTTATTTATTTAAATTGTATTTTCTAATAGTCAGCAAGCGCATATTTTTCTTGCTCTACAATTCATTTTATTTAAAAGATTTGAAAAATAACATTGTCTTTTTTTACATAAGAGAGATTTCAATTAGAATTTTTAAGTTTATTTAATTCCTATTTTACTGTATAGCATGCAGTGTATCAAGCAGTAAATAATAAGGAAAATAGCTATTACTAAATATAATATTGATAGAATGATTATGATTACATTGCTGGTATCAAAATCGTCTGCTTTCTTTAACTTAAATACTTTTAATAAATATTAATAAATAATTTATGAATGAATTTATATAGAAAAATATAAAAGAAAATTTTGTGGTGGTCACAAAATACTAGTTTTTAATAGTTATGTGAGGAGTAGATATTTTCATGACGAGGTCTATTTCCGTAGAAATTTACAAACATTCATGTCTACATTTTTCCTTGCAAGCAATCTGTACAATTTAAAGAAATAAATCAACAGCACATGCTTGGTGGGAGTAAATAAATAGAAAATCAAATAGATATATTGGATGATGTCACAATATTAGAAAAAAATAATTCTAACTTTGAACACATATCTCTGTTCTGAAGTAACATTTGCTGATATAAATTGATGGGAGTGCATATCTTCATCCCCTTTAACTACCTGTAAAGTTTCGTTATGAGTTATGATCCACGTGTCACAGTTCGTGAGTGTCTCGTTAACATGTAAAATAAGACAGATGGTTTTCTAAAAAATAATAACAACAATAATAATAAGAATTTTTAAGTCAGTTAAAAAACAAACAAAATTCCTTTTTCGAATAAAATGGATATGGCTATTTAAAACACAAAATGCATATCCTATTTCTATTAAATCTTTAGTTTTAATATTTACTATGAAGTATGTCAGTTTTTTCAATAGGATCACTCGTAGTGAAACTCTGAATTTATAAATTAACAAAAATGTTTGTTTTGCATTCAAAATAAAAGTCATTCCAATCTCAATGAAAAATTTACTAAAAGCTGCTTTCTGTAAGTACCTACATTTCGCATACCACTATTACATTAAGTTAGTTTCTGAATTTACAAAACAAGTCAACATAAATACACTGATGGAAAAAAAAATCCCAACACCAAGAAAAAATTATTGTACAGTAATGAAATTTCAGCAATACATTTGTCTAGGTAACATATTTAATTGATTAAAGTTTCAAGATCACAGGTAGAGCCATTGGCGAGAAGAGCCATTTCAAATGTGAAATGTTGGTACATTAGTAACCGGTGTAACCGCCAGAATTTTGAATGCAAGCATGCAAACGTGCATGCATTGTGTCGTACAGGTGTCGGATATCAGTTTGTGGGATGGAGTTCCATGCCTGTTGCACTTGGGTGGTCAATGCAGGGGCGGTCAATGCTGGGTGTGGATGACGCTGGAGTTGTCGTCCAATGATGTCCCATACGTGCTCGATTGGAGAAAGATCTGGTGATCTAGCAGGCCAAGGCAACATGTCGACATTCTGTAGAGCATGTTGGGTTACAACAGCGGTATGAGGGCGAGCGTTATCCTGTTGGAAAAGACCCCCTTGAATGCTGTTAAATGAATGGCAGCACAACAGGTTGTATCACTAGACTGACGTACAAATTTGCAATCAGGGTGCGTGGGATAACCACGAGAGTGCTCCTGCTGTCATACGAAATTGCTCCCCAAACCATAACTCCAGGAGTAGGCCCTGTGTGTCTAGGCCGCAGACAGGTCGCTAGCAGGCATTCACCTGGCCTCCTTCTAACCAACACACGGCTATCACTGCGACCAAGGCAGAACCGGCTTTCACCAGAAAACACAACAGATCTCCACTCTGTCCTCCAATGAGCTCTAGCTTGACACCACTCACGTCGCAAACGGCAGTGGTTTGGAGTCAGTGGAATGCACGCTACAGGGCGTCTGGCTCAGAGCCGTCCTTGAAGTAACCGATTTGTAACAGTTTGTTGTGTCACTGTGGTGCCAACTGCTGCTCGAATTTCAGCTGCAGACGCAGTACGATTAGCCACAGCCATACGCCAAACACAGCAGTCTTCCCTCTCAGTAGTGCCACGTGGCCGCCCGGAACCCAGTCTTCTTGAGGCAGTACCTTCCCTTGACCACTGCTGCCAACACTCATGCACAGTGGATACATTCCTGCCAAGTCTTTCTGCAATATCGCGGAAAGAAAACCCACCTTCTCGTAGCCCTACTACACGACCTCGTTCAAACTCAGTGAGCTGTTGATAATGGCTTCTTCGTTTTCTTAGAGGCATCCTTGACTAACAGTAACATTAACCCACTACGTCAAATCTCAACTGTAAATAATGATCACGAACCTTACAGCGCTCATTTAAAGCAAACCTCATTTGCATGTTCATAGTGTCGACTCTAGCGCCACACTTATGCGCGTAGCTCGAAATTTGAATCGACGTCATCTTTCAGATGTATAAACACGCCTACCAAATTTCGTTTATCTAGCACAGCTCCTTCCTGGTGTTGGGATTTTTTTTTCCATCAGTGTATTTGCTTTACCCACAAAATTCACACCAATCGCATCGGCAAATCTAATTAAAAGTTGTTTTCTGTATCTACATTTAACAAAAATCACATATTAATATCACATTAAAATTTTAATTTTTAAAGCTTTAAGATACACATAAAATATATTAATGAATATTCATTTGTGCTTTCCCCTTCCCCAATTTTTTCAAATTGCTCATTGAGTATTTTATCAATTTTTTAGTTCCATTGGGTAATATATTAATTGATTTGAAACCTGTAGTTATCTTTTTTTAACTTCTCTAGACTTTCTTGATAAAAAAAAAAAGGGAAATATTATGTAATTATTTAAAAATACTACTTAATTGTAAATATTTCTTAAGAGGATATAAGAAGTGTTTATTTTATCAACAAACAATTATGAAGTGTGAAGGCTAAAAATTGCAATAATTATATGTTAAAGAATTTAGGTTATTCCAGTTACTGCACTTCAGTCTAGTACTCTTTGAGTACTCAAAATCAAATTCAAAATAAATTTTAAAACAGATTAAGTAATAACTTGAGCCTTAACCTCCTGCATTTCTGATGAAAATTTAAATTCTGAATATTGAAGCAGTCAGTATCTGCCCTTAGCCACAAAACAAGAAAGACAATAAATAAGTAAATTTCCATTTTTAACCTTCACTTGATTTTTTTTTTAATTGTTTAATTTGCAATTGTAATTCTCTAAAAAGAAATTTGCAAAATGTAAAATATTCTCGCTTAAATTTGAAAGATCCCACTTACTTAATTTTTTTGTTAGTGTGGGAGAATTCTACTCAATATTTTTTTCTAGGGCGATACATATATATATATATACATATTTTGAACTAAAGAGCAACAGACGGAAACTAAACTGAGATTCAAAGAAAGTCCGTAAATGTAATGAATAGATAAGCAACTTACGTATATTTAAATGTAAACATACCGAAATATTATGTGAAAGGTGAAAACATTTCCTTGGGGTCATAGATGAAACTATCTCAAATTCTTCTTAATTCTGAAGTAATCCTTCTGGATGACGAAAATCTGGAGAAGTCATCATGAAAAGAACACCAAGCAAAGTCAATGATTTACACAGTTTCTAGATAAGATTTAACTTTACCCAGCTACACATGACTGGCTTATTGCACAAAACTCATCTATGTTTTCCATGAAATCAGGAGTCGATAAATACCTAAGACATGCTAGAATCAATCGATCAAGTGGCAATGAACTTACAGGACCAGCATAGCATGACTTCAGTTTCACTCCCATCATAAATTGTATTTATTATTTTTCAGCAGTTAGTTTCTCAACCACTAGTCATTTAGTGTTGCCACTATTGTTAGCTAAACTTCAATTCAAATTTTCATTTCCTACAGCTAAAATCTAATATAACACTTTGAAATTTATTATTGATTGGTCGAGGAGCATCATATTAGAGCAAATAGAGTTTGTTCTTGCTTACTAAAAAACTGCGCATGCGTCAAAACAGCAAATGTAATCGAGCACTAGCCAATAATTCCGATGTCAAAAAAGTACACTTAAAACTGTTTTCTTTAATGAATCCTTGTCGAATCATGTTCTTCGACTGCCTAAGAACATGACTCGACAAGGATTATTTAACAAAGCAGTATTAAGTGTACTTTTTTAAACAGGGATTATTGCTGGTACTCGGATACTTTTGCTGCCGAGTAGACACATTTTCCCTATGGTAGGGAAATAAAGGTAAGGTGACCATATTTTTAAACACTGATTTGAGGACAAATTACCGTTTGTCCCCAAATCACACTAAATTTCGAGGACATTGAAAACTCTATCTGGGGACTTTTTCGAGAACATAACAGACCAATACCTATATGCATTGTTAATTTAAAAAAAAACTCTAATTTATGCATTCCAAAATGCTTTGAAATACTTTTTCCTATGAAAAATTGCTGAGCCTAAGGTATGTTTATGCAAATTAAACTATCCCAGCATTATTAAAATAATCAAGTGTATAGAGTTCAAACAGATGACGTCACGAGCATGTTTGCTGAGGGACAGTTGACCCCACTGACCCATTTTATCATTGCGGAAGAGTGTTACAAATTTATTGTAACACAGTGTTGTAAATGTATTTGTAAAAGCATAAAAAAATTCGACTACTACGCTAGAGGTGAGTTTGGGCTCTATTTTGGCAATCCGAGCCCGCCCGGGCCCGAAACATTTTTGAACTGAGCTCGCCCGAGCCCGAAAAATTTTGTGTGATCAAAGCCCGAGCCCGATATTGAAAGTGGTACGCTATGCAACGCATACACAATAGTAAAATTAAATACCGTTTTCATTTTCAAATTAATTTTCTTATTATCAATCCTCAATTTAAATAACTATGGGTTCACGTTGTATCCCACATTTTCTAAGTGTTGGTTGCTAAGTTGTGATCAGTTACAAATTAGATGACGAAGATCGTTGATTTTTCTATTATTATTATTAAATCACAATTTACACTAAGCGGATAAAATTATCCGATAAAAATCAAGTAGAGATTACATGAGAAGAGCTAAAATGCAATGCACAATCAGAAATCGCAGCAACATGCTGCATAACCGCGACATTACCAACTGGCTTTTTTTATTAGTGTTGCCAGAAAATGAAAAAGTAAAAGAATGTTCAAAATTAAAGTTCGATTGAAAATTCGATTTGTCATGAGTCCATGGTTCACCACAGTACTCCCCTCCCTAGTGCTGAGCACCATGTTAGAGGTATCGTGGGTTAAATCTAACTGTTCGACCCGAGCGGGTCACTGTGGGTGGTTTGAGTATGTCCGTTTGGTGTTCAGGAATTGGAATAAGAGTTGAATTGGGCATTTCGGGTATGTCAGTTTGCTGTTCAGCAATTGGAGCCACAGGTGTCGGAGTGGAAATTCTGTCAAGGAAAGCAGGCTTCAACCTATCTATGTTGATGGACACATGTTTTCCTTTTATCTCAAGGGTAAATATTTTTTGTGTGCGAGACACTACTCTATAAGGCCCATCATATGGTGCTTGCAGTGGTTTCCTCACACCGTCATGTCTCACGAAGACATGTGTGCAACTCTCAAGAGCAGGGTGCACAAATATAGATGTTTTGCAGTGTGCGGTTGCAGGGGTAGGCCTTAGGTTGTTCATGGTAAACCGGAGTCGTTGGAGGAATGAGTGAGGGTCAACCTGAGAAGAGGGTGGATCCAAGAAGTCTGCAGGCAACCGTAAAGGTGAGCCATATACTAATTCAGCTGCTGTGCACTGGAGATCAGCTTTAAAGGCAGAACGAAGGCCTAGCAGCACTAGAGGCAAAGATTCTGTCCATTTTGTACTGTCATAACATTTTAGACTCTGTTTGAGAGAACGGTGGAATCGCTCGACAATACCATTGCTAGATGGGTGGTAAGGTGTTGTACGAATCTTTTTTATACCAAAAGTATCTGTCAGTGCTGCAAAAAGGTTACTTTGGAACTGCCGACCTTGGTCTGTGGTGATTTTGGAAGGGCTACCGAAACGTGACACCCAGTGTGATATAAAAGCTCGTGCCACAGTTTCTGCTGTGATGTCTGGAATAGGTATGGCTTCTGGCCACCTGGAAAATCTATCAATACAGGTGAGGATGTACTCGCAGCCTTCTGAAGGTGGTAGAGGTCCTACTATATCAATATGCACATGGTCAAATCTTTGTGATGTAAGTGCAAATGGTTGTGGAGTGCTCCAAGTGTGCCGTATTACTTTGGACTGTTTGCACTTAAGACAGGAACGAGTCCATGAGGTAATGTCTTTGGCAATAGAAGGCCAAACGAAGCGAGTTTGCACTAGTTTTTTGGATGCTCGTACACCAGGGTGTGCTAGGCTATGTAAAGTTTCGAAGATCTGTTTACGGAAATCTTTTGGAACGTATGGTCTGATTGATGTGTTGGTGACATCACAATAGAGTTGTATATTGGAGTCTACAGTCCATGGTCGCAATTTTAATGAGTGGTGAGAGTCTACAAGCAGATCTGCTAGCTCTTTGTCACACTTTTGAGCTTCTGCAATGGCTTTGAGGTCAATGGGTGGTGAATGAATGGCATTGATTCTAGACAAGGTGTCCGCCACAACATTTTTTGACCCTGATATGTGTCGTATATCAGTACAGAATTGTGCAATAAAATCTAGATGTCGAAGCTGCCGTGGTGAACAAGATTCAGAATTTTTGCTAAAAGCAAAAGTTAAAGGACGGTGGTCTGTAAAAATTATAAATGCTTGACCTTCTAAGTTATGGCGAAAATGTTTAACCGCCGAATATATTGCCAGTAGTTCCCTGTCATAAGCACTATATTTACGCTCAGCTGGGGATAGCTTTTTTGAAAAAAATGAAATGGGTTTAAAACCATCGGGTGTTAAATCATTCAGAGCAGCACCTATAGCTACTTCTGATGCATCAACCATTAAACAGAGTTTTTGATTAGGTGCTTGAAAGTGGAGTGTGGCTGCATTAGATAAATCCTGTTTGCATTTTTCGAAGGCAGCAAAAGCAGAGTCAGTCCAAGGGACTTTACGCTTGTCATTCTTTTTTGAATTTTTGAGAAATTCATGCAAAGGGGCTTGAGTGTTAGCAGCATTTGGGAGAAAACGACGGTAGAAATTAACCATAGCAAGAAAACGCTTTAGTTCAGCCATGGTTTCAGGTTTAGGAAACTCTACGATAGTCTGCACTTTTTGAGGTAGCGGCCTTACACCATCAGGTGTAATAAGGCATCCAAGGAAACTAACAGAGGGTTTTCCAAGAACGCACTTTAAAGGATTAAGCTTTAGGCCATGTTGTGATAAACGAGTGAAAACTTCCTTAAGATGTTGTTTGTGTTCTTCAGCATTAGCAGAAGCAATAAAAATGTCATCAAAATAGGGTATGCAATAATCAAGACCAGATAAGACGGTATGTATGTATCGCTGAAATGTTTGACCAGCATTTCTTAAGCCGAATGGCATGAAAAGATACTCATAAAGACCGAAAGGAGTTGTAACGGCAGTTTTAGGTATATCTGGAGGGTTTACCGGAATTTGGTGATAGGCTCTTGTCAAATCAAGAGTTGAAAATATAGATTTACCATGGGAAAGTTGTGTACAGTCCTGAATATGTGGAACTGGATATCTGTCAGGTACTGTTATTGAATTTAGCCGACGGTAATCCCCACATGGTCTCCATTCCCCATTAGATTTTTTAACCATATGCAATGGGCTTGCCCAAGGGCTATTAGATGGGCGAATTATGCCTTGAGTCATCAAGAACTCAAACTCTTGACGGGCTGCTGTTAACATGGCAGAAGCTAAACGTCGAGGTTTTGAGAAAACAGGAGGTCCAGTAGTTTCTATATGATGATACACTGTGGTATGTTTATGTTGTTTAGTCGGTTGGGATGGGTTAGTGAGCTCTGGAAAGCAAGCGAGTATTTTGTCAAATTCAGAGTCACCAAGCATAATTGAAATGTTAGATTTTAAAGAATTTAAGTTTGAAAATTTCCCGCGAGAAGTCAATTTAGTTTTGGCATCAATCAGAGAACCATGTTTAGCATCAACAAGGAGGTTGAAATGTTTTAAAAAATCTATTCCAATTATTGGCTGACTCACATCCGCAATGACGAAAGACCATGTGAAGACTCGACGCAAGTTTAAATCGAGACTGAGAAGTTTGGTGCCAAAAGTTTTTATTTTCGTCCCGTTGGCAGCAAAAAGAAGTAAATCTGTAGATGGGTTTGCAAGAGGGGCAAAGCTCTTAGGCAGAACAGATATATCTGCTCCCGTGTCAATTAAAAATTTTTTATTTAATTTTTTATCGGCCAACATGAGTCGACTGATCTGGCGGTCACTATCATGGCCAGTGAGTGAGCGCCAATTTAGTTTTCCGGATTGTGGAAACAGCAAGGTGGGTTGCACTTGTTTGCTTTTTTTCCAAAGTTAGTGTGATAAAAACAAAACCCATTGGCCGGCTCTTTATATTTTCTAGGACGTTCATGGGACTGATTACGCCTGAAGCTATTTGATCTTTGTCGAGTACGGGATGAACGTTTTTCTATTCGGAGCTCATTAACTAAGGTTGTTAGGTGAGAAATTTGTTGTTTGAGCTGAGTGATTTTTTGATCGGAGAATGATGTAGCTGAAGTGCTAGGATTTGAAATGGCATTAATGCTAGAATTACTTGTGAGATCATTAACTTTGTCAGCTACAGCTGCTAAATTAGAAAGGTCCTCATTAAGTACAGCTAAAATTGTTTGGGTAGAGTGAGGTAGTCTGCCAAGCCACAAAGATTTTAAAAGAGGTTCACCTACAGTATCACCAGCTAATGCACGCATCCGTGTAAGCAATTGAGAAGGCCGCTGGTCTCCTAATTCTAAACCTTGTAGTAAGGTACGTATTTTAGATGCTTCGCTTTCGGAGTGAACTTCAATAAGCCTATCTTTCAAAGCTTTGTAGCGATTTCCGTCAGGAGGGCGTAAAATGAGATCGCTTACTGAATTAAGTACATCTGCGTCGAGGGCAGAAACTACATAATTAAATTTAGTAACATCAGCAGTTATGTCCGATAAAGAAAAGTTCGATTCCATTTGGACAAACCACAGTGCAGGATTATTTTTCCAAAATGGGGGTGGTTTAATAGCGACGCGGGCTACTGCATTGCCCTGACTGCCATTATCGTTTTCGTCTGGCATTTTGGATGAAGGGAATAAAATATGGTCTTAAAATGTATAATAATTACAAAATGCAAGGTCAAAAATTCAAATAAGGCGTTAGGGTTAATCGTAAATACAAGTGTGCATGCAAAACAAAAAAATATGTATATATATTCATACAAGTAAAAATAAACAAGTTATCCTATCAAAGAAAAATATATATATACAGAAAATAATGGTAATTCGGGACCTTTTCAAGCTATTAAAAAAGTACTGGCAATATATCGGAAGAGGGGTCAAATAAAATCTTACCGTTCACCACGTGCTAGTAATAACTCGCCATTTGCAAGCGCAATATTTTTATCATGACTGTTATGAGCTTTGTTAAAAAAACACATGTTGACATCAGTGAAGATTGTTGAGAATTTATAGCGAAGGTGCGTTTTCAG
This sequence comes from Salticus scenicus, assembly GCA_963930645.1. Classification (NCBI taxonomy): domain Eukaryota; kingdom Metazoa; phylum Arthropoda; class Arachnida; order Araneae; family Salticidae; genus Salticus; species Salticus scenicus. The sequence goes on from OZ005649.1 coordinate 178,522,327, forward strand.
ATGAAATACAAAAGGGTCACCAATATGGGTTCACGTTGTATCCCACATTTTCTAAGTGTTGGTTGCTAAGTTGTGATCAGTTACAAATTAGATGACGAAGATCGTTGATTTTTCTATTATTATTATTAAATCACAATTTACACTAAGCGGATAAAATTATCCGATAAAAATCAAGTAGAGATTACATGAGAAGAGCTAAAATGCAATGCACAATCAGAAATCGCAGCAACATGCTGCATAACCGCGACATTACCAACTGGCTTTTTTTATTAGTGTTGCCAGAAAATGAAAAAGTAAAAGAATGTTCAAAATTAAAGTTCGATTGAAATTAAAGTTCGATTGAAAATTCGATTTGTCATGAGTCCATGGTTCACCACATAACTATAAATGTTATTATAACAATTTATAATGTCTGTGTCTCTGTATACATGTATATATTTATATAATATATATTTATAGTGCAGCCCATTGTTTATAACGCGCCTATCGGGGGACAAAAAATTTATCCGAATGAGTGATATAATGAGGCCCAATATAACGAAGGGGGAAGGATTACTGTATAACACTATGACATGATATGCATCTAGAGATGCAAGGCTTTCAAAACACCCGGTTTTTTCCCTGAAAAAAACCGGTTTTTTTCCCTGGGAATTTAAGACAAAATTGGAAATTTTGAAAATTCCCCAAAACTGGGAATTTTGAAATTATGAATGTTTTTATATTTTTTGTATTTGTTAAATATTTTTTGTGTATGAAAATCCTCCGATCCTTAAATTAATTTCAACTTTAACTTCTGCGTAGATTTCGTTTCTCTTTTCCTTACTCACTAATACTAGCATCTTCGATGTTCATGTTCATTCCGTAAACGCTGAAAAGAATTAATTATAATTACCAGGTGTATAAACTTAAATCCGCTGTTTGCGTATAGATGGCGCTAGTGAGTGTATTAGCAGCGGACATTTAAATGTCTTATTGTTTTTGTATTAGTTTGACGTCTGTTCACATAAATCAGTGCAAATCGTTAGTGATTTCATATACAAATATTAATTTTTCTTCGTGTAAACATGTCTCGTTTTGTACCAAAAAAAGAGCATATGCGGGAAGCTCTGCTTTTCTGCTTCAATTTGAAGAAATCAGCTGCCGAATCGCATAGAATGCTTGTGGAAGCTTATGGTGACAGTGCTTTGTCAGAAACAACTTGCAGAGACTGGTTTCGTCGGTTCAAAAATGGCTATTTTGACTAAAATGACAAAGAGCGTGAAAATCGGCCCCGAAAGTTTGACGACCATGAATTACAGGCTCTTTTGGACGAAGATGATACCCAATCGCAAAAAATGCCTGCCGAGAAGTTAGGTGTCACTCAACCAGCCATTTCTATCCGTCTACATGCCATGGGAAAGGCCTTATTATCAACAAAGACATGACAAACTGATTTTTCTTCATGATAACGCGCCAGCACACACGTCAAAATTGGTCCAAAATTATCTCAAAACACTTAACTGGAAGGTGTTACCCCATCCCGCTTAATTCACCAGACCTGGCTCCTTCTGATTATCACCTGTTTTCATCAATGGGCCATGCACTCGCCGAACAGCACTTCGTTTCTTACGAAGACGTTCGAAAATGGCTGGACGAGTGGTTTGCCTCAAAAGATAAGGAATTCTTTTGGCGTGGAATTCACGAATTGCCCGAAAGATGGAAAAAATGTATAGTTAGCGAGGGAAACTATTTTGAATAAAATTTTTGTTTTGCTTTATATAAAAAATAAATGTGTTTTTATTACTAAAAAACTGCGGAATTAAGCTTATACACCTGGTAATTCGTCGCTAACACTAACGGTAAGTTTCTGTCACTATATTCATTAATATTAGCATTTTTACCAACTTTTTAATACTTAGCAGTTTTACTAACTGAATCACAAGTGGAAAGTCTATAATTTTATTTTTTTATATAATACTTTATATTAATAACAATTATAATATTAAAATTTGTAGTGCTTAAAGGAAAAAAAAAAAAAATACAATTGTTTTTACTGAGTACAAAAGTAGCTAATACATGTTATTTTATCTAGAATAATGTAGTGAAATTAATTAAATTTTAAGCTTATGAAATAATGTTATCTTGTGGAATTAAAAACTGTATGTAAGAGGTGTCTGTAGAGAAAAATGCTTATAACAATCCTAAGTCTAATTTTTGCCAATCAACAAGCCTAAGAAAAGTAACATGTTATGATTCCAAGAATTATTTTTTCTTAATCATACCATTATCTTTTAAGCTTAAATATTTTGTAATTATATTTAGTCATATAAATATCCATATATCTAATAAAAAAGGGTTTTATATTGGAATATCTTTTCAGATATATAAAGTATGACTTGTTTATATATGAAACACTAATGATTTGGCTGCAGTTCTAATAAATTGAAAATAAAATGATAAATTAAAAGAATGTTATAAGCTTATCAGAATATCAAAGTCCTTAAAATTGCCTTTTATATTAAGTAAACAACATATTATTTGCTTTAGAGATTTCTAGTTTGTTTTTTCCCTGCAAAATTCCCAAAGTTCCCAAAATTCCCAGTTTTTTCCCCAAAACTCCCGGATTTTTTCCCTTGGTTTTGAATTCCCGGGTTTTTTGCATCTCTATATGCATCCCGTTGAAAAAAAAGTTCTATTTAGAAAAAGGAAAGTCAAAGCTACTAACATTTGCAAGATTATTTTGTGATTTATAACCAATCATGACTACTATGGCATTACTAAAGGTGCTCTCAAAATGAATAAAATTTCTTTCTTTTCTTTTTTTTTTTTACATTTTCCAGTTAGTGAAGAATAAAATAAACAGAACTTTTAGCTTGAATCCGAGCCCGCCCGGAGCCCGAAGACTTGCGTAAGATTTCAGCCCGATCGGGCCCGGGCTCGGGCTCGGGCTTACGGGCTCGGGCTGAGCCCGTCTCATCTCTATACTACGCTTCCAAAAGCATGGAAAAATTAGCGTTGTCCTTCAGAAAAGTACAGTTATTGCCTTTTCTGTCAAAATTTCATTAAAGAAATTTTATTTTTCACTTCTGATAAATCAGGCAAGATAGAATTTTTATACTGATGAGTAGTGCATGATTCTTTCTCTGTTCATGAAGTATGACGGTCAAAGTTTTGTTGATTTCCAAGATTATTCAATAACTTGTGATTGCACAAGTAATTGGACTGTGATTTTGATTGGATTAGATTGGATGGGCTTTACGTCGCACTAATGCTGCGCAATGGGCAATCGGCGATGGTCTGGGACACACCCCTAGAAGTGGTCCGGAGACATGCCATCACAATTTTGATCATCCACGGAAAGGACTGTGATTTTGAAAGAAATAGATACGAATATTTAAATTTGGGGACATTTAGTGTCCCCAAGTAGTCGAAGAATTTTTGGGGACAAAAAATAAAAAGGTCAAAATTCGAGGACGTATGGTCACCTTAAATAAAGGTATGGCTGAACAGATCAAAGTACCTTTATAAGAGAGAAGCATTAAAAATCCAATTATGGATGCATTTTTTCATTCCTAATAAATAAGGACTAAAAATAAAGTATTACTGATTAATAATTTACTTTCTACAATTTTTTAAAATTTAGGAAAATGGCTTTAAAAAAATAGGAAGTCCCAATTTGTCCCCAGAAAATGGGGACGTTTGGTGTTTGGTCAGTATAAATGAAGAAAAAGTTGTTGTTGTTATTGGTCGTACTGAAAGGTACAAATTCAACAATTAATTTATTAATCTTAATTGGCTATAAATAATTTGCTTTATACAGTCGGCAGCAAAAGTATCCTAGCACTAGCCAATAATTCCGATATCAAAAAAGTACACTTAATACTGTTTTGTTAAATAAATCCTTGTCCTTGTCGAATCCTGTTCTTAGACTAACTAAGAACATGACTCGACAAGGTTTTATTTAACAAAGCAGTATTGAATGTACTTTTTTTAGACAGGGATTAAAGATCCTTCTCCGTTAAAAACACACTTTATCAGGGCACGTAATGGACTTGGCGATGAATTTGGCGACTTTATCGCACCTTGACAACTATTTTGACGACCTTGGTGAAAAAACCCTTTATTATCCATAGACCCATTGTCCAAGCTGTATCTCGATTATTACGGAAGTTACTGTAAAATTCATGATTAATGGCAGGCTATAAAACAAGTTCCGTTCCGACCACAGAGGTGTGTTTCTCGCTAAGACTTTACGGAATAGAAAGTTTTGCTTGACTAAGTCTCTACCATTGAATTGTAGTTTATTTCTGTATGTTATGACTATGGTAGATTGTGGTGTGATTTATATGTTGTCAGCTGTTATTTAAGCTGCGTTTTCTGGTGAAACTCACGTTGATAATGGGTTTAACTAAGGCGACCAAATTTTTTAAACCCAATTTGAGGATAAATCATTGCAGCGTCCTCAAATTGAAAGGCCATGTGAGGAAAGAGTTAAATTATGCTTTAATTTGAGGACATTTGAGGACAAAATTGTAAATTCTAGAACATTTGTCCTCAAATGATTTTTAAATTGGTAAAAATAATTTGTCACCGTGTTCTGTGCTATCCTGAAAGTTTCAAATGTCTAGCTAGTCGGGAAGTTAGTTAAAAAGCGATTGCAATATGTGTGCTGGTAACGCTGCCGATGACAGCAGAAACCCGAAACAGTTCACTAAAAGAATTAAAAATGTATTGTCACCGTGTTCTAAACTATTCTGAAAGTTTCAAATGTCTAGCTAGTCGGGAAGTCAGTTAAATAATTTTTCTGTCGAATCAAATAAACGCTGCCGAAGGCAAAAGGGACCTGAAACAGTTGACTAAAAGTGTTAAAAATTGTATTGTCACTGTGTTCTGAGCTGTCCTGAAAGTTTCAAATGTCTAGCTAGTCGGGAAGTTAGTTGAAAAGCGATTGCAAGATGTGTACCGGTAATGCTGCCGAAGGCAGCAGTAACCCGAAACAGTTGGCTAAAAGTATTAAAAAAATGCATTTTCACCGTGTTCTGAACTATTCTGAAAGTTTCAAATGTCTAGCTAGTCGAGAATTTAGTTAAATAAATTTTCTGTCGAATCATATAAACGCTGCCGAAGGCAGTAGGGACCTGAAACAGTTCACTAAAAGTGTTAAAATGTATTGTCACCGTGTTCTGAGTTATCCTGAAAGTTTCAAATGTCTAGCTAGTCGGGAAAAGCGATTGCAAGATGTGTGCTGGTAACGTTGCCGAAGGCAGCAGTAACCCGAAACAGTTCGCTAAAAGTATTTAAAAAATGCATTTTCACCGTGTTCTGAACTATTCTGAAAGTTTCAAATGTCTAGCTAGTCGGGAAATCAGTTAAATAAATTTTCTGTCGAATCATATAAACGCTGCCGAAGGCAGTAGGGACCTGACACAGTTGACTAAAAGTGTTTAAAAATATATTGTCACCGTGTTCTCAGCTATCCTGAAAGTTTCAAATGTCTAGCTAGTCGTGAAGATTCTTAAAAATCTATTGCAATCTTTGTGCTGGTAACGCTACTGATGGCAGCAGTAACCCGAAACAGTTGGCTAAAGGTATTAAAAAAGGCATTTTTATCATGTTCTGAACTATTCTGAAAGTTTCAAATGTCTAGCTAGTCGGGAAATTAGTTAAATAAATTTTCTGTCGAATCATATAAACGCTGCCGAAGGCAGTAGGAACCTGAAACAGTTGACTAAAAGTATTAACAAATGTATTGTCACCGTGTTCTGAGCTATCCTGAAAGTTTCAAATGTCTAGCTGGTCGGGAAGTTAGTTAAAAAGCGATTGCAAGATGTGTATTGGTAACGCTGCCGAAGGCAGCAGTAACCCGAAACAGTCAGCTAAATGTATTTAAAGAATGCCCTTTCACCGAGTTCTGAACTATTCTGAAAGTTTCAAATGTCTAGCTACTCGGGAAATTAGTTAAATAAGTTTTCTGTTGAATCATATAAACGCTGCTGAAGGCAGTAGGGACCTGAAACAGTTGATTAAATGTGTTAATGTATTGTCACCGTGTTCTGAGCTATCCTGAAAGTTTCAAATGCCTTGCTAGTCGGGAAGTTAGTTAAAAATCAATTGCAAGCTTTATGCTGGTAACGCAGCCGATGGCAGCAGTAACCCTAAACAGTTGGCTAAAAGTATTAAAAAAGGCATTTTTACCGTGTTCTGAACTATTCTGAAAGTTTCAAATGCCTAGATAGTCGGGAAATTAGTTAAATAAATTTTCTGTCTAATCATATAAACGCTGCCGAAGGCAGTAGGGACCTGAAACAGATGACTAAAAGTGTCAAAAAATGTGTTGTCACCGTGTTCTGAGCTATCACGAAAGTTCCAAATGTCTAGCTAGTCGGGAAGTTAGTTAAAAATCGATTGTAAGATTTGTACTGGAAAAAGAAACAAACGAACAAGAATCGAAGTTAATAAAAACGCGATGAAAAAAAAATAAATAAACTGAGTTCTACATCATTAAAATCATTAGTTGTGCGTCACCCCCAGCATACATATCAAATGCAGCCTTTAAACGCTATCGTATTCACTGATACACATACATGCATACTTCTTTATTATAAAAAATGAAAAATGAATTCATAAGACCTCAAAACTCATAGAAACACAAAAATGTCAAATTTGAATTTTTCCATGATAATATTTCTCGTATATAATATATGATCGGAATTTAATTATATGTATTCTTCCATCATCCGTAATTTTATAAAGTTAACGAATCGCTCTTTTATTTAATCAGCCACATTACTTTTGTTAAAAGTCTGTTTAGCTCGTCCTTTAAGCATTTATTTATTACGAAATCCAAACCTATCAATTATTTTTCTTTAATAACACTAGGGGGATCTGCCCCCTGCTCGCTCCGCTCACCAACCCCCGAGGAAGGCTTCGTCTGCGGGATTCTACCCGACTATTCACAACTTTGCCTTTCATTGAATTGGAATAATAATATTACATAACACAAGAGAGTTGAACAATATTATAGAAATCCACTATATTTGGTATCACATTGAAATACACAATATTTAATATTATATCGTTTATAATATGTCAAAAATCTGTTATAACGTTCGACAATTTAATAACAATTTGTCATTATTTTGAGAGAGAACATAAAATAAACAACCATATCACTAATTATTTAGAACAGAGAGAAATTCTTGACATCTAAATCATTTAGCGTTACAACTTTAGTATATGTTCGACTTGTTAAATTTTTGTCACTGTTTGACGATGCATTTTTTAGGTGTTATTGCTTGATTAAAGAATTATGAACTTATTACTTTCTTCTATATGTAATATAGAGAAAGTATTGGATTCGCGAAAATTTTCGACCTCCGTTTTTTGACGGATCTACACGTTTTGGGATGTCCTGAACACGAATTGATAGTTTTTAAAAAATGTCTGTCTGTGTGTCTGTCTGTCTGTGTGTCTGTCTGTCTGTCTGTCTGTATCATTTTTTTGTGGACGCTGTATCTCACGAACCAATGAATGAAATTTAACCAAACTTGGTATTTAGTTGCACCCTGACATGAACTGGTGCCCATTAGATTTGGGGATCAATAGCTCAACAGGTGGCGCTGTGATCGCATTTTATAGGACAAAATTCCGTATAAATGGGCATAATGAGAGTTATTTTAAACTTGTGATTGTAAAATTAATATGAATTATTGATAATAGTAGTAGTTAACTAGGAAAAAAAATTTGTGCCCGGGGGGGCATCGGTTCCCCCCCTGGGAGGGAAGTACCCCCCCAGGGGGGTTGAATTTTGAAGATGGGTATCATTCGAAAGATCTCGTCAATACCTTTAAAACGAATGGTTGAACCATAAATCTGTGATAATTTAAAACAAAGTTATCGATTTTTTTTACTTTTAACAAAAAAAAAAACAGAAAAAAAAATCGTATTTTTTTTTTTTTTAAATATTGTTACTGATTGAATATGTATAGGAAAATATAGAAGAAAGTCTTGTGGTGGCCACAACATACTAGTTTTTCTAATGCCTATATTTTTTTATTATTGAATTTTTTCAGTTAATTTAGGACAAGATGCAATACTCTGCATTTATTTCCAGCGTACAGCAAGGTTTAAAATGGTCCTTCCAACACTAAAGATGCAACTTTTTAAAGTGCATATTTTCTAAAATATGATTTAGTCAGGTTGAAGATAAATATTTTATGCGATTATTGCAATTATTTTAAAATTTTCATTAGTAGTATGACAGGACAATTTCTTTCAGATAGAGATTTTGCATTGTCGCCACTTATTGAATTACACTATTAATTTGCCCAGATGTCTGTCAATATCTGATTTTACCATTTAATTTCTTAAACTGTATTAAACACTAAGGAACAACTTTAGTATATCCCCACAACGATATTTGGCGATTTTTTGTTGGCGATTATGGCTAAATCATAAATGATAAAATCATAATCTAAATCATAGATTATAAATTATGAAACATAAAATCAAAAATCCAAAATAAACTACATATAGGCCGTATTATAGCGCAAACAGTCCAGAACGACATCGTTATCGTTCAAAACGACGCCAAAGAAAAATCGCCAAATTCAGCTGTAGGGATATACTAAAGTGATATCAGTACTAAGTTAAATCGGGAAAAATAAAAAAAATTATACAGACACGACATTATTTCATTATTTAAAACATGAAAATCTGACATTGACAGATTTTAATTTAGTGCCAGAGGCCTACTGCTAAACTTGTTAATATCGACAAATTCTTCTTTAGTTAATTCGTGACGATCTAAATTCCATGATAAAGTTTTCATTAAATCAAACCAATGTGTTTCAGCTGCAGATACTGTAACAAATAACGTTGGAAGTCCAAACTGTCTTATAGCCGCAAAACAACGTTTTTTCTCTTTTTCCCAATGAGGGGGAGGTGTGCCTTGGGGGGGACTCATGTCAAAGTTGTACCTTGGGGGGGACTCATGTCAAAGTTGTGCCTTGGGGGGACTCATGTCAAAGTTGTGCCTGGGGGGGACTCATGTCGAAGTTGTGCCTTGGGGGGGACTCATGTCAAAGTTGGGCCTTGGGGGGACTTCATTCAATAAATCCTCATTCAATAAACCGACTGAAATAGGCCCTTAGCACTATTAAGAGTGTATTATAAAAATTCGACAACGCTGTACCGACTGAAATAGGGGTACATTGGGGGGAACTCATGTCAAAGTTGGGCCTGGGGGGGACATGTCAAAGTTGTGCCTTGGGGGGGGACTCATGTCAAAGTTGTACCTTGGGGGGGGACTCATGTCAAAGTTGGGCCTGGGGGGGACTCATGTCAAAGTTGTGCCTTGGGGGGGGACTCATGTCAAAGTTGTACCTTGGAGGGGACTCATGTCAAAGTTGGGCCTTGGGGGGACTCATGTCAAAGTTGGGCCTGGGGGGGACTCATGTCAAAGTTGGGCCTGGGGGGGACTCATGTCAAAGTTGTGCCTTGGGGGGGGGACTCATGTCAAAGTTGTACCTTGGAGGGGACTCATGTCAAAGTTGGGCCTTGGGGGGACTCATGTCAAAGTTGGGCCTGGGGGGGACTCATGTCAAAGTTGTGCCTTGGGGGGGGACTCATGTCAAAGTTGGGCCTGGGGAGGGACTCATGTCAAAGTTGTGCCTTGGGGGGACTTCATTCAATAAATCCCCATTCAATAAACCGACTGAAATAGGCCCTTAGCACTATTAAGAGTGTATTATAAAAATTCGACAACGCTGTACCGACTGAAATAGGGGTACCTTGGGGGGGACTCATGTCAAAGTTGTGCCTTGGGGGGACTTCATTCAATAAATCCCCATTCAATAAACCGACTGAAATAGGCCCTTAGCACTATTAAGAGTGACGTATAAAAATTCGACAACGCTGTACCGAAATAGGGGTACCTTGGGGGGACTCATGTCAAAGTTGTGCCTTGGGGGAACTTCATTTAATGAATCCCCATTCAGTAAACCGACTGAAATAGGCCCTGAGCACTATTAAGAGTGACCTATAAAAATTCGACAACGCTGTACCGACTGAAATAGGGGTACCTTGGGGGGACTCATGTCAAAGTTGGGCCTGGGGGGGGACTCATGTCAAAGTTATGCCTTGGGGGGGACTTCATTCAATAAATCCCCATTCAATAAACCGACTGAAATAGGCCCTTAGCACTATTAAGTGTGTATTATAAAAATTCGACAACTGTACCGACTGAAATAGGCCTCTAGCACTAATAAAAATAACACTTTTCGAAATCTACTGATAAGTGAAAAACTCATCCTTGATTGTATTGTAAAAATGAATTGCCTGTTCGAAGTATTCAAGATAGACCATCACCATTCATAAATTGGATGGCTTTTGAATTTGTTGACAATATTTTCTGAATAAGTGTTAATGATGGCTCCTGAATACTTGTTGGCGATATCTGCTGAATAATTATTATTGTTGGCGATATCTACTGGATATATATTGATCATGACATTTTAATAGTTCTTGGCGATGTCTCCTGAACTTGTGTTGATTTTGGTCTGAATATTTGTTGGCTACATCTACTGGATATGTACTGATTACACCTTGATTATTTTTACATCTATATTATGTAATATTAAATTTAGAAAATAAAAAATGAGCGTGGAGAGTGAAATTTAATGACATTGGATAATTTAATTTAATTTAATTTAATTTATAAAGACATCAATGGTACAGAAAAAACTACTTCAGCCTTTTTCTTTCTGAACAGAACGAAAAACGGATATTTTACCTGGAGATATTTTGTACATTTACACCAAATAATTTTTTTTTCCCTCGTGAATTAAGTTGAAAAATATTTAAAATAAAATTGAAAAAAATTGTTCTAAAGCAATGGTACAGTTTAACCTCTTGGCGAAATTTTAAATTTGGCACCGAAATAGATTAGACGTTTCTCGCGAAAATCTTGACATGCATAATTGCGATAGATAATTTAAGTCATCGTCAAAATAAATGAAAAATTTAAAATCAGCCAATGAGGTCCTGTATTAGCTGTAACTATAATATTTTAGCAATGCAATTACTACATTCCTTTATATATATATATATATATAAATGTCCTGTTGTATTGAATGCTGTTTTCTGCAAAGTTTTATATCAATGCTTAAAAAACAAAAATAGGTTGCGCATTTTATTATTATTATCATTATTATTGCACCATTTTATAATTATCTCTATAGGAAGGCATGGCTAGAGTTAAAATGGCTATTGTGGTTGCGTAAATGAATTCCTTGGCGAAAAATGTACGAACTTCATTTCTAAATTTTAAAAATCGCTAAATTGGTCATAGTAAAGATCTATCTTTTTAAATATGTTTTGAGTTATAAAACTAAGTCTTTATATAAACAAATATAAATTTTTATCTCATAAATTCAATTTTATAAATGTCTGCTCTTAACCTCTAACTCTATACCAATAATTGTTTAACATAATCATGGTATTCATTACTAAATCTTTTTCGCCTAACGTTAAAATAAAGGAACAACTTCAGTATATCCCCACAACGATATTTGGCGATTTTTTGTTGACGATTATGGCTAAATCATAAATCTAAAAATCATAAATCATAATCTAAATCATAAAATCATAATCTAAATCATAAAACATAAAATCATAAATCCAAAATAAACAACATATAAGCTGCCATATTATATCACAAACAGTCCAGAACGACATCGTTATCGTTCAAAACGGCGCCAAATTTAGGTGTGGGGATATACTGAAGTTATACCATAATACAAACTAAAATAAAAATATAAACTAATTTTCGTTTCATCTTTATTTAATTTTTACGTAATATTTTTAAAATATTGGTTATTTTCAAATGTTTCGCTATTCTAAATATTTTTTTCTTCTCTCGAGCATCTCAAAGATGCCAATTATTCAATTTTTCTTATTTACACCATTGATCACATTTTAATTTTCCTGAGGAAAGTGACGTCAGAGACACAGAAAAAAACGTCATAAGAGAAACTTTTCCCTCCGGTGGCAAATAGAGTACCTTTATAAATCCGCGTTTTTACTTAATAACTTACTTAATTAAAATGATAGAAATTTCTAAGCAGCTGAAATGCCTTCCTTAAAGCAGTCGGAATACACTGATATATCTCATGACGCGGGGAACCCTACCCTCCGCGAGAAGTTGCTATCGCAGACAAAAAAAATTGACGCCAGTGACAGTTACTTTTTTTTTAATATATAGAGAAACATGTTTCTTGTAAAAAATTTAAAAAATTTAAGAAAAAAGTGTCTTTTAATTTATTTCAATCCATTTTTGTAAAAAAAAAAAAAAAAAAAATAAAATAAAATAAAATAAAATAAAATAAAATAAAGAAAGAAAAATAAAAACAGAATTTATTACCATTTAATGCCTTATTAAATGACAAAATTAAATTCATTGAATGCAAGCGCCATCTCTTGACGAATTCGCGAAATTTTTGGGTTAAATATCACAAAATTGAAAATAACTACCCCGTATATTGACCAAAAGATTTTTTTATTGCAAAAGGCACTGGTATAGGTCAGAATGGTCAGAAGGAATGTCCATGCAAATTTTCAGCTCATTAGCTGCAGAACTCTAGGTTCAATCGCCATCAACATTCTTTGTCTTAACAATTACCAGAAGAAGAAGAAGAAGAATCTGACTGGTAAATTTCGGGTTTTCAAAGTTATATAACTCAGGCCCCTTAATTTGGAGCGACATGCAAATTTGTATGCTTTGTCTTAAGGGTATGCTTAAGGTCTGTTCAAAAAATCATAGGTCTTGGGGATCAGGGAGCTGAGATACAGGTAGTCGAAAAGTCCGAGATGCTATGTCGACATAATATGCACTTGTAGCGTTCACCATTGACTTTCCTACTTTGTAAATTTCATTTGTTTTTTTCTTAATGTTTGTTTTAGCTTGGCGGGGCGGAACGCTACCGCGTTCCTTGATAAATCCTGTAATATTTTTAAAGAAGAATATAAAGGCAATGTGCATGAAATGATCTAAAATAATTAATTTTAATTTAAGAAACTAGGGGGCTCTGCCCCCTGCTCGCTCCGCTCACCAACCCCCGAGGAAAGCTTAGTCTCCCCCCTACTCGCTTCACTTATTAGCCCCTGCGACGCTCTGCCTTTCGCTGAATAGGAATCGCTGATATTCGCTTCTTTCCTTCCACTGAATGGGAAAATTAATACTGCATAAAAAAGAAGGAAATACCCATATTCAATGTCAAATACAATTTTTTTTAAATTAAATAATGTGCTAAGAATCAGTATTTTTTTTTCCAGAAAAGAAAGAAATGGACTCTTCCCACCTGACGTCAGAGACCACATGATAGGTGAAAAACAAACCGCAGATGAAGTCTTCTATATCTACAGCGATTTCTAAAATAACATATTTTCTATTCTTGTTTTTGATCAATCGTATTTAATCTGTGATACTTTTTTATACATCATCATTTTTAATCCATTTTATAACATTATTCATCATCTTTTGTTTACTGTATACATTTGTAATCATCATTATATTTGTTATTGATGTTCATGGAGAACATGTTAAATACTCTGATTTTTAGTACTTAAATCATTGACAGTGCAACATCGTACGGTGTAAAGCCATTTAGACGAGTAACTAAGTTAATTTGTTGTAACACCTTTATGGAATTAAATTTAATTGAAAACATTTTAAAATTTCAAATTTTAATCCATAAACATTCCACAAGAACAAGCTATTATTTATTGCTAGATCAGTTAATGTAACAGTTACACTACAACATACAAAAATCGATTTTTACAGATGAAAATAAATAAACATATAAAGTGTATTTTAAAAATTATTAAAGTTACAAATACAATTATTCTACTATTTACAAATGCACAATATTATATTTATTTTATTTCATAGAAAATATTAACACTTTTGTTCTTAAAAACAATATTTAATTGAATTCTATTCTCAGAATTCGATTATTTGTTTTCCCCTATCACATGATTGATCAGACGACGCTGGGAAGAGTCCATTCGTAACATCTAGACCATTTTATGTTACAGATACAGTATGTGAACTTCTTGGGGACATTTATGGCAGTATATACTCTTTGTATATATTTATTGAACTGCTAGATAATAATTTTAGGCATTCGAAAATATCTAAAGAGAAAAGGTTTATTATTATATTATCATTTAAATTTGGAAAAATCTCCTGCAGCTTCAATTATTAATTCTCTTCTGTACTTTTCCATTTTGCCGGTAAGGCGATAAAGTTGCCAAGAATGCTATAACCGACGCCAAACATTAGGCACCTAAGACAGAGTAATTGTTTCAAAATAATAATAATAAGATAATAATTTAATAATAAGAAAAAAAAATTAAAGAAACTTAGGTACAACTATAGTATCTCCCCACAGCTGAATTTGGCGATTTTTCTTTGGCGCCGATTTGAACGATAACGATATCGTTCTGGACTGTTTGCGATATAATATGGCAGCCTGCATGCTGTTTATTTTGGATTTATGATTTTTATGATTTATGATTTATAATTTAGCTTATGATTTTATCATTTATCATATATGATTTTTAGATTTATGATTTAGCCGTAATGGCCAAAAATAAATCACCAAATTCAGCTGTGGGGAAATACTATAGTTGTTCCGAAACTTATTTTACGTTTACTTATTTTATTTTATTAATTTTATATTTGTAAGAATTAAATTTTTTGAAGCTTTGCTTAAAGCTAGCTTTTAAAAGTGTTGTACCATAAAAAATATAATATTTATTTTGTCAAATCCTTAATAACGTATATAAATAAACTTAAAGTTAAAAAAAAAAATCTAAGTTACAAATTTACTTTTAATCCATAAATGTATTATTGTCGCAAATAAAGTTTGCTTGGCGAGAATTTCGCCGGTGAAAGGAAAAGAACTTCCCTCCTATCTACTTCTTACATTAACGAAGAATAACATCTATAAAAATTTTTGGTGATTTTTTTCTTGCCATAAT
The DNA here is from genome assembly GCA_963930645.1 of Salticus scenicus. NCBI lineage: Eukaryota > Metazoa > Arthropoda > Arachnida > Araneae > Salticidae > Salticus > Salticus scenicus. The sequence goes on from OZ005649.1 coordinate 178,537,348, forward strand.
TAGAAGTATGAAATGTATCATGGAAATGTCTAATTCTGTAATGTTAAAAAATTATCAATGCTAAATAAGAAGATATTTCGTTTATAATTGAGTATTAATTTAAATCTAAATATTTTTGTATACCAAAATCTATCCAAAATATTTTAAAAAACGTTTTTAAATAAAAATAATAAATATATGCACTTTAATGGTAAAGAGAAACGCGGTCAGTTATACCACGGCCTTACTAGATCACTCCTCGGCGCCAACGCGCCAACGTCGTAAGCGGCCATAACAAAACTCCAAAGATCAAATGCCGCGAAACGATTTTCAGGGTCGGCAACGAGCGCCATCTACTTTCCCAGGCTTTAGCAAACGTGTAAAATGCTAAGAATCATTAAATATTCATCCATGGTTCAACAAAATAATAATATATGTATATATAATATAATTTTAAAAAAGACACAATTTAAAATTATTTTTATAAAAGTAGTAAAAGTACAGCCGAATTTTCCGATATATTTTAATGACACCCACTTTCGCCAGAATTAATTTTAAGATAATAATGGGAAAATAGAAATATATATATATATATTATTTATTTATTTATTTTTGTCTTTCTAATTCTTATTTATTTTCTTTCAAGCAAAACAGAAATTGGAAGAAGAATATCTTTTATTTAAGAGAAAACGACTAACTTCATTTATCATTTTTCAATGAATTGGTTTAAAATTATTGCCACAATTATTTTTATTATTCATATACTTTTGCTTATCGGAAGACTGCATTTTAAATTTAATTAAATCAATTTAAATGCTCTGCAAACGGAAAAAACTTATGCAGCTTCATATACAAAACTAAGTTAGTTCTGCCGTGGCGGCGCTGTGCGCCGACCCTAACTTCCAATGCATTTGATTCCGGAAAAATCGTCGATTATTACGGCCGCTTTCACGACGTTGGCGCGTTGGCGCTGAGGAGTGATCTAGTAGGGCCGTGGTTATACAGACACGACATAATTTCGTTATTCACGAAAAAAAAAAAAAAAAAAAAAAAAGAACAAATAAATAAAATAAACATAAATATTGCCAGTAATAAAATTAATTTTCTAAAAGTAGAAAAGAAAAAAAATAAATAAAACAATAAAATATACAGACACGACATTATTTCATTATTTAAAACATGAAAATCTGACATTGACAGATTTTAATTTAGTGCCAGAGGCCTACTGCTAAACTTGTTAATATCGACAAATTCTTCTTTAGTTAATTCGTGACGATCTAAATTCCATGATAAAGTTTTCATTAAATCAAATCAATGTGTTTCAGCTGCAGATACTGTAACAAATAACGTTGGAAATCCAAACTGTCTTATAGCTGCAAAACAACCTTTTTTGCTCTTTTCCCAATGAGGGGGAGGTGTGCCTTGGGGGGACTCATGTCAAAGGTGTGCCTTGGGGGGGGGGACTCATGTCAAAGTTATACCTTGGGGGGGACTCATGTCAAAGTTGGGCCTTGGGGGGACTCATATCAAAGTTGGGCCTGGGGGGGGGGACTCATGTCAAAGTTGTGCCTTGGGGGAACTTCATTTAATAAATCCCCATTCAATAAAAGGACTGAAATAGGCCCTGAGCACTATTAAGAGTGACCTATAAAAATTCGACAACGCTGTACCGACTGAAATAGGGGTACCTTGGGGGGGACTCATGTCAAAGTTGGGCCTGGGGGGGACTCATGTCAAAGTTGGGCCTTGGGAGGACTTCATTCAATAAATCCCCATTCAATAAACCGACTGAAATAGGCCCTGAGCACTATTAAGAGTGACCTATAAAAATTCGACAACGCTGTACCGACTGAAATAGGGGTACCTTGGGGGGGACTCATGTCAAAGTTGTGCCTTGGGGGGACTTCATTCAATAAATCCCCATTCAATAAACCGACTGAAATAGGCCTCTAGCACTAATTAAGCGTGACCTATAAAAATTCGACAACTGTACCGACTGAAATAGGCCTCTAGCACTAAAAAAAAAAAAAAAAAGATGTTTGCGGAATCTATTTTATTTTTTTACACCAGTGATAACATTTTTATTTCCCAGTGGGGAATGACGTCATTGTGGAAAATGATGTAATAACAGAAATTATTTCTTTAATTGCAAACAGAGTACCTTTATAAACCCGAGGTTTTCTATTAATAACTTCGTTAATTAAAATGATACAGATTTCTAACTACCTGAAATGCCATTCTTGAAGTATTGAGGGCCGCGGTAGCCCAGTCGGTAGAGCGCCGGCCTCGTAGTTGGAAGATTGCGGGTTCGGTACTCGAGCCGGCCAAAGACCGTCGTGTACACTAATGGTGACTGGTGCACGTAAAATCGGTCGTGGCCGCAATGTCCTCCATATTCTCATCAAAAATTATACTTCTGGGGGTTACCGAAGCGGGAGAGCTATCCCTTCCGTGGAGGATCAAAATTGTAATGGCATGTCTCCGGACCACCTCTAGTGGTGTGTCCCAGACTATTGCAAAGTGCCCATCTGCGCAGCACTAGTGTGACGTAAAACCCAACCATTCGGAACACATTGATACCTCCCATGATGCAGAGCATTTTGCCCTCATCGAGAAGATGTTGTCGCAGACAAAAAAAATTTGACGTCAGCTACAGAAACTTTTTTTTAAAAATATATACAGAAACCTAATCAGAATTATAAATCGCTTTTCAAAATTATGGATTAATTATATTTCGTAAATTAACCCTGTAAAAGTTATTTCACTATTAGACAAATATAACGCAAATAATTAAAACAGGCAGAAACTTTAGGATTAATTTTGCAAACGTTAGAGAAATCTTATTTTAACTGCTATCAGAAATTACATAAAATGAAATTTAGTATTTAATGGGATACATTACAGGTCGTCAAGGTCAGCCAAATCTTAATTTATTCTATGGGGAAACATTGTTTATAGAATTACACATTACATAATTTAAATTTTTAAGATCCGTTTCACATTCTGAAAATTCACAACCGTTTAATTAGCAATCGTTTTCTAAGAAAGGATTTTTTTTTTAACCATAATATTTTAATTTTGATTTTAAAAATGCGGAAAATTAAGTGCATTTTTCTCACTTTTTAGCTGCAAAATGAAATGCTAAGAATTTAAAAAATAAACTTTTGGAAAATGAGTACTAATTGAACGATTGTGAATTTTCTGAATGTAAACACAGAATTTAACAAGTCCTTCCGTCTCATTCGAAATTGTAGGTTAATTTCTTTTTACTCTCTCTTACCCATAAGGAAGAGAAATTATTGTTTTTGGGTCAAATTTTCGAACGCGAGATTTTGTTATATTTACACGTTTTGAGGATCCCTGAATACGAAAATCATGTGTTAGCAAATGGTCTGTGTGTATGTCTGTGTGTGTGTCTGTCTGTTATCAGCATATCTCAAAAAAAAAAAAAATTGTGGCAGAAAGTTCAAACTTGGTATTTTAAATGTGTATCATATAGGGATGCTACAGTAAGCTTTTCGTTAAGATCAAGCAAATGGTTCGTGTACAGGGACAATCAAGAGAATTCAAATACATTACGTCTATGGGGGAAATTGCAGGTAAGTACAGTTTGACGTCTATAGACTGCACTAAACCAAATGAAACGAATATATATTTTTACTTTCTCTTACCCATAAGGTAGAGAAAGTATTGTTTTTGGGTCAAATTTTCGAACGCGAGATTTTGTTATATTTACACGTTTTGAGGTCCCCTGAATACGAAAATCATGTGTTTAGCAAATGGTCTGTGTGTATGTCTGTGTGTCTCTGTGTCTGTGTGTGTGTCAGTCTCTTATCAGCATATCTCAAAAACAAATTATGGCAGAAAGTTCAAACTTAGTATTCTAAATGTGTATCATATAGGGATGCTACAGTAAGCTTTTCGTTAAGATCAAGCAAATGGTTCGTGTACAGGGACAATCAAGAGAATTCTAATACATTACGTCTATGGGGGAAATTGCAGGAAAGTAGAGTTTAACGTCTATAGACTGCACTAAACCAAATGACGCGAATATATATTTTTTGTAATAGAGATAGTTAACCGGAATTTTTTTTTTTTTTTTTTTTTTTTTTTTTTGTGTATGTAGGAGCCTCCCCTCCCCCCTGCGGGGGAAGTCCCCCCTCTAAGGGAGTAAATTTTCATGATGGGTATCTTTTAAAAGAGCTCGCCAATACTTTTAAAACGAATGGTTGAACCATCGATCTGCGATAATTTAAAACAAAGTTATCGATTTCTTTTACTTTTAACGAAAAAAAAAAAAAAAATAATAACGAAAAACTTTTAACGAAAAAAATCGTACTTTTTTTTTTTTTTTTTTTTTTTTTTTTTTTTAATTATTGAGAACTAGCAGGCTACGCCCGCTTCGCTGGTCACTATATTTAAATGAATTTTCGAAAGAATAGATTTAATATTTATTTTTTTACACCAAATTATAGACAAAAACTTTAAAGAAAAGAAAAAGAAAAGAAAGGTAAATTGCTCCAAACCTCGCTTTGGGTACCCGCTGTCTACGGCAGCTCTTTTCCCGACCGCACTACATCAGGTTTAGGTTTCCCATGCCTGCAGAAATATCTTTCCCGGGCACTTCGATCTGGATATTTATCAACGACGGGGGGGGGGGGGGGGGATCCGCTACTATTTAAGAACTACGATTTTAAAGATGCCTGTACCTCAGCATCTATTAAATATTTTAGTTTAGAACCAATAATTTATAGCCCATGCTATTTACACTATATTACGATTTGATTCCGACCAATGTAATAAAATAAAATAAAAAGTAGATTAAAAAATAAATGAATATAAATATATATAAACAAATAAATTTTAATCATTTTAATCCTTTTTTCCTATGTATATACTACCATTTTCCCCGATAAATACTGTAAATAAAAATAATTAATGAATAAAAGTTTTTTCTTTTAACGGAATTAATTAAAAAATGAAAAATAAGAAGTTGTTCTACTATAAAAAATTAAACATAATTGTTATAAATATGTTTTTAAATTTAAAACTAATTTTTATTTTCAATAAATATAACAAAAAAAAAAAAAGCCTTCAAATGAATGTATTAAATAAAAATAAGTTGCGTAATAGCCGTTGCTAAGATACGCAGATGATTGAAGCAAAAGAATAAATCTATGAAAAATGAAACAAAGAAGCCAATATTTAAAATCGGAAAAACATTAATTTAAAAAATTCAAATTCGAAATTCGAAAAAATCTCGATGAGGTGCACACCTGCAGGGTCCCAGGTACCTATATGCCAAAATCTAAAAATTTAATATGTTTAATTTTTTCTACTGCATGTGTATAATTATTTGATTTCAATAAATATAATAAAAAAGATTTCTTCCTCAAATGAATTTAAAATAGCAGGCTTTGCCCGCTTCGCTGGCCACTAAATTTAAAGGAAACTCGTTTCTATATAGCTTTATAAAAATAAAATAAATTACTGAAATTGTTCAAAAGCTCGCTCCAGGTCCCTGCTGCATTCAGCAGCGATTTGGTCATCAACTGCAACTCGGGCGCTTGTCCCTATTACCTGCGACAATAGTTTACCAATGAGCTTCCATTTAGGTGCTTATTATATAACAGTTTCGAAATAGATAGTATCGAAAAAATTGGAGTTTCCCTTTTATATTTGAATCCCAGTTACATGTGAACAACACTATACGTGTTGTTCACATGTAACTCGGACTGGACTCAAACGTAACTGGGTTTAGGCAACATAATATTTGCTTTTACGTTATTTCATATGTTTTTTTTGTTTATCCAATCAACCATTAAATGACAGCAATTTCACGCCAAATATTACAATATGCTGTGACCGGCTACGTCTGTCGCATGAGACAATTAATTTTTTGTGTTTATATATAATTCATGGGTTTTAAACCTGATAGTACAGCCTTAATATAGTTCTCTTTGGCGGCTTTTGAATTTTTGTCACCATTTTAGACTTAATCCATTGTAACAATAAGACTTAATCCCTTGTAACAATATGCTATGAGCGCTATTTCTGCCGTATTTTAGACAACTAATCTTTTTATGGTTATATATATTTCCCATTAAACATATTTTTATATATTTATTTAAATATTAATTTGAATTTTTCAAATATTTCTGTTCGACAGCGTGAGAGTGGAGTAACACACAGAGGTTCATTTGTTTGTATGATAAATTAGCATAGTGATTATTATATAAAAAAAATAAATAAATAGGTAAACATTATCGTGTTACACAACTTTATTATGTCGCTCCATTGGCGGCTTTTGAAATTTTGTCGTCATATTAGCGATGGAATATTTTTTTTTTGGATGAAAAGGGGTATGAAACTATTTTGCATGAAACTATTTTGCTAATAATTTTATCAGACTCTTTTTTGTTTATACATAAGAATCCTTTATATTCTGCTTATATTTTTAATGCTTTTTAGGTTTAAAATAGTGCTTGTTGAAATAAATTTCCTATCTTTAAAACTGCATTTGTTCTGTAAATTTTGTGTAAAAATAAATCATTTCTGTTTTTATATATTTGATGCGCTACTTAGATTAAAATGGCTGTTGCAAAATAAACTTCTTGTCGAAAAACATTCGGTGTACTTCAACACCAAAATTTAAAAAATCGCCCAGCAGGATCTGTTAATGAAGCTGATAAAATAAAAATATGGCTCATAGAGTTTAAATAATCTGTTTAAAAAAATTTTTAAAACCCAAATTATTAATCTATCGTATCACATACATAGATATAGTAATAATATATAGATTGATCATTGGGGACAAAAAAGTGATTCCTTTTCACTCGGGAAAAGACGGCGATTTTACCAAAATATGGCAGTCTTTCCCCGAGTGAATACCATAGAATAATAATAAAGGAAGAAGGAGCATAAGGTTTCTACATAAGCTGCTGTGTTGCCACAAAAAACAGCGATTATTAACAAGCCTTTATTAACAAACTTCAATATTGAGAGGAGCAAAAGTAGCTTTCGCTGGCATTTCACTAGAAGGGGTTTGTAAGCATTAAGACTATTGGCGTGCTCCTTCTTCCTCTATTATTATTCTATGGTGAATACACACGGGAATACGCACGAATGTTTTAGCAAATAAAATTCATGGATAATTTATTTACTAAAGGTGAATGAAAAGCCCCAGATATAGTTTCAAATTCATTCTTCTTTTTTTTTTCCTTCAATACCACTTAATGGCTGATTCCAAAGCTTTTTTTTCGCCATCAAAAATCTTTGCACGATAATATGGGGATGATAGATCTATATATATTATTATATCTATGATCACATAAATCTTTTCGAAAATAGAATAAAACTTAATTTGAAAAAAAAAAAAAAAAACTTTTGTTTATTAACCAAAACAATTGATGAAATTTGAAATGCAAGTTGGTCTTGTGGGTCAAGTTGGTCTTATATTTTTGTGTTCGTGAGAGAAAATTTAAAAGAATTTGAAAACTGCAATTTTTAATCCCTTTTAAAAATCATGTGACTTAATGTGAAGCAGATTTTTCATTTTTTTTTTTTCTCCTAACGGTTTCCATACAATCTTCTGCTGTTGCCACCTAAAATTCATACTTTAGTTAATTTTAAAAAATCTAATTGTCCGATTGATAAGCTGTTTAATGCATCGGATTTAAAAAAATTTTCCCTTTCATTTGCTATCTTATTTGTAACGATGCGACTGATATTTCTAATTTATTTTCTAATCTTTCTGATTTATTTTCCTCATTTTAAATAAGTGTACGTTTTTTTTTTTAAAAAAATTATTATTATTTTGTCGAAAAAAAATGGCAACAATTAAATTATGGATAAAATTTTAAAATTTAAATGTCTTATCTATCAGAAATTAGAAGGTTTTTATTTTCACATTTTAATTAATTAAGAAAAAACTAATCATCCGATTGACAAGCTGTTTAATGCATCGGATTTACAAAAATTTTCCCTTTCATTTGGTGTCTTATTTGTAACGATGCGAGTGATATTTCTAATTTATTTTCTAATATTTCTGATTTATTTTCCTCATTTTAAATAAATGTACGTTATTATTATTATTATTATTATTATTATTATTTTGTCGAAAAAAAAAAAAAAAAAAAAAAAAAAAAAATGGCAACAATTGAATCATGGATAAAATGCTAAAATTTAAAAGTCTTATTTATCAGAAATTAGAAGGTTACTATTTTCACATTTTAATTAATTAAGAAAAAACTAATCATCCGATTGATAAGCTGTTTAATGCATTGGACTTACAAAAATTTTCCCTTTCATTTGGTATCTTATTTGTAACGATGCGACTGATATTTCTAATTTATTTTCTAATATTTCTGATTTATTTTCCTCATTTTAAATAAATGTACTTTTTTTTTTTTTTAATTATTATTATTATTATTATTTTGTCGAAAAAAAAATTGGCAACAATTAAATCATGGATAAAATGCTAAAATTTAAATGTCTTATTTATCATAAATTAGAAGGTTACTATTTTCACATTTTAATTAATTAAGAAAAAACTAATCATCCGATTGATAAGCTGTTTAATGCATCGGATTTACAAAAATTTTCACTTTCATTTGGTATCTTATTTGTAACGATGCGATTGATATTTCTAATTTATTTTCTAATATTTCTGAATAAATGTACGTTTTTTTTTTTTTTTTTTTTTTTTTTTTTAATTATTATTATTTCGTCGAAAAAAAGAAATTGGCAACAATTAAATTATGGATAAAATGTTAAAATTTAAATGGCTTTTTTATCAGAAATTAGAAGGTTATTATTTTTACATTTTAATTAATTAAGAAAAAACTAATCAAAAATTCGAAAATCTGACTTCGATGTGCACAATGACCCTTCGGGGGGCATCGTTGTGTTAAATCTCGTGACTGTCCGAGCTACCGTTTTCGAGATCAGTGAAATATACACATATTGCTCACTTGGTATCTTATTTGTAACGATGCGATTGATATTTCTAATTTATTTTCTAATATTTCTGAATAAATGTACGGTTTTTTTTTTTAATTATTATTATTTCGTCGAAAAAAAGAAATTGGCAACAATTAAATTATGGATAAAATGTTAAAATTTAAATGGCTTTTTTATCAGAAATTAGAAGGTTATTATTTTTACATTTTAATTAATTAAGAAAAAACTAATCAAAAATTCGAAAATCTGACTTCGATGTGCACAATGACCCTTCGGGGGGCACCTTTGTGTTAAATCTCGTGACTGTCCGAGCTACCGTTTTCGAGATCAGTGAAATATACACATATTGCTCACTTAATAGTATAAGATAAATAAATAGTTTAATAGCCGTTGCTAAGATACGCAGACTTTTGAAACGAAAGAAATTTCTGAAAAATGAAACATTGAAGCCAATATTTAAAATAGAAAAAACATTAATAAATTCAACATTAAAAAATTCAAATTCGAAATTCGAAAAAATCTCGATGAGGTGCACACCTGCAGGGTCCCAGGTACCTATATGCCAAATTTGGAGCTCTGTGATCAGTAGTGTGAGCGCCAGAGCTCCAGAGCGCAGATACACAGACAGACACACACACAGACACTTCTCTTTATTTATTAGATAAAATGGACTGTTTTTGGATATATGGTGTTATACTACTTCTCTAATATGGAAATCGTCTACCTTATCATAAAAGATAATTTTTTTTAATAATTTTTTTAATAAATTATTTTTTAAAAAGAGAATTATTTTTTAATAACCGAATTAAATTCTATATAAATGTAGGTACATTAATGAAACGGGGGGTTGAGGGGGGGGGTAGCCCCCCTCACAGAAGAACTAATTATCATATAAAACTCTTCAGAAGCCTAATATGAATTGTTTAACATAGGTTTACATAATAGTACTCGTTATCTTACCTATTAATCTGCAACCTGTATTTATAGTATTAAATTTCAGGGTAAGAGAAAGTCGTGTGAGTGACACACCAGATTATTTGTAATAGAGATAGTTAACTGGGAAAAAAAAATGTGTATGTAGGAGCCTCGCCTACCACCCTGGGGGGGGGGAAGTCCCCCCCTCGATGGGAGTAAACTTTCATGAAGGGTATCTTTCAAAAGAGCTCGCCAATACCTCAAAACGAATGGCTGAACCATCGATCTGCGATAATTTAAAATAAAGTTATCCATTTTTTTTTTTTTTTTTTTTTTTTTTTTTTTACATTTAACGGAAAAAAACTTTGAATTTTTTTTTTTTTTTTTTTTTTTTTTTTTTTAAATATTGAGAATAAAATGGACTTTTTTTTTAATATTTAGTGTTATACTACTTCTCTAATATGGAAATCGTCTACATTATCATAAAAGATAATATTTTTAAATAATAATTTTAATAAATTATTTTTTAAAAACAGAATTATTTTTTAATAACCGAATTAAATTCTATATAAATATAGGTGCATTAATGAAACGGGGGGTTGAGGGGGACGGTAGCCCCCCTTACAAAGAACTAATTATCATATAAAACTCTTCAGAAGCCTAATACGAATTGTTTAACACATGTTTACATAACAGTACTCAGTATCTTACCTTTTAATCTGCAACCTGTATTTATAGTATTAAATTTCAGTGTAAGAGAAAGTCGTGTGAGTGACACACCAGATTATTTCTTATCAAGTAGCTGCCATTTTGTTTAAAAGTGGTAGCTACAATTTATTAATAGACTTGGGAAAAATTTTGATAAGTGCTTTGTACATATAGAGTTTTAAACAAATCGGTTCATAAATACTTTTTTTTGTATAAATTGGAACTTTCTAGTGGCCGGCACTTGGAAGCAAGATGGCGGATTAAATTGGCAAATGAACATATCAGATGCATTTCTGAGATATGTCTACCCGATAAATTTAGTTCGAATTAATTCAGTATTTCAAAAGTTATCGTGTTGACAAATTTTCAAGTGGCTTCCACTTGGAAACAAAATGGGGGTACAAGTTGCCCACCGAACTTATCATCCAAGATATTTGAACCATAATTTCACAATCCAACTTTTGTTTGAATCGGTTTAGTATTCCAAAAATTATCGTGGTGGCACATTTTCAAGTGGCAGCCTGATTTCAAGTGGTGACGACTTGAAAACAAAAAGCGGAACAAGTTACCCAAGGAACCCGTCAAAAATATTGGTATGATAAGTTCACTGTCTAACTTTGATTCGAAATGATTCAGTATTTGAAAAGTTATCGTGATGATAAATTTTCATGAGGTAGCCTCACTTCAAGTGGCCGCTTAATTTAGATTTTCCGCCATAATTAAACTTGGTTGAGACCTTGTATGATCTATGTATGAATTAAAATTCAAGCAAATCTGGTCTTAAATACGCTTTTTACAATGTAGATTTGAAATTTTCAAGAGGCCGCCTCTTGAAAGCAAAATGACGAATTATCTCTGTTAAAGAACTCATCCAAAATATTCGTAAGATAAGTTCGTTGTCAAAGTTTGGTTCGAATTGGAATATTATTTCGGAAGTTATCGTAATGATGAAATTTCCATTATATATATATACACACACACAGAGATGGACAGATAGATAAATGAAGTGATTGCAGTAGGTCGATTTCTATAGAAATCAACCTAAAACAAATATTATATAGATAATAAGTAATTCTATAAACAAATTTTTCTATAGAGTTACATGGGATTTGGTGATCAGAAGCGGGGAAATTGTAAGAGGGAGAGAGGAACCTTTATTTTATGAGCCCTGGGAAGACTAGAAACCAATCAAGGATTTTCGGGACAAAAAACGAAAGCACAAATAAACGGAGCAATTTTTGCATATGGTGCAGTTGCTAAACATCTCACAGCCCACCCTTGTCAAAAAAACGGCTGTTCACGGAACTCTTCATAAAGTCCCAGTTTCCTTCTCCGATGATGACTTGAACGAAATAAAGTTTCTTTGAACGCATCAATCAAGACTGTGTCCATAGCCATAGACTGCATCAATAGTTGCCAATTCTTCCGATTTTTTTACACTACTAAAATAAAATAGCTATCTTTGTCTAATTTAATCGCAAATTTTAAACATTAAGTAAAGAAAAACTTTTTTCTTAAATAATGGTGTTGTACTTTGCAATTTAGACACACAAGATAAAAAGTTCTATATATCCATTAATATGTATCTACAAACGGCTTTTATCCCTTTCGCTGGTCACTATATTTTAACAAATCACTTTATTAAATGAATCACTAAAAATATAAACTTTGAAATATAAATTCCGTTGGAATTGATTAATAGGTTTTTAAAAAATCTGATGTGGGCACCACATGACTTCCTTATACACTTTTAGAAATATACATAATGTTAAAAAACATTGACATTGGACCCGAAACAGTTGGCTAAAAATATGTATAAAAAATGAATTATCACCGTGTTCTGAGCTTTTCTGAAAGTTAGTTAAAAACCGATTGCAAGATTTGTACTGGTAACGCTGCAGGGGCGTAGCGTGAAAATTTGATTGGGGGGGGGGGGAGACCCGACGTTTGGCGCCCTTTTGTATTCCTCATCTGAAAATGCCATCCACATAGATTCAAGAGTGTTGCCATCTTTGTGATCGAGGGCACAGGCCCTCTCGTTGGTTAATATGTACCCCCCCCCTCTCCTTCAGGGCATATTCTTAAAATCTGCCAAGTAAAAAAAGTTATCCCCCCCCCCTCCATTTAGAAGCTTTTTTCTTTTTTTTTTTTTTATACATCTTTGGAGCATTCTAAAATTTTTCAGCGAACCTATATATTAATACGCAGACTTGAAATTTCTCTTACACTTTTCGCCTACTTTCAATAAAAGGAAGGGCTTACAAGTAATATTGTTCGAAAGATATGGTTAATGTGCTTTGCAGAAATATATAAATATATATATATTCCCGTATGAGACTAAGCAAAAATATCTTTCTTAGTACAACCAGAGTATTGGTTTGAGAGATAAAGTAGAACAATTGAAAAAGATTTTATTCCCCCTTTTCCAACAAGTTTAAAAGATATTACAATATAATTCAGTTAAAATATAAAACTTTCAAATTAAATTTTAAGAAATGAAACTAGTAACTGTTGCTAAGGAAAGCAACTTTATATTTTTAGAGTGGACAATACCTAATCTCGCCGACAGCCGTGGACCATGTTACTCTATGGGAAAGTTTAATTTCATGATTACTCATTACATAATGTGTATATTTAAATTCTGTTTTCACATTCAGAAAATTTACAATCGTTTATTTATTTATTTTTATTTTTAATGTAATTCTAAGTTCAAAAATCTGAATTTTCAATATGTGCATTTTTCTCTTTCTTTCTTTCTTTCTTTTTTTCTTTCTTTTTTTTTTTTTTTTTTTTTTTTTAACCACAAAATGAAATATTAAAAATTTATCAATTTTTGGAAAATGAGTAAGAAAAACATAAGCCTTACACATTTGTTCTGATCCGTCTAGTCTTTCGAAAGAAATTAATTACTTGAAATCTCTTGCTCTTTCTCGAAGCTATAATCCCTCTATTAATAATAAAGCTTTATATAAATTCAAGAATCCTGATCGTTCTGATACCAAATTGAACGATCACAGTCTCATTCCAGTTGTTTTACCTTTTTATTTATCACTTTCTGTTAAAAGTTCTAAAATTCTCTCACTGTTTGGTTTTAAAGTCATTTAGAAACCCGCCAACAAATTAAATTATCTTCTCTTAAAGGTCCCATTCCTACTGAAAACCTTTCTGGCATTTATTTAGTCCTATGTTCATCGTGCAATTTAATTTATATTAATCAAACTAAAAGGTGTTTGCAATATAGAATAAATAAGCACTATCGAAATGTTCGTAATGAAGAGATCTCTAAATCTTCTATTGCTTCCCACTGCTGGGCTCATGGTCATCGTTTTGATTTTTCTAAAACTAACATAATTTCATCTGCTGTCTTCTCTTCCCATTTGAATATCCATGAAGCTTTTTACATATTTAAAAATTCGAAAAATCTTGTTAATGATATTTGTTCCACTCCGTTCTTGTCTGATGCTATGAAATTACTCACATAAGTTCGATTTTCAGTTATTTTTGATATTTTTTAAATTTTTAGTTTTTGTTACATTTTTTAATCTTATTTATTTATTTTCTTCTTTTATTTCATAATTCTGTAATGCTGATTCTAGGCTAATTTGGCAGGGTGCCCTTTTAAACATTTTTTAGCACCCTGTGGCCCTTTTTCAAATATTTTTGCACCTGGCGGCTCTTTTGAAAACATTTTGGTACCAAGTAGCCTTTTCTAACATTTTAAATGTTTAGAGGCCTTTAGATTCCTCCCCCCCTGACTTTTAAACTTTCTTAGCAATAGTTCTGCAGCATTCCTGGAATAACAAATGCACACAGACTATATATATATATATACAAGGAAAATCAGTAATTTACTTTTGTTACGTACAAAAATCATAACATAGAACACCGCAAATTATGCAAATAATGCTCTTTTTTATTGAATTTCCCCCCGGCCCCCTTTTATTTTAGAGTCAGCACTGTTCTTCTCACACCAGTATTTATGTTTACATTCTTCTCTATATGTATTTTTGCTGTTCACTTAAAACGGTTTTGTGCGCTGCCGCTTTGACTGCAGCACTTGTGCCTACTTTTTTCGCCTGACGAAGGATCGTGTGTTCTTTCGACCCGAAACAGTTATTGCAAGTTTATTGCATTTTATGGTGTTTATTTAAAGTTTTGTAATTATTGCTTTTAAACGCCAGTTCTGTGGTGTTTTCTTATTATGAAATTAAGTATTGTTCACTCTTAAGGGAAAAAAAATCAGTAATTTATTTATTATTAGTATTTTATGAATTTAAACCAATTAAAAAACGCTTTTCTTTTTTCCCATATCATGTGAAAAATATTTTAAGAAATGTAGTAGCCATTGCTAAGGAACGTGACACAATTACCGAATGCCTTTATGTGGAAGAACAAACTAAAAAAAAAAAAGTCCCGTTGTCCAAAATTAAATCTTTTTTGTACAGAAATTTATATCTTACTTAGGTGTTGGTGTCGGTGTTTGGGAAAAAGGCCGATTGACTGCTCTAGGGTCCTAGGCCTGAGGGGGAGTTCCTTCTGTGAAGGTCTTTCTAAGGGCTCCTAGCCCGTATTTACGCAAGTTTCGGAGAAAACCATGGAAAATTCTGAACGGCTAGGCCAACAAACGCGACCTGGGATCGTACCCGGTACCTCACGTCTACCAGCTTGACAGAAAGATTGCGGATTCAATAATCGAGTCAGTTGAAGACCATCATGAAAGTCAGTCTCTGGTGCATGTAAACTCTGTCGTGGCTGCAATGTCCTCCATGCTCCGTGCAAATAATACGTCTGGGGATACTGAAGCGGGGGAGCCATCCCTTCTGCAGAAGATAAAAATTGTGATGGCTTGTCTACGGACTGCCACTGGGGCGTTAATCCCAAACCGTCGCCAATTGCCCAATATGCGCCTATTAATGCGATGTTAAATCAGCTTCCTCGCCCTATTTCATGTCAAGAAACACTAGTTGAATTCTATAGACTTATATATATTTCAAAACCCGTAAGCGATAAAACTAAAATAAAAAATTTGCTTAAAGGATCACTTAGAATCAAAAATTGTTAGTGAGAAATCGTTATAACCAAATCAAACCTCATCTAATTTTGTTTTTATACAATAGCCATAACGTACAATAAACTGCTTTTTTTTTCGAGCTAAGGTCTTGAAAAATCATAATTTTAAGTTTTTGGAGGTGAAAAAGCGATTGTGCATACTTACCAGTCAGTTGTAAGTATGTGAAATGGGAGAATGGCGCCGCAGTCGCCACAGAGCGCGAATTTGCTAAGATCAGAATGTTTAAGGGTCATTGCGTGGTAAGCGAACTTGCTGTTGCAGGTGCCTGAACAGGGAAGGGCGCCTCTCAGCTGGAGTTTGCTGCTAACTTATTCTTAAAGTGTCCTGAATACGATCAAAATTTTCAACAGTCTTTTGCACGGTAAGCGAACAAACTATTATAAGTGTTTGAAATGGGAAATCATGCCATAGGCGCCCCCAAACAGGAATTTGTAATGATCAGATTTTTTTAAGGGTTGTGAATACGAAGAGAATTTTCAAGGTTTGTTTGCACAGTAGGAAAACAGGCTGTTATACACATTTAAAAAGGCTGTTATAGGCGTCTAATCAGTTACGAGGGCGCCACCAAACGGGAGTTTGCTACAGTAAGACATTTTAATGCAAACTTTTTTTGCTGGTCTGTGAACGAGTTGGTCTAAAGGCGGCTTCTGATGCATAAAAATCTTAAGTGTTTTTGGTAACTAGTGATAATCAACAAAATTATGAACCACTTTCAAATGAACTTCAAGGCGCAAAACAGCGCCCCCCCCCCCCCAGAAACCTCATTATGCCTTCGTAGGTGCCTGAACAGGGAAGGGCGCAGCTCAGCTGGAGTTTGCTACTAACTTATTCTTAAAGGGTCCCGAATACGATTAGAATTTTCAACAGTCTTTTGTACGGTAAGCGAACAGGCTATTGTAAGTGAACAAAACGGGAAATCATGTCATATGCGCCCCCAAAGAGGAATTTGTTATGATCAGATTTTTTAAGCGTCATGAATACACTGAGAATTTTCAAGGGTTGGTTGCACGGTAGGAAAACAGGCTGTTTTAGGCGTCTAATTAGTTTAAAGGGCGCCGCAGGCGCCACCTAACGGGAGTTTGTTACAGTCAGACACTTTAACACAAACTTTTTTTGCTGGTCGGTGAACCAGTTGGTCAGCTTGTGATACATAAAATTCTTAAGTAATTTTGGTAACTAACGATAATTAACAAAATTATGATCTACTTTCAAATTAACTTCAAGTCGCAAAACAGCGCCCCCAGAAACTTTAATTTGCCGCCCTATTTTTTAGAACATTGGGGGGGGGGAGACTCCCCCCCTCCCCCCCTTAAGCTACGCCCCTGTAACGCTGACGGAGGCAGCAGGGACCCGAAAATATTGGCTACAAGTATTAAAAAAAGGCATTTTCACCGTGTTCTGAACTATTCTGAAAGTTTCAAATGTTTACCTAGTCGGAAAGTTAGTTAAATAAATTTTCTGTTGAACCATATAAACGTTGCCGAAGGCAGCAGGGACCTGAAACAGTTGTCTAAAAGTATTAAAAAGATGAATATTCACCGTGTTCTGAACTATTCTGAAAGTTTCAAATGTCTAGCTAGTCGGGAAGTTAGTTAAATAAATTTTCTGTTGAACCATGTAAACGCTGCCGAAGGAAGCAGTGACCCGAAATAATTGGCCAAAAATATTTAAAAAATGCATTGTCACAGTGTTCTGAGCTTTTCCGGAAGTTTTCAATGTCTAGCTAGTCGGGAAGTTAGTTAAAAATCGATTCCAAGATTTGAACTTGTAAAGCTGCCGAAGGTAGCAGGGACCCTACACAGTTGGCTAAAAGTATTAAAAAAATGTATTTTCACCGTGTTCTGATCTAGTCTGAAAGTTTCAAATGTGTAGCTAGTCGGGAAGTTAGTTAAATAAATTTTCTACTGAATCGCATAAACGCTGCTGAAGGCAGCAGGTATCGGAAAAAGTTGGCTAAAAATTAAAAAAAAATGCATTGTCAACGTGTTCTGAGCTTTTCTGAAAGTTTCAAATGTCTAGGTAGTCGGAAAGTCAGTTAAATTGCAAGATTTGTCTAAACCGTTTTTGAGTTATTACCGTTTTTTGATACATTATGGCCAAAACCTATGTATTTTTGTTGTTATGAACCTAATTTTCCTAAATATCTCCAAAACGGAAAATCATAGAAAGTCCAAAAAGGGAGGTGCACAACTAGATGTTATAACAAACCTATGTACCAATTCGCAACTTTCTACGTCCAACCGCTTTTGAGTTATGCGACATACACACACACACACACATACAGACGTCACGAAAAATCGTGTAAAATCCCTTATATCTCTAAAACGAGAGCTCGTGTTAAGACGACACTTGCAGGTCTGCAACTAGACATCATGACAGTCATACGTATAAATTGGCAACATTCAGCGATCATTCGTTTTCGAGGAATGTAAAATACAATATCCATTTCGCAAATCGGGATTACTATACTTCCTTATACTTTGTATAAGGAAGTAAAAAGAAAAAAAAAATGTAAATGAACATCGGTTTAGGATTCATTTGGGATTTGCCTTTGGCAGCATCTTACCTAAAGTACACTCTGTATGTGGAACAAACTTCATTTCAGGTCCCCACAGCATACCAATTAGTTCTCGAGATAAAACAAATTCATGAACGAATCTCAATTTGGGTTCCTACTGCCTTAGGCCGTGTCTTGCTCGGACATGCATTTGGATCATTTTAGGGGAAAATAACATTAAAAGTGAGCAAATAGTTTTCAAGAAAGGAAAAAATTTCTAAATCAAGTATGATTCGGGTCTCAGGTCTCCACTGCTATCGAAGCATCTTTCCAGGGCACTTCATGCTTAGTATTTCTTTTATAACAAAAATAAGGCAAACTCAGTCCCGGTGATTACTGCCTGTGACAGTGCCTTACCTGGTCTGTCTGGAATGCACACTTTTCTGAAGAAAAAAATGACATTAAACTTACCTACCATAAATTCTGCCCATACTTGTATTATCTAACAGAAATGTTGCCCATAGATGTATGACACTTGAATTCTCTTGAATGTCCTTCTAGACAAACTAGTTTGATTTTCACAGGAAGTTTTCATATTTCATATAATACAGATTTATAAAACTGGGTTTGAACTTCCTGTTTATACTTTTTTTGAGTTATGTTGTTAACAAATAGACAGGCAGACACACAAACAAAATGATAAAAATCTGATTTTCGAATTTAAGGGACCTCTAAATGTGCAAATATATCAAAATCACAATTTCAAAAATTCGACCTAAAAATAATACTTTCTCTACCATACATGGGTAAGAGAAAGTAAAAAAAAGAATTTATTTTTAAAAATTGAGCAACAATATTTGAAAAACATTTTAATGTATACACACACACACACACAGATATATATAGTAAAACCGTGGTTATCCGAGCCCCGATTAACTGAGTTCTAGGTTAATTTAGGTAGTTAGGAAAAGGCCACGTCCTGAAAGAGGAGTGGCCTTTGACAAATGTCATGGATAACTTTGACAAATTTTACTATACAATATTGCATTTTATAATTTATGTATATATATATATATTGTATTGCATTTTAAGGACTACATTTAAGTACATAATAGATGTATTATTATATTTCGTTGACTACGTTTTCATTTATTTTAAACTTTACTTTTGTTTCCTCCCCAATTTATCACAGAGTCCGTCTGTGTTGTCAGAGTTTTCGATTATCCAAGGTACCGTCGGTCCCATTACCTCGGATAAGCAAGGCTTTATTGTATATATATATATATATATATATATATATATATATATATATATATAATTTTCAAAAATGCTACATATTTCACTATTGTCCTCAATCAATGATAACCAAATTATGAGGCCCTCTACTTTCGACAGCCCCCCCCCCCCCAATCCAACCGGAGGTATGGGGGCGGTCGCTATGGCCTTGAATATATATAGCCATTGATCTGTTCTGCCTATCAATAAAAGTAATCATTCATGCATCTAAATGTTATCTTTTTATTTCTTATTACATTTAATCATAGCAAAAAGGGATAATTTATATAGTACTAGCAGGCTTTGCCCACTTCGTTGGTCATTATATTGAAATGAAGTCTCAAAATACTATATCATTAATAATAATAATAATAATAATAATAATAAAATCATTGAAATCAGTCAAAATCTAAGTTAGAGTTCTCGATACCTTCGACAGCGAATTCCCCACTCTCCACACTTCACAAAATCCCTTTATAGTGCATGTTGCATACACATGCCTAACCCACATATTAAAAAATCGGGATTCTAAAACAATTTGAAGCAAAGTTATGTTTTAAAACGTGTTTTTTAGCTCCCTCCCCCCCCCTCGGCCCGCTCTTAAAGGAAAGGAGGTGGAGAGTTTGCAAAATATCTTTATATTATGAGTTAAATACATATAACTGACCCACACATCGAAAATCTCCTTCACAAGATAATTTACTGCAGAGTTACACATATGAATACATGTTTTTTCCCCCCGCCCCCTAAAGAGAGGTAGGGTGGAGTTTCCCAAAATCACTTTGTAGTGAGTGTTGAATACGCATAAGCTGTCCACGCATCAAACTTTGCCATTCTAAGATAGTTTGGAACAGAGTTACACATGGAAACATGATTTTAATCCCCCAACCCTCAAAGGGGTGATAGCACGGAATTCTAAATAATATCTTTGTAGTTTGTTCGTGTTGAGTACGCATAACCAATCAACCTATCAAAAAATCGCTTTCCTGAGATAATTTGGAGCAGAGTTGCTCTTTAAAACGTGTTCCCCCCCACACACACACCGCCCTTAAAGGGGGGAAAAGGAAAGTTTCACAAAATCCCCTTATAGTGCGTGTTGGGAACGCATAACCAGCCCGCACATAAAAATCGTCTAAGATAGTTTGGAACAGAGTTACGCACGAAAACATGATTTTGCCCCACCTCCACCCCCAAGGGGGATAAGGTGGAATTTTACAAAATCTCTTAGTACTGTGTGTCTTGAGTACGCATAGCCAATCGACATATCAAAAATCGCTATTCTGAGATAATTTGGAATCTTTTTTGCTGTTATTGGTACAGTTTTACTCGAAAACCCGTAATTTGCTAAATTTGCCTCCGAAAATCGTTTTTAACCCCCCCCCCCCTTAAAAATCGAAAACTCAAATTGCAGAAAATGTTTTTTTTTTTGCACTCAAGTCTAGTCTCTCTCTCGCAATTTCTTCACCGTGAAGCAATTTGGAGCTGAATTAAGCTTATAAGGGGTTTTTTGCCTTCTGCGGAAGATATTTTGCAAAATCCCGCCTTAATGGGCGTCAGTGTCCTAAAACCAACGTGCTCACTAAAATTTGCGAGTCTATCTCCCATTAAATCGCCACGGCTGTGTTGAGTCAGTTAATCAGTGATTTTACTCTTTTATTTCACCCCCCCCACCCCCAAAGGGGTAAAGGAAAGGGACTCACAAAATCCCGTTACAATGGGTGTTGGACACACGTACATAAGCCACACACTAAAATTTGTGACCTCAGCTCCGATAGATTTCCACGTACGAATTTATCGCTAAAAGGGGGGGGGTCGAATATGCCCCCTCGTAACTCCCCCCAAAATCGAAAATCAGAAAAATTCAAAAATGAGTTTTTGCAAATACCTTCAAGAAGACGTTTGGCATTTTTTTTTTATATCTTTGAGCTATTACTGGTAGAATTTTACTCGAAAATCCATACATTGCTAAATTTCCTCCTGAAAATTCTTTTTACCCCCTCTCCCCAGTTAAAAATACAAAATTACAAAATCGCAGAAAAAGATTTTTTTGTACTTAAGTCAAGTCTCCCCATCTGCAATTGTTTCATCGTGAAGTAATTTGGAGCCGAGTTATGTTTATAAAACTGTTTTTGCGTCCTGCGCCTCCGAAAATCATTTTCACCCCTTTCCCCCCTTAAAAATCAAAAATTTCAAAATCGCAGAAAACGATTTTTTTTAATTCAAGTCTAGTCTCCCCATCTGCAATTTCTTCCTCGTGAAGCAATTTGGAGCCAAGTTATGCTTATAAAGGTGTTTTTGTCTTGTGCACCTCCGAAAATCATTTTCACCCCCTTCCCCCCTTAACCCTTTGCGGCGCAAGACAATTTGAAACATTTAAATTATACTGCCACCGGAATTCATGAACAAAATTAAACTAAAAGAAATTTAAAATTTTAAGGTTTAAAAAACAGGCCTTTTCTGATACGTTATAAACGTGAATTTTTACTAAAAAATTTCCGGGATGAATTTTTGCAGCTGGATCTTAAATTTTGCGTCCTCGCAGCGAGGACAGCGCGCGTTAAGGGGTTAAAAATCCAAAATTCCGAAATCGCAGAAAATGATTTTTTCGTATTCAAGTCTAGTCTCCACATCTGCAATTTCTTCACTGTGAAGTAATTTGGAGCCGAGTTTTACTTGCAAATGTGTTTTTGCCTTATGCGCCTCCGAAAATCTCATTTTTACCCCCTACCCCCCGTTAAAAATCCAAAATTCCACAATCGCAGAAAATGATTTTTTTGTATTCAAGTCTAGTCTCCCCATCTGCAATTTCTTCATCGTGAAGTAATTTCTAGCCGAGTGATGCTAATAAAGGTGGTTTTTGCCTTCTGCCCCCCCCGGGGGGGGGAACGGGGGTATTTCAAAAAATCCCGTCTTAGTGAGCGTCAGGGTCCTAAAATCAACCTGCTCATCAAAACTTGTGACTCTATCTCCCATAGGATCGCCACAGCCGTGTTGAGTCAGTGAATCAGTGAGTGAATCAGTGAGTTTAGTCTTTTATATATATAGATTAATAAGATACATGATTATAAATTTGTAATTTATTTTACTTATTCATTAAAACATTATTGAATCTGATATATATTTATTTTTAATGAGAGTAAGGCTCTTTGAGTTGCTATAGTTACTGGGAGAAAAATGTAACAGAGGGTGCTATATAACATATTTAAGTCTTTCGATGGTCGAATACGATATCATGTTGACGTAGCCTCTTAAACTCTGGGAAAGGTTACGGTAGTAAAAGTATCAAACAATTTTGAAGTGGAATTAGCGAGTGGAACTACTTTCACGATATCTTTGACTTTATAGTTACAAAAAACATATTTCTACGTAACTAATCGACGATCGAAACATTTCGATGCGTTCATGGTAGCAGTCAGAGAGAATAATTGATATCTTTACTTTAACATGAAAAAAAAAAAAAAAAAATGAATAAATAATAAAAATATTGAATTTATAAAAGTTATTATAGTTAAATTTAAAAAAAAATCCCTTTTCGGCAAGCTTAAAGGCAAAGGTAGATTCCTTTACGTTAATGTTACAATTTTAAAGAAATTTTACATATGCATTAATACATAGCCAATGGCTTTGTTCCCACACATTGCATTATTTACGTCGCTATTCTGTTTTCAAGAAATTTAATTTTCAACTACAAAAGGGTTTTATTCATTCTACTTAAAATTTTAGGCTAAATTTATTGGTTTGTAAATGTTTCAATTTTTTAAAATTCAAGCTCATAATCATTCAACAAATAAAAGCCTTAAAGATATACAATCCCAGCAATGGTGAATCTCGGAGGGGGCTATTGGGCTACACCCCCTCCCCACCCAAGCTTAATCAAAATTACATTTTTTATTTAAAATCCATATAACTGTTGTTCAGTATCTTTCTTTTAAAATAAAAAGTAATAGAAACGTGAAAATGCACTTGTGATCTTACTAGTTCTAGTAAGCCTGGCGTTGCTATGGTCAAGTCAAATACAGATAAGTGGTAGCTGCTTTTGGATAGTTATTTCATTGTAATTTTTATTGAATTATTGAAAGTTTTGTATTGTGTTTTTGTAATTCTTATTGTCAGATGAGTAAAAATTGTAAAGCGAAACTGTTTTGGTTCACATAAGCTGGAACATTAACATTAACATTAGTTAACATTTGACCATTTGGCACCGCTGAATTTCAATGTTAATTGTTATGAATTTAGTAAATTGTATGATTTGGCGAAATTTTGATGACAAAACTTGCGACTTAGCAATGGAATTTGTGATTTGGCGGCAAAAGTTGATAGTTGACGACGAAATATTTGACTTGGCGACAAAATTTGGCGAGCTTGGAGATGGAGAAAGGCAGCTTTGGTGTCATTATATTTTCTTTCCACGCGAAAACCTCATATCTCTTCACAGACCAATATCTTGTTTCGACAAGATAAAAAGTCAAAGGAAGCTGTAACGTATTACTCTCAATCGTAAATTTTAAATTCTTGCCTATACTGACATTCTAAACTATTCACCACAAACGATATTTGTATTAAAATTGACGTATTATTTCAATTTTATATTTTTAAATGATTAATTAAAGCGTTTAACAAGGTTTTTAATTAACAAACTTTTATTAACTTGATATGAGGCTACTATTAATTTATGTAACGGAATTTTGCAATTAAATTTTCGGCAACTTCTTGTCGTCCAAAGGACCTGAAATTTTGTACACGACTTCATAATCAATGACAATACTAGATACAAGTGTTTTCAGGCACTTTTCCCATCAGGGGCAGGTTCCAGGGGCAAACAAAAAATCTATTGTTTAAACTTTTTCGATAACTTCAATTGCTTAAAAGTTACAAGTTAAAAAGTGATTTTTCTTGTGATGAAGCCGACATTTTCTATAGCTTTCATTGCAAAAATTTATAATCTGACTAGCAGGCTTTGCCCGCTTCGCTGGTCACTAAATTTAAAGGAAACTCTTTTCTATATAGCTTTATAAAAATAAAATAAAATACTAAAATTGCTCAAAAGCTCGCTTCGGATCCCTGCTGCCTTCGGTAGCGATTTGGTCATCCGCTAAAACTCGGGCGCTTGTCCCTATTACCTGAGACAATGGTTTACCAATAGGCTTGCATTAAGTCCTTATTAGATAACAGTTTCGAAATAGATAGTATCGAAAAAAAAATGAAGTATCCCCTTTATATTTGAATCCCAGTTACATATGAACAACACTATACGTGGTGCACATAATATTTGCTTTTACGTTATTTCCTATGTTTATTTTGTTTATCCCCGATCAACCATAAAAATGATAACAATTTCACGCTAAATATTATAATATGCTATGACCGGCTACGTCTGTTGCATGAGACAATTAATTTTTTATGGTTATTAGTATTCATGGTTTGTAAGCATGATCATAGTACCGCCTTAATATAGCTCTCTTTGGCGACTTTTGAATTTTTGTCACCATTTTAGATTTTATCCCTTGTAAAAATAAGACTTAATACCTTGTAACAATATGCTATGAGCGCTATTTCTGACATATTTTAGACAACTAAACTTTTAATGGTTATATATATTTCCCATTAAGCATATTTTTATTTTCATTTATTTATTTAAATATTGATGAAATTTGAACTTCAATTTGGTCTAGTGTTGTACAGGCTGTATACTACACGTTTGTGTTTGTGAAAGAAAATTTATAAAATACATACATTAGTTAATTTTAAAAAATCTAATTGTCCGATCGATAAGCTGTTTAATCCGTTGGATTCACAAAAATTGCATCTTTCATTTGGTATCTTATTTGTAACGATACGACTGATATTTCTAATTTTTTTAATTTACTTTCCTCATTTTAAATACATGTAATTTTTATTGTTCACATTTTTTTTTTTTTTTTTTTTTTTTTTTTTTTTTCCGTCGAAAAAATAATGATAATTTTTTTGGCAACAATTAAATTAAGGAATAAAATTAAATATTTTAAATAAATGTAATTTTTATTGTTCACGTTTTTTTTTCTTTTTTTCTGTCCAAAAAAGAATAATTTTTTTTGGCAACAATTAAATTAAGGATTAAAATTAAATGGCCAATTTATCAGTTACTAGCAGGCTACGCCCGCTTCGCTGGTCACTATATTTAAATGAATTTTCGAAAGAATAGATTTAATATTTATTTTTTTACACCAAATTATAGACAAAAACTTTAAAGAAAAGAAAAAGAAAAGAAAGGTAAATTGCTCCAAACCTCGCTTTGGGTACCCGCTGTCTACGGCAGCTCTTTTCCCGACCGCACTACATCAGGTTTAGGTTTCCCATGCCTGCAGAAATATCTTTCCCGGGCACTTCGATCTGGATATTTATCAACGACAGGGGGGGGGGGGGATCCGCTACTATTTAAGAACTACGATTTTAAAGATGCCTGTACCTCAGCATCTATTAAATATTTTAGTTTAGAACCAATAATTTATAGCCCATGCTATTTACACTATATTACGATTTGATTCCGACCAATGTAATAAAATAAAATAAAAAGTAGATTAAAAAATAAATGAATATAAATATATATAAACAAATAAATTTTAATCATTTTAATCCTTTTTTCCTATGTATATACTACCATTTTCCCCGATAAATACTGTAAATAAAAATAATTAATGAATAAAAGTTTTTTCTTTTAACGGAATTAATTAAAAAATGAAAAATAAGAAGTTGTTCTACTATAAAAAATTAAACATAATTGTTATAAATATGTTTTTAAATTTAAAACTAATTTTTATTTTCAATAAATATAACAAAAAAAAAAAAAAGCCTTCAAATGAATGTATTAAATAAAAATAAGTTGCGTAATAGCCGTTGCTAAGATACGCAGATGATTGAAGCAAAAGAATAAATCTATGAAAAATGAAACAAAGAAGCCAATATTTAAAATCGGAAAAACATTAATTTAAAAAATTCAAATTCGAAATTCGAAAAAATCTCGATGAGGTGCACACCTGCAGGGTCCCAGGTACCTATATGCCAAAATCTAAAAATTTAATATGTTTAATTTTTTCTACTGCATGTGTATAACTATTTGATTTCAATAAATATAATAAAAAAGATTTCTTCCTCAAATGAATTTAAAATAGCAGGCTTTGCCCGCTTCGCTGGCCACTAAATTTAAAGGAAACTCGTTTCTATATAGCTTTATAAAAATAAAATAAATTACTGAAATTGTTCAAAAGCTCGCTCCAGGTCCCTGCTGCATTCAGCAGCGATTTGGTCATCAACTGCAACTCGGGCGCTTGTCCCTATTACCTGCGACAATAGTTTACCAATGAGCTTCCATTTAGGTGCTTATTATATAACAGTTTCGAAATAGATAGTATCGAAAAAATTGGAGTTTCCCTTTTATATTTGAATCCCAGTTACATGTGAACAACACTATACGTGTTGTTCACATGTAACTCGGACTGGACTCAAACGTAACTGGGTTTAGGCAACATAATATTTGCTTTTACGTTATTTCATATGTTTTTTTTGTTTATCCAATCAACCATTAAATGACAGCAATTTCACGCCAAATATTACAATATGCTGTGACCGGCTACGTCTGTCGCATGAGACAATTAATTTTTTGTGTTTATATATAATTCATGGGTTTTAAACCTGATAGTACAGCCTTAATATAGTTCTCTTTGGCGGCTTTTGAATTTTTGTCACCATTTTAGACTTAATCCATTGTAACAATAAGACTTAATCCCTTGTAACAATATGCTATGAGCGCTATTTCTGCCGTATTTTAGACAACTAATCTTTTTATGGTTATATATATTTCCCATTAAACATATTTTTATATATTTATTTAAATATTAATTTGAATTTTTCAAATATTTCTGTTCGACAGCGTGAGAGTGGAGTAACACACAGAGGTTCATTTGTTTGTATGATAAATTAGCATAGTGATTATTATATAAAAAAAATAAATAAATAGGTAAACATTATCGTGTTACACAACTTTATTATGTCGCTCCATTGGCGGCTTTTGAAATTTTGTCGCCATATTAGCGATGGAATATTTTTTTTTTGGATGAAAAGGGGTATGAAACTATTTTGCATGAAACTATTTTGCTAATAATTTTATCAGACTCTTTTTTGTTTATACATAAGAATCCTTTATATTCTGCTTATATTTTTAATGCTTTTTAGGTTTAAAATAGTGCTTGTTGAAATAAATTTCCTATCTTTAAAACTGCATTTGTTCTGTAAATTTTGTGTAAAAATAAATCATTTCTGTTTTTATATATTTGATGCGCTACTTAGATTAAAATGGCTGTTGCAAAATAAACTTCTTGTCGAAAAACATTCGGTGTACTTCAACACCAAAATTTAAAAAATCGCCCAGCAGGATCTGTTAATGAAGCTGATAAAATAAAAATATGGCTCATAGAGTTTAAATAATCTGTTTAAAAAAATTTTTAAAACCCAAATTATTAATCTATCGTATCACATACATAGATATAGTAATAATATATAGATTGATCATTGGGGACAAAAAAGTGATTCCTTTTCACTCGGGAAAAGACGGCGATTTTACCAAAATATGGCAGTCTTTCCCCGAGTGAATACCATAGAATAATAATAAAGGAAGAAGGAGCATAAGGTTTCTACATAAGCTGCTGTGTTGCCACAAAAAACAGCGATTATTAACAAGCCTTTATTAACAAACTTCAATATTGAGAGGAGCAAAAGTAGCTTTCGCTGGCATTTCACTAGAAGGGGTTTGTAAGGATTAAGACTATTGGCGTGCTCCTTCTTCCTCTATTATTATTCTATGGTGAATACACACGGGAATACGCACGAATGTTTTAGCAAATAAAATTCATGGATAATTTATTTACTAAAGGTGAATGAAAAGCCCCAGATATAGTTTCAAATTCATTCTTCTTTTTTTTTTCCTTCAATACCACTTAATGGCTGATTCCAAAGCTTTTTTTTCGCCATCAAAAATCTTTGCACGATAATATGGGGATGATAGATCTATATATATTATTATATCTATGATCACATAAATCTTTTCGAAAATAGAATAAAACTTAATTTGAAAAAAAAAAAAAAAAACTTTTGTTTATTAACCAAAACAATTGATGAAATTTGAAATGCAAGTTGGTCTTGTGGGTCAAGTTGGTCTTATATTTTTGTGTTCGTGAGAGAAAATTTAAAAGAATTTGAAAACTGCAATTTTTAATCCCTTTTAAAAATCATGTGACTTAATGTGAAGCAGATTTTTCATTTTTTTTTTTTCTCCTAACGGTTTCCATACAATCTTCTGCTGTTGCCACCTAAAATTCATACTTTAGTTAATTTTAAAAAATCTAATTGTCCGATTGATAAGCTGTTTAATGCATCGGATTTAAAAAAATTTTCCCTTTCATTTGCTATCTTATTTGTAACGATGCGACTGATATTTCTAATTTATTTTCTAATCTTTCTGATTTATTTTCCTCATTTTAAATAAGTGTACGTTTTTTTTTTTAAAAAAATTATTATTATTTTGTCGAAAAAAAATGGCAACAATTAAATTATGGATAAAATTTTAAAATTTAAATGTCTTATTTATCAGAAATTAGAAGGTTTTTATTTTCACATTTTAATTAATTAAGAAAAAACTAATCATCCGATTGACAAGCTGTTTAATGCATCGGATTTACAAAAATTTTCCCTTTCATTTGGTGTCTTATTTGTAACGATGCGAGTGATATTTCTAATTTATTTTCTAATATTTCTGATTTATTTTCCTCATTTTAAATAAATGTACGTTATTATTATTATTATTATTATTATTATTATTTTGTCGAAAAAAAAAAAAAAAAAAAAAATGGCAACAATTGAATCATGGATAAAATGCTAAAATTTAAAAGTCTTATTTATCAGAAATTAGAAGGTTACTATTTTCACATTTTAATTAATTAAGAAAAAACTAATCATCCGATTGATAAGCTGTTTAATGCATTGGACTTACAAAAATTTTCCCTTTCATTTGGTATCTTATTTGTAACGATGCGACTGATATTTCTAATTTATTTTCTAATATTTCTGATTTATTTTCCTCATTTTAAATAAATGTACTTTTTTTTTTTAATTATTATTATTATTATTATTTTGTCGAAAAAAAAATTGGCAACAATTAAATCATGGATAAAATGCTAAAATTTAAATGTCTTATTTATCATAAATTAGAAGGTTACTATTTTCACATTTTAATTAATTAAGAAAAACTAATCATCCGATTGATAAGCTGTTTAATGCATCGGATTTACAAAAATTTTCACTTTCATTTGGTATCTTATTTGTAACGATGCGATTGATATTTCTAATTTATTTTCTAATATTTCTGAATAAATGTACGTTTTTTTTTTTTTTTTTTTTTTTTTAATTATTGTTATTTCGTCGAAAAAAAGAAATTGGCAACAATTAAATTATGGATAAAATGTTAAAATTTAAATGGCTTTTTTATCAGAAATTAGAAGGTTATTATTTTTACATTTTAATTAATTAAGAAAAAACTAATCAAAAATTCGAAAATCTGACTTCGATGTGCACAATGACCCTTCGGGGGGCATCGTTGTGTTAAATCTCGTGACTGTCCGAGCTACCGTTTTCGAGATCAGTGAAATATACACATATTGCTCACTTGGTATCTTATTTGTAACGATGCGATTGATATTTCTAATTTATTTTCTAATATTTCTGAATAAATGTACGGTTTTTTTTTTAATTATTATTATTTCGTCGAAAAAAAGAAATTGGCAACAATTAAATTATGGATAAAATGTTAAAATTTAAATGGCTTTTTTATCAGAAATTAGAAGGTTATTATTTTTACATTTTAATTAATTAAGAAAAAACTAATCAAAAATTCGAAAATCTGACTTCGATGTGCACAATGACCCTTCGGGGGGCACCTTTGTGTTAAATCTCGTGACTGTCCGAGCTACCGTTTTCGAGATCAGTGAAATATACACATATTGCTCACTTAATAGTATAAGATTAGAAGGTTTTTATTTTAACATTTTAATTAATTAAAAGAAAACTAAAACAAAATTCGAAAATCCGGCTTCGAGGTGCATCAGGGGAGGTCATTACGAATCAACATGCAAATTTTTGTAGCTCAGCCATCAGCCGTTAGGAACACACCTAAACTTTATTGAATAGCAATAAAGTTCAAATTGACTCTAGAAAACGTTTGTATGGGAAATAGAAAAGGGCTGTTTTTAGGGTTTTCCCGGAAATTATTCGATTTTTTCTCGCCTTTTAAACCTTCCCTAGACCTCCACGAACATTTCAAGACTAAGATAAGATAAATCCGTTCAGCCGTTCTCGAGTTTTAGTGAGACTAACGAACAGCAATTCATTTTTATATATATAGATAGATAGATGCTTATGTCACGTGCAAATGATAATAAAAAAGATCACTGAAAATATAATAAAATTTTAATCATGTTTTTAAACAATAGAGTTCTAACAGATGACGTCACGAGCATGTTTGTTGAGGGACAGTTGGCCTCACTGACCCATTTTATCAATGCGGAATGTGTTACAAATTTATTGTAACATAGTTTTGTAAATGTATTTGCAAAAGCATAAAAAAATTCGACTACTACGCTTCCAAAGGCATGGAAAAATTAGCGTTGTCCTTCAGCAAAATACGGTTACTAAGAAGAAAGTCACGTGGTTGTTAGAACTCTATATAGGGCAGTTCCTTGTTTGTAAACAAACATCTCAACTTTTATGAGTGGTTGGCAAAAAGGCTTGGGAAAAGCATAGCGATGACGGATCACCAATATAGTATCAATGGTGGGCCGGGCGCGGGAAAGTCGAGCGCGCTTTTTTGCCAACCACCAGACGTCACGAGGAAATGCTCTATAATAATCTGATTTAAAAAAAAAAAAAAAAAGTTTAATTTAACAGAAAATATGACGTCACAATTACAACAATGTACTGAGAAAAATTAAACAAAATTTTATCCGTGATTTTAAACAAATAAATAAAAGTTAATAAAAAAATAAGTAAATAAAATCAACATATCTTAGGGCTAAGCAGATTTAGACTTAGCTTTATGACATAGATGCTGTAACGTAAAAGATAAATGTCATCGTTTAAAAAAAAAAAAAAAAAAAAAGAAAAAGAAAAAAATCGTGTAAATCGATGCTAAACGAATTAAACTGCCATGGTAGAGAGGGTAATAAATTTGGGGACATTTAGGTATCTCCCTTTAACAAATGAACTAGGGACGATTTTAATGAATTTTCCGTTGAAGTTTATTTTCATGAAAATTTAATTTTAAATTAAATCATTACTCGAATTCCCTTATTTTGATAAATAAAATTATACCATTTAAAAAAAAACTGCAAGTGTTCAAGGGTTGCTGGAGAGAAAACTACGTGGAATATTCTAGTGAAATTTGGTATCTACACGTTTCAGAACATGCGCAAATCAAATATGAAACAAAAAAAAAATCGCCATTTTTCACCCGATAGGTGGCGCTGTACCGTATTTCAATGCTCACCGGTGGCATATACAACTTCCAAAACCAATAGACAGAGCATAATGACATTCTAAGAGGCATATAAACAATATAAAACATCACTTACAGTTTATAAAAATTTATGGATTGTTTAATTTGTGATCTTAATTTAAGTTAATTTTTGATTACATGATACTGTAAAAATTTAATTACTGAGGCGCATTGTATGGAATTTTGATGAATTGTAAGTGATGTTTTATATTGTTTATATGCCTCTTAGAATGTCATTATGCTCTGTCTATCGGTCTTAGAAGTTGTACATGCCACCGGTGGGCGTTGAAATACGGTACAGCGCCATCTATCGGGTGAAAATGGCGATTTTTTTTTCATATTTGATTTGCGCATGATCTGAAACGTGTAGATACCAAATTTCACTGGAATATTTCCAGTAGTTTTCTCTCCAGCACCCCTTGAACACTTGCAGTTTAATTATGGCCACCCTGTATATATATATATATATATATATATATAATATATATATATATATATATATATATATAATATATATATATATATATAAACTTTTGAACGGAGGGTGGTTTTGGGTTCTTGGGGTCATGATCGGTGAAGATATGAAGAAATTTTCCAGATGTCGTGTCATGAGAACCATTGCAATAGGTAGATCTCCTATAAGGAATCTACCTAATTGGTTCCATGCTAATGGAAAAGTCAGAGGCGTCGCCAGAAAAAAATTTCAGGAGGGGCAAACTTAAAATTGCAAAATTACAATATATTTTTAAAATTTAAATATAAAATATGCGCCTCAGTGTAAAATTTACATCTAAAGCTTGGTAACGATGTTTCAATTTTTACAGTGTAGTGACTAGCGAAGCGCGCAACGTCTACTAGGGTCACAGTAAGGCGTGGCCAAGTAATGCTAGTTCTGAAATACAGTCGGCAGCAAAATCATTGAAGAACTAGCAATTAAGCACTGGCGCAATGTCCGCCATTTTTCAGCCCGTCAGGGAAAGATTCTAAATTATTCTGGCATAAGCACGTCTCAGAGACTCTGAATAAAACGCAAACTGCCAGCGCCCCCTCCTTCCTCTTTTGGCTTGGAATAGCCGTCTGTCTGTTAAAAATAAATTGTTACTGTACAAGTCCATGATCCGACCCATCTTGACTTACGGGTCCGTGGTGTACGGATCTGCCTCAAAGACTGTGCTAGAAAAAATTCAAGTATTCCAAAACAAGGAATTGCGTAGGTTTATTCAAGCCCATCGCTACGTTCGCAATGTTGTCATTCACAAAGACCTGAAAATTAGGCCAATCTATTCGGGTTTCACAGGGCTATCCCTCAAATTCAGAATCCTGTGTTAAATGCCATAAGAAGGTACGATCCCAGAATCGGGAGGGCCAAAAAACGCCCACTTGCCATCCTCTACAGGGAGGACGGGTTTGTCCTGGTCTCCAAGCGTAAAAGGCGAGATCCTTCAGGTGTTACTTAATACAGAATTCTCACTCAAAATTCTTTTTCCCGTAGATTGAATACATCCTATTCATCTACTTTTGGCTATCCACTTGACAACTGCAACCTACTGTGTCGTTTAACAGTCGCGGATGATCAATCTTCCAGCCAGTTACCTTACGTAGGGTTTTTAAAAATTTTAATTATTAAACTTAACTGTAAATACAGTGCGTTGCATGAATATAAACGCACCTTTTCCAATAACCAGAGATAGAATTTTTAAAATTTTAAAAGAAGGAATGTGACTTACAGTTATTGCATATGACTAACAACTGAATAAGGTGCTTTGAGCACGTATATTTAGGCTCATGCAATCTTATGAAAATGAGTTTTGTGCATTTTCTTATTTTTCACTGTTTTTCGTTTGTTGCGCGAAATTAAACGTACTCTGTATTTTGCGTTTAAAATTTAACAGAGCCACCGGAATTAAATTAAAACACATATAGTCATGTTGCTAAAGTTCTCTAAAATCAGTTTTAATGTTTGAGTGCAAAATTTACGGAGTTTGTTCAGGATGGCAAGAGGGAAACTTTGACAGTAGACGAGAGGATAAAAATCGACTTTATGCGTGGTAAAAGCTTTAGCAATTGTGAAACTGGGCACCGAATCGGAAGAAGTGAGAGTGTTGAATGAAATTATATAAAGAAAGGAGCAAATTATGGGAAAAAGCAGTAAGAAGCGAACAGGAAAGCTCGACACTTACGACAAACGTCGAATATGCAACGCTGCAAAGAATAAGAATATCTCCTGTGCGAAGTTAAAGGCTGAATACAAGCTGGGTGTTCATCGGACAACCATATGGAGAGCCATCAAAGCTGCAACATTCATTAAATTTAAGAAAATGAAGGTGAAAGCACCCCTCACTGGGAAGCACAAAGATATGCGGTTGGAATGGGGAAGAAAATTGATTCTACATCGACTAAATTGGGAAAAAGTCATCTTCTCAGATGAAAAAAAGTTTAATCTCGATGACCCGAACGGATTTCATAGCTACTGGCACGATTTCAGAACCGAAGGAATGTACTGTTCAAAACGTCAGTCTGGAGGTGGGTCTGTCATAGTGTGGGCAGTCATAGGTTTTAAAGGGACTTTCGAATTAGAGTTCGTGGAGAACACTATGATCTCTGTAGATTATGTCCATATGCTCATAAGGAACCTCCGCCTTCAAGCAGGCAAGAAAGCTGGGAGAAATTATATTCTTCAGCAAGATTGTGCATCTGTACATACAGCACATATCGTGAAAAAATTATTCCGTGTCATTAAAATTAAAGTTATGGATTGGCCCTTAAAACGCCCCGATTTAAACATAATGGAGAACTTATGGGGTATTCTGGTTCGCCGTGTTTACGTAAACGGAAGGCAGTTTAACACGAAAGATGAACTAAAATCGGCCATTCTATTAGTTTGGAGGACAATCAGCTTGGATGGTCTCATGCCACTATATCAATAAATGCCAAGGCGTTTATTGGCTCTTCTAGAAGCCCATGGTGGCTTTACAAAGTATTAGATACAGTATTTGCTACTCAGTTATTTATTTTTTACATGTGCGTTTAAATTCACGCAACATGTATTTTTGTCATAAATTCAATAAAGTTATTTTCCATAAAATCATATTGGTCTTTCGTTGTTTTGACTCGTATTTTCATTTCTTGAATCATACACATAGAGTTTGGCTCAAGTATCCTCTATTCATATTTCTTTATTACTATTCTATACCATTCTAATTCTTAAAGCTAAGGTGCGTTTATATTCATGCAACGCACTGTAGTGTAAATATCTCTTTTTTAATTTGTAATTTGTAATTTAATTTTATTAATTGTAAATAGTGTAAATATTTTTTCTCTGACTGCCTCCAGTCTTGCTAGGCTATATTTTCTCTTTTTTATTATTCTAAATTGTATTGTAGTTTGCCTGCTTAACAGTTTGGTTAGGCTAATCTCTATTATCTTAATTTAAAAAAAAATGTAGGTTTAGTGCTCCTTGCTCTCTTGCCATATGTCTCACAGCTTTCAGATCGGCTCTGCTCAGCTTCTCTCTTCCGTCATGCTGCTGACTGCATCAACGCATCACGCCAGGGTTCCTTGTAAACCAACACAGATCATCGTTCCGATCCTCTTGAAGATGCAAGCCCTTCTTCTGTGTTTTGTCTTCCTCTGGTGAAGGTAAGCGGCTGTCTCGACAGCTGTAGGAACTTCCAAAGCCCGTGATGATGACGATGAAAAGCTAGGTTACCTGATTAGCGTTGTTATCGCCTTTAAATTTCTATACAGATCAAGTGAGCTAGAACGTCTTATCACGAAACAAACAAGTTGGCAATTTTAAGAACATCGCCAACATTCTGAAAACTGCAACCCTTCACGTTAAAAGAAATGTAATATTAAAGTTAAAGAATTGAAAAGCATTTAAAGTAATAACTTAAAAAAACAGTACATTCATATTAAATTTGTCAAACAACTTTGAAAATAAGGGAAATCTTACGCTACAAAGTTGTGCTCCTGTTCCGGGTATCCACGAGTTACATCTGCAATTTATAATCCACTTTTTCCTTCTTCCTGGATTAGAACAAAATATAAACAGATGATGCCCTTTTCTGGAGTTATTCGTGCAATTTATTGCCGAAAACCCATCAATAATAAATCGTCAGCCGGTCTTGTGGGCTAGAAAATGGCAGATGCGTCAGCCTATCTATGTAGGAGTTCTACTAGCAATAATTCCTACGTAAAAGTTGGGCCCCTAATACTATTTTGTTAAAACGCCGCTTAAAAAAACGCCCCTTTTTCCACACCGATTTATTTTTAGAGTAATTCTCTCCAAATGTTGTTACGATTAAATATGAATAAAATTACTCTAAAAAATGACTGGTGTGAAAAAAAGGCGGGTACTAAAAATTGTACGGTTCATAATGAGATGGTTGGCAAGTATGAGTAAATATTTGCCAAGTCATGATCTTAGTCTTATACTGTTCATAAAAAGTAAGTTGATGATAAAAATTAGCGATCAAACTAAAAGAAAATATACGAAAAGTGTGGATAGGTGCTTCAATAATTTTGCTGCCTACACTGTATGCAGTAGGTTTTTAGTTTTCCGATTTGGATCTTTAACCATTTAATTTTTGTGGTGTATTTAACTGCAACCGCACAAGTCACTTTTTACTGAAACTGTAACTGAACTTTTTACTTTAGGATTGAATCGGTAGCTGTGCCGGCACGCATAACTTTTATTTTGTTAACCTAATTTATATTTAAATATATGTCTGTATTTGTGTATGTAAGTGCACAGTATCGTGATGTCAACTAAATTTCATATCAGAACACATTTCTGAAACCACTAACACTATAGTTGGCGACAAGTTTCCGCGACAAACGGCTGCATTTCTATGTAGAGTCCTTTTACGATGATGTATTTTAAAGTCATGTTCCTGGAGGCGTTGTATCTACCTGACAACCTAGCTTTCCAGATTCTTGAAATTTAGTGGCCACTTTAAAGTGGCGTGGCCAGGCCAGAGCAGGAATCTTTTGCCATAGAGATAATGATGGAAATGTTCTATGGCCTTCACAATGGTAAGTAGTTTTTCCTGGTAATACAGTAGTTTCACTCCGGTTTAGACAGACATTTACTCCAGTAGGGAACAAAACGTTCTTGGCCATAAACTTACTGCGACAAAACAGTACGCCACTTGTTCATGGATTACATCAGTGTCTAATATGAATTGTTTGTCAGGCTGTGGATGTGTCAGAATAGGCGAAGATGTTAAAGTACTTTCCCAAGTAGCACAGGAACGTTCTGTGAACGTCTAATAACGGTTTCAATAGTTCAAACACCGTGTTTCGTGTCAAAAGAACGTTCTAAAACACGTTCAGAAATAGTATTATTTAGAACGTTCTGAAAATGTTTGATTTGTACCATCTATAAAACGTACAATTCTAGTTCTATATAGAACGTTCAAGTGTGACACCGTCATAACACGTTCTGTAACAGTGTAATTATAACGAATATGACAAAATGACTTTTTAGTACTATTGGTTGGGAAAATAGGTTAATCATGAAAATTTTTGACTTCAGTTTTTGATTTTTTTACACGTTTTGTGGCGTGAGGAATCCGGAAGTCAAAAGGTTAGTATGGTATCTGTTAATGTGTATCGGCTTCGGCACCTATTAGTGTGATAGCCCGTTAGTTCATGTACACGATATCTCAAGAACAAATGATTGCAGAGAGATCGGACCAGTTTTAAAATATCACTTATGATATTGATAAGAATCTTATTGAGAGATTTGCAACATTCTAATTTAAAAACTTCGTAAGTTATTCGAAATTTATAACTTTTAGCATGATAGAGAATAGAGCGTTTTTTACATTTTCAGTTTAACGTTTTGTTAGCACGTCAGTAAAGAATGCTTCTTAATAATCAGTAGCGGTGAGGTGAAAAAAAAATTATAAAATTTTAAACTCATGGAAAAATTTTGTGGATTTTGTATTTCAGGAATCAAATGGAATTCAACCAAAATTGTTACAATATTAGATCTTGCCCTAAATTGGAGTTTATTTGAATTTCATTTGGGATATATCGTCCGATAGATTGCGGTGCTATGCAATGAAACCCTCCATTTATGGGACGGCTATATCTCAGCTTCTATAGTGTACAAATGCATTAAACTTGATATATTGGCATGTATCATCATAACCTTTGCTAATACAATTTGGATGTATACATTGTCCAACAGGTGGCGTTGCTAATCTGCAATTTAATCATTTTAACGGAAAGGCAATATTTTAACTCTTGTGATTTAACAATAAATTTTGTGATACACTGAAGTTATAAGTGAAATCGATTTTATGTAAAGCTTTACTGGTCCATTTTGGATGCACATCGGCCAACAGGTGGCGTGGTTATGTTGCAATTTAATCTCATAACGGAAACGGAAAATCTCAACTTCTGTGATTTATAAATATTGTAAATTTGGTAAGTGAAATTAATATTACGTAAAACTCTACAGATTGCCTTTGGGTGCATATCGAAAGACAGGTGGCACTGCCACGTTCCAAAATTTTCCATTCACAGAAAGGCTATCTATCAGCTTCTGTAATATATATACTCACCAAACCTTCTGCGTGACATACATTTGATATATATTATTGATTCAATTTGGATGTATAACGAGTAATAGTCAAACAGTTTTTTTTTATTATTATTATTATTCATAGGACATTGTTTTTTCCCCTAGGAATAAGTATACATCATCCCTGGAGGATTGGGGAGGTGTGGATAAAAATTTTCACTATGATTATCTTTCAAAAGAATTCCATATCACCCTTAAAACGAATAATTGAAACATCGTTTTCTGATGATTTAAAACAAATTTACCGTTTTTTTTTTTTTTTTTTTTTTTTTTCATTTGTAATAATAATAATAATAAACCCTTAGAAAAATACATTTTCTAAGATCTTCTATACAGCATAAAAATGATTGTCTTCTGTCATGAAAATCTATGCATTCCCCAGACCCAGAGTTTAGATACAAAAAGCTAATCACGAATGTTATTGAATAAGTAATATAGTGCTTTACGCGAGTTTCAAAGAAAATCACGGGAAAACTCCGAAAACCTAAGTCGACGAGCGTGACCAGGAATCGAAAACAACACTTCCCGTCTGTAAGGTTCGAGAGTAGAACCTCGCGGTCTCTAATACTCATCGGGAAGTTACAGAAATGAGTTTTTTTCTTCTTTTCTTTAAGTTATGGTTCTATTTAAGTTTAAATGTTACTGATAAATTATCAATATTGATCATGTTGTTAAATCATTACTCTGTTTGATTGGTCTTATTTTATTTTATTTATTTTCACTGAATATTTTGTTCAATACTGAAATATACACTAAAACAAGATATGCTTTTCCGTTTAATTCGAGATTTTAAAATGGAAAAATAAAGTGATCTCATAAGTTTTTAAAATACTTTATAAAAATTTAAATAATTGTTTAACTCCACTAAATTTTTCCTTAAAATATTGACTATATGTTTTCTTTCAAATGTTGAACTTTGAAACATGATTATTGCGGATGCAAGGAGGGAGAGCAGATGGTAACATCGACATCTGTGGATTGCATTTATTTAATTTTCGCTGACCGTGCAACTTGCAAAGTCAAACGCCAGGCGCGGCGCTGGGTCTATTCTGGCCTGTTCGCTTCGTTAGGTCTTGGGAAAGTCGTGTCGTTATGTGAGACGGTAATTTTAAAACATGTAATCTGATTTGTTCAGTTTTAGCGTTATAGCCGTTATAAAGACTAGGATAAGCTTTAGAAAAGGTAAAAATGTAATATTTTTAACCTGTAATATTCTCTATGTTCTATTTATTAAAGTCTTATTTTAATATCAATTAAACAATCATTTTCATATCTGCGTAAGTTCTTAAGGCTACTTTTGGTACTTGAAAGCAGCGATGAATCGCAGAAAAAACTGCTCCTGTTACAGACAACCGCTTAGAAATTATGGATTCATTTTATTAATTTAGTCTTCTGAGATGGAATTTGTTAAAATAACTATTTTTGGTTATTATAATTCTGAATGAAGTATGGACAAGTCCCAAAGAATTTGCAAGATAAGAGCTAATTTTAAGTGAATGCCTTTCCGACTGGTCATTGTGTATTTTAAAATGCTAGTTGGAAGGATGTTTTCTTGAAGAAAATTCTTATGAAAATTCAAAAGGTTCGTAATTCTTTTTTTCTTTTCTTTTTAAATTCTGAAGTATGTATTTAATGTTTATATGATAATATATATACAATCTAGGTTATGCAAATTGCACATTTTTAAAATAATATCTTAAGTTTCACTGACTTACAATTTTAAATATCTCTTTACTGTTATTTATTAAATAAAATATATGAAATTGTTTAACTGCATAATAAAACAAAGATTCAATTCAATTTTATTCCACATCTTTATAAAAAAAAAGATATTCTGCTTTAAAATAAAGCACGATTTACCATATTATTTATTAATACTAATAATATTTACATTTATCAATTATTTAATATGCAATGATAGCATAATTACATCAAATGAGGTAAAAATTGCGTTGACTCAATTTAAAGAAATTTAAACATTTAAAGAATACCAATTACATTGCCATGTGGAATAAATTTAAATACCTGCAAACATCTTTTTTGTAAACTGCTGCTGTAAACTGAAAATATTTATACACACATGCACTGAAATTTAAAAATATGAAGTATGTTAAATATTTTAGAAAAATATTTTGATTAAAAATATATATATGTATTTAAGTATTTGGAAATTTTTTAAATTTCCTCCTTCTAACTAATTTTTAATTTTTTGTTTCAATTTCTTATTATTATAAATTAACAATATATTCTAAACTCAATTATATATTATTTTAGCGGTGTATTGGTACATTCATTTTTGAAATTATTTTTTATGTTGGAATATTAAAACTTTCTATGAACTTCAGCATTCAAATATATTTATAAACTATCCATGGACTTACAAAGTAGTACCCAGAAATGTTTAGAATATACAGGGTGCAAAGTCGAGAGCAGGCCTTTATTTGCGCAACAATTGGTCTCAGACGTCCTCCAATAAGAAAATGTATTTAAAAAAAAAAAAAAAATGTAAGAATTCATTATATGACATGTTTAAATTTAAAAAATCAATTTATTAAAACTCACAAAAACTGATAATTTTTATACAATTTTCATGACACTAATAGTGAAAGTTGAGTTCCAACCTAAAAAACCTATATAACACAAAAAGTTTCACTTTTGTGCACCCAAAATTGTCTGAGATAGTTAGTTTCAAAATTTAGGATTATTTCGCATTTTCTCGGGCTTTATTAAAAAGTCAACGAAAAATTATTTAATAAACCCAGGGAAAATGCAAACAAAGTCCAATTAGGATTTTTAAACCGATCCCTTATTGAAGGCCGAAATATGTTAGAAAATCTAAACTTTAAATATCTTGTTCCATTTTGGAAGAATATAAATGAAACTTCTTGTTAGGATGAGTGTCAATTTTTCTAAATATCACTATAGGGATCTGGGACTGTACAAAAATTTAGTTTTTGTAATTTTGAAAAAATAGATATTTTAAATTTAAACATGTCATACCGCAAATGCTCATATTTTTTAAAACATTTTGTAACTGAAACTATATGTTTGCGACCAATAGTTGCGGAGATAAAGACATTCTCGTGACTATCTTTGCACCCTGTATTTAAAAAAAAATTAATATATATATGTATAAATGA
This sequence comes from Salticus scenicus, assembly GCA_963930645.1. Taxonomy (NCBI): domain Eukaryota; kingdom Metazoa; phylum Arthropoda; class Arachnida; order Araneae; family Salticidae; genus Salticus; species Salticus scenicus. The sequence continues at coordinate 178,579,066 of OZ005649.1, forward strand.
ATTTTTAATCGTAGTTAAAACCAGGCAACCGATATAAGATCTCTGAAACCACATAGAACAATGAGAAGAAAATTACAACAAATTTAAATAACCTGTGGAGACTGATTGTGATTTATTGAAACATTTATTTTTTGTTTAGTGATTTTTATTTTATTTAACTTCAATCTAATCATACATTTATTCCTAGATTATCCGTTGCAATTTTAATAATTTTGCCGGTGCGTAAAAACGACATGAAACTCAAATCAAAAGATACAAACAAGCAACGAGAAAAAAAAAAAAAAAAAAAAAAAAACAGCATTTTTTTTTTAAGGAAAAGCTCAGAACGGTGAAAAAGAAGAAAAAAAAAAAAAAGAAAAAAAACTCGCCAGTGGTGACCTTTTTCACCATTGAGCACCAATGTACGATTTCGTTCGTTAGAAGCTATAATAGCAAATCGTCAGCAGACACCAAATCGTACAAGAAATTAATTGAAGTTAAAAATGAAGAATAAAGTGGAATAAACCAGGGGTGCAGAATAGGCCCGAACGAGGTTCGGGGGAAATTTTGAATATTTTTTTAAGAGAAAATAAAAATGTAAATCAAAAATAACAATTTGCTACTTTGAAGTGCTTATACACTAACAGCGATATTTTTATGTTACACTGTATATTTATTCTCTTAAAGATTTATTACATAGAACAAATGACTTTGTATAGCAAAGTAGATTTTTGCATTATTGAGGGAAATTTATATTGTGTTTGGGGGAAATTTCCGAGGTTTGAACATTTTCTGCATCCCTGGAATAAACTATTAATTCAAGAAATCAGAAAATCAAACAGAAAACAACTATTAAAAACAAACATTACTCACAAGATGATGCATTCGGAATCCCAAGGATTAAAACAAGCAAAATAATTCAAGAGTTTAGTTGTACATAGCAGATAAAGAATGATACAACACAGCAACAGGGATATGAATTACTTTTTTTTAAATTCAAATAATGTTTGTGAAATTTTAACATACTTAATTTCAACGTATGTGCATGAGAAACTCCATATTCTACGACAATAATTCCCAAAAATTGTCATAACATCTCTATATCCCTTAAAAAGTTCCTTAAATTTTTGCATTTAAAAAAATTTTCTTTTTTTCCCCTAATCTGAAGATAATGGCGTTATAGTATTAATTACGAAACTTTAATAAACACCATAAAAGGCAAGAACTCGCAGCTGCTACAAAAAAAAAAAAAAAAAAAAAAAACCCGGCAACGCATTCAACACACTCAACGTGCTTGATTGCAGCTCTCGCGCTTACATTGTTCGCCTGATGAAGGGTTGTGTCTTCTTTTAACCCGAAACAATTGTTTCGAGTTCTTCCATTTTATGGTGTTTATTCAAAGTTTTGTAATTAATACTATAACTTCATTATCTTCAGATCAAGGTGAAAAAAGAAATGAAAAAAAAAAAAAAAAAAAAAAAAAATGAAAAAATTTAAGAAATTTTTTAAGGGATAAAGAGACGTAATGGCACATTTTTCGGAAAACTGTCATAGAATATAGACTTTTTGATTCATATACGTTAAAATAAAGGAATAGTAAGTATGTTAAAATTTCTCAAACATTATTTGAATAATAAAAAAAAAGTAGTTTATATTCCTGTTCCTGTGTTGCATCATTATTCGTCATCAGCTATGTACTTTTTAATAAAAAAACACCACAAAACTAGCGTTGTAAAAATTATTACTTACAAACTTTGAATAAACACCATAAAATGCAATAAACTCGCAACAATTGTTTCGGGTCGAAAAAACACACGACCCTTCATCAGGCGAATAAAGTAAGCACGAGTGCTGCAGTCAAAGCGGCAACGCACCAATTGCGTTGCCGCTTTGACTGCAGCACTCGTGCTTACTTTATTCGCCTGATGAAGGGTCGTGTGTTTTTTCGACCCGAAACAATTGTTGCGAGTTTATTGCATTTTATGGTGTTTATTCAAAGTCTGTAAGTAATAATATGTACTTTTTACTTTTAAACGCCCGTACTGTGGTGGTTTTTTTTTTATAATGACGTCACAGTTTTTTTTTTCTACACTATTTTAGAACGTTTTAAGTACGTTTTCTAGAACGTTCTGAAAATGTGTATAACGTTTTGAAAACGTTCTAAAAACGTTTAGAACGTTCTGAGACCGTATACGTAGAACGTTCTCAGAACGTTTCTATAACACCGATGGTGATAGTTACACGTTCATTGAACGTTCTCTGAACCGTACTATTGTACGGCTTCAAGATGGACAAATAGACGTCTATAACACGTTCAAAGTGAACGTTCTTAGAACGTGTTTGTAGAACGATTTTTGAACGTTCAGAGAACGTTTCGGTGCTGCTTGGGTTAAGTCTCTTGAATGATTTTTCTTTTTCTTCTGTACACAGGAACTTTTGTTTTGCTTCTGTGAGTTTGTGGAAAGGTCTGGCAATGCATGAAAAGCCTTTCACAAACTTCCTGTAGCATGTACGTAATACTAGGAATCTTCATAAATGATGAATATTTTCAGAGGGACTCCAGCTTTCGACTGCAGAGGTTTTCTCAGGATCAGTTCTCACACCTTCAACAGAGATTATAAAGCCAAGATAACTTGCTTCCCGATGGAAGAACTTGCACTTGCTAAGATTCAATTTGAGGTTAGCCCTTCTGAGTTTTTCTAGCACCCTACGGATAATTCTCAAGTGTTCTACAAAAGTCTGCCCTACAAGGATAATATCGTCAAGGTACACCAGGCAGACTTCTTAAGAAATTCCTTTTAACATTTTGCGGCGCAAGACAGTTTGAAACATTTAAATTATACTGCCACCGGAATTCATGAACTAAATTAAACTAAAAGAAATTTTAAATTTTAAGGTTTAAAAAACCGGCCATTTCTAATATGTTATAAACGTGAAATTTTGCTAAAAAATTTCCGGGATGAATTTTTGCAGCTGGATCTTAAATTTTGCGTCCTCGCAGCGAGGACAGCGCGCGTTAAGGGGTTAAGACTGTTCCTATAAGACTTTCGAAAATTGCAGATGTGTTACCTAATCCAAATGGCATAACTTTAAATTGCCACAATCCTTGTCCCGTAATGAACACAGTCTTATTACGCTCGTCAGGGTGTAACTGTGCTTGCCAATAGCCGTTCTACTGATCCAACATCGAGAACTACTGAAACTGATTGCCAAAAAGTGTGTCCAGTGTCTCGTTAATTCTAAGACGAAAGAACTATCACGAACTGTCTTTCTTCGTGATGTCATTCAAACGACGATAATCCGCGCAAAATTTCATTAAACCATTCTTTATCCGCACGAGAATTAGGGAGAGGTCCAAGGACTTATAGATGGTTCGATGACGTCATCGCGCTGCTTCTTCTTCAGTAGCTCAGCTGCTTAGCAAATGGTAATCTTCCTGGATTTTTGAAACTCCCCCACTTTTGAAACTTAATATGCACTTAGCAAGTTTGTTGATTTAATTTTGTAAAGTTTTGAAAGTCATTTTGTATTGCAGATCATGTTTTGAATAAAAGGAATAAAACGTTGAAAAATTGATCTGACTTTGTGACACATTATTCCACATTCAGTTTATGAACTATGCTATTCTAAACTTCATTTTATAAATAATTAAATTTTTCCTTCATTTTCCAATCTGTTCTTAGAGCAAATTTCAGGCTGTAGGTTGCGATTTCACGATTTGCGAAATCGAATATAATGGATTAAAATCTTTTTTTTCTAAAGACTATAGTTCATCTTTAAACTAGGCCTTAGATTTTTGAAATCGAGAGTTCGGCAATTCTCTTTTATCGGTATTTAAGACGCTGAAAACTGTTTTAATAACTTCACATAAAATTGTTGCCGCAGTATCTTACATGTTCTTACCTCAATTAATAATTTTGGGGTCATTTCGGAGGAGCCATTTCCTTGTTAGAAGATCAAAATTGTGATGGCATGTCTCTACTCTACACCAGTATTAGGGATGAGCCCCTTATCTTTATCAAAATTGCCCATAGTGTAGCACTAACGCAACATAAAACCCACTCCACTGCACTTCACTTCACTCCTTTAGGGTTACATACAAACGGAACGCTTGCAACTTCGCTGACGTAAATTTGCAATTTGTTTTTGCAAATACAGTCGGCAGCAAAAGTATTCGAGCATTAGCAAAAATTCCTATATAAAAAAGTACACTTAATGCAGTTTTGTTAAATTAATCCTTGTCGAATCCTGTTCTTAGTCAGTCTAAGAACATGATTCGGCAAGGATTTATTTAACAAAACACTGTTAAATGTGCTTTTTTTTTTACATAGGAATTTTTGCTAGTGCTCGTATACTTTTGCTGCCAACTGTAGTCATACATTTGGAACGCTTGCAAACGGCTTTGCATCCGGAAGTGTTTCGTTTGTATGTACCCCTTACACAAAAGCTTTATTGATTAACTGTGAGAAAAGAGTGCTACGTAATGTAAATATTTAAATTTGATGCATGATCGGGGAAAAATTGAGTATAAATTGTCGCATGTGCGAGGTATCAGCACTTCCTCTTGATTCTCTTATATTCTTAGAGAAACAACGGTGAGATACAATCTTAAATACACGTTGTTTAATGCTTTTATTTTCATGGTAGTTCTGTGTTTTTAAACTGTGTGTTTTATTTGTTTCTAGGTTATGTCAGCGTATTGGCTCTTCGTGGCATGTGAGTTGATACTTTTTATCTTGCATCATAATACTTTAATATTTTAATTAGCTAAATCCTTAATGACAAATAATAATTCCTCTATATCGGAGTAAAAATACTTTTTAACTCTATAGAATTTCTGCCTTTAATCTAAAATATAATTCCTGACTTCCACTGTACGAGAACCTGAACATTGCTCTATTTCCAAATTTCGTAATAAATTTTGAAGTTATTCCTGTCTATTAATTCTTTTGTATTAACCTTATATCGGAGTTAAATTATTCTAGATTGTAAAATAGCCGTATCGTTAAAGAATTTTGAATTCTAGTCTTGCCTACTCAATTCGAATAATTTTGAGATTCATTTTATGCTGTATACTGTAAAAGAGCATTTATATTTGAAGTTTACCACCATTTCTTAAAACCGATCTTCATACTGAAGAACGATCATAGACACCGAATACCAAGAACACATCTTTCACTGCCCAACATATTGATCTCGTATAAGCGATTTAGTGTGTATTGAACATGTCTTAACCCTCTTCCGACTGTACTTGAGTTACCATTTAGTACAAAATTACGTTTATGGAAGAAATGTCAAATATTCATAAGAATAGAACTCTCAATCTTCCTCTAATCGCCTCTATGAGGCTAAATGTAGCAATCTTGTTCTGAAAACTATTTTTAGTGGTTTTTCAGTCGTAATTTTTAGAGTTTAAAAATCCCTAATCTCCCATCAACCTTAAACTCTGGAACAAACTAACCCTCCCTCTCCTTGGCCTTTTTTTTCTTACCCAAATAACGTTCTCGGTACCAGTGATATAGCGTCTATGGTAGTGGCGTTTCCTTTTATTTCAAGACTAAAAGAAAATTTTAGACCATTTTTCGGTAGAAAAATGGAATGGTATTGTTTAACGTCAGCAGAAACTGTACTTGTTCAAACATCTCATCATAGACAAAATGTATAAGTTTTTTAGGGTTTCTGAACGAAGTATTGCCCCTGCAGCGTTATATTTCAGAATGTTCTAGACAATCCTCAAGTTAATATGATGAGGTGATATGTATAATTTTGGTGCAGAAATTTGTAAAAATGCTCTTATGTAACAAAGTTCCAAATACATTTTCTATTTGCATTTAACCGTTTATTTACGGCATTCAAATCTTAATCCTAATCTTCACTGAGATTGAGAATTTTTCTACTTAAATTTGAGTGCAACTTTGAATGTGCAGTGTTTCAGACGTACTAAAATTTTTCTATAGACACGTTAAATGTCATATTACCCGGGGTTTGCAAATTTTTATTTACTTTAAAATTTAATAGGTATTCAGAATTAAATTTATAAAATTGTATCAATAGTAATTTAACTAGTATCTCTTGGCTGAAGGTCTAATCACATTGGATTCGCGTTTGTTAGCATTAAAGTACTAGGGTTTGAAATATCTAAATATTTCAATTTATGAGTATCTTAAGTTAAATATGTGACTATCGTTAGTCTTTGGATAATCAAAATTCTTTAGATTCTTTAAAGTGTGATTTTGATTTATTTTACAGTTGCCACTGTTAACATCTTCAGGATACACTGTCAAAATCCACCTGCTGGTCAGGATGTGAAGACTGAGGTATGTATACTACTTGAATTTGAAACTAAAAGCTTCAGTGATAATGTCAAACTTAGGTTATCAGTTTTTTCTTTATTGCAAAAAGTGTACGTGTATCGTTTAGAAACTTCTCGTATACTCTAAGGCTCTCCTTTTTATTCTCTTTTTTTTTTTTTTTTTTCTTTTTTTTTTTTATCTAAAATGTATATAAATTTACCCCTTCTCTTTTTATTTTAGCACTGTAAGGCTAAACAAAATAGTTTTAAAATGGTCCGTATTCCTTTTTTAAAAATTTTTAGTTTATCTATCTGCGCTTCTAATAGCGGCATTACTCGATTTTTTTTTTTTTTTTAAATGAAAGAGTCTGGAATTTACTACGTGGTCTCTGCAACTTTAAATGAATTAGTGCTTTATATATACCGATGGAGGAGAGTTTAATTTCAGATTTTGTCGATTTATAGCCTTTTCATCCAACTTGATGTTTGGAACACGCATGAAATTATTTCAGTCTTGCATATTTACATACGGCTGTGTGCAAGCCGTTTAAGTTTCCAAAAGGGAAATTCTTAAGGTTTCATTTTATGTCCGATTTAAAATCTCTTTTAAATTCTAATGAATGTGTGCTTTATAAGGGTCAAACTTCTACAATTCTGCTCTGTAGCGGCAGACGTGACAGACTTTTTAAAACAAATAAACTTTTAGTAGGGTTTAAGTTCATACTATAAACTTACAATCTTAACGTTTTCGATTACATATTGGCTTTAAACCTAAAAGGCCCTTAACTTACGTACCGTTGTTGCATAATTCCTCGTTCAAGTACCTTTTTTACTAGATTTAAAAATAGCATTGGCTTAACACATCATGGGTTCCCAATTTCCAACTGTTGCTATACGCTTACTATGGAGGGAAAATTTTAATTAAAAGCCGACATAACTGTTTAAACTTATGCTAAGTGTATCTTTAATTTTGAAGAGTAAAGATTTTACTGGTGGTTTTATTTTTAGGATGGCTCTTCTTTCGTCGATGCATTATTTGGTTTCAAACCTTGTTTTGATGAAAGTTGTGAGAATTACGGGCCTACTGACCTTGAGACAAAAGATCCTGTTTCAGAAGCTGAGAAAATGGAGAATCCAAGGGCGCATTGCATGATGTTGAAACAAAGTTCTGTTAAGCTTTTCGGAGAAATAGAGAACTCTTATCCTGGTGTTTCAGATATAAAGTATAGAGTTTTGGAAGACATAATCGAGTACATGTTTTCCTTTACTTCACTCAAACTAGGAAACTGCCAACCTAACATGATGCTGGTTGATCTCGTAATTTTAGCTGCTAATGCTCTGAAGACTCAATATGCAATGGAAGGTGGTGTCGAGTGCATTTACGAAACCTCTTACGAACATAAGTTTGGAGAATCTGTTCAAAGTGAGAACGCAACAACTATCCCTTGTAAGACTGGATCTTCAGGATATGCAACCGAGACGTCCACTATCTGTGCTGAACATACCATGGAACCTGAAATGCAAACTTCGTCAACACAAGAACCTACGGAAGAGCCTTATGTATCCAGCTCTACGATGAAGGAGACTTATGACGAATCTTACGTGCCCAGTTCGCAGCAAACAGAGAAACCTTACATGCCTGACTTGACAATGAAGCCAATTCCAATGGAACCTGCGAAGTCTTGTCTCGATGGGATGACCGAGAGGCCTTGCTATCCATCCGATACAGTGACGGAAGAATCTAGTGAAGAAGAAATAATCGCGGAAGAGGATGCATACGAGCCTGAGATTCCTCAAGTAGGTTCATTACGAGGAATACCTGGTGTTAATTATCCGAATTACATGGAGATCCCAATTACGTCATTCACTTGTGCCGACAAGAAGTACATTCCTGGATTTTATGCTGACTTGGAAACTGGCTGTCAGGTGAGTTTCTAATGATTCTATTATACTTAATCTTCTAATAAAATAATCTAAGGTTCTTAAGAAATAAACTAAGGAGTATGTAGAATTTTTTAACTTTCATGTTGAGGAACCTTTAACTAGAAAATGTTTGGCTCGAAGAGTAATAGGTTTCTTGCGTACTGTTGATGATCGGGTACCAAAACGTAACTTTTTCTTAAACGTTATTTCGACAACTCTTGGTAAGAATAAAGTCTGCGTGCTTTTGAGTTTAGCGTCGAAGAGCGATCGCGCTGCTGTTCACTAATCTTTCTCATTAAGAGTACTATTAATTGCAGCTCTTAATTAAATCATGATTTTTATCTTTTAAGCACGACGTTTCCCACTCCAGTGGGAAGTTTTTAATTTAATCTTTTAATGTTGTACTAACTTTTTCCTTTGTGTGACAGTATATCCTTTGTTTCACTATAGCTGAAACTTCGTTCAGCAAACCGCTGTTTTTAAATAAAATTAAAACTGAATGTTACTTCATATAGTTAACATTATTTTCTAAAAATAACTATGCATTTATTGCTTTTCTCATGCAATTCTTCAGCACTCGGATGGTTAAAGCAATAAATTGCATTTAGGAAAGGACATGTTGAATCTCTAAAACTCGCTTCGATGTACACTTGAATAGGTTAACGATTGTGAATTTTTAAATATAGACAAGTATGAAATTTTAAACGAACCCTCAAGTTTTGCACATTGGTATGAGTGAACTTTAGTTTCACTTTCGAAAAATGTCTTATGAAATTTATACAACTGAGTTTTGTAAATTTTTTTATTAAAATTATTTTACGATACTTAAAACTTGCTCTTTTGCCAAGACTACATTTTATAGAATTTATGTTCAGGATAATTGGTAGAATTTTTAACTTCACACTTTCTTTTAATCCAAAGTAGCTTCTAGATAATTTGAAACATTAATGCACATATCTCGAAATTGTTAAATAGTTAAAAATTTTATTGCGATCAATTTGTTTATCGCTCTTGACCTGCAAAATTCCCAATTCTGGCATGTAATAGTAAAGTTGCTTTTTCTAACAGCATCTCTAAAAAGAATTCTTGATAAATGGTACTTTTATGTACCACGTCTTTAAATTTTTGTTGAATCATAGCTATAGAACTATATTAGTACTTTATCAGAGTATTAAAAAAAATATTAAACGATAATGACGTTAATTTTTAACATGCACAATTCCATTTCTTATTAAGACCGGGAAATTTTTTTTTTTCCCAACAATTGAACTATAGCTAGCTAATTTTAAAACTATTAAAAGGTTTTTAATTAAAAAAAACTACCCGAAAATCGGGCTTCAAGGTATTGCGTTGCCATAGTGTTCAGAGCTATTATAAAAGTTTTTAAGGTGTTTAGCTAGTTGGTTAAAAATAGATTGTAAGATTTGGACTGGACAAACACGAGTTAATAAAAACATGGTAAAAATAAAAGTAAGAGCTTTAGCAAGCTTCTAGCTCTATGGAGGGGCTCTACCGTTGTTAATAATGGGCTAAAATCATCGTTCATGGAGTTCGTGCGCCATTTTAATTCACTCTAAGATTTATAATGAAGACAAATGTAGTATCGGAAAGACTGATTAGATCACATGCTTATTCTGTATATTAACTAAATTACCGGGGGGGGGGGGACTAACCTAGGTCGGCCGCAATAAGCCGGTCAGCCCCATCTTTTAAGAATAAACTAACCTTTTTAAAGTTATATGTAGCCATACTAGCGCTGAATGACTTTAAGATTTTTTCCTTGAAAAACTAAGGTGGGAATTTCAGCTTCGTTGCGCTCGACTAGGGTTAAGAACCTTCCTCATACTTCACTTCATGAAGGATTAGTGTAGAGATCGTATCTTTCCGGAATTGTTTCAAATTAGGAGCTGTAATAGTTACAGCTGAAAATCTTCAGCAGTCAAACCTTAAACTTGAGTTTGTTTGCAGTTTACACTAAATTTTGCTATGCATCTCCTAGCTTAGCATAGAACAGTATAATTTATGTAAAGCGGCGAGCTTGTAATAAGCACTTTTAATAGATTAAGACATTCAATGTAGTTCTACGTGATTATGTAAGTATGTACTGAAAGCTTTTTACACGATCGTTGTTAAACTAATTTTTTCTCTTTCAAATTTTTAGGTGTTTCACGTCTGCTACGAGCACAGACGAGAAAGCTTCCTCTGTCCTGTTGGGACTGTATTTAATCAACCTATTTTAGCTTGTGACTACTGGTATAGTTCAAATTGTTCTCTAGCTCCCCATTATTATGACGTGAATGAAAAGAGCCAACTTAAGGAAGAGAAAATTGACTATGAGGTAGAAGAACTACTGACACAGATCGCAGAACATGAAAAGCCTGAAGAGCAAGGAAGTGAGCCATCCGATATAGAAAGCGATTTGGATAAGATTACTCCCTTCTTTCCTGTTAAGGCTATAGTAACGGAAATAAAACCTCAAGTCCCAGTCATGATTGAACCGACAACTCCAAGCGTGGAAGAAGTCGCCTCAAAAGTTGTGGATACGATGGCTACAACAGCAACTAAAGTGATTTCAAGTACCAGACAAGTTATTAAAAGTATTCCCGAACCAGCAAAGCCAGTCTATAAGCCAGTAAAATTAGACTTCCGTCCTCTCTTCAAAAAGCCTATGAAGATAACGGACATGCTCAAAGAAACTGTAATTCCACTAGTTTCCGCGAAACTAGCAACAGTTCCCCTCTCTAAAGCTGCTGCTGTAAAGGCTACTGTACCAGTAGCTGGTCTCGCTGCTAAGAAAGTCGCTACGCCTTTTGCCGTAGCGAAAGCGAAACTTGCAACTAAAGTAGCAGCTATACCTGCTATTAAGGTCGCTGCTGCCGCTCCAGTTTTAGCAGCGGAAATTGCCGTTGCCGCCCCACTTACCTTGAAAGCCAAGGCTGCCGCAGTTGCTGTACCTGCTGCTAAAGTAGCTGTCGCTGCGCCAGTTTTAGCTAAAACCAAAGCCGCGGCTATTGCTGTACCTGCTGCTAAAGTAGCTGTTGCTGCACCAGTTGTCGCCAAAACCAAGGCTGCTGCTATTGCTGTACCTGCTGCTAAAGTAGCTGTTGCTGCACCAGTTGTCGCCAAAACCAAGGCTGCTGCTATTGCTGTACCTGCTGCTAAAGTAGCTGTTGCTGCGCCAGTTATTGCTAAAACAAAGGCTGCTGCTATTGCTGTACCTGCTGCTAAAGTAGCTGTTGCTGCGCCAGTTATTGCTAAAACAAAGGCTGCCGCAGTTGCTGTACCTGCTGCTAAAATAGCCGTTGCTGCTCCTGTTATTGCCAAAGGTAAGGTTGCTGTACCTGCTTTCAAAACGGCAGCTGTTAAGGTTGCAGCCAAATCCACTATTCCTGCCCTCAAAGCTAAGATGATAGCGTCAGCTGTACCTCTAGCTAAGACTAAAGTAGTTCCTCTTATGAAAGCTAAAGTAGTGAAAGGGGCTGGCACACCGTTTTTGAAAGCCAAGATGCTTGCTCTTCCTCTAGCTAAAAGTAAACTAGCAGGACCATTACCTATAGCTAAAGTGAAATTGGCTAAAGCTGCAGCAATATCTCCTTTAACGAAAAAGGCATTGGCTTTAGGTTACATGAAGTTGTTAAAAGCTAAAAAAGTAGCATTGATGGGATAATGTATGACTTATTTACTGGAATAAAATTTAATTTTTAATTTACCTAATTTGTATTTTTTGACTATTCACTAATATATTTTAAATGAGAACTGCTTTAAATATTCTTATCTAGGTTGAGATAAACATGTATTGAACACGCATCTTAAACAGTATACAGGTCATTTAATCTACTAAAAGTAAGGTTAAAATTCATATTAGCAAAAAAATTGGATGACATAGCATCATGTAAATGTTTAAGCTGGAGATGCTGTGTGTCATAGGTAACGCTTTGAAAAAAATTAATCAAATTTTGAGCTTTATTTTTAAAAAGCGCGTTTCAATTCTTAACATGGTAAATTAACCAACCTTGCCTTCCCCCCCCCTTTAACTCATGTTAAGTCTGTTTTGCCTAAATCGTGCAAAACTTTTAGTTGTAACCACTTAACTTTACGGATGACCTTTTAAACAAGCTTAATTTTACGAAACGTTTCCACTCTCGTAGTTCTTTAACCCTTTCAGGGGCGGTGGTTCCATAGTGCAACCACAATTACAAAACTGTCCCCGAAAATTTTTCATGGAATTTTTCTTCTATAACTTAAGCGAATAACTTCATTTATCTCTTGTATCTTAATATTGATTTCTGGTGGCTATTGATTTTAAATGAAGAAAATTTACTTTCCCCTGAAAGGGTTAAAAGCGGTTGTTCATAACATAGAAACAACGTTAAATTTCTCTACCCTTGTTGTGAATAGTTTCGTATCGTGAGATGTACAAATGAAACGGGGGTTCATATCAGCAAACATGTTAATTGCGGAAAGTTTGCTTCTCAATCTGTTGGCTATAAACCTTACTTTCGTAAGGTAAGCTAATTTTTTTATTGTGTTTGGCGAGGGCAAACATACAGTCGGTAACAAGTATCCGAACACTAGCAAAAAATCCTACGTAAAAAAAAAAAAAAAGTACACTTCATACGGTTTTGTTAAATAAATCCTGTCCTTAGTCAGTGTAAGAACATGATTCGGTAAGGATTTATTTAACAAAACCGTATGGAATGTACTTTTTACATAGCAATTTTTGCTAGTGTTCGAACACTTTCGTTACCGACTGGCTCTGAATTTTATTCTGCTTTCAGAGCAAGTTAGAGTACAATTTTCACGAATGTTGCTAAGCTAAAGGTAGTCAATTGGAATCAAACTTCGTTTGGGAGAAAAACTTGGTTTAAAATTCGCTATACGAAGTATCTTTTAGCTTAATTCTGCAGAATTTATTTAAAAAATAAACTGGGCCGCTTACCGTAAAGCTATCGGAGAACAATTACTGTTTAACTCCTTTCTAATGAGGAAGGAGGGGAGGGCTTGTACTGATCCTTGAATAATTTAATGCTTCATGCATCGACGAACTTCATTTCAACTTTCACTATAGTGACTTTTAGTGCTATTTCTTAATCTATTGATTAAAAGCTTTGATTCGACTTTTATATAAGACCTTATCTAATAAGAGGTATGTGCACAATTAAAGACTCGAGTTTTTAAAGTAGTTAAATTTAGAATTCTAGTGAGTTTGAAATGTTTTAATCTTCAAGATTTTCTTGACGTGTATTTAGTCAAAGTATTAAACTTGAACACAGTGGTTAATAACTTAGGAAAAGCTCTTAAGATTGAGCAGGGTTTCCAGTCTTAACATAAATTGCAATCTTGCTCTTAACTTTGTTTAAAATACATAAAAGCATAATTCTCGGTCTATGATATTAAGGTTCATATAAATTGCCCTCCTCCCTTATGGATTAATTTAAGTTTAAATGGCAGCAGTTCACCTGAAGCGTTCATGCTTCACACTGCGCAAGTTCAGAGGATAGTAAACAGCAAAATTTCTTAAAGTATAAAAAACGATTTGTTCGGTATTTAATGTGCAAGTTCCCAGAACAGGTTAATATATCCCGATCTTTATGGGATGTTAGTTTCTTGAAATAACTGTCTTGACGTTAAGAAATTTTGCATCGAAATGCATGTTAGAGTAAGTACATTAAAATGTTACTAAAGCTATGTGAAGGGGAGAAGGATTCATGCTGTCTAGTTCGGTGACCCTTCTATATTCTATCATGTTTATATATTATAAGCGTACTTGGGAATTAAATCGTGTATTGGTAAGTTGATATTTTTTCTTGTAGATTTGCCTTAAATATCATTAACACTTCGTTAAATTTACATTTTAATATAATCCATGAAATCTGCGGCATTCTTCATCCCAATTTTTCATAGGTGCCTGAATATAGTTAACAGTAGGTGCCAGAGTACTTGTTTCGCCGGAGTTAGCCCTCGCGTGTGTATGTGTGGGAGGAGGGGACAGGGTGCCTCCCAAAGTTGAAGCAAATACTCTAGTCGGTCTGTTATAAAGTGTTTTCTTTAATCGGTTTTATTTGTAATTGGACTTTAGACCCATACAGGGTAGAAAGGTTAATATTCGACCCATTTTTAAAATTGATCTTTTGATATCTTCTACAGATTTTAATTTTGATTGTTCAAACATTATGTATGCTTTAAAAATATGCATTCGTTTAATATATGGTGTTTTCAGAGTCAGTGGTTTGTTTTAAACCACCCCCCAAAAAAATGTGACCTATTACCTGTCTGGGTCGATTTGACCCACATTATTAACATGCATAGAAATGCTTAAAACACTATTTTTTTTTTTTTTTTTTTTTTACTCTTTTTGAGTAGACTTCATTTTCAGGACTAGTCAATAAATGGCGATAGTTGTCGGAAACGAACATGTAAAATGAGCTCCATAGAAATTCTTAAGACCTAAATTAAATGTATACAAAGTGGGTCGATTCGACCCATGCAGGTAAAACGTAAAATTTTTTCAACAGAGTAGGAAGGTTAAATAGCAAATACGATAATTAAAGTATTTGACCGGTGGTCAGATTTATTTTAAATAATTCTAAAGCCCAATAACGGCACTTCAATCGGCTTATCAACAGATAACCTGACTTCCCCCCCCCTCCCACCAACTTGGCTTTCAATTCAGAGGAAATTGTTAAAAATGCAAATAAGCAGACTGTAAAAGTCAGCCTATTAGTCGGTTCAAAAACTGTTGGTAAGTTAATTGGAGTGTCTTAACTTTAGAGCCAGAATCGGAGACATTCGCCAGTAAATATTTATTTTTTATCTTTATGTTTGCTCGGCAATAGTGGCCGATTCGGCTGTCGGACGAGTTAAGTTTTGTTTAGACTCAACCCAGTAAAAATCTTTAGTTGGCTTATTCAGACATCATATTAATTTTTTTTTTGGGCTTGGGCATTATTTTTATGAAAGTATTAAACTACAAATAGACTGTTTAAAAAATATTTGGTTACTTTAAAGCTGAAATAAGTTATTCTAATTCGATCTCTCCAGAAATGAACTGTGTGTGTGTATATATAATCTCTCCTGAATGTGCTTTTATTTCTAGCTAACTACATATAGGCCGACTGTGAAAGTAAATGGTCATCAGAAAAATACTTTTTTGACTCTAATTCTAAATCCTCTAGAGAACTCCAAACGGCCTGTAGACAGATTTGATTGATATTTTTCAAATTTTTTTTTTTTCTTTTCGAATGACTGACATACTGGAAAATTTTCTTCGACACCATAGTTGGAAAAATGGTCTATCAAAACTTTTTTTTACCTTGCCTGATATTTCTCACGAAAACTTTCAAACTTTAAGTAGGCCGACGGTATAAGTATTTAGTCATATTAAAAGAAGAAAAACCTTGACATGAGTTATCCGAATGTTGATAAAATCGCTCCAGTCGGTTTGCTGACGGCCGATTCGACTGTATTTTTCCCTTTTAGGACTTGCATTTTTGTAACTGAAAATAGGCTGTGTTTGGCTCTTTGTTTGAAGCACCGCTCGTTCTACGGTTTTAAGGCGTTCTACGGTTTACACATTAAGGCTCATTAAACATGGAGTTACTTCCTGAAAGAGGAGATTCCAAATCGCTGAAACATCCCTGCCTGAACTGAAATGGATACTTGTAGTGGTGGAAAAAGTAACTATGTAGAGAGATCCCTTTTAGCACACAAATTAAATTATGCAAAGATAACATTTATTTTTTTACCGTTTGTCTTTTAATTCGGATGAAACTTTTAAAACTGCACACATTGTTTTAATTTTGGATTTAATATCTATCGCTCTACGGTTATTTTTTGCGCATTTAGGCTTATTGGATTTTTACCAGGGGGGGAAGAGAATTCCAAACCATTAGAACGGGAATCTAACCAAATATCTGTAAATTGACTGAAAGTACTGGCTGCCGTAAATTTTTGCTTATAGCTCCCATTCGTTGGCTCCTTTTTAGTATGTTCTAATCATCGGAAGATATTCTTTCAAATTTATACAGCATTAAAACTATTAATGAAATTATTTTTCCCATGATGAATGTAGACTATTTCCATTTCGGAGAATTACAACACTAAATGTTGAAAGAAAGTCAATTTTGTGCTTTAAATGGCATCTGAGTACATTTATTTTTTAAATGTGAGGGGGGAGGGGGAGGAAATCTGTTTTAAAGTACCGTAGATGTATGGTTCAATCATTCGTTTTAAATGTATAGACTAATTCTTTTGGAAGCAGAGGGAGGAGCTATATTTTTAGATAGAATTTTCTCTAGTTAATTACTATTATAGTCAGCGGCAAAATTATTGAAGCGCACATCCGCCTTTTTTGTAGTTTGATTGCTAATTTTTATCAACTCTTTATAAACAGCAGTAGATCCTATATCATAATTCGACAAAAATTTACTTAAATAACTAGTGTTGGGTTTTAAATAGCAATTATTGATAACGCTTCAGTAATTTTGCTGCCGATTGAAAGTATATCTTTCTAAATTTTATATCTCCTTAAAAGGTAGTCTTTTTGGAGATGGTATAGGCAGAAGACATAAAATTTAATCCAACCATATACCACATAGTCCAACCACTTAACTAATCGGACACCCATTTTCTTTTAGTATATACCTAACTAATACATACATCATAAAGACATTTACAACAGACTTTATGTAGTTTAAGAAAATAAATTGAGCCGTTTTTGAGATGCCCATTTCCGAAATCTAAAACTGGTTTACCTAATAAAAGCGCTTATTTTTCTTGTACTAAACTAATGCATACAAAGAACATAAGATGTTTATGTGGCAAATTTTTGAAGAAAATCTTTCAAGCCGTTCTTTTATGGCGGCTTTCGATCACACTACCGATTTTTATTAAAACTTCGTAAACTCATCTGCACACCGTAAGCCAACTAATGCATGTCAAAGGACATTTAAAAGGGGGTTAACATGGCGAGTTTAGAGAACCCTTCGAGCTGTTTTTGAGGTACCTAATTAAAATACGGTTACATTTCAGTTTTAATTTTTACTGAAAGTTGGCAAATTCAGCTATACACCGGATAAGTCTTAATTATAATGTTTCGTTTTATCTTATTTTATTTTGGAGATATCGTTAGTCAAGATCCTCACACTTACGCTGACAAATTTACAAAAATACTTTCATGGGTTCAGAATTCCTTAAAATGCACAAATGGGATGAAAACTTGATATTAAGACAGAGCGGCTGCGATTTGCTTTTACCCGTCCGCTTTCCCTTTCCAGCGGACGCGCCTACACCATCAGTGCATATATCGCGTGTATTTTCTAGATACGGTATTATATAGAGAAATTTTAGGTATTAAAATTGTGTTATCATTAAGTTTTCAGTTCAATAGTTTTTTTTTTTTTTTTTTTTTTTTTTTTTTGTACTTAATAGAGTGCGAAAGTTTATCACGATTTGTGTCTCGCACATATACGCGACTGCTGGAAGGTTAATTGTCTTTTAATAGAGGACTGTTCCATATTATTGGAGACTATTGTGGGAATTTTTGTGTAACGTGTATTTTAGAGCTTATTTGCTTGTGATAGATTTTCGTTCCTGACTGTAAATTTAGTTTGGATTTTCAATTACAAGTATTTTCTTAGCACAGTCATGTTAATTTTAATCCCCTTATTTTGTTTTTCGATGTTTTTGAATGTTCATCTACGGTAAAATGCAACATGGCACAGGTCACGAAGGAGGCGTCGAATAATATTTGCTTTAGTTTCGTAGAAGACACTTTATGTTATTCTGCCCCCCCCCTTTTTTTTATATAGGAAAAGAAGTTTCCTTCTGTAAGTCATTATGAACTTCATGCCTATTGTCGCTCTTAGAGTCGTAGCTGTAAAAGAGATTTTCAGTCAAGTTGTCTTTTAAAAGGTCCAAAGTGAAATCGTGAGGTATCAAAGTGGTGTGATCCAAATTCCTGTTGGTTGCCTAGTTACAAGGGATTCATAGCTTGTATGTATTTTTCTTATAGCTCATTTGGTATTTGACAGCTTCGAGACCTGCAGTTACATCTACTTTCATCTCGAATGATGAATTATTTATATGAATTCACAATTGCAATGAACAGTACATTTCCCCAAGCACGTTATTTAGCTCTTTTGAAAAACTTAATTTTTGAGTTACTATACATCGGTTCTTTAATTTAATATTGTTAAGTATTTAAACTTTTTCACACACCATACAGTTAATCGAAGCACTGCCGGTTTTGAAAGAACGTGGAATTTCTTAACGTGCAAAATGCGTGCTGTTATCTTAAAGGAAAAAGCAAACTCGGTCTATCTTTTTGCCTTAGCACATGTTTTGCACATGAAGAAAAACCACGGCCTTTCGAAAGTAGTAGTGCTTGCATAATTTTATAATAAAGCTTTTTGAATTAGGCCTGTTTGATATGAGAGCGACGATATGAAGTAAAATTTTATTGATATCTTCTCCATATTACTGAAATCAATTCTTCATATTAAATTTTTGAAGAATCGACAGAGTAAAAATTACTCTATCATTAGTATAGAATCGACGGAGTAAAGATTACTCTATCATTAGTATCTTTTAGAGTAACTTTTTTAAGTATACAAATAAGATGGTTATTTTTCTGTCGGAGTTAAAAGTGAATTTAGAGGATTAACTTCGAGCTATTAAAACAAAATTATTAATCTGTATAGGCTTGTGGCATTTGTTTCGATAGATAAATAGGTATGGTATAAATTTCAGTCGGTCTGAAAATTTTAATGATTCTTGATGTTAAGAGTGTGCAGTGCATCTTCTTTTAACCACCACAGCAAGTACAAAAATATTCCTTTTTATTAAAGCCTTGCCCACCCGCCCGACTAGTACTACACCCCGGCAAGAAAAGTAATACAGATCGAATGCAGGAGTTGAAAAATAATAAACTTAGAAATAAAGCATTGATTTGCTTATAGTAAAATAGATAAAACTGTTTCTGAAATAGATAAATTTTGAAAGATATGCTTTTCGTTCACGTTGGAGGTATACATACACTTTACAATAACAAATTCTCCTCCCCCCCCCCTTTTTTTTTTCTTGACTTCCCCGGGAGATGAGTGAAAATAATTCTTAGAAAACAGATTGTGAAATATTTAAGAATTTTTATGTTTAATTTTAAGAATTTTTAACCGACTTCAAAAAAAGAAGGAAGGTTCTCAATTCAAACCGTATGTTTTTTTTGTTTGTTAGCTCATAACTTCTGAACGGATGCTCCGATTTTGATACTTTTTGTTTTGTTTAAAAGGTCTTGGTCTGCAATAGGTCCCATTGTAATATCTTTACGATCTAAAGAAAATACAGGGTGCCCAAAAAAATCAGTCCCAACTCTCTTAACTGCTAAACGGCTGCAGTTATAGTGATAAAAATGGTATGTAAGTATGGTAAAGTGGCCCTGCAGTACAAGGTTAAACCGCTTGCTGCGCCACCTGGTGGAAAGTAGTGGAGTTAGTGTTCCTATCTCGAAAACGGCTCTAGAGAAAAAAGGTGAATTAGAAAGTTGAAGATTATCATCGATTTAGTACAAAAAGATAATTTAGACATTCATGCTAGCGTTTCTATCTCGGAAACGGTTCAAGACAGGGGAAAAAAGTGAATTATAAAATTGCAGAGCATCATCGATTTAGTACGAAAAGATAGTTTTGACATTGATGCTAAAAGTACAAGGCTAAAAACGTGCCTTTTTTTGTTCGCAATTTCTTACACTATACACACTTGAGCTACATTGCTCACGTCGTAGCGTAGCTGGTGAGACATACGCTATATAGTTCAAAATACGGTTACTTGATACTTTTGCTTTGTTGTAGAGATCTTGGTCTGAAGTAGGTCCCATTATAACAGCTTTACAGTCTAAAGAAAATAAAGCGCCATCTGGTGAAAAACAGCAGCATTAACGCTCCTATCTCAAAAACGGTTCAAGATGGGAGAAAAGTTAATTACGAAGTTGTACAGTATCATCGATTTACTACGAAAAGACAGTTTTTAGACATTATTGCTAAAAATAAAACCCTTAAACCGTTGTGATGTTTCGAACAAACAGAGTAGACTGAAAGTCTATGATTTTGACATTATTTAACAAAAGGATAGCCGCCCCGTAAACGCCTTGACATGTGTTACAATGCCCGGAGAAATGTTCTGCATGGGACGAATTTCACCATCCTGGCGCCTGCAGTTAGCAAATGAGAGATCAACGGATCACCGCCTTCTTAAAGACTATTGGAGATTTAAAGGACAATTTTCACCCCCCTCCAAAAACCAAGTCTTCCTGAGAAGAGAGAGAAGACAGAGAGGAATTAAGTTGGGTGTACGAGCTGAGGCTCGAAGCTATTTTTCTTCGATATCAAAAACTTTGCCTTGTAAAGGCAGACTAGTTTAGAACTCTCACAATTTTTATGGACTCCATCACCTTTTTCACTGTTGAACCCATATTTACTCAAAATTACGATTAATTGTATTTGAAAATAAATAATTGTATTTTAAGGCTGTAATATTCTCCATTTTACGCTACCGCATTTCACGAATACGTTACAACGTGCAGTTGTTTGTTCGCAATTTCCTACACTGTGCACACTTGAACTACGTTGCACGCTTTACAGCGTAGCGGATGACACGTATACTCTGTGGTTCAAAGTACTGTTACTGTAAGCGGTCACATCGATTAGCGCAAAGTCGTTTTCAACCAACTTCAGAAAGGAGGGTGTTTTAATTCTTGCTATGTGTTGTTGTTGGTGTTTGCAAGCTTATAACTTCGTAAGAAATGCTCTAATTAACAAGACTTCAAAAGGGAGGAGGTTCTCAATTCAAAGCGTATGTTTTTTTGTTTTTGTTTGTTAGTTCATAACTTCTGAACGGATGATCCGATTTTGATACTTTTTGTTTTATTGTAAAGGTCTTGGTCTGAAATAGGTGTCATTGTAAGATCTTTACGATCAAAAGAAAATACAGGGTGCCCAAAAAAGTCAGTCCCGAATCTTTTAACTGCTGAACAGCTGCAGCTATAATCATAAAAGTGGTATGTAGGTACAGTAAAGTTGACATGTGCTACGCGATTCAACCGCCTAAAGCGCCACCTGGTCGAAAAGAGTGGAGTTAGCAATCCTATCTCGGAAACGTTTCAAGACAGGGGAAAAAAGTGAATTATAAAATTGCAGAGCATCATCGATGTAGAACGCAAAGATAGTTTAGACATTAATGCTAAAAACAGAACGCTTAAAACGTGCATTTGTTTGTTCACAATTTTCTATTTTGTGCACACTTGAAAAACACTGCATATGTTGTAGCGTAGCGGGTGACATGTATGGTATATAAAATTCAAAGTATGGTTATTGTAAGCGGTCACATCGATTAACGCATAGGCTTTTTAAACCGACACGTATTCACTGTAAAGTTTAATATATATGCCTAACAGAATTTTCGGTTACGAATACAGCGTATCCTTTCTTTACATTTCTAAAGACTTTTTAATTTAACGTATGTTCGTTCAAATAGATAGTTTTTTGGTCATATCCGATAAAGGCAAGAAAAGTGACACAACTTAAAAATGCAGCATTTGAGAAAAATCAACTTAAAAATAACTTGACTAGAATAAAACTGGCACAATTGTCTCTCGAGTGGATAACTTTCTAGATGGAGATGTAACTTTTTTTGTCCACATTGGGTGCATTTCATGTATTTTTCAGTGACATAAACCATTTTTTGAGTAATGTTACTTTTCTTGGCAGTTGTGATTTGTGAATCTTCCGTCGAACGTCTTCTGATGCTCTGCTATATAAATAAGTTTTCACTGAAAAGAGAAAAATAAAATCTTTTTGTAAAAAAATAGAACCGACTCCAAAAAGGAACTACTATTCAAACAACTAAAAATGAAAGAAAATTGGCAGAAAATGGAACTGTAGATTGCGCCTAAAAGTATAAAATAATTTCCTTCGCCAAACAACCTATAACACTACAATTAATCATAACTTTTGAAGTCGGCACAAAATTAAATAAAAATTGATATCTTTATTCAATACAAAAATCAAATCCTATTCAAATTAGACGTTTCCCATTGTTACCTGCAAAACGCAGCCGAAAACTACTTTGATTCAAAAAAACAAATAAGATTTCGTAAGCAGCAAAAGTTGGTGAAGATGCTGGTATCTGACGTTCTTGGTGAACGAAAAACCGCAAAATTATCTGGCAAAAATATTTAATTTCTTTGGGATGTCATGATTATTTTAATAAGGTATATCAAGAGAGTAATCAAGAATATGAAACAACGTATCGTACAATATATATTATGAAAATATACATCTTGCGTGTATATTTTTGCCTTACGTTTTTATCGCCAAATTCAAAAGCCATCAAGGATGATCTAACTTCGTAGAAACATAAATACCGCAAAGTGAAGAATGTTCACTGTTCTATGTAGATGCTACTAATAGACCAATTGTATACAGTGATAAAATAATAAAGGAAACATGAAAATGGATCATTCGAGAGAACAGCATTTGTTGCTACCGATCTAAAGACATACCTTTAAAAACTAATTAAATTTTATTTAATTTTGCGCCGACTTCAAAAGTTATGATTAATTGTAGTGTTATAGGTTGTCTGGTGAAGGAAATTATTTTATACTTTTAGGCGCAATCTACAGTTCCATTTTCTGCCAATTTTCTTTCATTTTTAGTTGTTTGAATAGTAGTTCCTTTTTGGAGTCGGTTCTATTTTTTTACAAAAAGATTTTATTATATTTGTTTTTAAGACTTGGTACACTTCTGCTCAAAAGTTTAGCAAGATTTGCAAAATATAAGTTTTTTTTTTTTTTTTCCCAATTTAAAACCTGATATCTCGTTGAAGTGTTTTTAAACATTGGGCATTCAAAAAACTGGGTTTCCCTCATGTTTTCAATGAAAATTGGCTAAGACAACATTTAGCGGGCCGGTTACAAATTGAGCAAAATCAATGTTCGTGATATCACTGTATTATTAAATGGACAAAATAATCTAACTTTAGTATGTGTTAATATAGACACAGTACAATTTGTGAAAAAAAATTTTGTGAAGATATAGGCATTTATTTTAAAACTATAAAAAGAAATCAGCATGGGTTTTTATTTATAATATAGTTTTAAACTAAGATTATTCCTACTTTCAGATAAACTGAAAAACACCTTTTGAAACACTATACTGCAATCAGAATACATATATCTTAAACATCTCGTGAAATATAAGCATTTTTATTAAAAAAAAAAAAAAAAAAAAAAAAAAAAAAAATCACTAGGTATGCGCGAAAGATGGAAAAAAATTTATCGCATAGGTTACAAATTAGATATACTGGGCAACTTTTATCAAAAGTTCAATTGAATAGATTAAAAATTAAGCAAATTGTCAAAAAGTACCTTTGGAGCTAATTGGCTACATTTTAGCTAATTTTTATGTAAGGAATTTTAGAGGCTGTAACTGTATAGTCTAAATTAATTCATCCTGTGCACGATTGTGCAGCAAAAAATATTAACTGATAAATTTTTATATATCAAAAAGTCGATTTTCTGAGGACTTAAATCCAAACTTACTGGGCACTTCAAAACTCGGTAGCGAACATCTTTTCTGTTCTAGTAAAGCACGATATTTATTATTATTATTATTATTATTATAATTATTATAATTATTATTATTATTATTATTATAATTATTATAATTATTATTTATTTATTTATTTATTTATTTATTTATTTATTTTTTTTACTTGCCCATGAGGTAGTGAAAGTATTGTTTCTTGTTTTCGGCATATCTCCAAAACAAATTATAGCAGAAATTTCAAACTTGGTATTCTAAATGAGTATCATATAGGGATGTTACACTAAGCTTTTCGTTGAGATCAAGCAAATGGTTTGTGTGCAGGGACACCCAAGAGAATTCAAATACATTACGTCTATGGGGGGAAACTGCAGGTAAGTAGAGTTTAACACCTATAGAGTGCACTAAACCATAGGCAAGGAACACATACTTTTACTTTCTCTTACCCAAAGGGTCGAGAAAGTATTGTTTTAGGGTCAAATTTTCGAACGTATGTTTTTGTTATATTTACATGTTCTGAGGTCCCCTGAATACGAAATCATGTTTTTAGCGAATGGTGTGTGTGTGTGTTATCAGCATAGCGCAAGAACAAATTGTAGCAGAAATTCCAAACTCGGTATGCTAAATGTGTATCATATAGGGATGCTACAGTAAGCTTTTCGCTGAGATGAAGCAAATGGTTCGTGTACAGGGACACTCAAAAGTATTAAAATACATTACGTCTATGGGGGAAATTGCAGGTAAGTAGAGTTTAACATCTATAGACTGCACTAAACCAAATGAAACGAATACATATTTTTTGTAATAGAGATAATCAACTGGGAAATTTTTTTTGTGCATGTAGGATCCTTGCCTCCCCCCTGGGTGGGGGTGGGGGGGAAGTCCCTCCTCGAGGGGAGTAAATTTTCTTGATGGGTATCTTTCAAAAGAGCTCGCCAATACCTTTAAAACGAATGGTTGAACCATCGATCTGCGATAATTTAAAGTTCTCGATTTTTTTTGGATATTTAGCGTTGTACTACTACTCTAATATGGAAATCGACTGCATTATCATAAAAGATAATCTGTTTAAATAATAAATTTACTATTTTTTTTTTTTTTTTTTTTAAACAGTATTTTTAATAACCGAATTAAATTCTATATAAATGTGGGTGCATTAATGAAACGGGGGATTGAGGGGGGGGGGCGGTAGCTCCCTCACATAGAACTAATTATCGTATTAAACTTTTCCGAAGCCTAATTTGAATTGTTTAACATAGGTTTACATAACATCGTTATCTTACCTCTTAATCTCCAACCTGTATTTATAGTATTAAATTTCAGGGTAAGAGAAAGTCGTGTGAGTGACACACCAGATTATTCTATATGCGTTAAAACATATTTCATGTAGAATATGGTATAGAAATCATTCACTGTTCGTTTACAGGGCTACACAAAAAAACTAGATTAAAATACAATACATGAAAATTGAAAGAAGTGCATTTCAGGATGTGCCGGGTGTTATGGATATAGGATTATATTTATGCGCACCATGTGATGTGTACGTAACTTTCAGAAGATATACAGGGCTGCCAATAATAAAGCCATAACCACCTTCTTTATTTGTTAGTGGAAGTGTTTTACTATAATATACTATATCATTTTACCAAGTCCAGGAAATCTGTTCAAGAATTAAAATTATTAACTCCTTAAAGCTATATGGTAAATAGGTAAATAATGTATTTTTAAAGCTAAATATTCATCGATTGGCTTCTTGTATATGTACGTCTTGTATATGAGGCTTTCTGAATACCGAAGTCAAGTTTTATATTTTTATCTTTGCCCGTTTCTGTTAGAGTAAATTAAAAAAAAAAAAAAATAATAATTCAGGCGATACAAATGATGTATTTTGAAGTGAATACGTTTGTTACTAGAAAAGTTTGTTCAAGATTGACAAGTTTCAAGTTGTCTAAATAATTTTAAATGAACTTTCGAACTTAATAACAGATTTGAATTCTCTATAAATGTAGTTACAATAATGAAACGGGGACCGCCCCCCCCCCATACACTTATCCGTCAAATAAAGCTGTACTGAATCCTATGTTGAATTGTTTTAACATAGGTTTACATGACAGTACTCGTTATCTTAACGCCTAATCTTCAATCCGTACTTACATTATTAAATTTCAGGGTACGAGAAAGTCGTGTGTGACACACCAGATTATTTTTTTTTCAGAAAGGCAAAATAAAATGCGAATTGATTGAAAATTATTAACAAAAGGTGTTTTCTGTTTAATTCATTAAAAGAACAAAAATTACACCAATTGTATCCTAAATTGAAAACAGTTTATCTCTAAAAAATTTAACTTTATTAAAACACTGTTTTATTTAACCCTTAAATGCCTGATTATTAGGTTGATTTCTTCAAAAATCGACCTATTGCAATCACTTCTTTTATTTATCTATCTATAATGAAAATATTTTCATCACGATAATTCCCAAAATAATACTCCAAATCTAACCAAATTTGAACAGCGAACTTATCTTATAAATATCTTGGATGACTTCGTTTAACAAGTTGCCCGTATTTTTTGTTTTCAAGTAGCAGCCACTTGAAAACTTCAAATCCACATTGTTAAAAGCGTATTTAAAGTCGAAGTTGCTTGAATTTCGACGTAAATATAGACTACATTATTAAACTAGTAAAGCTTAATAATGTACTTTATCCATTTTTTAACAAAGTCGCGGTTATCTTAAGTTAAGCGGAGCCACTTGAAATCAGGATACCACTTGAAAATTTAAAATCGCGATAACTTCCGAAATAATAATCCAAATCGAATCAAATTTGGACAGTGAACTTAACTTATAGATATCTCGGATAAGTTTGTTATCCAAGTTGCTCCGCCATTTTGCTTTCATGTGGAGGTCACTTGAAAATTTCAAATTCACGTTGTAAAAAGCGTATTCCGAATTTGTTTGAATTTTTATGTGTCCATATAAGGATCTCAACCAGGTTTGTTAATGAACTTTGTCCGCTATTTTTAAAAAAGTGGCGGATATCATAAACTGAGTGGGACCATTTGAAATCAGGCTACCATTTGAAACTTTAAAATCACGATAACTTCCAAAATAATACTCCAAATCGAACCGAATTCAGACAGTGAACTTATCTTATAATTATCTTGAATGAAGTTGTTAACCAAATTGCTCCGCCATTTTTGTTTTCAACTGGAGGCAACTTGAAAATTTCAAATCCCACATTGTAAAAACGTATTTAAAGCCTGATTTTTCGAATTTTGATGGAAATATATACCACATATTGGTCAGAACCAAATTTATTAATAAACTTTTCCGCCATTTTTAACAAAGTGCGGATGTTATAAGCTAAGCGAGGCAACTTGAAATTAGGCTACCACTTGAAAATTTATAAACATAACTTTTTAAAATTCTGATTCAGTTCGAACCAAAGATGGACATTGATTTTATCCTGTAATTATCTTGGATGAGTTCCCTGGGCAACTTGTTCCGACATTTTGTTTCCAAGCTGCGGCCACTTCAAATCAGGCTGCCACTTGAAAATGTACTATCACGATAACTTTTAAAATACTAAACTGATTCAAACAAAAGTTGGATAGTGAACTTATGTTTCAAATATCTTGGAAGTAAAATTGCGGATCAAGTTACCAAGCGAAATTATCCAAGTGGGTGCCACTTGAAAATTTGTCATTAACTTTTGTAATAGTGAATGAATTTGCATCAAATTTGAGTAGTGGATTTATCATCCAAATATCTTGGATAAGTTTGCTGGGCATCTCACTTCGCTTTCTTGTTTCCAAGTAGTGGCCACTTGAAATCACGGTGCCACTTGAAAATTTTTTATCACAATTTTTGAAATACTGAATTAGTTTGAACTAAAGTTGGACAGTGAACTTATCATACAAACATTGGAGGATTTTGGTGAGCAAGTTGCTTCATCATTTTGCTTCCAAGTCGCAGCCACTTAGATTGCCACTTAAAAATTGTTCATAACAATAACTTTTGAAACACTGCACTGATTCAAACCAAAGTTGGACAGCGATCTTATGCTTCAAATATCTGGGATGAGTTTGCTGGGAAACTTGCTCCGTTATATTGTTTCCAAGTGGCGACCACTTGAAATTTTTTTTATCCCGATGACTTTTGAAATACTTAAACTATTCAAACCAAAGTTGAAAAATGAATTTATCATTCAAATATCTATGATTTCAGTGGTCAATTTTCTCCGCATTCTTGTTTCCTAGTTGCGCCCACTAGAACGTTGTCACTTGAGACTTCGTTATTGCGATAACTTTTCAAATAATGAATTTATTCGAACCAAAGTTGGACAGTGGACTTCTCTTACAAATATCTTGGAATAATTGAATGAGTAACTTGCTTCGATATTTTGTTTGCAAGTAGCGGCCACTTAATTTATCAACACGAAAACTTTTCAAATACGGAATTAATTCGACCTAAATTTGTAGAATAGACTTATCTCAGAAACGCATTTGATATGTTTGTTTGTCAACTTGATCCACCATCTTGTTCCCAAGTGCCGGCCGTTTGAATATTTCAAATTCACATAAAAAAAAGTTATCTATGAACCGATTACCTTAAAACTGCATATGTACATAGCTACATCAATATTTCCAACAAGTGAATTAATAAACTATTGCCGTAATTTGGTTTCAAAATGACAGCTACTTAATAAGAAAAAATAAATCAACCTACACTTCCAAATGAGCCGGAAGGACTTGTTTTTTAAATCAAATTAAAAATATTTTATTCTTATCTATATTAAATAAATCACGGGAAAAAGCAATTTGTTTTTAATAGGCAAGGATGAAACTTTAGAGCTTCAATATTATTCTACTAATACATTTGAAGACAAAATTGGGTTTGTTGCCGAAAGGCAACACTCAGCATTTAAGGGTTAAAATGAGTCTCAATTTATAAGTAACCTGTTAATCATCCCATAATGGGAACATCTTATAAATACCATGAATAGCCTGATTTTTTTCAGAATTACATAAATTTTGCATTTCATCTTCCTCATCCCCCAAAACACCTTTTATTTTTAGTTCCCAATCATACTATAGGTATGGGGAACTTCGTAATCGTGAAAATTTTCTACCTCGGTTTTTTGACATTTTTTACACGTTTTCAGGTGTGAGGAATCCGAAAATGACAAAATTTGTATGGTGTCCGTCTGTAGGATGTCTGTTAGTTTGTTAGTCCGTTAGTTTTTGTACACGATATCTCAAGAACAAATTGTCGCAGAGAAGTCAGATCAGTTTTAAAATATTACTTTCGATACTGTCAAGAACCCTATTCATTTACAACATTCGAATTAAAAAACTTCGTAAGTAATTAGAAGTTTACGATTTTCTTAACATGGGAGAATAGGACAAAATTTCACTTAAACATGCACTAAATGGAAACATTTACTGTACAAATGTCAGACCAGTTTTAAAATATGAGATGAATATTTTGATGCTGGAATGAACATCAATAACTATAAATATGCTACTTTGAAAATTTCGCAAGTTATTGGAAATTTACGAATTTCTTAACATGGCAGTATAGGGCAAAATTTCACATAAACGTCAATTTTGAGAGATATTTTCATCGTACAGATATCAGACAACTTTTTAAATATTATGTAGGACACTGGCATGAATATTAATGACAATGAATTTTTCAATATAAAAATTTCGTAAGTTATTGGAAATTTACGAATTTCTTAACATGGCACAAATTTCCCATAAACGTCAATCTTGAGGGATATTTTCATCGTGAAAATATCAAACCACTTTCGAAATATTATGTAGGATACTTGCATGAATATTATAGACTATGATTTTTCCAATTTAAAAAATTCGTAAATTATTTGGAATTTACGGTTTACTTAACATGTCAGAATAAGGCAAAATTGAGCATAAACTTCCATTTTGTGGTTCATAAATACATTACACAACTTCAAAATTACATTTATAAAAATTTGTTTGAACAGGATTGAATACAAATATTTTAATAGGAAAATTTCGTAAATTATTCGTAATTTACGATTTTATCAACATAGCGAAATGGAAAATTTTTCATATAAATATGAGTTTTGAGGATTATTGCATTGGAAATAGTAGCATGAAAACTAAACAACGGAATTGACCCTGATAAAATAAATTAATAGATTAGAATAAGATAAATATATCGAAGTGAATGGTGAATAGTCTATTAGGCTTTTCATCAAGCTTTGGTCAAATTTCTTTCTTTTAACATGATTATAATATGTCTCGCACTTGAAATTCGAGAACATAAATATGATGGGGAATTGAGCAGAGTCCATCTATGCCAAATAGTTCTTTCTTTTCTTTTCTTTTCTCTCTCTCTCTCTCTTTTTTTTTTTTTTTTTTAAATTTTTGGGAGAAAAAAAAAAAGTTTATGGATATACAGAAACATTCCGATCTAAATTTGGTAGCCGACCTAGTTGTTCGAAATTTACCGTAGTTTTCTTCGAAACTCGCCTAAATACGGGCTTGAATCCTTTAGAACAGTGTTCTCATCAGAATCTGGGTGAGAATTTCTCACCCTTACTCAGAAATAAAGTGAAATTTCGAAAAAAAAGAATGCAAGAGCAAAAGAATACTTATATATATATATATATATATATATATATATAAATGTTAATGCAAATGGCCAATGTCTAATTTTAGAGCTCATTAGTATAATTTGAGTTTAATCGCATTTAATTGCTTAGATATGTCAATTTCTTTTCACTGCCGATCACTTAAATAGACAGCTATTGCACTGCAAATTGATAAAACTTATATATGTAATATACACCTTCAATACAAGATTATTCACCTTATTCCAGCGTTTCTAGTGCTTCATTGTAGAAACATAATGGATTTTGCAGCTTATTAACAAAATACATAAAATTTTCTTATCCAAGTTTTTTGGAAACTTATTAAATCATTTAACTTTTTTGAAGGATCTGCTTAAATTTGATGGTTTTTGTGAAAGAATAAAAGGTTCTCCCTTTCAAGATCGTTGATCGTTTTGAATGACCTGTTTTTAGACAGAAATGTTAATAAATTGATTTCAGAAGAGAGTGCGAATTTCTCTCTTAAAAGTTTTAAGCGAGAAAATACTTCACACACTGTGTAATCTCACAATTCAGGTAGAGAATCTTGCCCTAAATTTATATCTCTAGTGTAGACAGTTGGCCGTTACCTGAACACTGCTACCACCCCACGACTGATCTAAGTTTGAATGAAATAGATATTCATTCTGAATTTAGGAGAATACTGAGCTGTGTTCAACACTGGTTATAATCGCAAAAGTCGTATTAGCCAGTATTTGGCGGAATTTACTTCTGTTCATGATGACATTTTGTGGTGCCTGTAATTACATCCGAAAAAATATTATGTTAAAGCAAAATTAAAATTTTAGCACAATAAATTAATTCTACATACCAACGTCGGTCATATGTAAGCGAGGGAAACACACGATCAGTTAAAAATAAGCAGAGATAAAGCAAACAATTTTTAATTTCCTTATTCAAAACTTAAAGAAAAAAAAAAGGGGGGGGGATAAGAAAGTGCAAAATTTTACAGTTAAACCTGTCTTATTTTGAAACTAAAACTGATGATTGGAAATATTTAAAGCTTAAATAATAATAATAATAGAGGATTTTAACACCAACATGCAAGATTTAGAAAACTTGCTTTCAGATTTTAAATTGTCCATTTCTGGTATAGGATCCACTACTGGTGCACTTACCCTACTTGATATATTTCAATGTATATATGTATACAAAATTTGTTAAAGATTTCTAAATAAATAGACTTAACTTTTACCATCATTTTATGAAGACAATGGGTGTTAGAAAAAAAGTTCTTTTGTAAATCGCCGTCTTAAAATTAAAAATCTTTGCACATACTTGAATTAAAATAGCATAAAAATATTAAGTATATTAAAATTTCTTTAAAACTATTTAAATAAATTAAATAAAACATAAAAGCTTTTTTTTTTTTTTTTTTTTTTTTTTTTTTTTTTGGGGGGGGGGGGGGGGGATAAAATTTAAAATGCTCCAACTAAGTTATTTTTTTATTTTTTTCCTCCAATCTCAGATTATTATAGTTCAAATACATATTCTGAATATATATGATGGGTATCAATTTTTAAATCCCTTAATAAATTAATTTATAAAAAGTATTTTTATGCGTGAATAGTGAAATTTTTTTAGAGTTTCATATTTTTCCCAAAACTTAAAATTGTGCTTTAAACTCTAAATTAAGACAACCAAAAAATTTATTTAAGATACATTTAAATGCCTATAAGGTATTTTTTCACTATAATTTTATAGTATTTAGTCTAAAATCAACAACGAAGGATAATTAAAAAAAGAAAAACTCAATGAATTAATAAAATTTGGAATTTTACTTTTATTTAAATAATTTTGAATAAATATTAGTATGCTTAAAACTGTTATACTTTAATGCACTTACGCAGATTTTCTTAATTTTAAGATGGTGATTTACAACTGAGTTTTATAATGTACATCGTCCTAAGAGTAATATTTTTATTTTCGCTGATATCTCGATACGTATCTGTCGCACAGTTCAAAAATTACTATTAAATTAATTGGAATTAAATTATATTTCTAAATATGTAAAATGTTAATATCTATTTTTTCTACTTTTAATAGTGTATGGCCTCTAGGTTGACACGGAAAACTCTGAACGGCGCTCAACGACCTAGCTGTTCGGAGTTTTCCCAGAAACTCGCGTAAATGCGGGTTAGGACCTTTATAAAGACCCCCACGGGAACCATTCCACCTATGGGCCTAGGACCCTAGCGTAGTCAATCGGCCTTAAAACCTACAACCAACCAACCTTTAGGTCAATAACTCTTTTATCAAGATGAAAACTGCTTTGCAAGTAACATGGGTTGGGTTTTGGGGATTGAGACCGACTGACTACACTAGGGTCCTAGATTTATAGGTGGATTGCCCTCCGTGAGGGGGTTTCTAAGGGGGTACTTAGCCCGTATTTATGTGATACAAGTAACATGTTAATGGCAAGACAGTACTGAGGCAAATTACAAAACTATCTTTTCAATTAAATGCTTAACTTTTATCATAAAAAGCGTGAATTATAATCATTCATTAGAATGGGAAATATCGTGTGTTTTCTTCTGTTTATTTTAAGTCAATATGGTGGTGAATAGTTTTGCTCTCTGGCTTTCAGTTTCCAGATGCTGGATTCAAATCCTGATTCAAGCATAGATGCTCTTAGTGATTCGGAATTCACTTTAGGTTGTAGGTTCACATTAGGCCTAGTTTAAGGAGTTGTGATGTGCAAAAACTGACAGAGTTCGAAACTGTAGGTCAGAGCGCTAACCATTCTGCTACTAAATGTGCTGCTGTAGACAATGCGAATAATGTTATTGGTCTTATAAATCCTAAAAATAGTTGTTTAGGAATTGGTTCTCTTGTGTGCGTGTGGAAGAGACGAAGTCTGATTATCATTTCTTCAAATCGAAAAAAGTGAGAATAACGAAACTTTATTTAAAGATGTTCGGTGCAAGGGAGATTTCGTCAAGTTTTGGTGAAAATTGGAAGACAGGAAGTAGAACCGAACGTTGATATCTCAAACACGGCTCTTAAATATTTTCTTTAAGTTTGCACTGTAAATTCTCTTTAATTTATGTTCCAGATTGATTACTGTAGGAAAATTGGGAGACGTCGCAATTAGGTAAATAAGTCAAATTTAAAACTTGTAAGTAGGTGTCTTAAAAAATCAGCTCTATCGGTTTTCTTCAAACCAGCTGGATCAACTGCTTTTTAGATATTCTTCTATATACAATTGTGGTTTTATATTCTTCTATATATATACTCCATAACAACAACAACAAAAAAAAAAAAAAAAAAAAAAAAAAAAAAAAAACGACGCACAAAGAAAGATTAATGCAAACTGGACACAAATTGACATACATACAGGTCTCGATGGAAAATGTCAAATTTTAAAGTTTGGCTGCCATCGAATGAGCATGCGACGCTGCAGCGCTTCTTAACTGCGCAATTGTAAAAATGAGAAATGTTGATTCCAGGTCCTAAATTCTTCGAGGATTTTATTCCGTCTACTCAGAAAGACAATAATTATGCCTAGCTTGTCCAGTTATTCCCTTTTAGCACATTACATTAGTGCTCGCCTTCCCCTTCCTTGGGGCTCCAAGGGTTCAGACTTGGCAACCACTCTCCCCCCTCCCCGGCACTTCCTAAAGCCTAATTTTAACATAATTCATTCAATGACTCCAACTGCCATCTGCCTTCGTTGCTCTAGCACCGACACCATTGACTTAACCTAATCTCAATTTGCCAAATCTCATGCTCTTCAACTAACCTTCCCCTTTCTGAGCTCAGACTTCCCCCTATTATTAATTTTTTTTTCTCTCACCACTCGGGAACAATTCTCTAAACTTTAAACCCATCCAATTAAAACTAAAATTAAAATCCTCATAACCCTACTTTTTTTTTTGAGACATGGTGCGACTGGAAAATCCATCCATCTGGAAGTTTTCTTTTCTTTACCAATAAGTTTTTAATTCTATTCAAATAGAATTCTTTCATTAAAAAAAAAAACAGCTTTTCTCAAAGCTCACCAAAATTCTGAAGTATCAAGACTATTTCTCATTACAAGACCATCATGTCTGCAGTTGGTGAAGAGACCCCTAACACTGAAGATGGTGATGTAGAGGTGCTTCTGTCGGAGGTGGACAGCGATTTCGAGCCTCCAACATCCAGATCAAAGATATCACAGGTTTTCTCCAATAGGAAAGAAAATTTCAGGACGTACAATTCCATCCAAGAAATAGCCAATGAAGCAATCGATATCATAATGAAGGTTAAGAACAATAAAATCACGCCAGCTCCACTAATCTTATTCAAAGACGCCTTCCAACAAATAAAGGCACTAGACAACAACAGACCATCAAACACCCAGTCAACCTCTTCTGTCATGCAAGTCCAACAAGCACCCCATACCACGGATGGAGCCACACAAGACACATCCTCCCTGCAAGATCTCACCACACTGATAACGGACAACATTGCTGGATTAGACCAAG
This sequence comes from Salticus scenicus, assembly GCA_963930645.1. Lineage (NCBI taxonomy): Eukaryota > Metazoa > Arthropoda > Arachnida > Araneae > Salticidae > Salticus > Salticus scenicus. The sequence continues at coordinate 178,613,983 of OZ005649.1, forward strand.
AATTAACAGAAATTAAAACTCTACAGGAAAGAATAAATGAAAGAATACTGCAGGAAAATGCCGTTGACAGAAATTCAAGCTCTTCCCAAGAACCACCTCCACATCTGAATCCCGAAAGAATATCACCCAGTTTCTCACAGGTAGCAGCCAACAGCACCAACAATCAACGCCCTATTAAAGCACAGCCTCCCCAAAATAGAAACTTCTCAACAAAGCAAACATTCAAAACCTTCAAAATAGCTCTAAATATATACCAAGCTTTCAAATAAATAGCTTGCATAACAACAACAAACTCCACAAAATCAGGCTCTCAAATCATGAACTACATAAAAAACCACAATATCTCAACGTCGGCAAAGATCACCAAAATAATAATATACCGAAGATCAGTCGATGTCCATTGCCCTACGGAACAGGACGCACAACAGCTAATGAAAGACTTGAAAGCGATAGATGAAATTAATGAATATCTCATAATCAAGAGCAAGCCAAACCCAAAACACCGGTTCCTAGTGGTAGGCCTCCCAAAAGAGATTGAGGAACACCAACTACTTAAATACCTAACTGAACACTGTGGCATAGAAACAGAAAATTGGGTGATCCAGGCTCCGCCCCCCCCCCTAGTAGAAGCTTTCATTAACTCATGGACAAGTCAAATAGGCCTACTTTGGATTCCAATAAGACCCCTAACACAAGTTCTTAAGTGCTCGAACTGCCAAAGTTTCGAGTACTCAACAGCAGTTTGTACAAGTAACACCTTTTGCTGACACTGATGGGGCAACCATAAAAATGACAAATGTACCTGCGGCCAAACTGCATTAACTGCATGAAAGCATGAGCAGATTAAGAAATGACAGGCTCCCACCACTACGGTCAAATCATTCAGCCTACTCTAAGACATGTCCAGTGTACGTAGAAAAGTACAGGCAGCGAAGAGAGGAGCTCGATCAAAGGTTCCCCCTGTCTACAAACAACCCACCTAGACTTTCTAGAAAGGATTGTCTTTAAAAGGAACCATGAGCTTCAATATTCGTCCAGACAAAACCCATCCTCATCAAGATCTCGACTAGCCCAACGACAGCGCTCTCGCCCAAGAAGTGACAGCAGAGAAGAGAACCCCCAGCCAAAGTAGAGGCAGAACAGCCAACTCAAATTCCCGTCCGAACAACAACAGAGAACAGAATCAGCAAAGTAATAACGAATTCACCCTTGAAGCAGACTTCCAGTATAATGGTCAAGAAGGCAGCCGAGGACCAGATCCAGCTTTGCCAACGCTCCCTTTACAAATGTTCCCCTTCTCACAGATGCAACAACCTGTTTCAGGCTACATGCCGCAGCTACTTATGGATTTCATGAGACAACAAGCCTTCTCCTCCTACAATCGCCACCTATCCTAGAGCCAGTAGGTAAGCAGTACTTCTACGCCTCTTTCCTAGGTTTAACCAACAACTCCCAGTAAAATGCACTCTTTAAATGAAAAAAGAGTTCTTTCCTCATCCCCCTATGATGCAGCATCCTCCTCAAAATCTAAATCAAAAGAAAAAACATCTTTCAATAACCTTAGTTTCCTGCAGATCAACCTCAACAATTGCAGGGCGGCAACTCGGCGGCTCAGGAGTACATGGAGAAAAACTCCATAGACATTGGGCTGCAGGATGCGTACTGCACTGTTGAGGGTGATCTGTACGGATTCCCGTCTCTTGGCCAAGTTTCAGTTCTAATCAATACTCAGCCCACATTGCTATCAATACACGAAACCTTAACTTTACCCATTTATTCACAGGGGAAAATTGCGTCTTCCTCACGTTGATCACGAATGAAGGTGAGCTGAGGTTTGGCAGTGCTCACAGATTATCATACAGATACGACAGTGAAGCTAAAACGCGAACCGGAAATATAGTAGCACCACTAGTGTCAACAGAGGGGAACTACAAGTGGTAAGTCTACATGAATAACATCTTTGATCGAAAATTGTTTTTCTATTTCGCGAGTAGTTAGTAGCAGGTTGGTATGAGAAGTTTTCTTTTTCTTCACTTTCTATTGTTTTTGAATTCACAAAATTATCCTCAAAACATTCACAGCTATTCTTCTAAGAAATAAAAATTAATTTTTATAATGTTTAAAAATATGCTTTGTCAAACATATTCATATTCAAGTACAAATTAAAATTACAAACTGTAATTCTGAAATAGCAGTATAAAATCATTAAGTATTTAACGTTGCTTGGTTTAAATAGTACAAAATGCTTTGAAATGAAAAAATGTTTTTATTTTATGTATATTCAAAGTTTATTTTCCTAATATTTAGCACTTACTTCTTAAAATAAATTGCTTTTAACAATCAAGTTTGTAAACAATAATAAAGTTGCCAAACTAAAACGTATGTGCAGTTTTCTTTCCTTCACTTTTTCTACTACTTTTAAATTCACAAAATCATAACATTCACAGCTATTTTCTAAGAAAAAAAACTAATTTTTATTATGTTTGAAAATAAATTTTGCCAAACACATTCGTGTTCAAGTGTACAAATTAATATAACAAACTGTAATGCTGAAATAACAGTATGGAATAAAATCTTAAATATTTAACATTGCTTGGTTCAAATAATACAAAATGCTTTAAAATGAAAAAAATATTTCTACTTTATATATATTTTCGAAATTTATTTGCTTAATATTTAGGGTTACATACTAACGGAACGCTTGCAATTTCGATGACGTAAATTTTGCAATTTTTTTGCAAATACAGTCGGCAGCAAAAGTAACAGAGCACTAGCGAAAATTCCTATGTAGAAAACTTACACTTAATGCAGATTTGTTAAATAAATCCTTGTCGAATCCTGTTTTTAGTCAGTCTAAGAACATGATTCGACAAGGATTTATTTAACAGAACAGTGTTAAGTATGCTTTTTTTATATACGAATTTTTGCTAGCGCTCGGATACTTTTGCTGCCGATTGCAGTCATACATTTGGAACGCCTACAAACGGCATTGCAACTGGGAGTGTTTCATTTGTATGTACCCCTTAGTACTTGCTTCTTAAAATAAATTGCTTTCGACAATCAATTTCGTAAACAATAACAAAATTGCCAAATGTAAACATCGATACAATGGTTAGTTGGCTGGATGTTGGGATTAACGTTGCACTAATATTACAATGAACATAGATACAATAAAAATAAGATGAGCGATTGCGTAAGCTGGAGAGCTCGAGAAACTTACAGCCGTTGACAGTAGGGTCGTTGCAGTCAAATTTTAGTTACCGAAGAATATACGGGAGTGTCCTATCTGTATAATAATCTGTGGGCAGTGCTTACGCTGCCCCGTCTGCAGATTTTGAGGACTGCATGCAAGAGTGGCAGCACATTATTTCACAAAACACACTCTTTCTATGTGGCTGCGACCTAAATGCTAACTCCCCGCTTTGGTGTTCTCCAAGCGAGGAGCGAGGGGTAGCAGCCTCATAGAAATCATAGCCTCGAATAATCTCAGCATAGCAAACATTGAAAATTCACAGCCAACATTTCAGAAAAACAATGCGAGAGGCTGGACAGATTTCGCAATCGTAAATCCTAAAACCTTCGCCAAAATTAACGACTGGTCAGTCTTCGACCTATACAACAATTCAGACCACAATTACATCACATATTCAATCACCACCATTCCTACGATTACACAAGAGATTCGCCACGAAAAATGGCAACTTTAAGATATTTTGCAAAATTCTTCAAGAATCCGCCTCACACCTAGAACAACATATAACAACGGTAACCAACACAAATCAACTAGAACAATTCACGGTCAACTTAATCAACACAATTCACTCAGCTGATTCCTCGGCATTTAAACTCAAGAAATCGGGTCGGCGGTTCACCTACAACTTCTGGTCCCCCAACTCAGATCCATGCGGAACAAGCTTATAGCCCTCAGGAGACAACAAAAATACGTTGCTCCAGAATCCATCCCCCTTCACAAACAGAAACTAAAACAACTGTCGGCTGAATTAAAAAAACAAATCAACACGGCTGAAAACACCGCATGGAAAAAGTTCTGTACAGCACAAACAAACGTTTTCGGCACAGCTCAAAATTTTTACAGCAATAAGTTTTTTACACCCACTGAGCTGAAACTGGAACGTCCTCCAGCCCAGTCCTCCAAACGTAACAACCTAGAGCACCTTACTGAAACTTTATTCCCAACAAGTAAATACGCAAACTTCAACGCACCAACCCTCTCGTCTCCCTTGGATGACCCCTTCACAGAAGCAGAAGTCAAAGCCATTCTGCATAGTTTTAATGTTAACAAAGCTCCTGGTCCAGATCATATAGATTTCAAATTTCTTAGACATACCTATTACACAATCTCTCACATTTTACGCAGCTGGACCAACTCATGCCTTAACTTGGAGTACTTTCCGGAGACCTTAAGAAAGGGGGAAGTTGTGTATTTCCTAAAGCAAGGGAAGCTTCCCTCTGAACCATCCTCATACAGACCGATCTGCCTCCTACTTACTCTTGGAAAATTATTAGAAAAACTAATAGTAACTCGACTAAATTACCATCTCGAATCTAAAACCTTCTCCATCCTAATCAGTACGGGTTCAGAGAGGTCAGATCCTATGAACATGCTTTGCAGCATATTAAAAGCTCCTGCGCCGTAAACTCAGAGTTAAGCAAATACACCACATTGGTCTCCCTAGATATAAAAGGAGCGTTCGACAACATTGAATGGCCACACATTCTAGGCACATTATAAAAACTTGACTGCCCGAGAAATATCGCGGGGGTCATCAGCTCGTACCTCTCTAAGAGAAAGATCTAGGTCAACGGAGGTGATGGCTCCACAGAACTGCCTCAGACAAATGACTGCCCTCAGGGTTCCTGCCTGGGTCCAGTTCTGTGGAATCTAATAGCAAATGATATCTTAACAAGAATGAATACAGAAGGATATGACACATGTGCTTACGCTGATGACTTCTCGATAATTCTCTCGGGAAGGGTGAGGACTGACCTGGAGAACCAAGTCAAGGGCGCACTTTTCCTCTTCAGTAATATTCTCAATGAACTCGACCTAACTTTATCTACCTCAAAAACACAAGCTCTGACCTTCGCGTTCCCCAAAGCTCTCAAAAAGTCTCCTGTGATGAGGATCAGCGGCGTCAGTATTCACCACGTCCAAAACCTCAAAATCTTAGGCATAACCGTCGACAGGAACCTCAACTGGACGGCCCATATAAACGACCTAAAACTGAAAACTATGTCTCATTACCATAACGCCACAAAAATGGTAGGAAAGACGTGGGGAATCTCTACCTCTTTCCTCAAAATATGGTACTATTCCATCATAGACAAGATCTTGACATATGGCGCGGACGTCTGGGGAGGTCACCTGTTGGCGGCAAACAAAACCAAACTCGACTCAGTACAAAGACCTCTCACCCTTCAAATCATCCGAGGTTATAAAACTATCTCCACTGACGCCCTGACCGTTGTCACAGGAATTCCTCATGCCCACCTGCAACTTCAATACTGCTATCAAAAAACTAATATTCTTCAATTAAATAATACTCAGCTTGCAAACTCTCTTTTCCCTAATCTAAATATACAATCCCTTACAAACAGCTGGAATATCCATCCGGCAAAGGATGTTGCATCTTCTCTCACCAACTCTAACATTAATAGCTTTTCACCTCTAGCTCCTGTGGCGATCTTTACAGATGGCTCCAAGACTGAACACGATGTAGCGGCTGCACTCTATGTCCTTAACAACACTGAAACCATCTTCCAGTGGTCCTGCAGGATGTATAGTTGGATGGTTGGGTTTTGCGTCGCACTAGTGCTGCGCAGATGGGCAATTGGCGACGGTCTGGGACACACCCCTAGAGGTGGTCCGGAGACATGCCATCAAAATTTTGATCCTCCACGGAAGGGATGGCTCTCCCGCTTCGGTGACCCCCAGAGGTATAATTTTTGATGGGAACATGGAGGACATTGCGGCCACGACAGATTTTACATGCACCAGCCACCATTAGTGTACACGACGATCTTTGGCCGGCTCGAGTACCGAACCCGCAATCTCCCAATTACGAGGCCGGCGCTCTACCGACTGGGCTACCGCGGCCCGTGGTCCTGCAGGCTCGAAAACTATAATTCAGTCTTTCAGGCGAAATTATTTGCCATCCTTAAGGCTGTCGAATGGGCTGAGGAAAATGCTCACTCTTACCCAAGTGTTGACATCTTAAGCGACAGCCTTCCGGGTCTGCAAGCCATTACCCGCTACAGAAGCAGGTACCCCATAATATTGAAAATAAAACAAACTCTATAACCTAAAATCCATCATTTCCCTGGCACACGTTTCTGCCCACAGGGGTGTCGTCGGGAACGAAATGGCAGATCATTTAACAAAAACTGCCACAGAACATGCAACGATTGATTTTAACTTACCCGCCCCCTTCCTATGTAAAATCTAAACTCAAGGACAAATTAAAACAAAATTGGCAATCCTTATGGGATAACTCCATCAAAGGCAGATATACTTATAACCTGATCCCAAATCCCACTTCAAACACTTGGACCCTTACGCCTCCTGTCACGGCCTTTCTCATGGGCCGTGACCTATTTCAAGCATACCTTTATAGGTTCCACCAACGACGCTCACCCCTGTGCCCTTGTGGTAAGGAAGGCACTGCTTCCCATTACTACTTCAACTGTCCCCTTACCTCCCGTTTTCACCTACAAAACCCATCCCCAAGACCAGTAAACTGGTTAGATAATATCATCACTAGACCCTCCCTAATCCAAAAGCTAAATAAAATCTACGCACTTTTAAAATATATTAATAATTTAACAGATTAACCTCCAAGCTTCTTCCTACTGGCTCAAGTTGCAACCTACATTTGGGATCATCCCAAGCCACTCAGTTCTGCAGCACTACTCCAAACTTGTACAGCAACGTTACCAAATTAACCACTGTTGCCCTTTGTCGCGTGGGGCGAAAGCCCGGCAACAACATGCTAATGTCAAAAAGACTTTTATCAATGCTCCTAAACCAACTCAAAGACTAAAACGAATGAACTGAAACGCTTAATTATGGACTCAGCTAATGAAATCATAGACTAAACTTCTCATTGCAAAGTCTTAACAAAGCTATTTATTCCTCCTTGTGCCCTCTGTCGCGTGGGGTTTAATCCCGGCACACCTGCTATAAATAAATTATCGCCCTCTGTCGGTTGAGGCTCAATGCCTGGCGAATTTTGCAAACACTTGTTGAATTCTCAATAAACTTTCGGAGCAGTTCCCTCTGTATCGGACACTTGTTGCCCGAGACACTGAAGCGCTCAACATCGCTCCAAGAGCGATGAGCGGGGACTGTCCTCTGTTCAGTAATTATGCCTCGCATACAGGTGCACAAACAATATGGGCAGATGTAAGTATTTGAATGTGGTGTGTACTTGAGCTCTTAGAAGCCGGTTGGTCTAATCTGCGAATTTTTTGACAATTGGATAAGAGCGGTACCACTATTGGATGATATTGACAGGAATGGGTAAACCATGGCCGAACAAGCGTCAGGGACGAAGTGGTCGGACTAAAGAGAGGACACAAAGTGAGAACCAGTCAATCACAAAGCGGTACTCAAATCTCCAATTCATCATTATCATCGATCCTACTACGTGGAACTCGTACTTCAGTGACTTCAAAGATCCTTAATAGGCTGCTCAGTGAAATGAGGTTGAGCTCAGTCTCCAGATCTTTCTTTCACAAAGGACGTTTGTAGCATCATGAAAGGGGTCCTACAACCAGCTCGGGATTTTGTCAATCTAACGCACCAATTGGCACGATACTTTACAGGAGCATATCTGCCAACTCTATTAATCAATACCAAGCTGAATAACTGCGTACATAAGGGCCAGAAGGGAACCAACGTGTCTTATGGACTTGTTTACTTTGTGAGGCCCTTTCTCTTGAATAAATCATACAAATTTTTTGTAACTGTAATCAATTGTTTTTCTCCACATGTACATCGCATCTACTAATTTTTGTCCCATTCGGATAACTCCTTCTTGGTGCGTCGTTTTTTTTTTTTTTTTTTTTTTTCTAAATTATAGAGTGTAGTTGAATATTATAGTCTTCTATATATAATCGTTCTATATTCTTCTATATATATTTATTCTTAAATATTATATATCTTCTATATATAGTCTTTATATTTTTCTATATATTTCTTTAATTCTTCTATATATAGTTGTGACAGTACACCACTGTCCACGAAAATTGAAAAGACCTTATCTCCAACTTTTTTCTAAATGCTTTTATGTAGCATTTTCAAAATCGGTTTAAAATTCAGTATCGGTTTATGTTTTCATAAATAAGTTTTAATTTATATTTATTACTTTTAATCTCAAGTCACAATTGTAATTTGTTTTTAACGCTGGGATAAATCCTTAACTGTACGAGGAGGACGACGTAATAAAACCTGCTCGAAAATTTGCTTTTTAAACGACAAAATTAGCGGTTGCAGAAAGAGAAAAGGAAAATATCCAAGTGCGTTAAATTAATTTATTTTTTTGGTCCCTTAGTGCACGTACAGTCAGCAGCAAAATCATTCGAGCGCTAGCAAAAAAAAAAAAAAAAAAAAAAAAAAAAAAAAAAAAACACTTAATATTGTTTTGTTGAATAAATCCTTGTCGAATCACGTTCTTAGACTAAGAACATGATTTGACAAGGATTTATTTAACAAAACGGTAGTAAGTGTAATTTCTTCTATAGGAATTTTTGCTAATAGAACTCGAATAATTTTGTTGCAAACTGTATTTAAACTAAGAATTCGAATGCTTTTTACTACAGTACTGTAATTCAGGCTTACTTGAAACCAAAACAATAAAATGATTAAAGTCGCTCCTGGCACTCGTTTAGTAAAATAATGGACGTAGTTAGTTTCCTTTGCAGATAAACAATGTCTATTACTTCACTAAACCAGTGCATACTTTAATCACTTTATCGTTTTGGGTTCAAGTAATTTTTCAGGTTCAAAGTAACCAAAGTTATGGTCGGCAGCAAAAGTATCCGAACACTAGCCAATAATTCCGATATAAAAAAAAAATACACTTAAAACTGTTTTGTTAAATAAATCCTTGTCGAATCATGTTCTTAGACTAAGACCATGATTCGACAAGGATTTATTTAACAAAGCCCCTGACAAATTATTTAAGTACTTTTTTTTTTTTAAATACACGTATTATTGCTAGTGCTCGGATACTTTTGCTGCCGACTGTACAGCCTAAGAAGTACAGAACAAACAATGGTGAAACTTTATAATCTAAAAAGCCTTATATTTATATCCCGAAAGGCATATAAGTATCTTACAAAGAAACATTCAAAAAAGGTGTCTTCAAAAAATATTGAAACAAATATGCAATTCTACTCTTCATAAAACACCAGAAAGTGAAAAAATTATCGGCTGAAATTAATTACAGCGACCAAAAATAATTATCAAAATTAAGCATATTAGGCGATTTCACACTGTTAGGCGACTGATTTTGAGTACTTGGCGGAGAAGCAAAACACGGTTCTGTTCATACACGGCAATCTCGGTGCTGGCAAACTTATCGCCTAACAGCGCTAAATCGCCAAAAATGCTTAATTTTGATAATTTTTTGTGGTCGCTGTAATTCATTTCAGCCGATAATATTTTCACTTTCCGGTGTTTTATGAAGAGTAGAATCATTTTTTTTAGTGTTTTTTGAAAACGACACCTTTTGAATGTTTCCTTGTTAGTTTACATAACACAACTCAACTGAGAGTTTCAGAAATGAGTGCATTAACCCCTTAACTGCCACAGTCTTATTTACAGGGTTTTCCGAAGTACGGATGTATCTCACCACAGTTAAGTTCTAACATCTTTTTTTATTATACTGTTACTCTATACTTTACATTTTGTATTTTCCTTTTTCCATTTTTTTGTGAAAGCGAACACATTTTAGATTGAAAAAGCATGCCCTTTTTCCTCCAATACATCACATAACTACGCGGGCCTGTGTGAAAAACTGTGACACTGGGTTGGTTGGTTGGTTGGGTGGGTTTAATGTCTCATTAGTACTGCACAATGGGTAATTGGCGGCGGTCCTGCAATTTATTTAATATATAGATAATCCTGCAATTTATTTTCTCGGGTATTTAAAAAAATTGTTTAATATCCTTTCAGAGTTGTCACAGGAATTTTGAACTTGCCTAAATTTTATATATATTTGGAAAAAAGGGTGGGAGGGGTAACTATTCTGGGTTTTAATTATCTATGAGATTTTTAAGCTTTAAAATCAACATCGACGAGGTTTCGAAAAATATTAATTCAACATTTTGATGTTTTATTTGAGATCCTGCATCCTATGATTCAAAAGAGTTGGGCAAAATTGTAATCTATTGTCAACAACAAAATTTATTGTATTTTCAAACCTTAATCATAACTGGTAACATTTATAATTTATTCCGGAGTACTGTTTAACCCCCCCCCCCTTTTTTTTCACACCAGTATATTTTAAAAGCATTTTACTTCTTACTTCATTATAATTACATTAGAGAAAATTTCTCTAAAATCATACTGGTGTGAAAAAAGGGCGGGACTAACAGTACTCAGGAATAAATTATAAATATTACCAGGTATACCTTAACGCTTTTATTTAAAAAGTACTTCTAGCCACTATCCGCAATATTTTCAACATATCTCACCTAATTCTTTATATGTAAAGGATATCTACAAAAAGAAGTGACATTCAATAAAACTTTTAAACATTTTCAGTTTTTGAAAATTTTTTGTTTCTAAAATTATGCAAAATTTTTCAAATTACAAAAATCCTTAATTCATTTTATGAATGGTTTCATACAAACATTAAGACAATGAAAATGCCAATAGGTTAATTTCACAAGGTATTTGGGGGATAGTAACAGAAAAGCACTTTTAGGAAAAAAGAAAGTTAAAATTTGAATGAGTCTTTATATTTAATTTTGCTCATAATATTCGGACCAAAATAGGTAGAATGATAAAGCATAAAAATGTTTCGAATATTTCCACTTACTTGCACCTTGTAAAAAAGACAACTCAATAATGCAGCATTTGAAAAAAAAAATAAAGATAACGAAAAATATTGACTAGTATACGATAAAATTAAGACATTCCTCTCAGGTAGATAAATTTAGCGATAAAGATGTGACGCTTTTTGTGCACATTAAAGCTCTTCATACATATTTTTCAACTGTATAAATTCAAAGCTTCCCCCCTCCCCCCCACACACACATACACTAAGCGACCAAAAAAAAAAAAAAAAAAAAAAAAAAAAACCACTGCCGAAAAATTGACTTGTACCTTTTGCGTTTGTAATAATTTAAAAACTAATGATTGCAACAAATAAAATTGTTATGTTTATAGTACGGAAGTCGTAACTTGATACCTATGTACATTTTCGATTTAATAATAATTTGTTTTATTACACTGTATGAAGTATTTTATAAAAATCTACATAAAATTTTCTTTTTAAACGTAATATAATAAACATATACTTTGTATCCTATTATGATTTATTATATGAAATAAACACGTTATATTTAATATATGAAATAAAACTTTGTTAGATCTAAACAATTATTTAATAAAAATATGTATTCTAGATTGGATAATTCCGCCTTTATATGGAATTACTGCTTTAATGCGCAAGGGCATTATATTGGGGGCATATAAAGTATAAATGCGCAAGGGCATTATAACTAAAATATTTTGCAAGGGGGAAATATTTTACAGTTTTTTTAACATAAACTCAGAAATTTCACTGTGCCAAATATCATGAATATTTTTTTTCTTCTAGATCTTTCAAAGTAGTAGGTTACAAATTTCTACTCCCCACCCTCTTTTAGACTAAACATTTCCGAATGGATTGAGATTAGGACAATTTTCAAGTCTAATAAAGAAGAAATCCTGCGATGTTCTTTGTGGGATTTAATTTTAAGTAAAAAAAAAGTTATGGTAACTTACGAAATTATAGATGCTCATGAGAATGGATAAGTAATTTTAACTTGAATCAAATGAATTATCACAAGCGTCATATAACAAAGTGCATTATCATTTTGAAATGCTGATTATGGAAAAGTTTGAAATATTCGCCAAAGTATTCGATCAGGTATCAATTTTTTAAAAGCCAAGTTTTACTTCGGGTTAATTGATCCCTTGAACATTAAAATTTGCCAGACTCGCCGAAAAATTATGCATTTTCGTATCGTAATGTACGGGGAATATGTCATTGATTTAAAAGTGCGATTTTCATTAAGTCAGTCACATTTTCGTGATCAGATCTGCTTGTTTCCGTCAGTTCGAAATAAGTTAAACTTGAGATCAGAGAGAACAACTTCAGCCCAACAATTAATTGATCATTTTTTATTTTTTTTAATCCTCTAATGTCTTGGTTTTTTAATTATTTTCATTAAGAATGGATTTTTTTTTTTTTTCAGATTTTCTGGCAATTAAACCTGCTTTGTATAATTGTTATTTTTATTATATGTAGATAAATTATGTTACTAAACACTTTTTTTGAATCCCTGCTATGTTCTAAATGTAATACAAACTAATTTTTTAAGCGCTAGCTTTTTAACTTGCGGTCATCTCGACTGGATGAGTAACGTGGCCACCTAAGGACAAAAGTGCAGTTTAAAACAGCCAGAAAATGTATCTTGCTAAAAACCAGATCACTAATATTTTGTTAACATTAATCATTTTGAAATCACATGTATTAAAAATTTTTTTGATTTTCGCTCTAAAATCAATATTTTTTGTGGTATTGTTAATTGCCTTATTCTCGCCATGTTTGAAATACTTTCTAAAATTACAATTTTCCGAACAACTGCATCTTGTTTTTAACACTTGGTTCAATCCTAAATTGCACGCGGAACACAACGTAATAAAATCTATTCAAAAATTTGCTTTTGAAACAAAATTAGCGATTACAGGAACAAAAATGGAATATCGAAGTGCGGCTTTTTTCTTTTTTTTTTTTTTTTGGGTCGCTTAGTGTATAAACCACTTTTCTTGCCAAGGTGCGATTTTTTAAGGTTAAAACCCCGTTAGACCTTTAATGATTCATGCGAGAACAGTTTAACTTTTTTTTATATTTTTTTAAATCTATCCTCATCAGATGTGGATTTTTTCAATTACTAGAAATAAAAATATGACTTACAAATTATGAATAGTAGAAGCTTCAGCCAAATGACCATTTGTATGCCAGTTCCAGATTAATCTAGACACAAAACGTTGTAGAAATGGCACAGCTTTAGAATTTTAAACAATTAAATTTAAATATCAGAATAGACAAAGAATTATTACTCGTCAAAATATTAAACAAATTTCTATGTGCATTACAGTGACCGAGAGATCTTAATTTGAAAATGTTTTATAGAAGTTTTCTTTACTATCTTTAAACCCTTTCGAAAGCAAAGAGACTCGGTTTAAAAAAAAAAAAAAAAAATCAAGTGCTTTATAGAAAACTTTATTCCAAAAAACAAATACACAATATTTTAGCAGGTGTACTACTACACAAAAAATATTTCTAAATTAACAAAAAATGTTATCCGATTAACATTTATTAAACTTATTTCTACTGGAGACAAATCAAGCACGCTTTGTTTGAATGAGTTTCAAATAGTTCTTCATCAAAGCCGCCTTTGTTCCTGGATTAATTTTCAAATTCTTGTCATGCAAAATAGTGGAACGTTTAACTCTTTCTTTTACAAATGTTGATAACTCGTCCAGCTTTTGCAATCTAAAAGTTTCTTCAGTGGCAGGCTTTACGATAAACCTGGGATTGAGATGTGGTAGTGATTCAGTTTCTAAAGTCTCAGGTTTGTGAACTTCTTGCGGAGCGTCATATTTTCGGAGTTCAAACTTTTCCGTTATATCCTTTAGAGCTGAAATAAGTAGCAAAATATTATTTCCCACTTCACGTAATTCTTCAAGGTCTGTTTTTATTTCCATATCCTGCTCTGATATAACTTTCCTTATTTCTGGATTAATCTGTTCTAGTGGTTCCTTATCCATCATCAAGTTCCATTTTTTAATAAATTTAACTATACTCTCGGTGTGCTTCAATAAATTTGATGCCTTTTCAATTTCTTTAATATGCATAAGAGCGCGATCAAGCTCTTCAGAAATTCTTAACTTATTAATTTTCCACCTCAATTCATCTATTTGAGCATCGGACATAGCGTTTGTATTCTCAGAGGATAGAGGCAGACGTGAATTCTTCGAAGTATATTTCTGGTGAGATTTCGAACTGGAGTCTCGTATATTACTTCTACCAACAGAAGCTGAAGCAACTATTTTTGCACGCTTACTTGCTGTTTCAGGATAGACAACGATTTTTGCTCTGATGGGCATGAACTGAGCGATAAACGACTCTACAGTCGTAGATTTTGCGCGGTGTTTTGATAAGGAATGTTGCTGTGTTGAGGCTAATTTAGTTTTTTCAAGTATATTACTTATCATGGAACTAACACTTTCATTTTTAGCTTCAGGCGAGCCTTGATTCATCTCCGCATTTACGGAATAATAATGTGGAGCTAAAGAACAATTAGAATTATACCAGTAATCGCAAACAAGAAGAGCTTGGTTGAAAGTTGTCCCCATGGGACATAAGAAAGATTCTCTCCTGTCAGGCCAACAGACGTGAAATACCTAAAAAGAGAAATTTGAAAAATTATGAATCATTTAAATATTAGTTTTCAAAAAGCATTCGCATAAGCACAAAAGATGAGCTGCATTTTAAATATTTCGTTACTAAACTGTTCTAAAAAGAAATTTTGGGGCATTTAGTTTAGATTTCAGTAAGCATTCTTCATTAATCCAAAGTATTTTTACTAGATAGATAAAATAAGATGGATAATTATTAAAGAGGTATTTAACAAATTTTTTAATTACAATTTAGTTCATACCGCTTCATCGATATTCATATGACAAATTTGATAGTTGTATAATAAAATAACTAATGACAGATTTAAATATTTAAGACTTTCTTATTTCAACATGAAAATTTCTAAAATATCGCATATATATTCCTTTTATGCTCAAATTTGATAAGACATTCACAAAATCCAAGCTAAACTTACGTCATGTTAGCTACACATGAAAATTTGGTGAACATGAGTTCGTGTAGAGATCGATTTTATTTATCGTTTTATGGGCTTCTTTAAAAAAATACTATGGTAAATTAAAATGGACTGCTAAACGTAGATTCTGAACCATTACGAACTATTGGCTGTCCTGCTTGAATCAAGACTAATTTAGCACCTAACTGAAAGTGTTCTAGTCCTTCAGTCATCAAATTTGCTAATTACGCAGTTAAAGAAATGAAATTATTCGAATGAGATTGTAGACACTGGATGAGTAATATTGGTTAAATTATTGGATAGATTATAAAATTTAACCTTCGTCGCCCTTAAGGTAAAATGGGCTAAAAGACGATCTGAAGTTTGAGGCTTTATCATCAAGTTCTATACTAATATTAAATGTACGAACTAAAGATAATATCTTGTTGAATGCAATATTACAACGTGTGCTTTGTATTTCGGAGGAAGGAGTGCTAATGATTTACAAATTCCTGAGCAGCTTCTCTCTGGTAAATAAATTAACTTTAAATTAGACTAAATGTATTTGTAATTCACAGATGTGTGTTGAATTATGTTTTATGACCCCCTCCATTTCTATGAATTATTTGAATAAAATAATTACATAGATTTTAAAAGAATTTTCACTTACAAGCAATTTTGTAAGCATTGCCATATCTTAAAAAATCTAGTGTGAATAAACATGAAACATTTCTAATGAAATATGCAAAATACGAGTGGTCAGGTAAAGGATTTTACTGAGGCTTTGCATATTTACTTCTATTTTGTTTTATTTCGTGCATGACACGATTATCTTAATAAAAAAGTGCAGTCGATGAAAGTGCAAAAAACTATTACACACTATAAATTAATATATAAGATCTTTAAAAATAGTCTGTATAGATAGCGGGTAAACTGATCACAGCGGCCGTAAGTTAGAAATAACATCCTTAGGTAAACTAAAAACAGGGTGTTAACTTTTGCTCTCAAGGAATAACTGTTTTAATGCTCCAATCTCATTTCAGATTTCAAAATATTTTAACTTTATTTAAAACTAATTCATGTAAACCAGATTTTAAAAATTACAAAATAGTCCTATGTCAAGTCGATAATTTTATAATATAATCCCTTGATCTTTGCTGACAGGTGTACTGTGTGTAGATCAAGGGCGATTTTCTACATGTCATGCGGGGCCTGGTGAAATATCCTTCGGTGGCATATCTAAAGGTTAAGCAAGTATTCTTGCCAATTTCGTAGAAAACTAACTTCAAACGTCTCCGCAGACGAATGCGATACGGGTTCAAATCCTACATTCCCGTCCACTAGTTCCGAGAGCGAAAGTTTTAAAAGTCGGGAAAACTTGTAGTTTGATATTTTAAACTAATTTCATTAAATTCGTTCTTCAGCATAAAGATAAGTTATGAAAACAGTTATACTTAATTCTTTTTAATCAAGCTTTGAAAATTTTCAAAAGAATGTCTCAATGTATAACAGCTTCTCAAACCAGATAACATTGAATAAACTAAAAGAAAAAAGAGCTACCAATCATTTAAAGTTTTAATAATTGGTTTTCTTGTACACTTCGTATTAAACTTCTCAGAAATTAAAATTTCTTCGATTCATCGGTTGGGGAGGGGAATAATTTTTACTGAGGGAATTTGTATAGCAAACAAATCTGAAGCTAATAAAGAGTTGGATAATGGACTTTCTAAAAAAAAATATGTTTCTTTTTAGAAAAAAAAATATTTGAAACAGATTTTGTTAAGATCAATAGCAAGTATATTAAAACGTACATATTAGTTAAGGCTACACATCAGTCGGATTCACTCTCCCTTATAATGTAATACTATGTGATTTTTGTTCCTTCGTATTAAAGAGGGATATTTCAATTAAAAAAGAAAAATAAAGTTTTCCCCCCAATTCTGTTTCTTGATTTTCACTCTTTGAAGATATCGTCTCTTATCTTACAAGGAAATATTCAAAAAGGTGTCTTCAAAAAAATATTGAAAAATATGTGATTCGATTCTATTCTTCCTAAAAACACCAGAAAGTGAAAAAAATTTAAATGAATTACAGCGACCACAAAAAATTATCAAAATTAAGCATATTTGGCGATTTTACATTGTTAGGCGATTGATTTTGAGTACTTGCCGGAGAAACAAAGCACGGTTCTGTTCGTATACGGCAATCTCGGTGCGCCTAACAGCGCTAAATCGCCAAATATGCTTAATTTTGATAATTTTTTTGAGGTCGTAATTCATTTCAGCCGATAATTTTTTCACTTCCTGGTGTTTTATGAAGAGTAGAATCACTTTTTTTCAATATTTTTTTTGAAGACGACACCTTTTGAATGTTTCCTTGTTAGTGAGCAGTTAAAAAATGATAAATGTTTAATTAAGCAAACTCAGTGAGCCAATTTTCAATTTCGAAATAAAAATTGAAAGAGGAAAAAAGTTCTAAGATAAAATTTTGCTGTAACAGTTCACGCAGTGCAAACTAATCCGCCCAGTCCCCTTGAGGAATGCAGACGACTTTCATTTCCAAGAAGTTTAACACTAAAAGTACAAGAAAGCCAATTTTGTGTTCTGCAGATAGCATCTGAAAAACTAATGCATTCTTTTTTAAATACTAAACGAAGAAAAAAAAAAATCAATGACTTTGTTCAAATTATCACCGATCTAATGTTCAAACATCTGTTTTAAAAAAGGTATGACGAGTTCCTTTGAAATTACATTGAGAATTTACACCTCCCTGGAGGTGAGAGGGATAAGAATGTTTCTACATGTACAATGTTTTTCTATTTGACAATTATTCTTTTTAATAATGACTGGTTGGAAAAACCCTCATTGGGCACATTTTCACAAAATTTTTGCCATATTAAAAATGATAAAACGGGAAAATAATGCTACGTATTAGGCGATTGGGACCAAAAGTTGATAGACACTACTTATATCAAGATGCAAATATACATAAATTTACATGAAAATTCACTGCATTAGTTTGTTTATTAGTTCTTGAGCTAGAGCAACCCGAAATTTTTTGTTACATACACATTTTTTTAAAATGGACACATCATATTTTGGATTTTTTAAAAACGTGTAAATCCATCGAAAACTGGAAATATTTTAAAGATTTCACTATATTTTCCTTCTGAATATAGAAGCAATAAATTAGGTTTATTCTGAAACTGGAAGAATAATTTGACAAATCTTGTTTCAGCAAAGAAACAAACATTTGTGGTAATAGAGAGGCCTTTTGGAAATCTTTCGTTACTAAAAAATTTGGTTTCATTGCAGATCTGAAACGATGCCTTTTGTAAATTTAAACTTTTTCGTTCCCAAAAATAATCTATTTCCGTGTAAACGCATTTAATTGCCTTTACCAAAATTGAATGTTTCAGATTTTTCTTCATTGTTGAATTGACATTTTAATCAAACGACCAAAGAACTATGTAATATTTATACATTTTTCAATAACAGTGAAGGTGATGTGTACGTAGGGAGAAATAATATTATAGTTTTAAAAAATTAAAGAACACGCTTTTATAGAAATGTGAACGAAAAAGCACAAAATATCTATCTTAATATTAAAATTCAGGGTAAGAGAAAATCGTGTGAGTGACAGACCGTAATATTTACATACATTTAAATCTTTAATTAAAATAACTTAGAATTAAACAAAAACCATTTTTAAAAAACCTCCCCTGACGGGGATCGAACGCTGGACCTTTAGGTTCGCAGCGCGGCGCCTTACCTCAACGCCACATCGTTCACGTAGGGAAAGTATTTTTTTACAATATAAATTTTTTGTTTGCTCCCAGAGAAGTTACAAACATACATACATACAGGTGAAGCTAATAAAAGCGTGTTAAAAAAATTTACTTCGCTATGATAGTTTTACTTCGTACTGCAGTCAAGAGCAGTTTGATGATGGTGGCAGTGCGGGAATTAAGACTGGTTGATTGCATGAGTATCCAAAGCTTTGGTACATTACCCTCCATTTGGGGGGGGAGGGGGAATTTGTAAAAGATTTTAGCTGGTATTAGAGTTAATTTTATAGAAAACCACTGAAAACTCTGTACGGCTAGGCCGACAAGGGAGACCGGGGCTCGATTCCAACACCTTCAGTCTACCAGCTTTGGCAGCAGAACTTTTTGGCCAGTGGTGGAGATCGGCAGTAGTTTAAAATTTGTGACATTCCCCCCACATAGCGTTTTCAGTTGAAATATTAGAGGGTTATTTTTCCTGCAGACATAAGGCAGTCATTGCAGGTGTGCTTTTCAGAAGATTTCGTACGAATTTTCCCAATGTATCTGATGATTTACAAGAATAAAGTGGAATAATAAAATAAAAAGTATTTATATATATCTCTGGAAAGAATAATCACGTACATTTTTCTCAATATACTGAATTATGTACAACTGAAAGAACAAAAATTTAGTCATGTGTTACCATGATTTGGTCAGCTGTCTTTTTACATAGGTCTAATTAGATTCGAACTTGCTGCTTAAAAGCAATTTCGAACATTAATGCCTTAAATGTTTCTCGAACCCAAGCACCTCAACTGAAAAACAGAGCTAACCAGTGTTGCCAGATTTTTTTATTCAATAATCACCAATAATTTTTAATTGTAACATTTGCCTTCAAAGATTGATAGTCTATTATAAATATCAAATATCGCTCCTCAAAATTATTGGCGATTATTGAATAAAAAATCCACTAGATCTGGCAACACTGGAGCTAACCATTCAGCTACCGAAATGAGTTAGATTATTATGGAACTCAGTATTTTTAAGATGGCGAGTACACAACTATCTTAGGAGTTGTACGCCCTATAATGTAACATTACGGTACGTATGTCATAATTAGCTGCCTTACGGACTGTTACTACACTTATACATATCGGTAATCAAGAAAGATTGTGTAGTGTCTCCCGAAATGATACTGTAGAAACTCATGTTTTGTGTATTCAATTTGATTTTATGACTAGAATTGACAAACTAGTATCTTTTGTCTTTCCCCTTTTAAACACCTGCATTTACGAGCAAAATATATTTAAACTTAATATCTGAAATATAGAGAAATAAGTTTCCCGAAAACAGTGAAGTTTATATAAAAAATTATAACTTTACTAAAAAAAATTTTGTAAGCGTTTTAACTAAAAAAAAAAAATAAATCTAGATCAGATAAAAATTATGAAAGTAAATTCATATTATATTCATTTTAGATAAAAAGGATTAGCATTATTAAAAGTTTATAAACTATATCGTAAAAACTTACAGGTGTTTTATTTTTTAAAAAATTATGCTTTTTGCAATCAAGTGCGAAATTTTGAAAGGCCTTTATTCAAATAGTTAGCTTCTTTATTTTCAATATAATCATAGTATATGATTACTTTTTAATATAAAGTAGTCCGAGAAGATGAACTGAGTGGTTTCTATATACTTCTGATTTTCGAGGAGCGATTTCATTCAAGTGTATAAGTGTCGAAATTGAATAAGGGAGGGCACACCTAGACATTTAAATCCGACGCACAGATTGTATTTATTAGATTAACTTATTAAATTAATATTTCATTGTAATTCTCAAAAATTTGCATACCTTAAGGAGATTCAGAACTAATATATATATATGTAATTTTTTTTTTTTGGGGGGGGGGTGGGGGGGTGGGGGGTGTAAGGTTAAGATTTAGAAACTTCATTATATTAATCTTATTAGGCCTTAAATTACACAGACTAAGATATACAGAGGCTATATCTGAGAAGCTGTAGAATCTTAACTTATGGAAGGAGGTGGATGGAGGGGGAGGAAATACAGGATTCTTATAAATACAACAACCTTGAAGGATTTTAAAGGGGTGTGGTTTGGGAAAGTATGATTAGTAACATTGTGAATTTAGATAACCAAATTTAAAGAGAAAAAAAAAGTGAGAATAACCCTGAAAAACGTGACTTACTTGACAGCCAGTATCAAGATCCGCATAAAACCCAGGAAGGTATGTTTTCTCAAAACACTTAAATGTTGTTATTGGAATATCTGTATAATCAGGGAAATCAACACCTGGTACTCCTTTTAATGAACCAACATGAATTTCATAGGCTTGTGCAGGCGGTTTTGATATTTCTTCAGCCGTGCTTTGTGAAGTTTCTTCCGAAGATTGGTCAGGAGCAGATTCTGTACTAAGGCCAACAGAGTTTTCCGAAATCAGAGTTCCTTCGTTACAATCGGAAGGTTGACCTAGATTTTTCACCAAATGGCGATTCATTGAATCTTGTATCATTTGCAATAAGTTAGCGACATCATCAACAACTACGGATTTCTGCACTTCTTTTGGGGAGCTAGGAGAAGAAATTGCCTTCAATCGATGGGCAGCAGATGTTATCCTAAGATGGCGATCAACATCCTCTTTTACGGCATCTACAATGCTTTTTAAGTCCTCTGTCTGTATAGGTTGCAGTTGTGATTCTAGGAAGAAAATAAAAAAGCGTCAGATATGTAATGCACAGTAAGAGTTTGGAAACAGTAAAGAAAAAAAAAAAACGGTGTAGGGGAGAAGAAAAAGTGAATTAAAAAAAAATCAAAAATGTTTTTAACATTTATTAAAGTAATACTTAAAAAAATTATTTTCACCATAGATACACTAGAAGTAAAAAAAAAAGGGGGGGAGAGGAAGAAAATATTGAATTCACTTAACAATACTTAAGTAAATTTGTAGAAAGTTTATTCAGATTTTAAATTAAAATTAAAGCTTTATGGATCTTAAATTGCTTTCTAAAACATTTAATATTAGCCACTATCTTTAATATCAGACGTTTGCAATTTTTAAATTGACTAAATTGATTTCAAAACTTTCCTATCACGTTAATGTGTAAGTCAATATTAAAGTTCAAACTAAAATATTAAGGCCTTCAGTATGACAGATTTTAAGTTTATAAAATGTAAAACTTACGGTTTCACAAATGTTTAAATTACGATTAAACTCAATGAGCTCTTTGTAGAGCAAGGAGAATAGTTTTGTGTCATGTAAAAATATGTCATACAAAATAGTAGATTTTATTAAAAAAACATCTATTTACGATACAATATTATTCTACAATGCGTGTTAAAACATATTTTCGAATATAAATTTAAATGAAAAAATAACTACCCGCTAAAACACATATACTTGCAACACAATACGAAAGGAGTAACACCTGAAATAAATTAAAATGCATTTCATTAGTAAGCAATATTCAAATACAAAGCCATATCAAAGTAATGTTTTCCAGAAATGTTTGTTGTTAATACTTACATAAACTATCATCATTCGCTGTTGGGACTAGCAATCAAAATGATAACTAAACGACAAACCTCTATTACAAGATAATATATATCAAGCCAAGAACTGTTTACTAGCTACGTAATAATTTGAAGTTAAAAAATACAATAAATTAAAGGGAAGTTCTTTGCATCTAACTGATTTCTAATTGGTTGATTGGTTGGTAGAGTGTGTTTCATGTCACACCACTGCTACGCTATGGGCAGTTGGCAACGGTCTGCAATTTGGCGACGGTCTGGGATTCACCCCTAGAGGTGGTCTGGAGGTATGCTATCACAATTTTGATCCTCCACGGAAAGGGCACGCTTCGGTGACCGCCTTCGGCGACCGCCTTCGGTGACCTTCGCTTCGGTGACCCCCAGAGGTATAATTTGGGAACGGTCTGGGATTCATACCTAAGTGGAGTCCGGATGCATGCCTTCACAATTTCGATCCTTTCCAGAGTGGAAATTTTATAATCGAAAAAAAAAAAAAAAAAAAAAAAGAATCATAAATTAATTTAACACTGTACAGTCGGTAACAAAAGTATCCGAACACTAGCAAAAATTCCTATGTAAAAAAAGTAGAGTTAATACTATTTTGTTAGATAAATCCTTGTTGAATCATGTTCTTAGACTGACTACACTGTAAAAAAATAACTATTACCAGCTGCAAGAAACTCTTTGTGATTGGAGAAAATAATTATTTCCTCCAATCACAGAGAGTTTCTTGCAGCTGGTAATAGTTATTTTTTTATAGTGTAAGAGCAGCGCTGACTGACAAAACATAAGAGAAGCATTATTCTGAAACATAAAATTTACAAGTATAATGCATTTAGAGTAAATACATTTTTTTTACGATACAGGGTGATCCGAAGTATTTGTTTTTCTTCAATTTGTGGTTGGTCCCTTAACTGCACTCTGGACTAAATTGATAGTAGCAAGTGTGAGTTTTTAAATGTTCTTTGCACATCTGAAGTTCCAGGCCATTTCAACTAATATATTTTTAGAAAATTGAAAAAATGTCAAAATAAAAAATAAAAAATATAATAATTTCATCGCCCACTGTGTATCTTACTGTTCTTAAAACCTCGTTTTAATAATCATTCGAACACCGAACCTCTGCTAAGTTTGGGTCTAGGTAACGATTTTGAGGTCAGTCGACCTGTGTCTGCAGCGGATAACAAAATACGAAATGTCTGTTAAAATTAAATTCTTCGCTATATTAGTAATATTTCTCACAATCGTGAATATTTTTCTGGTTCTCTCATGTATTATTTATGCATTTTAATATAGTGGTTGATTGACTTTAACATCGCAGAAAATTTATGCAGCGGATAACTAGCGATATATAAATCTTACATAAAAATGAAAGTTTAAGGGGAATCACTGACATTTTTTTTTTTCAATATCTTGACACAATTGGGCAGGGTATCATTGAGTAGCATGATTTTGACCCGCAGAATATCGGCTTAATCTTCATGCAAACATTTCTATAGTTCTCGATGAAAAACTGGTTTTTAAATCCTTCGTCACATGTCCTGGTCAAGGATAGCCAATACATGAATTCATGGCAGATGATTAACTGATTCCTGACAGTTTCTACAGTCGGCAGAAAAATTATTGAAGCGCTGGTTTCAACTTAAAAGATGAGCATCTAATACTGATTTTTTAAGTAACTATTTGTCGAGTCATGATCTTAGTCTTATGCTGTTTATAAAAAAGTAAGTTGTTGATGAAAATTAGCGATCAAACTAATGAAAAATATGTGAAAAATGTGGATATGTGCTTCAGTAATTTCAACTTAAAAGATGAGCATCTAATACTGATTTTTTAAGTAACTATTTGTCGAGTCATGATCTTAGTCTTATGCTGTTTATAAAAAAGTAAGTTGTTGATGAAAATTAGCGATCAAACTAATGAAAAATATGTGAAAAATGTGGATATGTGCTTCAGTAATTTTGCTGCCGACTGTAGATATCACATTTCATTTGCCAAGTTTGAAAGGATTTTCGCACGTTGACACGAAACTCTATCCTCCATAAAAATAATAGATTTTTTCTGAACCACCAGAAAATATCGACCACAGACGTTCTTCTCTAAAATGACAATCCTTTTTTTTGTTGTTAATATTGCCCTCATTTTCCAACAATATAGGTAGCCCACTGCTTCAAATGGCACCCCACTAAGGACACCACATAACGATAAATCCACAATGTTTGGGGACCGCGGTATCGTGGTCGGTAAGACGTTGAGCTCGTACTTGGAAGATTGTGGGTTCAATCCTTAAGTCAAACTGGCCTAAGAAGTCGTGTATAATAATGGTGACTGGTGCATGTAAAATCTGTCAGGGCTGCAATATGCTCCTTGTTCTAAAATTAATAAACCTGGAGGTTAAAGAAGTCTTTTCAGGGATGAAAAATGTGATGTCATGCCTCCAGACCATCCCTAGGAGTCAGTCCCACACCATCGTCAATTGTAAGCTGGCCAAACGTCCCCATTTTCTGGGGACAGCCTTTATTTTGAAGGCATTTTTCTAAATTAAAAAAAAAAAAAATGTACAAAGTAAATTATTAATCATTAATATTTCATTTTTAACCCTTACTTATTAAGAATGAAATAATACATCCGTAATTGGATAATTGTAACAATTTTTAACACTTCTCTATTATAAAGGTTCTCTAATCTGGTCAGTTTCCAATTTTCCGTTGGGTAGCTATTTTATGACGTCAAACTCACTCAACTCAACCTAAAGTGTTTGGTCACTAACTGTAAACTGGTTTAAGTCGAATTCTTGAGTGAGACTATGCAACAGTAATGTGTATCCAATGGAGAAAAACTGAGCAATATTAGGCTCATCCAAAAAATTTACAGGCTACCAAATGTTCTCCCGATGGCTCACAATTTTTGTAGCCCACTATTTCCCTTTTTAACATAGATTTTATTAGACAGTGGTTTATGTCTTGAAACTGTCCAATGATAGTTCAATTTAGTGGCGTCTCATGAATGACATTCTGGGCGAGATCTAAACGGTTAGCTGTTAATTGTACATTGTATTAAAAAAATATATTCATCTTATTGGTTGACTTGCTTATTCCGAGAAACTATACATAGATATGAAAGCATTTCGACAATCAATCATATGAATCATAATTTTTCATGTTAACGTACAGTTTCTAGCCACCCGTATGGAGCTAGTCAAAAACATCATTCACGAGACGCCACTGGTCGAATTAATGGAGTTATTTGACAAATGTAATTCGACTCACTGTAAAAAATATGCCCTATATTTGCTGCCAGAAATTCCCTGTAATTTGAGCGCGTAATTTACGAAAAATTTACACTGACAAAACATATTTCCTCAAATTACAAAGAATTTCTGGCAGCAAATAGGATATGTTTTTTACAGTGCTCAGTTGGAGAATTTTTTACCTGTCTTTAGTCATTCTCCGAGAACATTTTCAGTTAAACGTTTGATTACTTTATTTGGTCATTTCTTGGAACCGGTCGACTCGAACATGAACTAACAGTTTTCTTTTGTTATGATTTCTACCAGATGATCCACAGTTAATGGTGCATAATGGAATCTGTAATGTCCGGGCTATTTATCGTTTACTTGGCAGCTCATTAATGTTTCTACTATACGAATTTTTTTCAAAAACTTTCAATTTCTTAACATCTTTTCCTCAAAGTATAATTCTTACTTTTTAGAAATCGTTACAATACTCATACTTAAAAAGAAAAATTCCGTAGTCAGTCAATTAAATCAGTGCATTCATTACTCATCAAATTGTAAGGGTGTCTATTTATTTATGATATACGTCTTTCTTTCTCTATTTCTCTCTCTCCACACACACACACATATATATATATATAAATGCAACAAAAGTGTAGAATGCAAGAGAAATATATGATCAAATGTCAAATTTATCCATAAGATTTTTACACAAACACACACATATATATACACAAGAGGATTCAGAACTATAGTTCAAAGATTTACGTGGAGGTCAGAAACACGATTAAAAGTAAAATAAGAATAATATAGCAATACATGGTTGCATTTTGCAATCCAAACGCATAACAGGATGCTAGAGGTCACGAGAAAAACTGGCCAGGAGAAAGCTACGAAAAGCGGAATTTTGGAGTATGAGTTTAAGGAAGGGTGAATAATGGACACGGGACACGAACAGAGAAATGAATATATTCCGTTTATAAGGCAGCTTGTTGCAGTGGGACAACTTCTAGAGAACTATAGAATAATCGGCTCCTACTTGCTTCTACCGATACTCAATAGAGACATAGCACCATTCTGGCTCAGTTGCTCGGAATTGCTGAGCGATGTACCGCTCCATATTCAGCAATGGATGTGTTTTCAACATGACTGAACTCCAGTAACTTTTTCCCGTACTGCCTGCCAGTATCTGGATGCTATATTTCTGGGGCAGAAAATAGGCCGCACTGAACCACAGATTATCATACAGATAGGACAGTGAAGCTAAAACGCCAACCGGAAATATAGTAGCACCACTAGTGGCAACAGAGGGGAACTACATGTGTTAAGTCTACATGAATAGCATCTTTGATCGAAAATTGCTTTTCTATTTCGCGAGTAGTTAGTAGCAGGTTAGTATGGGAAGTTTCCTTTTTCTTCACATTCTATTGTTTTTGAATTCACAAAATTATCCTCAAAACATCCACAGCTATTTTTCTAAGAAATAAAAATTAATTTTTATAATGTTTAAAAATATGCTTTGTCAAACATATTCATATTCAAGTACAAATTAAAATTACAAACTATAATTCTGAAATAGCAGTATAAAATTATTAAATATCTAACGTTGCTTGGTTTAAATAATACAAAATCCTTTAAAATGAAAAAAAATGTTTTTATTTTATGTATATTTTCAAAGTTTATTTTTTAGCACTTGCTTCTTAAAATAAATTGCTTTTGTCAATCAAGTTTGTAAACAATAATAAAGTTGCTAAACGAAAACGTATTGTGCAGTTTTCTTTCCTTCACTTTTTCTAGTACTTTTAAATTCACAAAATTATAACATTCGCAGCTATTTTCTAAGAAATAAAACTAGTTTTTATTATGTTTGAAAATAAATTTTGCCAAACACATTCGTGTTCAAGTGTACAAATTAATATAACAAACTGTAATGCTGAAATAGCAGTATGGTATGAAATCTTACATATTTAACATTGCTTGGTTTAAATAATACAAAATGCTTTAAAATGAAAAAAATATTTCTGGTTTATGTATATTTTCGAAATTTATTTGCTTAATATTTAGTACTTGCTTCTTAAAATAAATTGTTTTCGACATTCAAGTTCGTAAACAATAAGAAATTTGCCAAACGTAAACATCAAAACAATGGTTAGTTGGTTGAATGTTGGGTTTAACGTTGCACTAATATTACGATATGAACATAGATACAATAAAAATAAGATGAGCGATTGCATAAGCTGGAGAGCTCGAGAAACTTACAGCCGCTGACAATAGGGTCGTTGCAGTCAAATTTTGGTTACCGAAGAATATACGGGAGTGTCCTATCTGTATAATAATCTATGCACTGAACCCATCCGAAGTCTACCTCGTTCAGAATATCTGTCCCATCTTGATTTTTTCTTTGGAGTTTCATGAAGTGCCTAGTGTATAAAATACCTGTGGAATCGGAAACTGATTTCTTGAAACGAAGCGTTGCTGTAAGTAGAATTATTGCCGACACACCAAGCATTTTTACTAACGTTCATCGATCAATGTATCGTCGTTGCGAGGCTTGTAATACAACTGCAGCTGCAACTTCGAACTTCTGCTTCAAAGCTTTTTTTTAAAGCAGAAATGTTCTGTAAACTCGTCTTTGTTTAATAAATTATTATTGTTTATCACCCGTCTCGAATCTTTCAATGTCTGGGTTTCTGGGAATCTAGCGCGCCTGAATTACGTTTGAAACTATATATTCCTCTATGATTCTTGTTTGTTATTGTATACCTGACCTACAGTCGGTAACAAAGTGTCTGAACACTAGAAAAAATTCCTATATAAAAAAAGTACGCTTAATACAGTTTTGCTAAATAAACCCTTATCGAATCCTGTTCTTAGACTGACTAAGAACAGGATTCGACAAGGATTTACTTAACAAAACAGTATTAAGTGTACTTTTTTGATATAGGAATTTTTGCTAGTATTTGGACACTTTTGTTACCGACTGTACATGTAGATTTTTGAACAGTAATTCTGAATTACTCCGTGTATATAATTTATTTTCTGCACGAGAGGATATTCAGTTAGTACCTTGTTTTGACAAAATCACAGAGAAAACTTAAACAAGGATTTTTTTCTTTTTCTTATGCTTAGCATAACAGAACATTAAAGAAAAATTAAAAATAAAAGATAAAATAAAGAAAAAATAAAGGGGGCAGGGGAATTAGCTAGTTAAAAATTACAATATTGCTAATTATTTTTTTATTTAATTTCAAACAAAATAAAAAAATATATACAGAATCGTGAGGAAATAAAGGTTTCGAACATGATTTTATAAAATTTGCAAAAATAATTGTTCGATCAATATTTAGATAATATTTAAATTAGGTTGTAATAAATTATGTGTATTCGTGATAACTGAAAGTCGCTCCAGAACTCGATTGTTAAACCTTTCTTATTAATAAATAAATAAAATAAAATAAGAGCTGTTCTTAAGCTTATTTTTCCATTTGCTAAGTATATAAATGAATAGTGTAGGGCGTTTACTACCAACATGACTTTTTACTTTCCGAACATTATAGTGAGGAAAGTATATGTAATCATATCAAGAATCTGAGTTTGAGATTTCGGTGTTTCTACATGTATTGGGGTCCCCTGAATTCATATTTACTATTTTTACGATGATGCATGTGTGTATGTATGTGAGTGAACACTGTAGCGTCTAAACACTTTGTTTAAATGAGCTGAAATTTGATACGTATGATACAGATCCCCATAGCACAAACTATATTGATTTTGGTGAATCTGGAACTTATAGTATTTTTTATACTGGGACACAAAGAAAAATTATTTATCGTTATGGTCTATGTGTCCAAATTTTGTAAAGTGCGATAGTGTCTAAACGCCTTATTCGTTTGAGGTGAAAATTTATACACATGTTATGAGTGACCGTCACACGAACCGTATAAATTTTGGTGAATATAGCGTTTATAGTTTTTTTTTACAGGGGCACAAAGAATAATTCTTCATGATTATGCTCTATATGGGCCAAAATGTTTTAAACTTCGATAGCTTCTAAACGTTTATTTCAGTAGAGTTGAAAATTCACACACAAACTATAGGTCATTGTTACACGAAGTGCATAATTTGTAGTGAATCTCGCGCGTATAGATTTTTACAGGGACATAACGAAATATTTTCTCATTATGGCCTACGGGCTGAAACTATTCGAAGTGCGATAGCGTCGCGTCTAAAGGCCTTATCAGAATGAGCTAAAATTTTATATACGTGTTAAAGGTCACCGTTGCTCGAACTGTATAGATCTTGGTGAATCTAATACTTATAGTTTTTTACAGGGACAAAAAAAAAAAAAAAAAAAAATATTTATCATTATGACCTATGGGTTGAAATCATTAGCCTCTAAATGCCTTATCCGATTGAGTTGAAAATTTATATTCATACTGTAGGTCACCGTCGCATGAAGCATAAAGATTCTGGTGAATTTAGCTCTTATAGAACTTTACACGGACACAAAGAAAAATTCTTTGTCGCTATGCCCTATGGTTCAAATTATTTAAAGTGCGATTGCGTCTAAATTTCTTATTTAAATGAACTCTAAATTCATACACATGTTACAGTTCACAGTTTCAGACACCATATAGATTTTGGTGAATCTAATTCGTATATTTTTTTTACAGGGACACAAATAAAAATACTGTAACATTGTGATTTATCGGCTCAAATTATTTAAAATGCAATAGGGTCTAAATGCCTCATATGATTGATCTGAAAATTTATATGCATGTTATAGGTAACCATCGTACGAACTTTATAGATTTTGATGAGTCTTATAGATTTTTACAGGGACACAACGAAAATTTATCATTATGATTTATAGGCTCAAACCATTTGGAGTACAATAGCGTTAAACTAATGAACATACTGCATGAAGAAAAGTATTCCTACACCCTATTGTAATTTTCCCTTTTGCTTATTTAACGATTTCTCTTACTTCAATCTATTGTAAGTACGCGACACTATTTATAGAACAGTTAATTACTTAATGTTTGGCAAGTCGAATGGATTCACTCCAGATTTTTTTAAGTTTTTGCTTGATCTTTGGGTAGTTATTGAAGAAACTTTAGAAAATAGGTGTTTGACGTTAAAATAAGACCTCTTTGCTTTTCTTTTCTTTTTCCGAAAAAAAAAAATATCCTTTCGTCATAGAATAAGAATTCGATCCTTTTTAGTTATTCAAAGTTTACGTAACGTTCATCAAAATATGCAGCTACTTTAACATTTATCTAGCGGATATATCTATGGTTTTCTTTCAATTCGTCATACACTCAAGATATACTAGTTTTATTTGTGTAAGATAACGATTCTTTTTATCTCTTTCACCTATGTATCATAACTCTAAGAATGGACAAATGTGCATTTTCAAAAAGAAATGTTTAATAAATTACGTGTTAAAATTTATCAGAAATTTCCAACGCATTTAGTAATTTGTTTTATTGAAAAGGGGAATATTTATGTTGCTAGCATAAAAGGAAAATAACAGTTTTATTTCTTGAAAATGAATTACTCATTTTATTTTTTATTTGTTTTTAACAGAATAAAAACGACATAAATTACTTTTGAGTGTGAATAGTTTTTAGAGACGTGTTCATAGTTAATTTATTAGCATTCTGAACTTTCTAATTATTTGGATAATTAGTTCTTTTAAAAATAGTTTTTTTTAATCACCGATAAAAAAAAAAAAAAAAAAAAAAAAAAAAAGAAGAAGAAGAAGATTGTAGCCTGTGTCTATAGCCGTTTATTCCCATACAAATTGAGTGATTGTCCATGTTGTGTTTTCAATAAAACATCGAATTAATAGAGATAGTTCTTTGGTATGTTTGATACAAATCTATCTTTTTAATTTATTTTTTATCTCCAGTTACGCAAATTCTGAGCTACGAGGGGGGTGCTGAGAAGTTTTTGGCTTTTCCCAGAAAGGAAAGAGTTAGTGTTATAAAATTACATATTATTCCTCGAGATTGATACGCTTGAGACAGCAGTGTTCCAACTTTTGTAGTCCCTTCAAACAAATATTATTTTTCCTAAAGCTAGCTCTCAACAGTATGTCTGATATCTGAAATGACTTCAAAACGATGACCCTTCAAGTGTTTCTTCAAATTAGGTAATAGAAAATAGTCAGAAAGGGCTAGGTCAGTTGAGTAGGGAGGATGGGAGCAAATGGAAATACTGGTGTTCAGTTCAGTACCCACAACAATGGACGTGTGCATTGTCATGCGAAAACAGAACTCCTTTGGTCAACTTCTCACGGCATTTTCTCTTAATTGTTTCTTTTAACTGGTTCAGAAGGTTTGAATAACACACACCAATTAAACCAAAATCTTAAAATTAGTAGTACACCAGTAAACTCTCACTTTTATTCCAGAAAACGGACACCTTTAGACTGATTTCTGTGTGCAGAACATCTTTGGTTGTAGGGAACCCTTGTAGCAGCATTCTGTTGACAGTTCCTTTGTATATAGATCACAAGTGTATGGGTATGTTTCGTTATTTTTCATTAACCTAGCCAGAAACTTCTGTGAAGCTTGAAAATGAGTCGAAATGTCTTTGGATTTTTCAACTCGTTCTTTCTTCTGATCATTGTTCAATCATATAGGTACCCATTAATAGAAAGCTTGCATAAGTTTAGTATATTTGTAATAAAATAAATATAACTCATTCCAGTATTCTCAGTGTTTGAGCTATCTTTTTGGTCGATATTCGCCGGCGCCAAATTTATGGACAGCTTAGGTTAACTGAAGTTGGAGAGCCCCCTCGGTGGTTTTCATATTGAACCATGAAATGCCTAATCTTAAAACCTGATGCACAGGTTTTGACAGTGGTATAGGAAATACTTCTACCCCCCCCCCCTCCTCCCGGCAATATTTGTAACTTCATCTCCGTGACATCTCCTTGTGGATGTTCTTTTTTGACTTTCTCCAGAGCTACAAAAATTTTATAATTGCCCTTAGTTTCAACGACGTAAAATTTGCTTTTGCATTTTTTCTCTCACCTTTCACCTGAAATTATTATTATTATTATTTTTTTTTTTTGTGAGAAATTTTATTTGAAACTGGTGATAAGTTTAGTGCTCGGATGTTTGAGCCCTAAAATGTAGTAACTTGTCTTTTTTTTTTTTTTTGTTTCAGCAGTCTAATAAAATTTAAAAGAAAATTTCGTTTAAAAGAAATCTTAAATGATTCGGGGGAAATAAAAGAAACAAATATTTTAATAACATTTATGAACACAATCGTCATCAGTAAGGGAAAGGGAAGGGGAGGAGACTAAAAGAGAAAATACAATTAACTATCTAAAAACTGAAATATATATGTAGTAGCCTATTTCTACTCTGTATGAAATTAAAGAAACCACACACACATGATATTAATACCGTGGCAGTTCCGAAAACTTGAACATATATAATTGCCATGAATTAATATGACATAATCATAACTATAACTATAACAGTTGCAATAAAAGAAGAAAGGGAGAAATAGAACTAATCATGATCAGTTAAATATTTACAAAAATTTAATTAAGACAAATTTATGGGTTTAAATAATTAAGTAAACTAATAAAAATGTATAGGAGTTAAAAAAATTTATCACAAATTTATGTGTTTAAATATTTTCAAAAACACAGTGCAACTACTGTTAAGCTTTACATTTAATGAATATTAAATGTAATTATTGCCTTTATTTAACCTTTTTCGTTTTTTAGAGTAAATTGTTTTACATCTTTTTTTTTTTTTTTTTTTTTAATACCTCGTTTTGTATATATTTCAAAAAGCTTAATAAGTTAAATGAAAAAACTTAAGGGATTCACTGTATATAAATATTAGAAACAAATACTATTCAAACACAAAATTATAAGCAATAATTAAAGCGACTATCTGAATTATTAACAATAGACTATTCGATTAGATGGCAGAGAGGCGAGTACATGATTTCGTTATATTTTTATCAGCTTTCACTTGCACAAATTTTGATATATATATATATATATATAGAGAGAGAGAGAGAGAGAGAGATCGATAAATATTCGTTTACTTTCAGCTGCCTACGTACAAATAGCTAAAATTATTTTGGTATTGGGGGATTTAAAAATGGTTTTCATATTTATACAATTTCAGTTTGTTTGTATGCTTGTTAGTCTGTCTGTATAGGTTCATAGTTTAAATATGTTTGAGAAAAGATTTACGTAATTTGGCCAACCGGTTTTGCAGTATTCCATGACCAGCGAGCAAGAGGCATCTTTCAGGAGTTCAACTTTAATCTCTTGAAGTCGTTCCTTTGAGGTGAGAATGGTCTTAATCACATATGAGACATAGGCTTTAATGTCTTGTTCAGTCAGTAATTTAAATAAGTTTTAGATGAGAATTTCTTTTGTTCCTTCTAAAAGCGAAAACATATATCAGGATTTTTTTTTTTTTTTTTTTTTTTAGTATTTTGAAAGATTTCAAATCATTTTGAACTAATAGTGTTTGTAAAGAATTTTAAAGGAGCCATATTTTAATCAGATTCAGTAATGTTTTGATTATGTCATAATTATGCTTTTTTAACAAAATTTAAATCGTTTATAATTCCGGCTGGCTTTTCTGTTCGTTACTTAGTGTACATTTCTTCTTCTTTTTTTTTTAATCTTTAATGGGTTACATGGGTTTCGAAGACTAAGCAAAAGAATATTTTCTACAGTTGTTTAAAAATATAATAAATAAAAATTCTTCACTCGAATATCTGAACATGTGAAAAAGCAAAATATGAACAATATTTTATAAGATTTTCATTAAATATTTTCGAAAATTCTGCCGATAGGTCTTGTTTTCCGGAGACCTTTCAGAAAAAATCTGGAGTGACTCCACTCGACTTTCCGAACATTGAGCAATTAACAGTTTTGTAGATAAAGTAAAGAAAGAGGAGTTGTTAAACAAACAAAAGAGAGAAAACCATAATAGAGAGTTTGAGTATTTTTCTCCATATATTACACGATGTTTTATTTAACGCTACTGAACTTTGAGCCCATAGATCATCATAATAAAGAACTTTTCGTTGTGTCCCTGTAAAAAACCTATAAATGCTAGATTCACCTAAATGCTTATAGTTAGTGCAACAGTAATTTATAATATTCATGTAAATTTTCAGCTCAATTGAATAAGGCGTTTAGGTGCTATCGCACTTTTAAAATTTTGGTCCCATAGGCCATAATGCTAAAGAATTTTCCTTTGTGTCCCTGTAAAAAAAACTGTAAGTGCTAGATCCTCCAAAATCTATATAGATTGAGTATCTGTGACCTATAATATGTGTATAAATTTTTTGCTCAATTGAATAAGGCGTTTAGATGCTATCGAACTTTTAAGATTTTGGTCCCATAGGCCATAATGATAAAGAATTTTTCTTTGTTTCCCTGTAAAAAAACTATGAGTGCTAGATTCATCAAAATCAATAGGGCTAGGGCTACGGTGACCTGCAACATGCGTACCAACTTACAGCTCATTCTAGCAAAGCGTTTAGACGCTAGCGTGTTCACTCACACACATAAATACACACATACATACACACACACATACATACATCATCGTAAAAATAGTGAAAATTGACTCATATCTCGAAACGTATAGAAAAATCAAAATCTCAAGTTCGGATTTTTATGATTACAATACTTTCCTCACCATAGTGTTCGGAAAGTAAAAAGGTGGATACAATTTCTCAAAAACTAATGCACTGATTTTGTTGAAACTCTTCGAAATAGAATTGAATAGTGAAAAAAGAATTCTTCCTTCTAGAACTAATCAATTCTATTTTGAAGAAGTGAGCCAAATTTGAATAAGATCGGTGCATTAGTTTTTGGAAAAATCTTGTCCACCGCGCTTCTCTGAAAGGTCTTGGGAAACCAGGACTCACCGGCAGAATTTTCCAAGATTTTTATTGAAAATTTTATAAAATATTGTTTAAATGTTGCTCTTTTATATGCTCAAAATATTGAATAAAGAATTTTATTTATTATTTTAGAGAAAGAGAGAGAATATGCTTTTTTAGCCTTCGTAACCTATTTAATCCTTTAATTTATTTTGCAGTATTTGACATATTACGCAGATGGCACAGGTTTTTCGAAGATGTAAATTTGGGTTTATACTACCCTAACTGATTCCTGTGACATATTGAATGAAACAGAACTACATCATGCTTTGCGATTTTAATGTTTAATTTGATTGGACTGCTTCTATTTCAATTATTATAATTTCTTCTCTATAGAGAAATATCAAGCCTGCTAAATTTTTCATCATTAGCGATTTCTTTGTTGTACTAAACTTCAGTTGAAATATTAAATCTTGTGAAAAATTGCATTCGAAATTGTTATATTTTGCTATAATCAATGGGAAAAATTCAAAGATTATTATTATTATTATAATTATTATTTAAGTTTTGTACCTGATATCTTCGAAATACTCCTGACCTGTCAAAGTGCAAACTATTTTGTTAGCATAAGCAAATGCTAACAAAATAGTTTGTATTTTTCTTATTCTTCGAATTTTATCCATTGAATTATGTTCTGAAATTCTTATTTAGGTTCAGTAGAATGAGCACGATGATTACGATTTCTGACTAAAATTAAGGTATGATTGACAAAATAAAGTGAATGCTTTCCATTTAAGACGTGTTGTTGAATATCTTGAGAAATACTTGACGAATTTTTCTATAATCTTGGGAATGTGAAGTTGTTATTTAACCATATACTTTCTCATATTTTTATTCTCAATATTTAAATATTTTTTGTTCAAAATATGATGAGTATATGTATAAGAATTTTAAATATGCTTAAATATGCTTAAATAGTATTTCTTGTATTTTCACTCTAAGAAATTTTTTTCCAACTTTAAAAACTATGGCCATCTATCTCAGAATTACTCTAAATAAAAATAATTTTTGGCTTAACTTTTTAAAAGAAAATTTTCAAAATTACCTGTAACAGTGGGAAGAAACACTATATATCATTCAGAATATTAAAGATTGCTATGCGGGTAACAGTTCAAGAGCTACGAGTTTGTTTTAGAGCGTTGTCACCATTTTGAAACATGTCGTACCCTCTTCCTTCGTGTAAGGAAGTATTCTGAGGGTGTTTATCCCAACATTCTCTAGTGATTTCAGAACAAAAATAACTTAGCGTGTTCCTTCTTGATCATCATTATTTGAAATATCTGTATTTATTTATGTAAAGCTCCTCTATTCATGTTAATACAAACGCTTATTTGAAAAATTCATAAAAAAAAAATATTTTCTTATAATACGCAAGAATTTTATCTATTTTAATGACGTTAAAAAATGATAAAATATATATGAAATACTATTTTGCAATTAGCCCCCATACATATATATATATACATATATAGATATATATATATATATACGTATATATATATATATATATATATACGTATATATATATATATATATATATATATATATATATATATATATATTAAATTATTCATGAAATATATAACAAAGATCTCATCAAATTTTCATGTTTGTATGTAATTCTTTTTTTACTTTCTCTTACCCATATGTAGTCGGTAACAAAAGTGTCCGAACACTGGCAAAAATTCCTATGTAGAAAAAGTACACTTCATACGGTTTTGTTAAATAAATCCTTGTCGAATCCTGTTCTTATATAGTCAGTGTAAGAACATGATTCGATAAGGATTTATTTAACAAAACCGTATGAAGTGTACTTTTTTTTTACATAGGAACTTTTGCTAGTGTTCGGACACTTTTGTTACCGACTGTACGGTAGAGAAAACATTGTTTTAGGATTAAATTTTCGAAATCGAGATTTTGTTATATTTTTATGTTTTACGGTCCCCTGAGTCTGAAAAACATGTTTTTAGCGGTTGGTTGGTATGTATGCCTGTGTGTTTGTTATTAGCATATCTCAAGAACAAATGGTATCAAGAACAACAAACTTGGTATTTTATATCTATATCAAAGAGAGATGTTACACTATACTTTTCGTCGAGATCAATCATTAGGGATCGTGTACAGAGCTATCCAAGAGAATTCAATACATTACCTTTATGAGCGAAATTTCTGGTAAGTACAGCGTAACATTTGTAGGCTGTCCTAAACAAAATGGTACGAACTATTTTTTACATGAAAAAAAAAGCATATTTTGCGTAGATTGTGATATGGAATTCATTCTATATTCATTTACAGGACTACCCAAAGTGTTTAGATATATTGGGGCTCTACTTGGAAATTGCTGGAAGTGTATTTCATTTCGTGTTATGTGTTTTTTTTATAAAGACTAAATTTAAGAATACAACCTGGTATATATATGGTTAGTAAATAGTATACAAGGCTATCCAAAATTACGCTAAACCTTTTTTTTCTGTTGAATGTAATTGATGGACGTGCTTTGTTACATTTTACTATGTCGATGAACACTGCTCAGAAAGGAAAGTTAAATTTTTATGCCCATATTGTAAACAAAGTAGTTTTTGCAGTTCGATTTCCCACTGTCGTCTTTTGTATAATATCGCGTTTTGAGGTAGCCTGAATACGAAAGTCAAATTCTTAGTGGTTGATCTCTATGTGCATCAGTTATCAACATAACATTAAGACAAATAACTGCAGGAAATTTAAATTTGATATTTTGAAGTTTGGTATGTGGTTGCCGCTTGAAAAGTTGATCAAGATTAGCAAGTTTCGAGGCAAATTAACAAAAGCCCTGAAATAAAAAAAAAAGTAAATATAGGCACTTTAATGGAGTGGAGGATTAAGGGGGCTGTAGCCCCTCCTCATGCAGAGTTACATGTCAAATAAAACTGTTCATAAACCCATTTTAGTTTATTTTTAAACTATATTGAAATTTATTACTTTACCTTATTTATTTTACGCCCTAAAACTGCAATCTGTCTGTGTAGTATTGAAATGCATTGTAAAAGAAAGTCGTGCGAGTGACGCACTATATTTTTTAAGTTAGTGAGATGAAAGAAAAATAAGAAAAAGAAAACTGAGTACAAGAAGAAAAATTTTGTGACATGTGTATTTTTATTTGTCTGTAATGCATCTTTAACACCAATTCTCATTTAATTTTCTTTTCTAAAATTGATTAAATTTTCTATTTCCTTCAAAGTTTTCTTTTGAGAATATTGAAATATGTAATATAAGTTTAAAAATTATTATTATATTTGTTAATGTTATATAATGTTCGATTATCATTTGATAAACGAACTACCATCCAAATTTTATATTCATATTTTCATTTGTTAAAAAATAATGTGCAAAAGAAGGAAGCGAGAAAACAGGTCAATACTTTAATTTTGGACACTAGTATATTTAAATTTAAGAAAAAATATCTAGAAAGCAATGTGAATTTTCAAAAATAATCTGTAAATTTGCGATTTGATGATTTCATTCGTTTAGAAATAGTACTTCCTTCACAGGTAAACTCTTGAACAATATCTCTCAGACACTGATAAGATTTCGCACTTGTTTGCAATCCAAAGTTCTCTTATATTAAATTCTGATTTTGAAAAATCAAAATGATTCGAGAGAAAACGTTTGAATTTTTATAGTTAGTCAGGAAAAAAAAGAAAAAAAAACATGTCTTTCTAACAAAATGCAGCATGTTTATGCTCTCCCTTGTTTTATTAGAAAGAAAGCATAAAAAAAAAAAAAAAAAAAAAAATGCACAAATTAAAGGAAATTTATTTTTATGTTTTCTTGAATTTGTGCTCATTTGACGTTAATTTTGCTTTATTAGCATTCCTTTAACTTTTTTTTTCTTTAATATTATTCTTTCTTTCTTTCTTTAGAAATAAAGGAAGAACAATGTTAAAGGAATTCAAATAATATAATTTAAATTTTCTTTAATTTGTGCTCTTTTACGCTGATTTTGCTTTCTTAACGAAGTGCTTTTAACATTTCTTTAATTTTTTTCCTTCAACGATGTTCTTTTTACTTAGAGAAAGTATTGTTTTTTGGTCAAATTTACGAAATTGAGTTTTTGATATATTTACACGTTTTGAGGTCCCCTGAATCTAAAAGTTTATGTTTTTGGCGATTTGTCTCTGTGTGTGTGCGTCTGTGTATCTGTCTGTTATCAGCATATCTCAAGAACAAATGGTAGCAGAAAGTCAAAACTTGGTATTCTAAATGTATATCATATAGGGATGCTACACTAAACATTTCTTTCAGATTAAGCAAATGGTTCGTGTACAGGGTCACCCAAGAGAATTCAAATACATTACGTCTATGGAGAAAATTTCATGTAAGTAGAGTTTAAAAATCTATAAACTGCACTAAACGAAATGAAACG
Organism: Salticus scenicus; assembly: GCA_963930645.1. NCBI lineage: Eukaryota > Metazoa > Arthropoda > Arachnida > Araneae > Salticidae > Salticus > Salticus scenicus. Next base: position 178,653,994 of record OZ005649.1, read on the forward strand.
AATATATACCTTTAATAGGCATAAAAAAATATTTCCTGTAGAACATGGTAAAAAAATCGCTCACTGTTCATTTACAGGGCTACACAAAAGAACTAGATTATAGTGCGACAGTACTTAAAAATAGATCGAAGAGTATGTCAGGTTGCGCCGTGTGTTATTAACTTAGGATTATATTTATTTGCACCATGTGGTGTGTACATAATCTTTAGAAGATATATAGGGCTGTCAATATTTAAGCCATAACATTCTTTTTTTATTATTAGTGGAAGTGCTTTATATAATATTTTACCATGTCCAGGAAAGCTGTTTAGAAATTGAAGTTAATTCCTCATAGCCATATGGTAAATAATGTATTTGTTTAAGCTAAATATTCATCGATTGTTTTTTTTTTTTTTTTTTTTTTTTTTTTTGTATATTTACACATTTTTAGGTTTCCTGAATACCTAAGTCACGTTTTTAATGTTTGATCTTTCTCTCTGTCCCTTAGAGTAAATTAAAAACAAATAATTTCAAGAGATCCAAATGTTGTAATTTGAAGTTAATACGTTTGTTACTATAGAAAATTTTTTCAAGAGTGATAAGTTTCAAGGGCTGTTGCGTGTGAAAGTTGTCTGAATAATTTTAAATGAACTTTTGAATTTAATAACAGATTTGAATTCTATGTAAATGTAGGTACAATAATGAAACGGGGAGTTTGGAGAGACGGTAGCCCCTCTCACATAGAATTATTTGTCAAATAAAGCTGTTCCGAAGCCTAATTTGAATTGTTTTAACATAGGTTTATATAATTGAACTCGTTATCTCACCCCTTAATCTCTAATGTATATTGATAGTATTAAATTTCTGGGAAAGAGAAATTCGTGTGAGTGACACACCAGATTATTTTCTTCAGAAAGAAAGCAAAACAACGTTAAAGAGCACAAATTAAAGAAAATGTATCTTTAAATTATCCTTAATTTTTGCTCTTTTAACATTTTTTTTCATTCTTTCTAATATTACAAATACAAAAAAAAAAAAAAAAAAAAAAAAAAAAAAAAAAAAAACTCCACTTGTTTTTAAATTATTAATTCTCATTAGATTTTATTGACTTATTGCATTAGCTTAGATATACGATTTTGTGTATTCAGTACCCACCAAGATTTTTTTCGACAAAATATATCAAACGGCATTACGAGCTTAGAAATAATAATAATAAACAAATAAATAAGCATTATTTTTCATGAAACTATTTTTCTGAACAGCTACATAAAATTGAGTTTGTATTCACTTATTTTTATTGCTGCACAAAATGAAAATCCTGCTTCAAACTCAGTGCCTATCTTCAGCTGTTGCACAGTTTTAGTTGGCTTTCCCCCCTATGTCTAACGAAGAAAGCATTACTCACATCTTATCTCTGGTTGTACCCAGCGCTTCTAACATTAAGAATAGCTTTTTAAAATTCTTTTCATTTCGTAAAGTTTTCGTTTGATTGAAAATTATTATTATTATTATTTTTAAATAACTTCTGTTCAGTAATTTATAAGATATATATTTCCTGTATTCTAAGATTCCCCTCCCCATTCCCCATTTGTCATTTATTTATTAGTTATTTTAAATATTTCAATTCACATTATATTTAATTTAAAAAGTGCATTAATTATTAAACAAACACTTATATTTTGTGGTTTGTCAGTTATGTACTAGCAATTATTATATTTTTTTTCGGTACATTTTTCTTTCCAAAAAGTTTTTATTAACTAGTAAAAAAATATTACTACATTTCAAGTTCTTGTGTTTTTTTAATAACATTTCTCATTAAAATAAATGAGTGAATACTAACTAAAAGATGGAAGCGGATTTAGGACATTTTTTTCTCTTTATCAATATTATAAATGAGTTACTTTCAATTATTTTTCTAAATTTATTTTTATTATCATTTTATTGAATCCCATGACTAAATGCTTGTATAACTGACGAGTGTCAAGGGGTATTAATTTTTCCAAAACGAATGAAAATGTTGACAACCATGTAAATAGTAAAAATGCATTATAGGACCAGCGTTGAAAAGTAATAAATGGAAAGCCTTGAATAAACACTATCAATTCCAAAATACTCGCGAGTTTTTTGCAACTATACATTTGTTTGTATAGCATATATACATGGTTGATATTCAGTGTAAAGAAAAAAAATTTGGATTTGTAAAATAGCAGTTTTAAAAACATTTAAAAAATAATGCTTTTTTTTTTTTTTCTGTGTGTGTGTGTGTGTGTGTGCAAGATTAGAGTGCAATGTTGGAGTGACAGAGAAGAAATCATAAAAATTATACACACTGAGATTTCAGAATGAAAGATAGATATGAAAACTTTAAAATTATACACATCTGAATTTCAGAATTTTTTTCTTTAAAAGAGAAAGAGAAGAGCTACGCACATAAAACGAATCTAATTATCAAAATACAAAAATGAATAGATATATCTAATACCCCCCCCCCCAAAAAAAAAAAAATAAATAAATAAATAAAATAAAAAATAAATAAATAAGTAAAATAAAATAAATAATTAATTAATTGAAAAAGGTATTTGATAATTTGACGATATTCTTGACTACATTTATTTAAATTTTGAAAGATACGAGTGGTATTTTACCATGTTTTTATCAACTTCTATTCTTGTTTGTTTGTCCGGTACAAATCTTGCAATCGAATTTCAACTAACTTCCCTACTAGCTAGACATTTGAAATTTTCACAGTAGTTCAGAACCCGGTCACAACACAATGAAGTCCGATTTCCGATTTTTTGATTAGTTTTCTTATAATTAATTAAAATCTGAAAATAATAACATCCTAATAGCGTTAAAATAGCCATTAAAATATAAGTTATAATTTAATAGTTGCCAAAAAAAAAAAAAAAAAAAAAAAAAAAAAAATACGAGTTCATTTTTTTTCAACATAAAAAATAAACACATTTAATTAAACGCGAACGTTAAAAAATTATAAAAGTTAAATTATGCATCTCACAAAAATTGACGTCATTATCACTTTAGAAATTTTATGCACATTGATAAAAGCTCTATGATTCACCAGAAAATTTAAAACATGGTATATAAATGTTTTTTTTTTTTATCTTATAATTATTTAATCATTATATTATCAATGAAGGTTCAAAATTCAACATTAAAAAGTCTTTTAGCTTAAATGCTTAATGATTTCTTATCAAAAATGTAATCTTAAGGTATTTTTAAAGCTTTGTCATTGTGTTACATCTTTACATATCTTATCAAAATATCCTCATTTTTTTCTATAGAATGGAATTTATGCTTTGACAACCTGACGTATTGGAATAAAAGTAATAATAAAGGAAAAGCCGAAGGAAAAGAAGATCATAAAATATGAAAAATAATGAATAAACAAGAACTCTTTTTATATAAGTTTATGTAAAATAAATTTCTAATTTGTTGTTTTTTAGTCTGAATAAAATATATGGATTCGAAGTTAAATAGAAGCACAGAGTTGTATGTTTCATTCTGAATCATGTATTTGGCATTGTATGTGCATTTTTTGCCTCAAAGACTGAAGGATACTATCACTATAAATAATTTTAAATATTTTGCAAGGGAAGAAAAAATCATCTAAGAGGGATTATAATTACCGTCAAACGACAGTGTACAGTTGTTATTGGAATATTATGTGAAGTATTTTGCAAATAGGTATTTGCAAAAATTGTTATAGCATTACCAAGTTAATTGGAATCTCTAATTTCGACTCACTGCAAGCCGTTCAGAAATTTTCAACACCCATCTAAAACATACAACAATATACATAAAACGTTTATAAAATTAGCGAGAAAAAATCAACTGAATTAGGAATGATACAAAAGTACTTTTTTGAAAAAGTAGCTTGGACACTTAAAAACCTCTGGTAAGCCCGTACCTAGCTGGTAATGCGAAGCCTACTTCCAAGTTATTGTACACTGGGGCGAATAATCGTCAGACCAACGCCCAGTGACTCTACTTGACTGATCACCTAAGGGCCGTATTCGCCAACTTCTTAACACTCGGATTAAACCTCGAAACAGCGGTAATTGCTCGATCATACGAAAATCGGTATTCTCCAACGAAAATCCGCAGTTCACCGGCTACATTAACACTTCGTTTTTGATCCTCGAATATCGGAGGATTAACAGAGTTAATTCTCGGATCTTTTCGTAACACATGCACACTCCGCAGCTCAGCTTCGTAAATAAATAACAAACATGGCTGACGTTGACGATTATTCTCACTAGATGATATTGAAAGCTTAGAACTATTGGAAACATTTGAAAGAAGGAAAAGGACGATGCATCAAATTAGAGTAGATGATTTGGATTCTTTGGATAATGTGGCATTTCGATATCGCTATAGATTAAATAAAGATTCCATGGAATTTCTAATATGAATGTTAGATAATAGGCTGTCATCTGCCACAGGAAAGAATAATGCATTAAATTCGGCTGAAAAAAAATTAATAGATTTAAGATTGTCTTAATCATAACAATCAAAATTTTAAATCGTAGCGTAAACAGTTGTCGTCTGCGTGATTATTCTTTTTAAAAATGTTCTAAAGTAAAATTGATTCTTAATCCGTTCGTAAACAAAAGCGAAGTAAACAAGAGTATCAGTGTTGCCAATTTTCTTTTCACACTTTCTAATCTTCTAATCCGATTGATTAGTTGATTGAAGCCGAATGGTGAATAAATGCTATCTTCGTTCTTGGCCAATCAAAACGAAGCTTTTATTTCTCTTCCAGTTAATCCATAGATCACGTAATCGGCTGATGGTGAATACCGTAGGAATTTAATCCAGTGTTAGCTTTGATTCTCCCAATTGTAAAAGGAAGTCTGCTCCATTTTTGTTGTATCCAGTTCTGGTATTCCTGGCCCCACTGAAACCAACGTCTCTGATAAACAGGTGTCAACAACGCATATTGTGCTTGTTGTCTAGGCAAATAGATCACGTTTATAGTGGCTCCTGAGTCCAGTAAAATTCGATGTCAGACGTACAGTAAATAATCTGTTGTGTGTGTTTTGCGATTTCTCCCACTGTCTACTGTTCATTTTTTCTTGTCTAAAACGCATTGGTCATCAGCTCCCATTGTTACTCTTGCACATCTCTGAACACTTGGGCAATTATTTCTGTCACTTGAAATAATCTCCAAATTCGTGAAATTCTGCAATTTGCGATTCCAAATTATTCCGTAACACTAATTTATTTTTTCAACTTATTAGATCTTTTGTAAAGTTATCTAGATGACGTCTCTAGCCTCTAGCATTGTCTATTGTATTTGTCATATGATACAGTTGGCAGCAAAATTATTGAAACACACATCCACATTTTCTATAATTTTTTTTTTTTTAGTTTGATCGCTAGTTTTTATCATCCACATACTTTTATATAAACAACATATAAGACTAAGATTGTGACTCGATAAATATTTACTTAACAAAACAGTATTAGGAGTACATCTTTTAAATAGGAATTATTGCTAGTATTTCAACAGTTTTTCTGCCGACTGTAGTAGCAGCTCGATGTCGTTGAAAGTCCTCTCCCCAATGCAATGGCTTTTTCTGTATTTTTGCATGGATACCGCCAGTATTATTTATACATTTCCAACATTTCTCCCTCTGCAACATACTCCATATATTTACTGCACCAGTCCCTTGTCCATCTCCTGCCTATCGGCCCATTCTGATGCCTTTTTTCACTTTATGCTAACTCCTCTGCTTTGTTCGTAAACCAGTACCATACCAATGCGGTACCTGTCTTTGTAAGGATTTGTTAGTGCTAAAATTTATTCGTCCTTTCCTTCTAAATTATGTGATTCACATTAGTCGAAGATATACAAGGTGCCCACTAAAATCTGCACCTCCCAGTTCTTTCAACTGCCGCGCTCGAATGGCTGCATTAATGAAAATATAAATGCTAAAAACCGAACGCATAAAGCGCTCATTCGTTTTGTTCGCGAGTCTCTGCCCCGTAATACTACGAAACAATCTTAAAAAAAAAAAGATGCAAGATACTTTTGTTTTTGATGTTCAAACTTCTCTCCATCATCTGCAATGTACATCAGGATACTTGTTTGAATTTCACGTAGCATAACATGTGAAGCGATACACTACAACGTAGGCAACATGAAGTTCAAACAAAAGCGCGTTTTAAGCGTTCTGCTTTATCATTCATGCATCTTTTCATATAACTTGGTGATATTCTACAACTTTGTAATTTACCTTTTTCTTTATCTCGTATCCTTTGCGAGGTAGGAACTCAAACTTCGCCTTTTTCACCAGGTAGCACTGCAAGAGGTATTATCTTGTAGCGCATATCCACATTACTGCAACCACTTTTATGCCACTACTACTTTTATGACTCTACTTTTACACCACTTTTATGACTCTAACTGCAGCCATTCAGCAGTTCAAAAAGGGGAGGCAGACTTTAATAGCATCCTATAGATCCGAATTATTAAGTGTCAATACTAGAGATTCACAACATTAATTAACCCGTAAGGCTGTGCTATTATATACGCATAGTAATTGAATCTTTCCAACTTTGAGAGAATATTATGAATTGAGTCAGTTAATTGTCAGCGCGTCATGCCAATAGACCCAGGGTCAATTGTTGTCCAAATTATTTTTAAATCTGTAAAAATTGTTTTATTAATTTTAAGTAATCTTTATTTAAAAAAATCTGATGTGGGCACCACATGACTTCCTTATACACTTTTAGAAATATACATAATGTTAAAAAACATTGTCACTGGAGCCGAACCATTTGGCTAAAAATATTTTAAAAAAATATACATAATGTTAAAAAACATTGTCACTGGAGCCGAAACATTTGGCTAAAAATATTTTAAAAAAATGCATGCATACGTAAAAAAAAAAATAAAAAATAAAATTGTGCCTTGAGGGGACTCATGTCAAAGTTGTGCCTTGGGGGGGACTCATGTCAAAGTTGTGCCTTGGGGGGCGACTCATGTCAAAGTTGTGCCTTGGGGGCTCATGTCAAAGTTGTACCTTGGGGGGGGGACTCATGTCACAGTTGTACCTTGGGGGGACTCATGTCAAAGTTGTGCCTTGGGGGGGACTCATGTGCCTTGGGGGGACTCATGTCAAAGTTGTACCTTGGGGAGGACTCATGTGAAAGCTGTTCCTTGGGGGGGACTCATGTCAAAGTTGTACCTTGGGGAGGGGACTCATGTCAAAGTTGTGCCTTGGGGGGGGAGACTCATGTCAAAGCTGTGCCTTGGGGGGACTCATGTCAAAGTTGTACCTTGGGGGGGACTCATGTCAAAGTCATGCCTTGGGGAGGGGACTCATGTCAAAGTTGTGCCTTGGGGGGGACTGATGTCAAAGTTGTGTCTTGGGGGAGGACTCATGTCAAAGTTGTGCCTTGGGGGGACTCATATCAAAGTTGTGCCTTGGGGGGGACTCATGTCAAAGTTGTGCCTTGGGGGGACTCATGTCAAAGTTGTACCTTGGGGGGGACTCATGTCAAAGTTGTGCCTTGGGGGGACTCATGTCAAAGTTGTACCTTGGGGGGGGGACTCATGTCAAAGTTGTGCCTTGAGGGGGACTCGTGTGCCTTGGTGGGACTCATGTCAAAGTTGTACCTTGGGGAGGGGACTCATGTCAAAGTTGTGCCTTGTGGGGACTCATGTCAAAGTTGTACCTTGGGGGGGACTCATGTCAAAGTTGTACCTTGAGGGGGACTCATGTCAAAGTTGTGCCTTGGGGGGACTCATGTCAACGTGTTCTGAACTTTTCTGAAAGTTTCAAATGTCTAGCTAGTCGAGAAGTCAGTTAAATTGCAAGATTTGTCCAAACCGTTTTTGAGCTATTACCGTTTTTTGATACATTTTGCCCATTATGAACCTAATTTTTCTAAATATCTCCAAAACGGAAAATCATATAAAGTCCAAAAAGGGAGGTGCACAACTAGATGTTATAACAAACCTATGTACCAATTCGCAACTTTCTACGTCCAACCGTTTTTGAGTTATGCGACATACACCCACCCACCCACACACACACGCAGACACACATACATACAGACGTCACGAAAAATCGTGTAAAGTCGCTTATATCTCTAAAACGAGAGCTCGTGTTAAGACGAAACTTGCAGGTGTGCAACTAGACATCATGACTGTCACACGTATAAATTGTCAACATTCAGCGATCATTCGTTTTCTAGCAATGGGAAATACAAAATCCATTTCGCAAATCGGGATTACTATACTTCCTTATACTTTGTATAAGGAAGTAAAAAATGAACCATAATTTTTATACCTGTTTGTTATTATAATGTCAAGTTATAGTACAAATTTATTAATTTTGGGAAAATCGATTTAATTTTTTTATACAAATTATGTATTTATTTATTTATTTATTTTAAGAGAGGTAGTTATTATTTTTTTAAATGTTTTTTTTTTTTTTTTTTTTTTTTTTTATGAAAAATAAATCTATATTAATAAAATCAGACCTTTGTCTGTAAATTTGTCCAAATCAAAAAATTTTTGCGATATTTTCGCGTTTCACACACCAAAGCCGAAAATGACTTCAGAAAATTTTGTTTGTGTGTATGAGTGTGTCATCGTGTCTGCATGTCATTATTTTTGTTCGGGCATCACGCAAGAACCGCTAGACTGAATTCAACGGCGCTTGGCAGAAACTTAGATCTTTACCCAACTTAAAATTATATCTATCAACTTTTCAGAAATTCTCCCTCCCCGTTCTCCCTGGGGGGGAAAACACGTTTGTAAGCATAACTCGGCTCCTAATTGCTTCACAATAAAGAAATTCCACATGGGGAGACTAGACATGAGTACAAATAAACATTATCTGCGATTTAGGAATTTTCGATTTTTAAGGGAAGGAAGGGTGAAAATCGATTTTTGACGGCAAATTTCGAAAATTTCTTATTTGAGTAGAACTCTACCAAAAATGGAACAAAGATATTGAAAAAAGGCTATGCGACATTCTTAGGATATTTTCTAAAACACATTTTTGATTTTTTGTGATCTGCCACTTTTTCTTTTTTTTTAAGAGGGGGCGGGGTATGTGTTAAAAAGAGCAAATTCGAGACACCTTTTTTGGAGCTGAATTTGTCCTGGGAAATTTTTGAGAGCTGCAGTCATGAAGTCTGGTGCTTGTATTGTTTATATGCATCCGGCACCTAAAGAAACAGGATTTATCGAAATACCCCCTTCCCCCCAGGGGGACAGGAAGCAAAAAAAAAAAAAAAAAAAAAAAAAAGAGAAATTCCGGATTTTTTAGTAGAGCTCTACTAAAGATGTTGCGAAGGTATTGAAACTAGCTATGCGCCATCTGTAGAATATTTTCAAAAACACATTTTCGTTTTGTTGTGATTTTCGATTTTTTTTTTTTTTTTTTTTTTTGGGGGGGGGGGATTTGCAAATTCCCTGTTAGCGTTAAATTTGTCTTGGGGAATCTATGGAATCTGCGGTCACGAAATTTGGTGCGCAAATTGTTTATATGTATCCGACACATATTGTAACGAGATTTCACGAAATTCGCTCACTTACTCCCTTGGGGTCGGGGGGGGGGAGAAATAAACACGCGTAAAAACACGTTATTCTGTTTGAATTCGCTTTACATTAGCTTAGAAGGATGAGTTATGGTGAGTGGATGTTGATTAAGTGTGCGCATTATGTACTTTGGTGAGATTTCGCAAAACTTCTAACCGCTGAGGAAGGGGAAGTAAGAAACGGGTAAGTTGCTACCGAAGGCAGTGTGGATCCGTAATTCTCACGTTGCGAGCGGGAAAAACCTCTACGGAATACAGAGGAAACTTTAACTTAGGTTATTAATAATGATATGGAATTCTGACAACCCATTTAAGTGTAGTGCTGAGCGAAGCGTGCAAAGCCTGCTAGTTATATATATATATATATATATTTGAATGAAAAACAGTAAATTTAAATAAAAAAAAAAATAATGATAATATTACGTTAAATTTATTAAAAAAACAAACAAAAAATAAAGTCCTGAATCCATAGTTTGTTTATATTTATTTTTTATAAATATTTTTAAATGCCTAATGGCATGCAAATCGTCTTTATCAGTTATTTAAGAACTGATCAATGTTGTCTTATTTTAAAGTACTCAAACAAACTAGAATAATTGGTAAAGGAAGAAAAAAAAAAAAAAAAAAAAAAAAAAAAAAAAAAATGGAAGCTGATAGGGTTTTTTATTAATATTTATTTACATTCAGCGAACAATGTATTACTATTCGGCATTGATCGAATTAAAAAAAAAAGTGAGTAAAACCTCTTACAATTTAACTTTCATTTTGAGAGGAACGGATATTTTATTCATCTATCTCTCATATATTTTTTAATTTACTTGTTTGGGGCTTTCATATGAGTAGCTCAGTACTTTAGGTTATTAAATTATACAAATTAAATGTTTTAAAACTTGCGCATGCGTAGTCAAAAATTATTTAGTAAAATATGCTCCTATTTTTAAAAATATTTAACATTTTTGTATTCTGATTGCAGCAGTATGCTGTGTCTAATGTAGTATGTCAAGTTTCCTAAAAATGGCTTTGCACTAGTTCTAATACCCTATATGTTATAATTAAGAAAGTGGAGATTATTTTTGCAATTTTTTAAAGAAGCCCTAATATCTCCATAAATATATGTGGTAGCATCATAAAAATGTATACATATAAGTAAAAGGATCTTAATAATCACATGCTACAGACAAAACGCATTTCAAGCATTACGTTTTACAGGGTGATCCAAAGTATTTTGTCTTTTGCTTAATTTTTTACTGGTGCTCTTTTCTTCTCCAGGACAAAACTTTTGCTGAAATGTATGAGGTATAATATGCTCTTTATACTCCTAAAGCTTCAAATAATTCTTACAGAACTTTTCTAGATATTTTTTGACAAAAATTCTAAATTCGAAAGTGTTCAAAGACTTATTAGTATAATATAAAAATAGTGTATAAAATGGTTGAATTAACAAAATTTTTGTTGTTTCAACAAACAAATTTGTTAAATCAACTAAATTTTTTTGTTGATACATCCTCAACAAAAATTTGGTTGTAAAAAAAAAAAAAAAAAAATGTGCATGGGTTGATTTAAAATACAAGATATGTAAGCAAATGATAATAATTATAATAATAATAATAATACAAATGTACATATTTTTTATTCGGAATATCTAGCCTATTAAAGAAGCTCTTTGCTAATGTAAAAGTGAAATATTTTACTTACAGAAATAGCTTAAAAATTGCATTTAATATAATTACATTTACTGTTTTGATTCTTAAAAAAATAATCTGGTGTGTCACTCACATGACTTTCTCTTACCCTGAAATTTAATAATAAATACAGGTTGCAGATTAAGAGGTAAGGTAACGAGAACTGTCATGTAAACCTATGCTAAACAATTCAAATTCGGCTTCAGAAGAGTTTTATACGATAATTAGTTCTGTGTGAGGGGGGCTACCGCCCCCCTCAACCCCCCGTTTCATTAATGCACCTACATTTATATAGAATTTAATTCGGTTATTAAAAAATAATTCTGTTTTTTAAAAATAATTTATTAAAATTATTATTTAAAAAAATTATCTTTTATGATAATGCAGACGATTTCCATATTAGAGAAGTAGTGTAACACTAAATATAAAAAAAAAAAAAGTCCATTTTACTCTCAATATAAAGAAAAAAAAAATCGATTTTTTTTTTTTTTTTTTTTTTTTTTTTGTTAAAAGTAAAAAAAATCTATAACTTTGTTTTAAATTATCACAGATTTATAGTTCAACCATTCGTTTTAAAGGTATTGGTGAGCTCTTTTGAATGATACCCATCATCAAAATTTACTCCCCTCGAGGGGGGACTTCCCCCCCCCAAGGGGGGAGGCGAGGCTCCTACATACACAAAAATTTTTTCTTAGTTAACTATCTCTATTACAAAAAATATATATTCGTTTCATTTGGTTTAGTGCAGTCTATAGACGTTAAACTCTACTTACCTGCAATTTCCCCCATAGACGTAATGTATTAGAATTCTCTTGATTGTCCCTGTACACGAACCATTTGCTTGATCTTAACGAAAAGCTTACTGTAGCATCCCTATATGATACACATTTAGAATACGAAGTTTGAACTTTCTGCCATAATTTGTTTTTGAGATATGCTGATAACAGACAGACACACACACAGACACACAGACATACACACAGACCATTTGCTAAAAACAAGATTTTCGTATTCAGGGGACCTCAAAACGTGTAAATATAACACAATCTCGCGTTCGAAAATTTGACCCAAAAACAATACTTTCTATTCCTTATGAGTAAGAGAAAGTAAAAATAAACGATTTTTTTTCCAAGTTTTTTTTCGTTAAAAGTAAAAAAAATCGATAACTTTGATTTAAATTATCGCAGATCGATGGTTCAACCATTCGTTTTAAAGGTATTGGCGAGCTCTTTTGAAAGATACCCATTATCAAAATTTACTCCCCTCGAGGGGGGACTTCCTCCCCAGGGGGGGAGGCGAGGCTCCTACTTACACAATTTTTTTTCCCAGTTAACTATCTCTATTACAAAAAATATATATTCGTTTCATTTGGTTTAGTGCAGTCTATAGACGTTAAACTCTACTTACCTGCAATTTCCCCCATAGACGTAATGTATTAGAATTCTCTTGATTGCCCCTGTACACGAACCATTTGTTTGATCTTAACGAAAAGCTTACTGTAGCATCCCTATATGATACACATTTAGAATACCAAGTTTGAACTTTCTGCCATATTTTTTTTTCCGAGATATGCTGATAACAGACAGACACACACACACACACACACACGCATACACACACGCATATACACAGACAGACACACACACAGACACACATACATATACACATACCATTTGCTAAAAACATGATTTTCGTATTCAGGGAACCTTTAGAACATGAAAATATAACACAATCTCGCTTTCGAAAATTTGACCCAAAAACAAGACTTTCTCTACCTTATGGGTAAGATAAAGTAAAAAAATAAGTTACAGAAATAAATTTATGAACCACACAGCGAAGATAGATATAGGAAAAAATAAAATAATAATAATAATAAAGGTATATATTTGTAACTATAAGGGCTTTTCTAATGAATATATGTACGCAGAACAAAGTATTTTGTAGAAACAACAAAATTTTTTCGATACTATATCAACAAAAAAAATTGTTTGATTTAATAAAACATTTTCTCGAAAAAACAGAACAATTCGTTAAATCAGCCAATATTTTTTTTTTTTTTTTTTTTTTAATTGTCGTTGATATATCTTCAACAGAAATTTGTTTTTTTCAAAACAGAAAAAAAAGGAAAGGAAAGGAAAGGAAAGGAAAGGAAAACTGTCTGTGCATGGAAAACCAAATCAACCAAATTTTTTTTGGTCGACATAGTCTTAACAAAAATTTGTTTTTCAATTTTTTTTTTCCTTGATTCAAATGTCACACATAGCAGATAAATTCCAATCTAAAATACATAGATTGGAATCAACTTTAGTTTTTTACTGTAAAAAACGATACTTATTATTTTTTTTTCAACTTATTGTGGGTGTCTTAAAAGTACAAACACTAACTGATTTTTCATAGAAAAGTGCTGGTTTAAGTGTTCTTTTTTAACCACCAAACTTTAAGACTAATACTTTATTATTATTTTAAAATATTTTAAATAATATTTAAAATCGAAAGCATTTGGAGGCATTTTAGCCTTGCAATGTTATCTTCAATACAATGTGTTGTATTCATCCTTCGTGAATCTTATACCGCGGTATGCGATAAATTGTTCAAATAAAACCCGCCATGACTTAGAACGGAAATAATAAAAATTGCTCCACCTCCACCTTTGTGGTTCATGTTTAGTGCACCAAGGAAACAATTCCATCGGCCCTTTTTAAAGTTCTTTCGAACAAATAGCAACTAGCTGTACTTGTACTTTCGACTTAAGCAGCGGAAAAGAGAAAAAACTTATCTTTTTTGTTGCTTAGCGACTGTTTTATCTGGTGGTATCACCTTTTTGGATAGGTAAATCAGACTTACTTAACCTGTTGCAATAAGGAGTGTTTTTATCACCAACGGTTCTTTTCTTCAAGTACTCAAATTTAGAAATCAACCATCTAAATTACTGAAAAAAAAAAAATGTAAGTATTAATTTTGGTCTTATTCAATTTGCAAAATTTATTATTTAATTTAGGTAATTAACACTAATAAGTTAAAGTAAGAATAAGAAATATGCTATTATTCTTATACGAGGACTGCCCTCTTCTTTTTTAGATAACAGAGGTTTTGATAGTTGAAATATTTTTCTTAACAAATAAGGTGTTCTGTTGAGTTTTCTTTCTAAAGCAATTGTATTAATTATATTTAACAGTGATCATTTTTATAGTTTTGTTAATATATTATATATAAATTTGTGAATTCATTTATCTATACGATTTCCAAATCTTCATATAAGTTCGGTTAGGTAAGTTTTTTTTTTTTTTTTTTTTTTTTTTTTTTTACAGTTCAGTCTTTTTAATTCAAAAATAAATTACACATAAATTGTTCCTGAGTTTGAAAACAATTGTATTTATTTCTTTTTTACAAATTTATCAATATTTGTATTTCATATTTTTAGTGTGTATCTTTTATGAACTTTCTTTTTTGAAAACACTTAAAAATTGTATAATATATATTGTATATTTTTTATTAATCATTTAATTGTTTAGTGTTTTTAACACTTTACAACAAGGTTGAAAAGTGTTAAGGACTTCGGTTTGTCTGTCCGTCTGTCTGTCTGTCTCCCGTTCTAACTCCTGTAAATATTCATGGAATTTCTTGAAACTTATATGTGTTATTTAAGTTCACTATCGGATGTTCCCTATTGAAAATGGAATGAATACCTTTACTGGTTTGTGTACAGGGGCACCCGAAAATATTCGAAAGCATTGTGTTCTATAAGAGTTATTTCTATAAACCATATTTTAATACCGTGACTTTACACAAATCTTAATGAAATTGAAATATGTTATTCAAGTTCACTATCGGATGTTCCTCACTCAAAATGGAGTAAATACCATCACTGGTTTTTGTATACAGGGACACCCGAAAATATTCCAAAGCATTGCGTTTTATGAGAGGTATTTCTATAAACCAAATTTTATTAACTTTACTTTGCACGAAACTTAATGAAATTAAAATATGTTATTCATATGCATAAAAGAATGCTTTCCATAGAATACAGTATGACTAGTATTAGATTTTCAGGACCACACAAAAATATTAAGTTACTTTAAGGGCTATTAATAAAAAATTTCTGGAATTGCATTTTCATTTATATTAAACGTTTTTACCACTTTCTACATGATTTTTAGCTGAATATGATTTCAATTTGAGTATCTGTTTGTCCGTCTGTCAATCTTTCTATCTGTTCGTCGGCCAGTTCCCACCGTCCTTAAATATTTTCAGAATTTTAAAAATTGATATATGTTATTGAAGTTTACACTATGAAATGTTTCCTATTTAAAATGACTTTAATAGGTTTTGTACAACTGGTTTGTGTAGAGGGACACTAAAAAAAAAAAAAAAAAAAAAAAAAAAAAAATTCCAATGCATTGCGTTTTAGACAGACATTTTTATAAATCACATTTAAATAACTTTCTACTGTAAAAGCCATAAAGAAAGTGACATTTATTGTTAATATACTAAAAGAATGTTTTCTATAGAATATGATATGGTTAACCTCCAGATTTACGCTAAAATATTCAGATACATTAAGGGCTGCGTACGTTAAGCAATTTGGACAGCTTCCAACAATGTTTAAGAGTGACAATATTTATGAATTCAATTACTGTAATCGTATGTCTTTCAGTCCTTCTGTCTGTTCGTGTTGTGATAACGTAGGCAAAGAATGTTGAAAGTTATACAAGTACATACAGTTGGAAAGTGTAAATAATTAATGCGTACTGCATGATTTTTCGTTCTTATTTTTTCTTAATATGTAATGACATTTTTTGTTTAAAGGAATTTTTGCTATAATAGATTATTATAATAAAAACATTTATGAATCACTCTTAAATTTTAAAACACTCCCATGTTTGTAGGAAAAGAAATAGCAATTATGGGAAAAACTGCTAAAATCTGTTAAAGACAGATATATCAACTTTGGTTTCCAATTACTTTAAACCTTTATCTTATTTATTTTTTTATTTTTTTAATATTATTTGAAGAGGGTTTCGGTTTTTACATATATAATATTGAATTGTATTCAATATTAATTAAAAATATATTAAACGTATTTCCGAAAAACATTCAAATATTAATTTTCTTATCTTTAGAAATGCATTTGGCAGAAAAAAAAAATCAAGTACGAAAAATTATGCGGTTCGCATAGGTTATTAATACTTTCCAACTGTAGGTACTCGTTCCATCGTTTAAACTTAGTACTTTCCCTTACGTGATTACTCAACGGACAGACAGAATGAAAGACAGATAGACTAAATGAATTCATAATTACTCTTAAACATTCTTGGAAAGTGTTAAAACGCTTAACACAAACGGAAATACGATTCCGTGTATCCCTGTAAACGCTAAATATACCATGTTATACATTTTTTTTTTAACTAAATGAATAATAATTGTTAATTTGATTATGATTTGTACAGTACAAAATTATTTAAATATGATTTATAAAAGCGCCTCTCATAAAACGAAATGCATTTGCATTATTCTAGATGTCTCTGTACATAAATCAGTTGTGCAATTTATACCATTTTAAATAGGGAACATGCCATAATGCCTTTGAATAACATAAATGATTCTGAAGAAATCCTAAAAATATTTACAGAAGCTATAGTCGGATAGACGGACAAAAAGACAGACAAATAGACTAATTAAAATCATAATCATTAAGCATTTTTATAAATTGTTAAAAACGCTTAATAAAAAGAAAAATGCAATTGCAGCAATTTTTAGTTATAGCTGTGAATGTACCTGAACATTTTTGTGTTTCTCTGTAAATATTAAAATTAATTATAGTATACTCTATAGAAAATATTTCTAAGGCCATATTAATGACAACTGTCAAATTCAGTATGATTCCTACAAAGTAAAGATATTAAAATATGATTTTATAGAAATTCGCCTTTCACAGAACGCAATACTTTAGAATTCTTTCAAGTCTCCCTGTACACAAACCGGTAGCGGTATTCATTCCATTTTCATAGGGAACATCACATAGGGAATTTGAACAATATATATTAGTTTCAAGGAATTCCATGAATATTTGCGGGAGTTATAGAGCAGACAGGCAGACAAACCGAAGTCATAAACACTTTTAAATTTTGTTGGGATGTGTTCTAAAAAGGTAGCAACAAATAATTCAAACAGTTAGAAGTGTTTTATAATACATTTACATATAGTGTTACGAAATATAAATCATAGGGTTATTTTAAAATGTTATTTCCTTATATTACGTACAAAATCTGCTACAAAATATTATTAGTGGCAATGTACAAGATGGCCATAATGCTCATAGGGTTACTGTAATGCGATCTAGTTCCAAGAATTGCGCCAAAGTTTGTAGGAAGATTAAACAAGACGGAGGACGAAGGATTCCGGGGAAAAGAAGTATTTCATTAGGGGAATACGTGGGTAACGCTGTGTAATTGAAAAAACAGTTTTAAATAATCTGATGTGTCACTCACACGACTTTCTCTTACCCTGAAATTTAATACTATAAATACAGGTTGGAAATTAAGAGGTAAGATAACGAGTACTGTTATGTAAACCTATGTTAAACAATTCAAATTAGGCTTCGGCAGAGTTTTATACGATAATTAGTTCTGTGTGAGGGGGGGGGGCTTCCACCCCTTCAACCTCCCGTTTCATTAATGTGCCTACATTTATATAGCATTTAAATCTGTTAGTAAAATTAAAAGTTCACTTAAAATTATACAGACAATTTTCACACGCAACATTCCTTGAAACTTAACAATCTTGATCAAACTTTTCCAGCAAAAAACTTATATTAACTTCAAAATACAACATTTGGATCGCGTAAAATTATTTGTTTTTAAGTCACTCTAAGAGACACAGACAAAGATCAAACGTTAAAAAACTTGACTACGGTAATCAGGAAGCCTCAAAACGTGTAAATATACAAAAAACAAGCGACGAATATTCAGCTTAAAAACATACATTATTTACCATATCTCTATGAGAAATTTATTTCAATTTCCGAATAGCTTTCCTGGAAATGGTAAAATACTATTAGTAAAGCACATCCACTAACAACAAAAAATAATGTTATCGCTTAAATACTTGCTGCCTTGTATATCTTTCGAAGATTATGTACAGACCACATGGTGCATCAAAATATAATCCTATAGTAATCATACATGGCGCAGCCTGAAATATACTTCCATCAATTTGCAACGATTGCCGCACTTTCATCTAGTTCTTTTGTGTAACTCTATAAACGAACAGTAAATGATTTCCCTACCATATTCTACATGAGACATGTTTTTACGTATATAAAAAATATATATTCATTTCATTTGGTTTAGTGCAGACTGCAGTCAATAGATGTCAAACTCTACTTACCAGCACTTTCCCTCATAGACGTAATGTATTTGAATTCTCTTGGGCGTCCCTGTACACGAACCATTTGCTTCATCTCCATGAAAAGCTTAGTGTAGCATCTCTGTATCATACACATTTAGAATACTGAGTTTGGAATTTCTGCTACTAGTTGTTCTTAAGATATGCTGATAACAGACAAACAGACACACTTACAGACCATTCGCTAAAAACATGATTTTCGTATTCAGGGAACCTCAGAACATGTAAATATAACAAAAACTCACTTTCGAAAATTTGACCCTAAAACAATACTTTCTCTACCTTATGTGTAAGAGAAAGTAAAAATGGAAAAGCGTGGGCAAATTAGCACGGTGTCTCCGATTTTAAAATGGTAAATGGGGACAAAATCAGTACTTATATAACTGCACAATCTTCTAACCAAAATGGAATTTGAGAAAAGATCTAAATTGGATTTGACTACATTAGCCAGGGAAAAAGACCTGATAATATCTCTGTGATAGTAGAACGTTTATTCCGGACCTCCCACGAAGTTATACTGTTGCCACTTTCCGTCTTTTAACAGGACACAACTGTCTCAATGCCCATTTTTTTACAATTGGACTAAAGAACTCTCCGGATTGTTGTCTGTATGACTCTGGATCCTCAATGGACAGATTACATATTCACACGTGTTTTGCAGTTAAAAATTTTAATTGTATTGTTCATAAAATTTGGAAGCCAGAAGGCATGATTTTTAAAGCCTGGCAAGTCCCCTAGAAGTAAATTTTGGAACTTTATCGGAATCCTTCGTCATCTATCTTGTTTAATCTCCGTAGAAAGTTTGATGCTATCCTTGCAATTAGATCGCGCTATAGAACACTGTGAGCACTGTCAGTTTAATTATGGCCACCTTGTATATTGTTTCAGTGCTAATATATCGGTTACCTATTTTACATATAATCGAATAAGGTAAATAAAGTGTATTGTTCTGTAAGTGTAGGTTTTTATGCCCCATTTCGATTAACTGTTTTTTAAAAAAAAATTAAAAACGATTGTTAAATAAATACCACATTGTAGTAACAGGAGACTTGGCGTTGGAATATTAAAACCCGAATAAACTGCTACGTCAGAAACGCCAAAGAAAAATATTTGAGATGCATACAGCTGTTTCTGTAGCCTTAAGCGTACCGTCTTCAGTGCAAAAAGAATTCTGAATCTGGAGAAGTGCTCGTATATATAGGAGAGGGACCGAATTTAGTTCAACCAATAGGATTACAGGAAAGGTGGGGAGAGTGGCCAATAGGAATTTAGGAATGTTAGCAGTGTAAAACAGTAGAAAAATTAAGAAAATGTGGACCGAATGTAAAATTTCCAACAATCAGACAAATAGGGAACAGCGAAATCACAATTTACAAGGTTACAAACGCAGGAGATCTCTAGGGGCACAAAATTTTACAAATAGTTAGAAATGTCTGGTTTAACCTCCTAGTGTTTTGCTCTAACTCAGCCGTGTTTAAGTTATATGGAGAAATTTTTTAACTAAAGTCTGTCATAAAGCTGACTGGGGTAATTTTATTCCATGTTTGGTGCCAAAAGCAGAAATAGATCCGACTTTCAGGTTAATCATTTTTTTAGTCGGCCTATTTGCATGTAGACAATTGAATCAAGATAAAAACATATTAAAAAATATTTTCTTTTCTTTTTAAGAATAGACCAACTAAAATATTTTTCTTCAGTTTTGGTTGGGTGAAGGTGGGAGACAGCAGCCTGTCTCCTCACTCCGATCAGTATGCCCCTGATAGTTTTTATGGTCTCGAAAAATCGAAGTTATCTGGGAACAAAAACTTGTTTGTCAGCCCTGAAAATTAGAGAAAGTGGTGTGTGTAGCACATCAGGTTATTTTTATTGCATAAATATTTTCCCATGGTCTGTATATAATATATATAGCATATTTGATTAAAACCGATGAGTTGAATAGGTCTTGAGAGGTCTAAATAGGGTAATTTTCCTTATAATTATCCTTTATATACTTATGATAAATAACTGAAGTAAAATAAATTTACCAATTAAAAGAGAGCTTTTGAAGCTTTAAATAATCAAGATACAAATAGACTAACCACCTTTTAATTGGATTACCCTACAGAATTACATGCGTAGCTTTGCTACCATTTAATAAAAAATCTTTAATAAACTTAATAAAAAATTGATTTAATTCTCGGCTTATATACCGTTGTTATTTATAATAGATTTATAATTTCAAAAGAAATTTTAATATTATATTCATAAACTAATCTGTAAAAATGATTTTTTATCTGTTATAGACACTTATCTACTAGTGTTCCTGGCATAAAGTGAAAATGATCTTGCGGATATTATTTCTAACTTGTAAGTATATGTATTAAAGTTTTTTCATTGCCTACTATATTTCGGAATCCGACACCGATAACTTGGCATATCTTATAAGTCAATTTGGATGACTCTGTTGTAGATATCGGGGAAAAGGTTGTAACCTGCTTTAAATAATATCACTTCTCAGTGGTGCATTTGCACCAGATAACCCATTTTTAAGTTGACTTTCAATTAAATATAAATTGTTACTAGGTTACCTGCCAAGTTATGGAAGTTGGCACTGTTTTAAATATTTTTCGTTCGTAAAATACAGTGTAAAATAAATGTTATCTTTTAATTTTGTACCTGATATAAAAATTCAATTCAAATAATGATTTAAATATCCCCAGAGCTGATAAAAAAAATAAAACAACACTGATAAATAATAATAATAATAATAATAATAATAATAATAATAATAATAAAAGAAAGAAAGGAAGTGTCACAGAGTTCGAAGATTTTCTAAATTGGTGAGAGAATATATGAAATACTGAAACGAAGGAAATAATTTGCGATTCGAGGATGTAATAAACTAAATATAGTGAAAAAGATGATTAAATTTCAAAGGATTTCTGTCAAAAATTTTAAATTATTTAGAAGTTCTCATAGAAATTAATCAATTATAAAGTTGTTTGTAAAAATGACATTGAGGAACACTATCTTAACATTTCTTTTCCTTTCTTTTTTTTATACATTACGAATATTGAACCTGCATGATTAAAAAAAAGTTATTTCGCTCAACTTTCCGTTCACGCATTTTAGAGAAGTTTTAAATATTTTTAAACTGCTCCTTGAAAATTTATTGTAAAGTCTATGTATACTTCTGCAAGGGACTTGAATTTTTCATTTAATAAGTTTCTAATTTAAACAAAATAAGTGTCGTTTGAAGAGCAATGCCAAGAATGTAATGCATTTAGAATGTCTTTAGAATGTCTTTAGAAATATATAATTTGCTGAACATTGCCACATGGGTTCATTAGACTCGAAAGAAACTCGGAAATTAGAATGATATGTCATATTGCCACTTTTTTATTCTTAAGACTTATTCAATATTTTGAAGTCATGGAAATTTGTTTTCAATTATCAATTTCAATTATATTGTCATTTTGAAGTCCAATTTCTTTTTTACAACGAAACAATCAGTTTCTCGGCTGATTCCTACCTATTTGGCAATTGTTCTCAACGAAATACTAGAATTTTGCTATAAACCTTCATTTATTTCTTTTTTTAAGATGAACCAAAAATAAGTACCCAAAGGGTTAAAATTTGGCAAATATAATTCTCGGTTCAGCCATGGATATTTGTAGTGGTTTAGAATCCAATATAATTTCAATCTAATATATTTAGAATCTAAGAAATACAATATAAACCGGTTTCAGTTTAATAAGCTTTAACCCTTTAACGTTCACTATTTAATTTATTTTAAAAATTACTAAACTAATTTTAAAAATGGCTTTTAGACACATAGCTGATCATAAATATTTAAAAAATAAAAAAATAGCATTGTTCCTTTTCGAGAAATTTTCGGTTTGAAACATCTGTAAGTAAACTTTATTAAATTCAAATAATATTTAATTTAATAAATAAATCACTTTATAAGTAAACATTATCGACAACAAAAACTCGTAAAAGTTGCAAATATCCCAATATTTCAATTTATTCCGGAGTATTTTAACCCTTTGCGGCGCAAGGTAATTCGGATCATTTAAATTACACTGCCACAGGAATTTACGAACATAATTAAAATAGAAGAAATTTTAAATTTTCACGTAAAAGGGCACGTAAAAGGGCCTTTTCTGCTATGTTATAAATGTAAAGTTTTGCTAAAAAATTTCCGGGATAAGTTTTTGCACTTGAGAATTAAAATTAGGTGTTCCATCAGCGGGAACACTGCGACTGAAAGGGTTAATGTGCAAAAACTGACTGTAGAATAATAACCCAAACCGCCTCTGCGAATACCATGAACAATCTTGTGCTTTAAGAAAGTCTGTAAAAATTCCCTTTTATTTTTTATTTTTATGGAACAGAATTTCATTAAAAAACCTATGAATTTTTTATTCAAACATCAATGCGTCCTCACAATGTGCATGTAAAATATTTTATGGTTACTTTTTAACTCTTGATCATCAATAGTAAGTGATACTTTCCAAATTAACTCACATTTTAAACAAAACTATTGCAGATTTGGTTAGCTGAGTCACGCCAGAATGTTTGAAAAAAGGTAAAATGTATCTTCTGAGCAAATCATTACCTTATGGACGCAGTGAGTTTGCCCAATGGTAAACAGTTTCCCATTGTGAAAAAGAATCTTTTCAATTTACTAAATACGATCCTCTAATGTTTAGAAGTCTGGAAAATTTGTTTCCGTTTGTTAATTTTTGGTTTGCCTTTATTTCATTATTTTGAAGTTCAGGCCATTTTAAAGTATCAAACAATCTGTTTCTAGACTGATTCCACTTCTTTATTTTTTTATTATTATTTTTTTCAGTACTTCTCAAGAAATACTAGGATTTAACCACCGTATATACAAGTGTATAAGCCCACTTGGTATTATGCTAAACATTTTTGCTTAAAATAAATTGAAAAGTATTCGAGTTAAAAAATTTTCAAAACTATTTTAACTTAAAATTTTTGAAATTTAAAATTTCGAAAAATGTTTGACTCGTGTATTAGCCCATTCCTCTATTTCGAGATCAAATTTTCATCCAAAAAATGTGGGCTTCTGAGTATATACAGTGAGTATATACGGTATTAGAACTTTCTGGTTTCATGGAAAATTACTGTGTTTTATCTTTCTCCTTTTGATCTACCTCCAAAATGCCAAGATTTTAAAACATTTGACTATTCAAGAAATAAGATTTTTGATAAAATTAGTAATTTTGCAACGCCTCCTTGCTTACATGCCCAAACTAAAATTTAGAGTACACATGTTAATTTTAGTCTAACAAGAAAGATTGCACATGCAATTTTCTTAATGTGTATACATTTATACATAAAATAAATAAAATTCAAACTTTAAAAAGATGATATTTAGTTTTAAGCATTGCCCAAGTTATTTAAATAGATTTGTGTTGAATTACAGGGTGAATAATCCCAAAGTATAATATTATAAATAGTGAAACCACAGAATAATTAATTAAAATATATGTCAATAGTTTTTATTGTTTTGTAATGTTAAATTGAAAAACTTCTTCCTTAAAGTCTTATATTAGTTCTTTCTGGTAGTTTAGTCTTATAAAATAGCATTTTTCTCGCATATAGTATTAAGGTTGATCACTCTCTTTAAAATACAAATGCGGTTTAAATTCTAATTCTTTTGGAATGCCATGCAAAATGTTTTAAATAAAAGATTATCAGAAATTTAAGTGTTAATGACATTTTTATGAAAATTTAAAACATCTTTATTCGAATTTTTCTAAATTTATCAAATTGTTTAATTTTTAATTTATGCGTGATTTTTAAAACCATTGGGTAGACATAAAACATATTTTGGACTGCATTTTATTTATCTTTTATGAGTGATTTTTTCATTGAGAATTATTACTATGGTATTTATATATTTATTTGTTTGAAAGCTTTGGGATCTACAGTTACAACGACTTTTATCTCGATTGGTACTTATTACATCATGCACAGTAACAATGCACCACATTTTGTATACATAGGCCATCAGAAGCATTCGTGCCTACAGCAGATTCGAACCTAGGACCTGGAAATATTTATATGTCTTTTAGGTTGGTTGGTTGGTTGTTTTTTTGTGGCACAAGATCCAGAATTGGATATGCTGCGCCAAACTTTATACTCTGGATGGGGGATCCCATCCATAATATGTCTTTTAGGAGGTATCCAAAAGAAGTAAAAACCATGGCCACATTTGTAAACAATTTTCTTTTCTGAACTTGGTCATTAATGATGCTAAGCCTTTTTGAACACCCACAAAATATCTGCATACTATTTGAAAAATACGATAATATACATTATTTTATGAATCAATCACTTGATATGAATGTCTGTATCAAAATTTCGGGTTTTTAAAAGGTAATGATGATAATCTCAACGAAACTGGCTTTCTTTCTTTCTTTTTTTTTAGTTCACCATCATACTATAGGTATGGGGAGCTTTGGTAATCGTGAAAATTTTCGACCTCGGTTTTTTGACTTTTTTACACGTTTTCAGGTGTGAGGAATCCGAAAATGACAAAATTTGTATGGTGTCTGTCTGTAGGGTGTCTGTTAGTTTGTTAGTCCGTTAATCAGTTTTTTGTTAGTCTTTGTACACGATATCTCAAGAACAAATAGCGCAGAGAAGTCAGATCGGTTTTAAAATATTACTTTCGATACTGGTAAGAACCCTATTCATTTGCAACATTCTAATTGAAAACTTAGTAAGTTATTATAATTTACAATTTTCTTAACATGGGAGAATAGGGCAAAATTTCACTTAAACGTCCATTAAGTAGAAAAATTTTACTGTAACGATGTCAGGACAGTTTAAAATATCAGTTTTGAATTCAGAATTAACATCATTAACTATATAAACATGCTAATTTGACAGTTTCACAAGTTATTTGGAATTTACGAATTTCTTAACATGGCAGAATAGAGCAAAATTTCACATAAACGTCAATTTTGAGGGATATTTTCATCGTAAAGATGTCAGACCACTTTTTAAATATTATTTAGGATACTGGCATGAATATTATTAACTATGAATTTTCCAATATAAAAAAATCGTAAGTCATTTGGAATTTACGATTTACATAACATGGCAGAATAGGACAAAATTGAGCACAAACGTCCATTTTGGGGATCATAAATAAATCAGACAACTTCAAAATAACATTTATGATACTTGTTTGAACATGATTGACTACAAATATTCTAATAGGAAAATTTCGTAAGTTATTCGTAATTTAAGATTTTATCAACATAGCGAAATTGAAAATTTTTCATATAAATAGGAATTTTGAGGATTATTGCATTGGAAATAGTAGCATGAAAAGTAAACAACAGAATTGACCCTGATAAAATAAATCAATAGATTAGAATAAGATAAATATAATCGAAGTGTTCGGTGGATAGCTTGTCAGGCGGGGATTTTACTGTGTCACTGTGTCAAGCTTTGGTCAAATTCATTTCTCTTAACATGATTATAATATGTCTCGCACTAGAAATTTATGAGAACGTAAATTTGATGGGGAACTGAGCCGAGTCCATCTATGCCAACTAGTTTTTTTTTCCTTTTAATTAATAATATTTGTAAGGAAATATTTTAATTAATAATCAGTAAAATGAAAATAGTTTTGGA
Organism: Salticus scenicus; assembly: GCA_963930645.1. Lineage (NCBI taxonomy): Eukaryota > Metazoa > Arthropoda > Arachnida > Araneae > Salticidae > Salticus > Salticus scenicus. The sequence continues at coordinate 178,680,294 of OZ005649.1, forward strand.
TGTTTATATGTGAGAAGGTATGCAGTAAACAGTGAAAGAACATATATTCTTTTTCTTGTTTATTTTCTTTTCATTTAATATTTTATTTTGTATTACAGGCGTGATTTTTGTTTCTTCATCACTGGGAAAAATGGACTTGAAAAAATTTAGGGAAACCTTTGAAGACATGTGTTTCCAAAATGAAGCAACAGATCCTTTTCGAGTGAATGGTCAAGACAATCCCCTCTCAAACACATTGGAAAATTTCATTGCGTTAGCAGAAAAGTTTGAAGCAGCTAATCCCTCCTTTAAATTAAAGGAAGAATTGGAGTATTTTCTCTCTGAGTAAATTATGCTTTATTTATTTATTTACTAATTTTATTTACTTATTTTTGTGCTGTGCATTTTAAATTATTACAATGCATTTTATAATTTATAAAGAAACTGCATGTATTGTTACTTTAAACAGATTGATGTCATGTTGCCATACAGAGTGGTTATGATTAAAATTATCCTTTTTAGACCAATGTAGATCCAGTTTTAGAAGACGTTTTTTATTGAAACTTGGTATATAAGTTACAGTTATTACAGGGAAAGAAATCTTCAATAAAAATGAACAGTTCAAATTTCGATCGATAGATGATGCTTCTTAAGCAATGTAAGGAGGCGTTGACGTTATGAAAATGTTGAGCGTATCAAAAATCTAGTAGTCATTGTTGTAAAATATTTCTTTACACATCTTTAGAGAAGAAAGATGAGCTTTATGAATAAGTCATTTTTGTTTTGCTTCTGAACCTTTATTTGCCACAGCTAGCATTATCCTTCATTTATGGACAGGAGTGTAGCTTTTGACAATGCATATGGACGCTCTTTCGACCACAGAAAGGGCGACTTTTTACACAGTGTCATTTGAAATCAGTTTTTTTCATCTTCTTCGCAGCATTCCGAACTCTCCGGTTTCTTTAAATTTAGTAATCATCTTCCTCAGACACTGTCGCTACAGAGGCATCCTTCTGAGATTTTCAAGCGTTGGTATTATTGCAGTGCATTGAAAAATTAATATTGTTCTGATAAAACAATTTTATTAGTAATAGCCGTATCACCACACGACAGATTTTCTCTCAACATTTTACTCAACTGATTAAAAACTGATTAACTAATTTATATAACTTAATTTTGTACTCTTTGGCGAAAATTAGCAGCGAAAAATGAAACATTATGCCAAAAAAGAAAAAAAAAAAACTCTGTTAAAATTAAGAAAGGGCCTACAGATTCCGATTTTACCTAAACTACTATTTTCTCCAAATTTGATTGCTAATCTCGCCAAGTCGTCAGTGTTTATCACCTATGCATATTTTATTTTAGTGTCAAATTTTTTAACTTGGTGTCTAATTTGGCGACTTAGTAACAAATTTTAGCGAAAATTTGTAGTATAGATTGCCAAAACTTGGAAGCTCTCTTCAATAAGAACAGAAATGCGCTGTTATTAACGTTGCTTACTTGATTTTTGTGGAACGCATGACTGTTTTATTAAATTGTTTAGAGAATATTAGTTGATTATTGTTTTTGTGGTATAAAGGATAGTTTTATTCAACTGTTTCCAGAATAGTTAACAAATAAAGTGGATTTGCCGATTAGAACTTTCTTATTTCTTTACAAATTAATTTATACTCGTTAAAATGCCGACAACTTTCATAACAACATCATTATAGGCTCTATCATTATCTTCTTTTGAAATCTCTCTATGATGGTAGTCTTATATAATGACCGAAGCTCTTGTATTTTTGGTTGTACTTTTGTACTTTTCGTAAATATCTCCAAAACGGAAAGTCACAGAAAAAACAAAAAAGGAGGTGCATAACTAGATGTTATAACAAACCTATATACCAATTTACAACGTTGTATGTCTAACTATTTTTGAGTTATGCGAGATACATATATACATAGAGTCGGTAACAAAAGTCTCCGAACACTAGCAAAAATTCCTATATAAAAAAAGTACACTTAATACAGTTTTGTTAAATAAATCCTTGTCGAATCCTGTTCTTAGTCAGTCCGAAAACAGGATTCGACAAGGATTTATTTAACAAAACTGTATTAAGTGTACTTTTTTTTTATATAGGAATTTTTGCTAATGTTTGGGGACTTTTGTTACCGACTGTACGTACATACAGACGTCACGAAAAATCGTGTAAAGTCGTAGATATCTCTAAAACGGGAGATTGCTTTAAGACCAAAGTTGGAGGTGTACAACTACAGTCGGTAACAAAAGTGTCCGAACACTAGCAAAAATTCCTATGTAAAAAAAGTACACTTCATTTGGTTTTGTTAAATAAATCCTTATCGAATCATGTTATTACACTGACTAAGAACATGATTCGACAAGGATTTGTTTAACAAAACCGTATGAAGTGTACTTTTTTTACATAGGATTTTTTGCTAATGTTCGGACACTTTTGTTACCGACTGTACACGCCGTGACAGTCAGTCACAAATATAAATTTACAACAGTCTACGATCTTTCATTTTTGATCTATGCGAGATACTAAATCATTTCGCAAATCGGGATGACAATCGGAGGAAAAATGTAACTTTTCAGTCAAGCAAAAAAAAAAAAAAGTGATGAGTGATTTTTTAAATAAGAAAACAATTTATCATATTATATATATATTTATTATGTTTCTGTTTCAAATGGATTTAGTGATTTTTTTAATTTTAATTTTTAGTATGATTTATTATTATTTGTGTTTTTTTAGAAAATAGCTCTTATATGTGTCAGAAATTAATTGTCTCAACCCTAAAATTAATGCTGCACGTTTTACGAATTTTATGGTGTTTGGTTACAGAATTTGTTATCTTCTAATTAATAATGGCACTTTTCTATCTATTAAAAACACACATTTTTACTATACACTTTTATTGTGTACGGTTTATTTGGACTTTTTGACTCATGCAATTATTTTTTAATTTTATAACCTCTTTTCTTTTCGCCTTTTCTTGGCAATAACTACTTCATAGTCTTCATATCGTTACAGCACTAGAAAATAAAATTTAAAAAAAGAATTGTAGCAGAGATTTATAAACTTATAAATTCCTCCTACGTAAATAAAAGAATGTCCATCTGGTGGATTTAGCATTTTGTCCTTCATTTCTCAGGTGCTTCATAGTCGCTATATCGTTACTCTTTTTAGAAAATACAATTAAAAAAAAATTGGCAGCAGAGATTTATAAACTTATAAATTCCTTCTACGTGAATAAAAGAATGTCCATCCGGTAGATATTCGTCCACCTGATTAGCGTTCTGTCCTTCATTTTTCAGGTGCTTCATAGTCACTATATCGTTACCGTTCCAGAAAAAAAAATGTATATATATATATATATATATATATATATAATAATAATAATAAAAATAAAATAAAATAAAATAAATATTGTAGCAGAGATTTATAGGTTTATAAATTCCTTCTACGTGAATAAAAGAATGTCATTTGGTAGATAAATGTTCGTCTTAATAGCGCTCTCTTCTTCATTTTTCAGGTGCTTCATAGTCACTATATCGTTACCGTTCCAGAAAATACATAAAAAAAAAAAAATAAATAAATAATAATAAAAAAAAAATGGCCATGGAGATTTATAAGCATATAAATTCCTTCTACGTGAATAAAAGAATTTCCATCTGATTAGCGTTTTGTCCTTCATTTCTCAGGTGCTTCATAGTTACTATATTGTTACTGTTCTAGAATATACAATTAAAAAAAAATTGGCAGAGAGATTCATAAACATATAAATTCCTTCTACTTGAATAAAAGAATGTCCATCTGATTAGCGTTCAGTCCTTCATTTATTAGGTGCTTCATAGTCACTATATCGTTACCGTTTCAGAAAATACAATTTAAAAAAGAAAAAAATGGCTGCAGAGATTTATGAACTTATAAATTTCTTCTACGTGAATGAAAGAAATTCATTTGGTAAATTAATGTCTATCTGATTAGCGTTCTGTCATCTATTTCTCAGGTGCTTCATAGTCACTATATCATTACCGTTTCAAAAAATATAATTTTAAAAATATTTGGCAGCAGAAATTTATAAACTCATAAATTTCTTCTACGTGAATAAAAGAATGTCCTTCTGATTAGCGTTCTGTCCATTTTTCAGGTGCTGTAATGATTCCGAATCCACTTTAAACCGTCGGCTCTAGTCTAACGAGGCTTAGTGTGTAAAAATAACCAAGAGCGACACCTGAAACTCCAAAATTTGAAAATAATAATAATAATAATAATAATTACTTTTTTTTTTTTTTTTTTTTTTTTTTTCAGATTTCTGTTTGAAAATATTAAGTTTTCCAATGGAGTAGTTGGCGAATGGAAGGTAGACTCTACAAATTCAGATGTTATTGATGCGATGTGGGATCCAGATGTTAATGGGTATAAGCCTACATACAACGACCCATACTCAAAAGCCGAAAAATGCAGCCTCTTTTTTATGATCTCTCATTCTATTCTTAATAAAGACACAGATCTTTTATCACGAGCCTACAGCCCTGGAAATTTAAGGTAATTCTCGGAATGCTTCAATTAATTTTCATGTTTATGTCAAAAATTTACAGAATTTTTGTTTTATTTTTTTTATTTTGAGAAAATTATTTAATTTCCCATAATAAAATATTTTCTTGAATTTTTAAAATAACTGTTATTAAATCGACACCACGTACAATGTTTTTTAAGTATTTATAACTTTGGTTCATTCGTCTGTCTGTATGCACGTACCAGACGGTCGTTCCGTACGTTTCGTAAATATTTTTTGAATGCTTGAAACTTACATTCGTTCATTCAGAGTTCTCATCAGAAAAAAAAAAAAAAAAAAAAAAATAGATGAAAATGCCTCACCCTTCTTCAAAAACAAAATGAGACTTTTAAAAACTGTGTGAGATTTCTGAAAATTAAGGGAGACCCCAAATAAACTTTGAAGAATAATGATAGGTCCTTTACATGGACACGGGGGGGGGGGGAGGGGAGCCGGATAGAGACCAAAAAGTCGCATATACTTGTGCAAATTAGCGTCCAGTTTCTTTGTAACTTTTTTTTTCTATCATAGGACAAATATAAATCTAAAAAGAAACGATTAAAAAAGTTTTTTTTTTTTTAAATCGAATTCTGAAAAATGAAAAAGGCGCAAATTTCTCGCAGTATTAAAATTATTAAGTGAGAAAATGAAGAAATAGGCGAGATTATCGCGGTCTAGCGCTCTAATGGGAACCCTGCGTTCACTGTTGAAACTGGATATTTACCTTTTCATGTGCTACACATAAAATATTTAAAATTTACCTTTAATTTCATAATTTAGGAACCTTTTTCCCATCCTTGTTACAAGCTTTTAAGCCTATAGTTCTGAAAAGTTTTTGGAAAGCCTTTTAAACTTTACATCTGTAGGATAAAAAGAGTTTTCAAAAATCTTAAAATGCTATTCAGGGCATTATCACGTGTATAATTGTTAAGTTTTTCGTTGCATATAAATTTGATATGCATCATATAATTACACCAGGAGCATGACTAATACTTGCGCTTCGTTTTTTTTTTTTTTTTTTTTTTTTTTTTTTTTTTTTTTTTTTAACTGAGAGTCGTATATTTTGTTGAAAACAGTTAATTACTTTATTCACTTAAAAATTTATTTATAGCTCTACATACTCTCGAACACAAGACATTCCACTCAATCCTGATGAATATTATCCCCAAGAGCTGGGTGTTGTTGCTATCCGCGGAACAGATGCTGCTGTTTCACTCAACAAAGTTTTGATGGGACTTTTTGTGGGACTTAAGCCAGTCAGAAATGAAGATTTAACTACCTATGGAGTTTTAGAAAGATTAAAAATAACAGAAGACAAGTTACCCCAAGAGAAAAAAGTCGATGAATTGTTTGCTGTCACATTAGCTGGTAAGAATTTTATATATGTATATTCGTGTGGGAAACAAAATTGACTTTCATTTTTAGCATCCAAAGAGCTAGTAGAAGAATATTTAATTTGCAATCCAACAATTAAGACATTTTTAATGGCAGTTAAGTTTAATTACTTCTGTAGCTATTTCAAAATTTACGAATCTCATATTAAGTCTACCGGAAAGTCCTGTCCTTTTGAATTAATAAAATAACACCGGAAATTTTTGTTTAACAATATTTATATGGCACTTTACCAATTATTATCTTAAAAGTTACCTAAGAATATTTTAAATATTATCCAGGATAAATTTCCGATATCATTATTTTAATTCTAAGGGACAGAACTTTCTAGTAGACCTAATACTTGGCGCAATAGATAAAGAAAAGTATCCCATCCTCGTCGCCAACTCTTTTGTCATGTATGCCAGGTAGACCAAGAGACGATACGATTCGTTTTACATACACGCAAAGAACATTTATTAGCATTAAGATACACAGGCACAAACGAGCATAACAACAACTACACCGAACATGTACAATACGAAACTATGGAATTCAAAAAGGTAAACAAAGCACGCGCGCGTCACACACCTTAGAAGGTTCTCTAATCTGGCTGTTGCCAGATACATAACAGTTCCTCCCCGACAAAATATAGAGTCACAGGTCGAGACTCTTTGGAGGTCTCTTGATTCGGTTTGAGCGTCGGAGTGGCACATCAGTTTTCGGCTTTCCGGAAGCGTCTGGTACAGGCTTAGGTGGTATATCATCACTTGGAGTGGCAGGTACAGGTACATCTTTAGGTTCAGGGACAACTTCAGGTACAGGTGCAGGCGGTTCCGATTCAGCAACATCATCGGATACTAGCTCATCTGGAAAATTCAATTCTTTATCGTAAATTGGAATTTCAGTAGCAGCTTGGGATAATTCAATCGACTTCCCACATTTCCTTATTTGTGACAGAAAACTACAAACTCGAAAAGACTTATTTATTCCAAAAAAGTGTTCCGTGAAGAAAAACGAACATTATAATAAGAACAAAAGTGTATCTGTTTCTACCCTCCAAATTTTCCATTCCCTTTCTTTCAAGGGGTGAAGATCTATTATTAGAACTGTACCACGTGATTCCACACCTGTACGTTTTTCATCAGAATAGATTCCAGTTCAGTTAGTGTTTATGCTTTGTAATGTAGAGTGAGATTAATTCTCGCTCCTTTTTTTTTATTTTACTTTTACTTTCTTTTTCCATTAAATGTACGTTTTAAACCCAAAGAACATGTCAAGATTAATTTCTTCGTTATATTAATAATACAATTACTTTACAGAGAAGAAATTAATAATGGTAATATAGAATAAAATATTCAGCTAAGTGGACAGCCGACTCCTCAGAACAGAAATGGTAAGCTCATCATTTTCATTACTTCTGTTTTTGAATAAATGATTAATTGCTATTCATTCTGTTTAATAAAGCGCTAAGAATGCGCCACCGAGTGCAGAAATAAATATTTATATTAATTTGATCTACGTGTCTCTTCCAAATTTCATTTCCAACTTGTATGCTATAACTCAAAGTTCCATCTCGGTTTATAATTGTTCCAATTTTCCATTTGTTAGGTCCGGAATAATTTCTTACGGCTACTTTCTCCCCTTCCTGAAACTCACGCAAGACAGATTCTGTGTCAAGTCTCGAACTCTGTTTCTGAACAACTTTGTCTCTCAAATTTGGTTTAAAAAAGATCAAGCCTAGTGCGAATACATCTCTTCAAAAACAAGGCACTCGGAGTTTCTCCCGTGAGAGAATGTGGAGTTATTCTATACTGTAATAAAAATCTTTGTAATTTCACATTTAGATCTCCAGAATCACCTCTACTCGATTTCAACGAAGCTTTGAATAACTGCACTATTCTTTCTGCCTGTCCGTTCGTAGCAGGATGGTACGGTGCTGAAGTTATATGTTTAATATTATTCAGTTTCAAAAAATGTCGAAATTCGTAACTAGTAAAACTTGCGCCGTTATCACTAACCAAAGTTAAGGGAATTCCATAATGAGCAAAAAGAATACGAAGATGATGAATTGTAAAACTAGCTGTAATATTTTTCATCGGGATGACTTCTATCCACTTCGAATATGCATCAGAGACTACAAAAAACCTTTTCCCCATAAAAGGACCAGCGTAGTCAACGTGTATCCTTTGCCAAGGTCCATTTGGCCATTCCCACGGATGTCGATTTATCCTTGCTGGTTCGTTCCTCGTTGCGATACAAGCTGAACAGTTCTGAACAAAATTGGCTATACTGGCATCAATACCTTGCCAATAACAGTAACTTCTAGCTATGGCCTTCATTTTGACAATTCCAGGATGTCCAACATGAAGTTCTTCCAACACTTGATTCTGGTACTTTTCAGGAATGCATACTCTATGACCATACATTATGCAACCATTTTGCAATGAAAATTCAGATTCTCTACCTTTCCAAGGCACAGGTAATTCAGTTCCAGATTTTAAACTTTCATACAGTTCGAACAATTTCCTATCAGTTTTAGTAGCTCTAGCTATGTCAGTTGCTGTAACAGGCATTAATTCAATTTGCGAAATATTTGTCACGTCTGCTTCAGTCAAGAACTCACAGTCCTTGTCAACTGCTAGTGGTAACCGTGAAAGTGCATCGGCATTGCCATGATTCTTAGTGTTTCGATACTTGATTGTATAACTGAATGCTTGGAGAAAAAGTGCATAATGAACCATTCGTGCTGCCGATAGACATGGTAAACTACGATTAGGTGCGAAAATTGATACTAGGGGTTTATGATCGGTTACGAGATCAAAATGTCGACCAAATAAATATTGATAAAATCTCTTTACTCCCCATACGATACTCAATGCTTCCTTGTCTATCTGCGAATAATTACGTTCCGTTTTAGTCAATGACCTTGATGCAAACATTACTGGTTTTTCTGAACCATCTGGCATAATGTGACTTAAAACTGCTCCTATTCCAACTGGTGATGCATCAGTTTGTAATACAAGAGGTAACTTAGGATCATAATGGCATAAAATTCGGTCTGAAGCAATTTCTTGTTTCAATGCCTTGAAAGCTTTTTCACATTCTGCAGTCCACAAAAATTTAGTACCTTTCTGCAGTAAATTATTGAGAGGAGCGACACGAGTAGATAAGTTGGGAATAAATTTTCCGTAGTAATTGACTAAACCCAAAAAACTCTTCAAATCAGATACAGTTTTTGGAACTGGTACCTTCGTAATTGCATCGATTTTTTCTTGTGTTTTGTGGAGGCCGAATTTATCAATTGTATGACCACAATAATTTACAGATTTCTTAAAAAATTCACTTTTCCGCTTATTTACTCTGAGACCATATTCTTCTAGTCTCTGTAGTACTAATTCTAACCTTTCAAAATGCTCTTGATCATTTCTCCCCGTTACGGTAATATCGTCTAAAAATACGTGTACCCCCGCGATGCCTGATAAAACTTGTTCAATGGCTCTCTGCCACACTGCCGGAGCTAAGGCTATACCATAATTCATTCTCTTGTAACGGAACAAACCCTTGTGAGTACTGATCGTCAATAGATGTCGGTCCTGCTAATCAACTAACATTTGAAGGTATGCCTCAGATAAGTCGATTTTAGTAAAGAACTCCCCTCCTGACAGTTCAGCAAAAATGTCCTCGATACGGGGTAAAGGATACTGCTCAATTTTTAGTCCCGGGTTGATAGTCACCTTATAATCACCACAGATTCGTAGGTTCCCATTCTGTTTGATAACAGGAACAATTGGTGTAGCCCACTCACTATATGTCACCGGCTCAATGATGTCTTCTGCAACTAACCTATTAAGTTCAGTTTCTATTCTTTCTTTTCGAGGTTTAAAAAATACCGGTTTGTAATTAGGTTTCATTTGAAGACGGCAACAGAACTTTTCCAGTTTCCCGATACCCGGAGAAAAAAATTTCTCATACTTTTGAAGCAAGATATTTAATTTATTGGTTCGAGAATTACAATTTCCAACCCGAACTGCTTTAATTGAGCTCCAGTCTAATTGGAAATTTCTCAACCATTCACGACCAAAAACTGCGTTTACTTTTGCATGTACCAAATAAATAGTTTCTGTATTAATTTGATCTTTGTATTGAATTTGCACCACTGCTTGGCCAGCTGGTGTTATCATAGAATAATCGAAATTCCTAAGCAATAATTTGGTAGGCTTAATGGCTACATCCGGACAAAGTTTCTTAAATTCATTCACATTCATACAACTAATAGCAGCTCCAGTATCTAATTCAAATAAACATTTATTCCCTTCAACAAAAATTTCTAATAAAATCTTATCCCTTGCATGTCGTGGTGATTTAACGCTATTAACTGGTACAGTTTCAGAACAAGATTCTATTTGTTTAACTGTTTCGTTACGTTTTGAGCGGCAGACTTTCGCCAAATGCCCGTTCTTTAAGCAATTCCTACACTGAGTGTTCTTGTGCTTACATTCGTGAGCTAAATGTTGAGTACTATCACATCTGTAACATTTCCGAGATTTATCAAACTTCTTTGTAGGTTCAGATTTCTTAAATTTAGAAAAATCTTTTTTGATAGTTTTATCTTGTGAACTATGTAATCTTTTTATCGATACCATTTGATTCTGAATTTCACACACATCTCTCTGAGCAGATTCCATTGCGAATGCAATGCTCTTAGCTTTTTCGTATGTTAACTTATCCTCTGCTAACAGCTTTTTCTGTATATTTTCGTTTTTGAGACCCATCACCAATTTATCACGAAGCATCGTACTTAAATTGTTCCCAAAGTTACAGTGTATCGACAGTTTTTGTAATTCGGCACAATAATTTGCAATGGACTCACCTTCAAATTGCTTCCTCTTGTAGAAACGAAACCGTTCTGTCATCTCTAGTGGTTTAGGATTCAAATGTTCCGAAAGTAATTTTACGATATCTTGATAAGTCAATTCAGAATGGCCAGATTCTTTAACAATTTATACGTTGTTGCTCCCATAAGGCTTAAAATAGCAGGGACTTTCATTTTATCTTCGATCCCATTAACAACGAAGTAAGATTCTAGACGTTCCACATAACTGGACCAGTCTTCCACAGACGCATCATAAGATTCAAAATTAATGTTCGAAGATCCCATCCTCGTCGCCAACTCTTTTGTCATGTATGCCAGGTAGACCGAGAGACGATACGATTCGTTTTACATACACGCAAAGAACATTTATTAGCATTAAGATACACAGGCACAAACGAGCATAACAACAACTACACCGAACATGTACAATACGAAACTATGGAATTCAAAAAGGTAAACAAAGCACGCGCGCGTCACACAGCTTAGAAGGTTCTCTAATCTGGCTGTTGCCAGATACATAACAATTAACATTAAAAACTCCAAAAATAAAAAGTAAAATTAACATATCACAGCTTTTTGGTACCTTAAAACATACCACTATCAGTATAAAATAGCAAGAACGAACTAATGCTCTTAAATATTTCAAATTGGTGAATTCCACAAACGGATTAACTAAGCAATAAAATTGTAAGGATTTAGTGCGATTAACCAGTAGGAAAATAGGAAAATATAACCTTCTACTGAGAAAATGGTAGAAGAAAATTAAAAGAAAGTGTATTTTATACAGCGTATGTAAAAATAAGACAGCGCTACCTCTCGTCAATGTGCATTATTATATACCGGTGAAAAGAATCAGTAGTAAATTCTGTCTAAAGAACGATTGTATTCACAAACATGAAACCAACAAATCGGCTACTGCTTAGAATTACTGGAAGAGTAGTCATTATTTTTAACTTTAAATCAATTAAAATAATCAGCATACTTTAATTTATACATTAATTAGATTTCCTTGAATCTTCCATATTTGTACAAATGATAAAAATACTCTATCAGGTTATTGGAAATCTTACAGAAAATCCACATTCTCATAATTATCGCATACCGTTTTAGTATAGCCGTTTTACTCAATTTGCTGTGATATCATCCCACTAAATTTCTACATTTCTATTAGCTTACTAGCAGGTATACGCGACGTTGCCAGGTTGAAGTAGTGTTTTCAAAATTTTGAAACCAATGTAAGAATTGAATAAAGGTGTGAAGAGGAAAGAGAAATGCATGAAACCTTTCCTGAAGTCTTTGATGGAAAGTATTATAAATAAATAAATACAAAAGGCACAGCTTTTAGTATGAAATCCTCCATGGCGACTTTAAAAATTTTTGGTCATTTTTTCGATGAACTGAAAAAGCTATTGCAACTGTGTAGCTAAATACTTGGCGAGAAACGTCCGAGCTATTTCAGTGCCAAATCCCTCTAAAATGCGCTTCCCTGTCACATAGGAGCATTAATATGGTTTTGCTACTTTGCACTGATGAAAGTATGTCTAAAGCAAACAAAACTGCTTTATACAAACTTTACTGTTTAATTTGGGCGTTTTTAATGTTGTTTTACTATAATGTATTTTTTATGTCAGTTTACTATTTCAAAATCTGTTCGACAACTTACAATGTATATTACAGAATTTCAAATTGATTTTTTACTTTCTTGCAATATTTCTATGGCGTTTATATGTGCCAACTAGGTATATGCTGATAATTTCTAGTTTCTCTGTTTCTTGTTACTCAGTATACTTATAGAATCTGAAAATGCTTCTTTAAGAAAATTTAATGCGATTATTTGTCAAAAAATATTTAATTAAAAGTTTTTTAATCATGCAGTAGAATTATTTTTTATCAGTTTCATTTATACTAGTATCGCCCAGTGGTCGAAACTCGACCAATTTTTTTTTGCAATGCGAGGCAAAGCAAAGTTATTGCCTTGTCCTAAACGGAATGCAATTGCAACACAGCTCCGGCAATTGTTTGCCGATAGTCACTCTAACTGAATCAGCAGAGTTTTACTTAATATAACTATTTCGCTCTGTAGATGTTAGCCTTTCCTGAAATGAGAGAAAATCGCAACATGAAAACGCCCCTTGTTGTGTGATACAGCCCAGAAGCTAATAGGTACCATGTCAAACCAAGGCCCAACCAAGTATCAAATTCTGTTAAATTAATTCGATTGGTTCATAAAGTACAGTGTTTGAACCAAAAAAAAAAAAAAAAAAAAAAAAAAAGATATTTTTAAAAAACGGTTGAACTGAGTTCGGGAAATTTCAAAATGTGTAACTTTATCGAAAACCGAAAATCTAAAGCTCTTCTGAATCTTATATTTTCTACTTATATATGCAGAGGAAAGAATAATAAATCCACTTTTTAAAAAATAAAAATAAGTAGTCAATTTCACTTAATTAAAATGCAAGGAAATCTCAAAACGTGTAAATTCATCGAAAACCGGAAATCAAAAGTTTTTATGTATCTTCTACTTGCTTCTTCTACCCACAAAAGCTAGCAATAAAGACACTTTTTAAAAAAATAAGTAGCCAATTTCAGTTAATTGAAACGTAAAGAAAGCTCAAAACATGTAAATTCAGCAAAAAACGGAAATTCAGCAAAAAACGGAAATCGGAATTTTTTCCGTATCGTCTACTTATACATGCAGTAGTTTGTAACAAATTCATTTTCCTTTTATTTAGTATATTAGTTGAATATTTATTGTTTAAATATCACCCTTTGAAATGAAATGTTTATGTTTACATTCGAAACTGGAAGTTTGCCATTTTTACTTTCTTCTATATGTAATATAGAGAAAGTATTGGATTCGCGAAAATTTTCGACATCCGTTTTTTGACGGATCTACACGTTTTGGGATGTCCTGAACACGAATTGGTAGTTTTTAAAAAATGTCTGTCTGTCTGTCTGTGTGTCTGTATCGTTTTTTTGTGGACGCTGTATCTCACGAACCAATGAATGAAATTTAACCAAACTTGGTATTTAGTTGCACCCTGGCATGAACTGGTGCCCATTAGATTTGGGGATCAATAGCTCAACAGGTGGCGCTGTGATCGCATTTTATAGGACAAAATTCCGTATAAATGGGCATAATGAGAGTTATTTTAAACTTGTGATTGTAAAATTAATATGAATTATTGATAATAGTAGTAGTTAACTAGGAAAAAAAAATTGTGCATGGGGGGGGCATCGGTTCCCCCCTGGGGGGGAAGTACCCCCCGTGGGGGGTAAATTTTGAAGATGGATATCATTCGAAAGATCTCGTCAATACCTTTAAAACGAATGGTTGAACCATAAATCTGTGATAATTTAAAACAAAGTTATCGATTTTTTTTAACGAAATTTTACCAAACTTGGTATTTAGTTGGTCCCCGACATAAACTGGTGCTCATTATATTTGCGGATCAATAGCTCAACAGGAGGCGCTGTGATAGCATTTTATCTAAATTTTTAACATGGCAGAATAAGACAAAAATTCGTATAAATGTGCATAATAAGAGTTATTTTACACTTGTGATTGTAAAATTAATATGAATTATTGATAATAGTAGTACGTAACTAGGAAAAAATTTTTGTGCATGGGGGGCATCGCTTCCCCCCCTGGGGGGGAAGTACCCTTAAAAAAAAACAAGTACCCCCCCCCCCCCCAAAAAAAAAAAAAACCCTTAGAAAAAAAAATCGTATATTTTTTTTTTTAATATTGTTACTGATTGAATATGTATAGGAAAATATAGAAGAAAGTCTTGTGGTGGCCACAACATACTAGTTTTTTCTGGAGTTTTGTGATTTTAAATTAAAATTTTATCAATTTTACAGAAAGAATAACTCAAACACATGTAGACAGTAACTTATATATAACTATACCCAAATATCGGAATTAAAATTTGCAGATAATTTCTGTTATTTTTTAATAATTTTTTACAAAAAATCCAATGGACGATTAACACAGAAAATCTTTTTCATGGCTCCATGGACAGACAGTGACGTCATCACTTCGCTTGCGTATAGTGATGCTACATTATACAAATTACAGTGTCTATGGTTTTATTTGAGCTTTATGAAATTGCCAGATTTAACAACTTTCTACTTTTAGGTATTTTTTAATGTAAAGGAATACGTGTATAAAAGGGAAAAATGGGGGAAAATGCATAAAAAATAAATGTATTTTTAAATACCTTCTTGACATCGTAAGAAAATAACATTTGTATTCGCACCTTCCGGCTAACCATACCTTTCGAATGATACCATTTTCAACCCTCTACTCCCATAATTAATATGTTAAAAAGGGACTACAAATTTTATGCTTGCCTATTAATATATAGATGATAGGACTATTTTTGTACTTCTAGTTCTCCTATTTAAGATGGATATTATTAAGGTACTCAGTTTGGAAAAGTTCAAAAATCAAAAAATAAGAACTTAAATAAATTGTTATTATTAATGTCGTGACCACCACAAAACTTTCTTATACAATACACAGGCCTGCAACCAAAAATGTGTTTAAAAACCAATAGCTGATACTGATATTATTTGCTACGCTGATTTCAAATATCGCATCCACTTTTTTTCAATCATGTAAGAATTTTTAACAAAATGGGCTTAAATATATTAGAGCAAGCCAAAGAGTAGGAAATCGATCACTATATAATGCAAGAAGCGTTTCATGAAACAATTGAGGAAACAGTATTTTTAGGGTAATTCGACCCCGCTGAATACAAATCTGTCTGTTGCTAAAGCAAAATTTTGACCAGAAGTCCTGTATTCAAGATAGCGGCTAAAACTCTATTGCCCTATATTTCCCTTGTCCGTTGGCTTAAAATAATGGTTTAAACGCGCGTCTATTTAGGGGTATTCTCGGATGCCAAACATATTGCAATGCTTAAAAGTTACTTTCTTTAAGTTTAGAGAGCATGGGTTCAAAGATAGCGCCCAAAATATCCACCGAAACTTTGTTGCTTGGAAGTAAGCAAGGAACCAAGGAAAATAAGAAAATGACCATTTCATGTTTAAACATTGTTTATTGCAACACACACAATACTTTATATAGTACACATTTAACCACTAAAGACCATATACCTGACTGATTTTATATTCTAAATACATCGAGACACACAGAGCACGAGCAACGGAGTTTTAGCCGCCATCTTGGATAACTGACTTCCGGTCCAAATTTCGCTGTGGCAACAGACAGATTCATATTCAGCGGGGTCGAAATACCCTAAAAACGCTGTTTCCTCAATTGTTACATGAAATGCTTCTTTCACTACATAATGATCGATTTCTTACTTTTGGGCCTAGTTTAATATATTTAAGCCCATTTTGTGAAAAATCCTTCCATGATTGAAAAAATTGTGGTTGCGATATTGGAAATCAGCGCACGTAATACTAATATAAAAATCAGTCATTACATTGCAAACACTTTTTCAGGACTCAAATTTTGCAGACCGGTGTTATTCTACACAAATTCCCGCAGTACAAATTATTACTTAAAAGGTTTCCCGTGATGAATACAGACGATTTTCATCTTAGAGAACTATAACACGAAATATAGAAAGAAGGGAGATTTTACGCCGACATCTGAGTAAATGTTTTTTTTTTTTTTTTTTTTTCAGTTGTTAAAAATGAAAAAAAAATAATTATAATAAATTTAGACACAGATCTATGGTTCAATCATTCATCTTGAAGCCTCTGATGAGTTCTTTTTAAAGATACCCGTACTGAAAATTTACACTCCCCCAGAATGGGTGAGGACGTAATTCACCCCCCAGACATTAAGCGATGTCCCTATAAATGCCTTTTTTTTCGCTTAATTATTACTATAATATATATATATATATATATTAATTTTACATTGAAACGTTAAAAAATCTCATTATGTACATTTATGCAAAATTCTGTCCAGTACTGTCGTGATAAAATTATACAAAAGGTGGATGATTGCACCACTTATTGAGCGATTGTTTCCTAAATGTAATCAGCACCAAGTGAATTAAGTCAAGGTCTAACAAAAAATCAAATTCGGCTAAATTTCGTCCATTGGTTAGTAAGATACAGGCTATACAAAATTTTCATTCACAAACACACACACATACAGGCATACATTTTCTAAAAATGGTTAAGTCGTGATCAGGACATCACAAAAGGTGTAAATTCATCGAAAACCAGAGGTAAAAATTTTTCACTAATCCATTGCTTCCTACTTACGTATGTACGAGTGAAAGTCATTAAGTAAGTCATAAAAGATAATAAAAAAGTAATTTACCATGATAATAAATTGGAAAGAATTTATATTTTCCCCCATAATATCCAGCAACGTTGATGCACTTATCCCATCGTTTTATCAGAGCCCCAATTCCAGCTGCATAAAATTCTTTGGGTTGCTGTCGCATCCACAGTAGGACTTCATGTTGAACGTCGTCGTCATCTGCAAATTGTTTGCCTCCAAGATGTTGTTTCAGTGGACAAAACGGATGAAAATCGCTTGAGGCTAAGTTTGGGCTTTAAGGTGGATACAGTAGCATCCATAAACAGGTAACATTTCTTTATGAATATTTTTTTATTCAAGTCCTTTCGCCCACAAAACTCGGAACACAGCACGCTACTCTTCTATCGTACAATCATTCAACACAATCGCCATTTTTGTAACTGCATTACGCATGCGTGTGCATGTTACCTACTCAATATGAATTGAATATCATAAAGCTGTATATTGCTGACATCTATCACCATTCTTTGTGGATATCTATTACTACTTTAAATCATGACATATGCATTTGTGACTTACTTAATGACTTACCCTCGTAGAAGAAAGTAAAAATAACCGAAATAAGCACATCCTTATAAGCAAAATAATATTCAATGAAACTTAACCCTTTTATAAGCAAAGTATAATAAAAAGTTAGGAATAATATAATTTTGAATATTTTTAGTTTTCCTGTATTAGCAAATTTGTTTTTCATAAACAGAATATAACAAAAAGTTAATTAATTTGTGATTAAAATTATTTGAAACCCATAGTAGTGTAATTACTGTTATTTTTCATCTGGAGTTTTTGTAGAAATCTTAATAATATTATTATATAATACAGATGTAGCAGTAATGAAATAATTTAAATGTCAGGTAGAAATACAGTCGGCAGCAAAAGTATCCGAGCACCAGCAAAAATTCCTGTCTAAAAAAGTACACTTAATACTGCTTTGTTAAATAAATCCTTGTCGAGTCATGTACTTAGTCAATCTAAGAACATGATTCAACAAGGATTTATTAGAAAAAAAAAAAAAAAAACAGTTTTAAGTGTATTTTTTTGATGTCGGAATTATTGACTGCGGTGCTCAGATACATTTGCTGTCGACTGTAGATAAGATCTTGATTGAGAGAAATGAAATGTGACAGAAATCCTAAATACTCATTTTAAAAAGAAACTAAATTATATCCAAAGGCGAAAAAAAAATCACATTAAATGGAATATAAAAAAGCCAAATATTGAAAATGAAATAGGGGAGAGAATACACCCAAAAATATGAAAGACATCTCATCAGGAGCGGTAACCATACAAAACGGTAAAAAAAAAAAAAAAAAAAAAAAAAATCATATATATATATATATATATATATATATATATATATACATATATAAAGCAAAATTGCTTAAATGGTAGCAAAATAAAATAAAATATATAAAAAAAACTAGTTGGCATAGGTGGACTCTGCTCAGTTCCCCATCATATATATATATTCATAAATTTCTAGAACAGGACATTCTCTTAACATAGTTGTCATGTTAAGTGAAATGAATTTGAAAAAAACGCTTGACACAGTGACAGAATGAAATCCCCGCCAAATAGGCTATCCACCGTTCACTTCGATATATTTATCTTATTCTAATCTATTAATTTATTTTATTACGGTCAATTTCGTAGTTTAGTTTTCATGCAACTATTTCCAATGCAACAATCCTCAAAATGCACTCTTATATGGAAAATTTTCAATTTTTTATGTTGATAAAATCTTAAATAACGAATAGCTTACGAAATTTTCCTATTAGAATATTTGTAATCAGTCATGTTCATGCATGTATCATAAATGTTATTTTGAAGTTGTCTGATATATTTATGATCCTGAAAATGGCCTGTTATGCTCAATTTTGTATTCTTCTGCTATTTTAAGAGGATCGTAAATTCAAAATAACTTACGAATTTTTAAAATTAGAAAATTCATACTCTCTGGTATTCATGTCAGTATCCTAAATAATATTTCAAAAGTGGTCTGACACCTTTACGAGGAAAATATCCCTCAAGGTTGACGTTTGTGTGAAATTTTGACCCATTCTGCCATGTTAAGAAATTCGTAAATTTCTAATAACTTACGAAATTTTTATATTGGAAAATACACAGTCAGTGATATTCATGCCAGTATCCTAAATAATATTTCAAAAGTAGTCTGATATCTTTACGATGAAAATATCTCTAAAAATTGACGTTTATGTGAAATTTTGCCCTATTTCTGCCATGTTAAGAAATTCGTAAATTTCCAATAACTTGCGAAATTTTCAAATTAGCATATTTATAGTTGCTGATGTTCATTCCGGCATCAAAACAGATATTTTAAAACTGGTCTGACATTTTTACAGTAAAAAGCTTCCATTTAATGTACGTTTAAATGAAATTTTGTCCTATTCTCCCATGTTAAGAAAATCGTAAATTTCTAATAACTTACGAAGTTTTTTAATTCGAATGTTGTAAATGAATAGGGTTCTTGCCAGTATCGAAAGAAATATTTTAAAACTGGTCTGATCTCTCTGCGATCATTTGTTCGTGAGATATCGTGTAAACAGACTAACAAACGGACTAACACACTAACAGACACCGTACAGGCAGACACCATACAAATTTTGTCATTTTCGGATTCCTCACACCTGAAAACGTGTAAAAAAGTCAAAAAACCGAGGTCGAAAATTTTCACGATTACCTAAGTTCCCCATACCTATTGTATGATGGGAAACTAAAAATGCTGAAAAAGATATGCAAAAAGAATAATAAAGTAAAAATTAAATAAGAATGCAAGCAAAGTTTTAAAAAGAAAGCAGTCAATAAGTCAAACAAAATGTATACCAACCCCCCCCCCCCTCCGTCACCTAAAAAAGTGGTTATCTTCAAGCACCTGAATGAAGGATAAAAACCTTGAAATGTTGCAACAAGTGCTGCTAGTAAAAAAAAAAAAAAGAAAGAAAAGAAAAAGGAAAGCAGCATGGCCTCCTACATCTTACGAAGACAATCTGAAATACATTCAGAAGGAATTCTAGCATAATTTTATTAAGAAAACGTTAAATCGATGATTCTTCTAATTAATATATATATATATATATATATATATATAATCTGTGAATTTTTGAATTATTGTCTTGAAACCCTATTTTTCAAGTATGTTTGAAAATTTTCTATATCTAGTTAGTGCAAAGTAGTTTTAATATTTACTACTGAGCATTTTTAGATATGTATTTTTTTGTGTTCTATGCGATAATTTTGATGATTTAGCTGTTAAAATACAATTACCTTCATCTTTTTTCTGCATTTTGAGATGCAACTTACAGTCCGTTATTTTCATTTTCTAAACATATATCATTGAAAAATATTTTATAATCATGAAAAAATCCGATTATGAGATTTTGGTGCATCTGCACCTTTGAAGTTTCCTGAATTCCTTTTTGCTATTTTACGATGTTGTATGTATATACAGGGTGATAAGTTTAAAAGAGTACCCGTTGGTTTTTCTTATAACCCTTAAATTTGACGGATGTGGCAAATATTCTAACATTGAAGTATGATTGTTTGAACCTTGTTTAAGTGGAGACAATTTCCAACACTATAGGACAACTTTATTTCTGATGTAAAACAGAAATGGAGGCGCATAATTTGCTTAATCCTGTAATAATTTTATTTTTAAAAAACATAATTTAATTCAAAATTTTTACATTATCATTCTTCACAGAAAATGCTGAAAATGTTCGCCACCATTTTGAATGAAAACATGAACACGTCGAACGAAGTTTTTTGACACACTTCGCAGCATTGTTGGTGTTATTGACGAGATTTCTTCAGTTATGATCTGTTTTAATTCATCGATATTTGCTAGACTTCTCTAGAAAAGCCTATGAAATGATAATGTAAAAATGATAATGATAATGTAAATGTAATTTAGGAATGATAATATAAAAAATTTTAATCAAATTTTGTTCTTGATAAATAAAATTATTACAGCATTAAATTATTACAAATTGTGCGTCTCCATTTCTGTTTTACCTCACAAATAAAGCTGTAACAGTCCTACAGTGTTGGAAATTGTCTCCCACACTTAAACAAGGTTCAAACAATTATAGTTCAGTCTTAGTCTTAGAATAATTACCACATACGTCATATTTAAGGGTACACTGTAAAAACATAACTATTACCAGCTGCAATCTGTGATTTATTTTTTCCAATCACAGAGAATTTCTTGCAAGAAATTCTCTGTGATTGGATAAAATAAATCACAGATTGCAGCTGGTAATAGTTATTTTTTTACAGTGTAATAAGAAAAACCAACGGGTACTCTTTTAAATTGATCACCCTGTGTATATATACACATTAGAGGGACCAGAAAGTAATGCCGTTTTTGTGAATGTCGGTATTCGATTATCTTTTATTAGCTTATAGTGTTCTGAATCTGAAACCTTTTTCAAAAGCATTTCAAGGTTAGCATGACCTTTTTATTCGTAAATAATTAAAGTTTAACTTTTCTTTTTTTGCAATTTATAGTGAAATGGTCAGCCCAAATACCAGAAGAGGTACATATCCAGTATTGTAGGCTTTTTGAATTTTGAAAGGGTTACACAATTGCTACAAAAACCATTTGCGGTGTTTATCAAATGCATTAAACATTCGTAAATACCAAAGGTGGCTTTTTTTAAAGTTCAAATCAGTTAATTTTGATCTACCCGACTCGTATTGATAAAAAAGACTAATGACTTTAAACAAGGACATTTTAAGGGCGGAAATGGAATCAAATCCATGTTAGACAATCGAGGAACTATCAAACACTCTTAACCAACCTTGGTCAACCCTCCCAAAAACGTTTGCAGCAGATTGGTAAAGTAAGAAGAGCAGTTGTTTGGGTCCCGCATAATCTGTCCGAAGAAAACAAATCTAACCGATCTATCACATACAACTTCTTGCTTCATCGACCCAATACAAGTATTTTTATACAATCTTTTTTGATCTTTTGATCACTGGATATGAAAAATGAATCCTTTATGATAATCCAAAAACCAAAAGGCAGTGTCTCTCTTCTAAAGAATCGCCACAAATTACAGCTAAGTTAGGTTTACAACCCAAAAAGGCTTTTGTTTGTTTGGTGGAGTATTCGTGAGGTTCTTCCATTTGAAGTTCTAAAACCTCGACAAACTGTGAAGGCAGACCTTTTATGTAAACAATTGGATCGAATAAATCAATTTTTAATTGAAAAGTGCCCAGCAATTATCAACAGAAAAGGCGTTATTCGGTCTATGATAATGTAAGACCGCACGGCTCAGTTCGAACCCTGGAAAAAAAAATGAATTGGGCTGGTAAGTATTGTCTCATCCACCATACTCGCTCAATATTACAACATCGATTTTCCATTTATTCAGACCTTTTCTTGAAAATATGAATGATGTCAAAATGCGACCTTCAGAGATTTTGCCCAAAAATCAATCGAATTTATTGATCCGGCATTGAAATTCCACACTAGATGGAAAAAGGATATTGATAATGAGAATGATTACATCATTGATTAAAAATAAAAACATGTTCAAATTTCATCTGTTTGAATTTATTCTAAAAAAACGACATTACTTTCCATTTTTTCTAGTATGTGTAAGTGCATATGTAATTAAACACGATAGCGTATAATTACTCCATCTGAATTATCTCAAATTTTGTAGTATACTACAAATCATTATCATTCGATTTTTATAAATATAAGAGTTAAAATTAGATGAACATTATACAGAATTCTTTATTACTACGGTTTATGGATTCAAACTATTTTAAGTGTGCTAGCATCTAAACTCTAGATTTGATTGAAATAAAATCGGATAGTCATGTTAAAGGTCATTGTCGCAAAAACTATACAGGCATTTATAAGTAGTGCAACTTACAGTTTTTTTTCTTTTAACCCTCTGTACCATACTGTAGACTGTAGGCAACATACCGTTCGATCGTGGTTCAAATTCAAAGAATCGGTTCTACAACGTAATCACGCACTGTAGCCTGTCGTATACACTCACAGTTAGAGAATCTAGTATCTAGAAACACAACTGGATGGCGCCGTATGTCGTAAGTTGAAGTTCATTACTCGACAGTGGGTAACTAACGACAAGTGCGGACCGGCTCTGATTCAAAAAATAATAAAAAATAGTTTTTCGTGTGTTTTGTGTTTTATATTGAAACAGTGAAGAGGTAAGTGTTTCAAATTCATTGTATAATATTGATTTTGACCCAATTTCACGTATTTTATAGGATTTTATGCTAAAAAGTGTTTGTTGCCTGTAGGTGTTTTTGTTTGTTTTTTCGAAATTTATGAGAAATAAAAAAAAAACCTGAAACACGTGTATTTTATTTTTTTCCAATTATTACGAAACAAATAAACACAAAAATATTAAAGGTCATGAGTTACAAAGGGTTAATGGAGATAATTAGTAGAATTTTTGTACGATACGATCTATGAACTTAAATTATTTGAAGTTCAATTTAATAATGTTAAATTAATAATTTATATTTCTTTCATATAAAATCATAAAAGAATTTACACATATCATGTCCTACAATCCAAATTATTCGAGTACGGGTACTTATGGCGTATAGGTGTACAGAGATATAAACCAGTTCAACTACTCTACTGTCTATGGGCATAATCATTGGAAAATTTGAATATCTTAAAACTGTAATAAGAATACTACGCTTTAATCTTAGTCAAGACGCCGAGAAGCTATTGTCCTTCTCTAGCCTACGGGCTCTTTTCATACTGACTTTTGAATTGACTCTAACTGAAAGACTCTTCGTCAAAATATTCTTCAATATAACATGAGTTTGTTGCCAAAGCTCACGCCCAATGTAAGTATGGATTTTGTTTCCAGCGTTTGAGTTAAAGTGCTCTCCAATACTAAGTGCTCTGTAAATAAATTCGCCAATGTGTATTCTATCAACACACTTTGTCCGTTTGGGACTATGTCCTGGCGTTTTTGTAAACTTTTTTTTTTTTTCAATAAATGGAGAGATCGCCATTGAAGCGCTCAAAATTGCTCCAAGAGTGGTGAGCGGCGTCCCTCTCCTTGTTCAATAAGAGTACCGAAATTCACATAGATTTTTATTTGCACAAAAGCATGTTTCTTATGGAATATAACATGAAACGGATTTATTATCAGTTTACAGGACTATTCAAAAATGTTTGGATAGATTAAGGACTTTGGTTGAAAATTGTCTATATCAAGTTACGTCATTTTTTTTTTACTCTATTAAATGTAAGTAAGTTAAGTGGCATATATGCAATTTATGTACAATATGCAGAGCAATACAAAATTACTGATATACATTCTTTTCTATTGCGTGGAGTTTATGAAACGTTTGTTCTTCTTTTAATTACATCATGTCCAGGAAAATTATAATACCGTAATTTTCACCTGTACAACAAAGTTTTAATACGAATGTAGAACTGTTATCGACTATCTCTTTGTTAAAATGCGAAGTTGTATGATTGTCACACCACAATATTTATTTGAAAAAAAAAAATCAAAATTTTCTTATTAGATATTTTATAAAATTTATTCGTGTTCAGAAACATTCCACAGGTTTGTATAAAAATATAAAATAAAAAAATACATATTTGGTTATTTTTGCTTAAGCATTATAACCCAATTATTAACAATAAACCATTCCTTACAGATGTTATAGTAAAAGCAAAATGGATTTCATCTAGCAGACCAGGATTAGCTGCAAATGGAAAATGGGTATCAATTCCTATTAGCGATGACAAGAAAATAGACGATTTTTGTCCAATGGTTTATAAGCAGGAGATAGTGAATGGCAAACTCCCGGCATATTCCTATTCATCCGTCAGAGGAGCTGCTGATGGTAAGTATGCATTAAATCCTCAATTAGTCACATCGGTTTCACTGTGACAAAAAACCCGATATGACACCAGTTTCTAGTTCGTAATCCACCTACTTGATGAATGTTAACTATGTGTGAACATAAATAAAAGCTGAGTAAATAATAAAATCTATCTAATACAGCATTGAACATTGATATCAATTTCAAAATCGCGTGTTTCTAAAATACACATTTTTATAACACTTTCACTGCCGATCAGAAAATTGGAATTTCTTACAAGTAGAAAAAAATAAAAATCCCTTCTCTTTTGGCAATATAAATATTACGCGCCGTTTCGCTGTAGCTACTGTACTATTCCGCTTAGAAACTTGTTAGCGACGTCTACGCGATAACGCGTGATCGGTCGTTTGGGGAGAACTCGCAGTACGCGATATCGCGTGACTGGCAATTAATATGTTAAATACTGCTTTTAGAATAAGGTACAGAAGCTGTTAGCACATTTTTTAGACGATTTTGCTTTGATGTAAAAAAAAATCATCTGCTTAGAATTTTTTTATTTAACTGCAATTATATTTTGTAAGTATAAATTATGATTTACCATTTGTCAATTTTGCTTTCGTGCAAAATAGCGCTTTCAAAGGAGCAGTGGATATGGTAGGCTATGATTGTGCTCTTTTCGAAGAAAATTATTCATATCTACTATTTAAAAAAAGATGTGAAAGGCATGGGTTTTCGATATCTAAAGCTTCAATAGCTTATATTGTTAACAAAAAAGAAAACACACGTCAAAGTTTAGCTTCATATGGAAAAATTGTTCCAAATACATATCCAAGAAAAAAAAAACGGAATGTTTCGAATGTTGCAAATGTAAGATCTTTAATGTTAAAAGAAAACCCACCAAGCGAAAGAAAAGTTGTAAAATTATTAAAGTATGGCGACCAGATTAGAGTACCTTTATAAATTAAAAGCGTTAATAATTATTAAAATTCTCTATTCGGGAAGATAATTTTATATTCTTTGTAAATGGGAGTCAAAAAGCTAAGAATTATGATAAATAATTTTCTTCTAACAATTTTTAAAACTCAGAGAAACGTCTTACAAAAAGGGACAGTTCTCTAAAAAAGAGGACATCTGGTCAGCATAATTAAAGTGTTCAGTGTTAACTGTAAACAAAGTGATTAATACTCATTTGAATCTTAAAAAGGCGAAAAAGCACAATGTGCATCGTCTTTGTCCACGATATATTGCTGAACGCAGAAAGCGCTGCAGAATTCTTTATGAGAAACATTTATACAGACAAAAATCCAAAACTTTTTGTCACAAAGACGAGTCGTGGGTAAACTGACCAAATGTCCCCATTATCTGGGAACAGCCTTTATTTTGAAGGCATATTTCTAAGTTTTAAAAAATTTGTAAAAACTAAATTATTTATCATTGATATTTATTTTTAGTCCTTATTCATTAAGAATGAAAAAATACATGTGAAATTGGATATTTGTAGCAATTTTTAACGCTTCTCTGTTATAAAGGTACTCTGGTCTGGTCAGCCTAGTTTTGGGTATATCTAAATGACTGCAATAAAAAAAGATCCATTTGTTATCATCAAAGAGGGGGGAGGGAAAACAATAAAAGAAAAAAGAAAGAAAGAAAATCAAAAAAGAAAAATTCTGTCTTTGGCAGAATTTAATTTAGTACGACAGGACAAATTTATATAATACAATCTTGTAACAAAAAAAAAAAAAAAAATTAATACCCACCTTGGCTAATAACAAGCTCGAGATTTCTTACTTAATAACCGCGTTGTCAAGGACACTGTATCTGCAAACGCAGATGTAATGGTTATTATGTGAGAAATGTTATCAGTCAGGGTGGCTCAGGGGAAAACCATCCACACGCTAAGCGAAGGGTCTGGGTTCAATTACCGACTCTGGCATTTTTCATATAAGGTAAACGCACCAGTAGTGGGCACTTTTAATTTTAAACTCGGAAAATAAACTACCTAAAAGTTCTGAAGATTCGAGCAATGTTCAGGAAGGAAGTTACAGTCCTCAACTGTTAAACTCCTTAACTAAAAATAATTCCGGCCATTAGTTTTAAAATAATGTTAGTTTAACTAAAAAAACTTGCATTTTTGTGATTTTGCCGTTTTCTTCTTATCACTTTGAATAAGGAAATGAAATTTTATTTGCTCTCTCTCTGCTTATTTTTAACTGATTTCTTCTACCTTTTGCTTTCATATGACTAAAATAAGTGTTCAGAATTATTTTCTTTTGCTGTTTTTTAAATCTTGTATTAACACATAGTATTTTTATGGGTGTCCACTCCACTAATGGCTCATGTGACTTTTAAGGTCAGATCCAGTACAACTACACATTTCTATAATCGCGCAATTTTAAAGTTTAATTCAGTGTTTTTAAACATCACTCTAAAGCTACGCATTTAGCAATTGGCGCCGGTCTGGGACTTACTCCTAGGAGGGTAAGGAGACTTGCTATCAGAATTTTGATCTTCTGCGGAGAAGGTGGATCACAGGCTTTCGCAAATTTAGAAAACTGAACAAAATGGAAATTCGCTTGAAACATGAGATAATCTTGGGACATTTTAATTTTTTTATTCGCATTCCTTTTTTTGTGTGTTCAGTATTGGACAAGTTGGTTAAATTCGGTTCCCATTGAAACATCGACATTGAAATAGCATAACTATGGTCAGTATTTAAAGAGTTGAACATGAGGGAATTTTATGTAGCACTAGTGCTACACTATGGGCAGTTAATGAACTCACCCCTAAGGACAGCACAGAGACATTTGATAACCCTCAAAAGTTAACTTTGATGGGAACATGGAGGACATTGCGGCCACGAGTAGAAAATTGTGATGGGATGTCTCCTGATTCGCCTTATTAGTGATTCCCAGCCTGTCTCCAATAACCAATAGTGTAGCATTAGTGCGACGTAAAATTCACTCAAATTTCAGCCCTAAATGTTGGCCCCCAGCGGGGATTCCTGTATGTGAGGATAAACTGCTAAAACGAGTCTGTCCCCAAGACGTAGAAACATTTGGTCACCTTAATTTTAAAGCAAAAATTCAAAAGGGTCCACTACTGGGTTTTTAAAGTGTCCACTACTGGCTCATTTTAAACTCTCGAGATTTTTGATTTTTTACATATATAAATTCTATAATTAGCAATTTCCATAATACAGTCTTGTTAAAAAACAGTTAGTAAAGGTCTGAAATATTAATTATTTTTTGAAACTCTAAAATTTAGGAAATTACACAAAAGATAGCTGGAAAATGACCTTAAAGGTGTCCACTACTGGTGCATTTACCTTAGTTGGTATACAAAAAATCAATCTTATACTCCAAACTACTTAAAATGAATTTTCACAGTTGATGAGTTTATCAATAAAATTTCTAAATAGTTTAAGATAGTTTAAGAAATTAAATGGTAAAAGTAGATAATGGCAGGCATCCTGGCATATTGGAAGTGTGACAACACAAAATCGCTGTCTGAAAGAAATAGTCCTGACGTATTAACAAGGTTCAAAGAATATAAAGAAAATTTTTCAAAGGGATTTTTGATATTTTCTAGTTTTGCATATAGTGGAGAAAAATGTAAGGATCAACTGCACGTATTATCAGGAACATATTTTATTCCCAATTTTCATGTATGAGATAAGCAGCTGTTCAAATCGACTGTTAATTTATTGCAAAAAATGGAACACACGAAATAGATATCAAGGCTTAACTGATATCCCTGCTAAACCTTTTAACGTATCACACATAGATTTTTGTGTTTTTGGACTTTTAAAAAGCGAATTGTCCAAATGTCAACCGACAATCCTATTTTGACTTTGGAGATCTGTTCAAGACGAATCAGATAAAAAATCTTTTCCGATACTATAAAAGACTTTATTGTTATAAAAATTACGGTGTATAAAGGTAATGAACAATAAAGTTATCAAATAGAACAATTAAAACACAAATATTTTGGATAAAATATTTCTATAAACACAATGAAAATTGTCTAAAAAATGTTGGGAACATCTTTTGTATCTGAATTAAAATAAAGAACGTATATATATTATACATATATATATATAGATATATGTTAAATACTGACTAGGTATCAAAATAAGCCATACTTATAATTTATATAAACAACTTCATATCCATCTTTTATTATTATCTAAAGCCCACACAACCTTGTTGTTGTTCTTACTGTAATGACCACAAAGACATGCTTTGTCTCTGGCAGCAGGATCTTATTTTACTCTAAGGAGAAATTTGGTACCCAAATTACTCATTATTTGATGTCTTTCTCTTTTCTTTCTTTCTCTTTTTTTTTTTCTTTTTTAACAATTTCATTTTTACGTTCAGAAAATTTACAATTGTTTAGTTTACTCTTGTTTTCCAAATTATTATTAGGACGGAGGACTATTAGTTTCAATCTGGAGTTTTTGTAGACCAGTTTTGTGTAACTCATATTAAATACAAATGCAAAATCAATTTCATTAAGCAAAAGTTTAATGACTATGCATATTTTTTTACTGTAAAATTCCCTTGATGTTTTGTAGGTCTAATTCTTGGTTTGGCAGTGCAACAAGTGCTCATGAAAAAATCCAATGCAAAATTAAGTCAAATACTTCGAATGTACTACAGTCCTGATGGAATTGAACTTAATTCGATGGTAGTTGATATCAATAGCAAGCATGTGTCCTTCTGCAACAGAGAACGCCTTGTAGAGGAATTACAGAGTAAACTCGAAGATCAAATGAAATTGTACAGTTTTTTGTTTGCTTTAGTATGGAAAGATGTCGAAGACGGACATAAACGAGCAACTACTTTATATAATAGCGAAAAAACAACAATTTTCCGAAATTCCAATTCAGGTAAGTTTTTTTCTTTCTTTCCTTTTTTTTTTTTTTTTTAAAGATAAATTTTACATTTCTTTTTCAATTATGATTATTACGCAGCCTCCCAATGTTATAAAAAATTTTTGACAATATGAAAAATCTATTAATTTTTTATGCTGTAAATATTGAAGTAAAATATTTCAGATATTTAATTTTCTTTTTAGATTATTATTATTATTATTATTATTAGAATCACAGGACTATCATTTTCAGACAACATTAATTACTTGAAAATAGTTTTTTTTTTTTTTTTTTTTTTTTTGGCAACTAGTTAAAAAATATTTTTAAAAAAGTTTGAATGTATGCAAGAAATAAAATTGAGAGAAAACGTGCAAAAGGAATTTTAAGAAATGAATGTAGTAACCGCGTTTAAGGAAAGCATCTTCATATTTTAAGGTAAAGATTTTTTTTTTAAATATATTTAGACCTATTGAAAATTCTTTTATATTTTCCCTTGTCGCAGCAAGTAAAATATATATATAAAATTAAGAGAAAATGTACGGAAGAAAAAAAAAAGTAACTGTTGCTAAGTGACACAGCACAGTTACCATATATTTTTATATGAAAAAATAAGCTAAAAAAAATATTGTTGTTCTAAATTAAATTATGTTTTGTACAGAGTTTTACGAATTGTATTACTTAAAGAAAAAAAAAATCGGTTACTTTTTTATTTTAAAATTTTCCCGCTATAACTTCATTATTATTATTATTATTATTATTATTCCATTAAAAAAATTATAACCTCTTAGAACTTTTTTATTTAAAGGAGCTAAAAGTATATTTAATTTTGTATTAATTTAAACTGATTAATTATTTGGACAGCATATTTATGTAGACAAGTATAAAGTTTTTAAAGCCATCATAATATTTTAGAAGAAAGTAAAAAATAAAATAAAATAAAATAAAATTTGATTAAGGATTTTCTTTTTTTTTTTTATTAACTTCAAACAGAAATGTTGATTAAAATGAATACTTAAAATATGTGTTTTTTGTATTGAATTGGATGAAACTCTATAAAAAATTCTGTGATTAAACGAAAATAAACAGTTCTCGTGTGATTTTAGAGGTTTTATTGAAGATTAAATCACATTTATATATATATATATATATACATAAAAAGAAGGTAGCGAGTAAGCGTTTTCTGTATATTTAGGGAAAAAAATTAAATTATTGATTTGAAGTTTTTAATGGATATACTTATTTTCAAATTTCTTGAATTGATTTGAAAAAAAAAAAAAAAAAAAAAAATCTACATTTATGTGTTACATACATTTGGAGGATCCTGTAGCTTCAGACTCTTAACGCACGGAATTCCATAACATTTTTTTTATCATTAGTTAGACTTGGATATTCATTTAAGCTAAATAAAATTTGGCGATTTTAACCGTAAGCTGCCCCTAACACTATCCTTTTCTTAAAACAAGCTTGATTTTTCGTAGTACAAAGATATTTCCAAAAAGATTAAAACTACTGAGAGCACATTTCACAAATCAAACATACTGCAAGCTTGAAAATCTCTAAACGACCAAAGTCAAAAGCCGAAAGCAGTGCATACTGCAAAAAATTTTGGTAACGTTACTCTTATAAGTCAGATGCGTTCCTGATTTTTATAAGTTTGGAGTAGGTTTCTGTGAATAACAGTGTTTTGTCTACGAAAGGTTACTGATTTCAGGAATTTAATGGTACTTTTAATGATATATTATGATGGTTACTGATATATTCAAAGAACATTACTGGTAAATAATGGGCACATTACTGACCAAAATTGTCCAGGAACGTCCCGGATTTTTTCTTTTCTTTTCTGTACCTTAATTTGTTCCTTGGATGAATTAAAAAAGAGAAGATGACATGTCCGGAAAAACATGAAGCAAAAATTATAGCCGCAGAAGCCATTATATAACACAGTTATGTATTAAATTCTGCGTTGATAATGTGAATTTATGTAATATGGATCATTCCAGGAGAATGTCATTGCAATTATAAGTTTCAAAACTGTCGAAAAAATGTTGAATAAGTAAAATAATACAGTGCTAGACAATGTTTTGGTAGACTCAATAGGGCTCCTGTGGTAGTCTTAGCTGCTATTGAGGCAGCCATCATGAGTAGACAATAGTTAGCTTTATTTATCCTACATGCTGATGCGCGGTATGCCAATTCCACTTATATTATTCCTCCAAGATTTCTTCTCGCTGAAAGAGTAAAAAATCAAATGCAAACGTAGAATAAATAAGTTTATGTTACAAAGCGTTAAAAATAAAGAAGGATTTTTTATTCAAAAATCCTTTTTACAAGTAT
Organism: Salticus scenicus; assembly: GCA_963930645.1. NCBI lineage: Eukaryota > Metazoa > Arthropoda > Arachnida > Araneae > Salticidae > Salticus > Salticus scenicus. The sequence goes on from OZ005649.1 coordinate 178,712,460, forward strand.
ACTACACGCCTTCTCATAATTATAAGGACACCAATTTTTCTGTATTAACTAAACACTAAACATTATTATTTAAACAAATATATTTTTAATTAATTTGAATTTCATTACTAGACTATATTTAAAAAGTTTTATCGTTTTTCTATCTTAAAAAACTTTAAATATGGTAAAAAGATGATTTTTCAGGTGTTCACAATTATAAGGACAGCTAGAATTTTAGTAATTGTTTTCAGTTATTCTTTAAATTAATATTTTATGGGGTCTCTTTTTAGGGTTGAACAGTCAGACATTCTCTCTGGTATATATATATATATATATACATTTTTTTTAATATTCAGTTTCAATACCATTTCATATAGCATATATGATATTCTGAATACATTTAAACTATTTAAAATTGCTTTCCACTTGTATGCACTTTTCTAATATCATAAGTTAAGGATTTTTTCAACTTTTAGGCCATGGGAAAGGCAATAATACAGAAGTTTCTTTCTTCAAACTATTTCCTATTGCTCTAAAAGTAGAGCAAAAAATGTAAGTCTTGTTGAAAAAAATATTATTACCCCCCCCTCCCCCCCCCCCAAAAAAAAAAAAAAAAAAATCTAACAAAAATCTGATAATTCTACGTTTAAAATTTGCGGATATTCTCTTGATGTTCATAATAATAGAAAAAATTACTAAATTCATTCTGCCTTCAGTAGAAGCAGCTCCCCAGAGCACCATAGATCCACCTTTAAAATGCCCGATTCATATCTGCCTTTAAAAAATCTGCTCTGTCTTTCGCTATCTTCAGATCGAGCCAGTAACTATTAAAACCATTTGGTTAATCAAGAATAACATGTTTTTCATCCGAAAATGCAACATTTTACCATTTTATATTGTCTTTATTCAACTTTAACACAGACGTTCTTTCCCCCATTACATGCTTATTGATTATTACAGGTTTTTTATTAATTTTAACATATAATTAATTATTTTAAGCATGCATAAATGTAGACCCTATCCTTTCGTTAAAAATTACGAGGAAATTCGGCAGCAGTCATTATGAGTAGAACAGTAAGAGGAATTATGAGTCTTCGATCTCTGTAAAACAACTCTGATTTTGCATCAGATCTCTCTCCTATCGAACCAGCAGTACAATGTTTGATCACATTTCCTTCAGCAACTTTAGACCTTCGAATTTCATTAGAAATTCGGCGGATTGAAATTATCCTTCCACTTAAAAAACACATTTATCATACTTCACTACTTGAACTTTCTTTTTTTCGAGGAATTATCCGTAATGTCCGTCCAAGAAAAATTGAAGGCTTATATATCAATTAATCTAGCCCAGTAGTTAACAAATTCGCATGTCAACTGTAATTTATCCGCTAGTAAGTTAAATAAAACGAAAAAATCTGGATTGTCCCTATAATTATGAACATCTAAAAACGTGAAGAAAAACACATTTTGTATTATTTTTTATTAATTTTGTTTTATATTAAAATAATATAACAGTTTTGGTTTTTAGAATACTAGATATATTAAGTGCACTTAGTATAATCTTGTTTACAATTATTTTTACGTTAGTTATTTCAAAATATAAAGTGTCCTTATGAATATGAGAAGGAGTGTATTCATACATGCTGCAGCAAGCATAGTGCATGTTTGCTACGCAATGATTCCGGTTTGAATTATAAAAATTAAAAGCAAGCTGGATAATTGTCAACTTAAATGCTTGATCTTGACTTGTATCAAACTCGCAGGCTTGAAATATCAAAATTCTCTGCGCTATGTGGCATTATGCCATATATTTTACAATTTTTCATGAATTCTGTGTCTGTTGTATAAAGTTATACCAATAATGCATAAGATGCTTATTATTTAAAATTATACTTATTCAATTTCTTTATTTATCGTGTAAGGTAGGGAGGCATCACTCTCTCAAGTGCTCGAAATCGCGCTGAGATTGTAAGCGTAAGTTGTCCAAAGATATACACCTAGAATATATAGTGTGGCAAACGTTTATAACCGCACACTGTAAAAACAAAATGTAAAATCACGGTATTTGACCGTATAAGTTTAAGGGAAATGACCGTTTTGCTACCTAAATGGTCATAATCTGTAAATTAATGTTTTGAAAGCATAATTTAGGAATTGATCGTATAATTTTACGGGAAATGACCGTTTTGCTAGCTAAACGGTCGTAGCCTGTAAATTGATATTTTGAAAGCATATTTTTTTAAATGTATACGAGAAAAAGTCGTTAATCTACGCAAATTGCTCTTATGTTTACGAATAAAAATGATTTCGAAAAATATATTAGATTTTCTTTCTCAAAAATCAGTATAATAGTCTTTATAGGGAAAAAAAAAAAAGCCTTTCGTTTTTCCAATATGAGAATTGACTGACATCTTAATTTTGTCAAAAATAGTAAATTTAGATTTTAAAATAGTCTTAAAAGAAAATAATTTTTATGCATAATTTGAACGTTAACATTATTAAACAATGCTTAAAATATTGCTAAAAAAATTAAGTTTCTCAGATAACACTGCCATCAAAATTTTTGTTCAAATCGCAAATGTTGCGTGAAAGTTAATTGATTCTTCCCAGTTTGGTCTGCTCTATCGTGTGATCTAAGCACACAAATTACTAATAAATATATTAATTTCGGTGTTTCAAGCAAGAATCTTGATCGCACTGACCTCTGAAGAGAGGCATCATCTATAGAGCACTGTTTTACTGAACGGTTCCACACTATGTATTCTAAGCACTGTATCTATGGGGAGTTGAGTTGGTTAAGAATAAAATTACCTGCCGAATCTATTATAGGTTAGCTGCGATATTTTCGATGAAAGAGTAAATTGTTCGTGAAAGAGTTTTGTTTGTTACTGGGGAATTAAATAGTTTTTATACACTTTAGCATTTAGAGGCGTTCTAATTTATATTTAAATAAAAATAATGTAAGAAAAACGTTGGAAAGTGCCCCATACTTTTTCTGTAAAGCTCTAAATAAATGAGTTAATTTTTATTCAATTCGATCTCATTGATTCTTAGACATTTTCACAAAGTAATGACTGGAGAAAATCACCAAGGCTGCTATAAACCAGCCATTACGATCTCCTTATAAACGGTGCTATTATTAAACATGAAAATTGAAATTTTAATTTACTCGCTTTACTCGCCCTCCTTTTCCGTAAAGTTTTCGACTAATTACCAAAATAAATAATTTTCAGGTTTTTTTTTTTTTTTTTTTTTAAGAATTTTTTTGTGGTTGTCGGTGTTCTAGAATTAAAGACGAATTTTTCATAGAGACTCCTGGAAACGTCTTTTTTCTAAAGTCAGTTGATAAAAATTGCACGTTTTCATGTCGGATTCTCAAATAAAACGCAACATTTTAACGCCCGGTTGACTAAATGTGAAGATATTTCGCCACTGATTAATAAATTAATTGTTGCCATACGTGATTTTTTTTTTACGACATTTGTAAAATTGGAATGTATTTTATTGCCAACTGACTAAATTTGCGCTAAAAAAAAGAAAAGAAAAAGAAAAACCTGATTCTTGAAATACATAAATCGCTACAAATAAACAAAACTTCTTTCTTATGGTTGATTACTGAAATACACGATATTTGACGTTGATTACCGAAACCCCTTCCCCGTTATATTATTTGTCTTAAATTGCCGAAATGCGCGATTTTAATCTTGTCGAATAGTGAAATTCGCGGACTGGGAAGTTATGGACATCAAAAAATAAATAAATAAATAAATAAATAAATAAAAGAGAATAAGAATAAGAAATGATGAACTCTTTAATTTTTTTAATCATCACATGGCGAGTAGTGAGCTGATTTTTTCAGGTCTAGCTCTTATAATGAGTGTTTTACGCTGCGATTAATAGATGCAGCTCAAACTTTGCGGCATGGATTCACACAAAATTTAATATATAAAATATTTGTCATTCAAAATTACATTGTTTTAGATTTGGAGCATATTATTCAACAAGTCGAACTATTAAATTTTCACGATGTAAATTATGTTATAATGACGCTTTATTATTATCTAGCACATGGAATACAATCAATCTTCATGTTGATTTAATTTTGGTTTTTATCACACTCTTTGACTGTCAATAACGTGAAATGTGAAGGCTTTGCTATATCACGATTTTTGTAATGAACTTTAGAACTATTCCTAAGATTCTTAAAGTGTATCAAATGTTTATATTATATTCATAACATCACTATATACGACTATTATTGAAATATATACAATAAAGTTTTTGATAGCCACACAGTATACTAACATATTTTTTACCAAAATAAGTTTTAATTTAACTTGTGAACGAAGAACATGTCATCTAAATTTAAAGTTTTTATGTTCATTTGTTTAATAATTATGACAAAAAATATAAATAAGTTGTTGCTCAAATTTCGGAAAACTCTGTATTTATATAAGATGTAACTATGATAAAATATAATTTAGTAAATCTATTTTTATATACTTACTATTATTTTTTTTATTATATTATATGACATATTATTTTTATATATTTACTATTCCTGACAACATAGTGTGCAAAAATAATAAATATAAATTTAATCTTCCTTTTTTTTCTTTCCAGAAATACAAGACTATTGCGAGAAACCGACTAATTTAGAGAGTAAGAAATGCTATTATTATTATTATTATTATTATTATTATTATTATTATTATTTTTCATTTTAAAATATATGAATTTCTAATATATTTCATTATTAAATTGTAGACTGTGTTATTTTATCATACAGATGAAATGTTATTACCACATAAAAATATTAAACCTTTTTGTCTTTTGAAATTTTACTAAGATTTAATTAGGAGATTTAATGAAGATTCTTTTTCGTAAATTTCGACCAGTATATTCAGGGAAAAATGGAATTCGATTAAACATCAGTAAAAGTATTATATTCCTTCTCTTAGTAACGAACTATTTTGGTTTATATTTAGACTAGTGTTGTCAACCGGTAGCTCACGGACACCTGTTAGCCTCACTCCCCATCCTTCCTGCCCTCCCCCCCCCCCCCTAAAAAAAAGAGAAAATAAGTTCTTTAGGTACCCGCTAGTACTAAAGTTAGGTACTACTCTCGGTACTGCTATAACACTCAAAAGAATAGAAAATAAAAGTACTAGCAGTTTTAACCAAATGAACCATATTAAGTTGATTTCTTTAGAAATCGACATATTGAACACAAAATCATTTTGTTTATCTATTTATCTACCTACCTATCTATCTATCTATTTATCTCTATATATAATGGAAATTTTGTCATCACGATAACTTCCGAAATAATACTCCAAATCGAACCAAATTTAGACAGCGAACTTATCTTATAAATAACTTGGATAAGCTCGTTAACCAAGATGCTCCGCCATTTTGTTTTCAAGTGGCAACCACTTGAAAATTTCAAATTCACATTGTAAAAACCGTGTTTAAGGTTGGATTTGCTTAAATTTTGATGTATACATTGACCATATGAGGGTCTCATCGAAGTTTATTAAGGAACTTTATTCTCCATTTTTTACAAAGTGGTGATATCTTAAACCAAGTGGGGCCATTCGAAATCAGGCTACCACTTAAAAATTTATCATCACGATAACTTCCAAAATAATTTTCCAAATAGAACAAAATTTGGACAGCAAACTTAATTTATAAATATCTTGGATGAGTTCGTTATCCAAGTCATTTTGTTTTCAAGTGGAAGCCACTTGAAAATTTCCAATCCACGTTGTATAAAGAGTATTTAAGATCGAATTTGATTGAATTTTTATGTGTACATAGTCCATATAAAGGTCTCAACCAAGTTTTATTAACAAACTTTATCCTCCATTTTTTAACAAAGTGACTGATACCTTAAATTAAATGGGGCCACTTGTAAATTTATAATCATGATAACTTTTGAAATACTGAAACAATTCGATATAAAGTTGGACAGTGAACTTATTATACAAATATCTTGGATGAGTTCACTTGGAAACTTGTTCTGACATTTTGTTTCCAAGTTGCGGCCACTTGAAATCAGGCTGCCATTTTAAAATGTGCCATCACGATAACTTTTGAAATACTAAATTGTTTCACTTCAAAGTTGGACAGTGAATTTATGGTTCAAATATCTTGTATAAGTTCACTTGGTAACTTGATCCGCAATTTTATTTCCAAGTGGCGGCTACTTGAAAATTTTTCATTATGATAACTTTTGTAATACTGAATCAGTTCACATCAAATTTGGTTAGTGAATTTATCATTCAAATATCTCAGATAAGTTCTCTGGGCTTTTTCCCACTTGGTGGCCGCTTGAAATCATGGTGCCATTTGAAAATTTCTTATCGCGATAACTTTTAAAATACTGAATTAATTCGAACCCAAAGTTGGATAGTGAATTTATCATACAAATACTTGGGTGATTTCGATGGGAAATTAGCTTCGCCATTTTTTTTTCCAAGTTGCGACCATAAAATAAGGCTGTCACTTGAAAATTTCTTATCACAATAATTTTTGAAATACTGAATTAATTCAACCAAAATTGGACTGTGAACTAACTTATCATACAAATATCTTGGATGTTTTCGCTGGGCAAGTTGCTGTGCCATTTTGTTTCCAACTGGCGGCCACTTGAAAATCTGTTATCGTGATAACTTTTGAAATACTTAATCAATTCGTACCAAAATTAGACAATAGACTTATCATTCAAGTATCTGATATGGTTACGGTGGCAAGTTGCTCAACAATTTTGTTTTCAAGTTGCGGTCACTGGAACGCTGCCACTTGAGAATTTGTTATCACGATAACTTTTAAATATTGAACTTATTCGAACCAAAGTTGTACAGTGGACTTATCTTACAAATATCTTGGATTAGTTCACTTAACAATTACTTGCTCCGCCATTTTGATCCCAAGTGGTGACTAATTAATTTGTGAACCAGATAACTTTTGAAATACTGCATTAATTCAAACTAAATTTATAGAGTAGACTTAAACAAATCCATATGATATTTGTCAATTTTATCCGCCATCTTGTTTCCATGCGCCGGCCACTTGAAAATTTCAAATTCACATAAAGAAAATATTTATGAAACGATTTTTTAAAAAGTCTATATGTACATAACCCGCACCAATATTTCCACCAAGTTCTTTAATAATGTGTAGCCACCATTTTATTTAAAAATGCTACTTGATAAGAAAAAAGAAATTAAACTATCTTTCCGAAGGAGCCGGAAGGACTTGTTAAATACCTAAACACATTTAAGTGGGAACTAACAGTGAAGGCATTTTTTGGGTCAATATACCTTCTGCTTTCATAACAGTACTAAAAGTAATAAAAGACGTTTCATAAAGTAATAAAAGACGAGTACGGAAATATGTTGCCTTCGGAGAATGCGAAAAAATAACATGGCGTGGGTATGCTGTATATCAGAAAATATGCTGCTTGAGTATCAAATTCTCAGTCTTCTAATTACGAGCTCGATACTTTACAAACTATACTACTGCGGCGCCCTAATTAGTTGGAAATACGAAATCATCCAGTATAATCACATATTTCCATATTTTCATTTGTTACTTTCCAAAAGTACAACATTGTGTGCCCACGAGGCACGGCATAAATTTAAAAGCAGTGCTTAAGACAAGAACAGTTAAACGCCACTGGTTTAGACAGAACTTCTACTTCATAAAAGCATAGATAAACTAAACGCATGTATGAAACATGCATCAAGTTGAAAGCTTCGAATAACTTTTAAACTATTAAAAGTATTACAAATATTTCAGAATATGTATACAAGAAACATTTTAAACAGTACTTCTTTTCTCTCTCAGTTATGTAAAATTTCCAAAAAAAAAAAAATTTCCCGACACTCAGTTTCCCGACAACTCAGTTTCCCGACGCCACTTTCCCGACAGGTACGTTTTCCAGACAGCTCACATTCCCGACAACTCAGTTTCCCGACAGGTACGGTTTCCCGACAGCTCACTTTCCCGACAGGTACGGTTTCCCGACAACTCACTTTCCCGACAGGTACGTTTTCCCGACAACTCACTTTCCTGACAGGTACGTTTTCCCGACAACTCACTTTCCCGACAGGCACGTTTTCCCGACAACTCACTTTCCCGACAGGTACGTTTTCCCGACAACTCACTTTCCCGACAGGTACGTTTTCCCGACATCTCACTTTCCCGACATCTTAATTTCCCGACAACTTACTTTCCCGACAACTCTATTTCCCGACAGGTACGTTTTCCCGACAACTCTATTTCCCGACAGGTACGTTTTCCCGACAACTCACTTTCCCGACATGTACGTTTTCCCGACAACTCACTTTCCCGACATCTCACTTTCCCGACAGCTCACTTTCCCGACAACTCACTTTCCCGACAGGTACGGTTTCCCCACAGTTCACTTTCCCACCAGCTGACTTTCTCCAATGACATTTCTCGGTATTTCGCTAGTTTACAGATTTTTCTTAATAAGAAATAAGACGGATTAAAAAAATAAAAATAATAATGCTGAATACGCAATTCTATTTGATTATTATTTAAAATGAATTTTAAATAATGCTTTACTTTTTTATTCAAAATGCAAAAAATAAATAAAAATATTACTCTTCCAATTTCTTGCTTTTTAAAACAAAACTTCCTCTCTTTAATATATGTCTGACAGATAAAAATGAGTTTTTCTAAAGAAAAAAAAAGAAACATTAGTTTCCGTATTTGTATCAAAAGTGGGTACTTTTGTAACATATTTCTGAATGCATGAAATTAAGAGATTTTCGTAGTCAAATATAAAAATTTGAAAAGTGTTTTATTTTTATTTTATTTATTTGTTCAGAAAAATGGTGCTAAATGTGTGATTTATTATTTCCATGTTTTTATTAACTTCCATTCTTGTTTGTTTGTTTGTCCGGTACAAATCTTGCAATCTATTTTTAACTAACTTTCCGACTACCTAGACATTTGGAACTTTCACAGTAGCTCAAAACCCGGAGACAATGGAGTCGAAGTCAGATTTTCAAATTCTCGAATAGTTTTATTTACTTATAATATGAAAATAATAAGCTCTTAATAGCAATAAAATAGCCACTAAAATATTAGCTATAATGTAATTGCTGCCAAAAAAAAAAATACGAGTTCATTTTCTTTCGATATTAAAAAATATATATATATACATTTAATTCAACGTGAACGTTAAATGATTATAAAAAGTTAAATTATGCATCTCACAAAAATTGAAGTCATTATCACTTTAAAAATTTTATACACAATGGTAAGTGCTAATGTCGCTTTTGTCATGATGCTATACGTTGTTCTAAAAAAAGTAATATTTTATTTTTAAAACCAAGTTTTTTTTTTTTTTTTTTTTTTTTTTCATTATAAAGTTATAATTTAAAGTATTTTTACGGCGGGGTGCGTCCCCTATGTAGAAGTTTTAATTAATAAAAAATTTAGTTAGTAAAGATTAAAATATTATTACGCACCCCGCCGTAAAAATACTTTAAATTATAACTTTATAATGCAGCGAAAAAACTGACACAGATAACAAAGAATGTTGAAAGAGATTAAGATATAATAGAAAGATACATGCAGTATTAGTGGCAGATCTTCATTAAGCTAGGCATTGAGTACCCGGGATTCAATAGCGGCGGCGAAATTTGATACCAATCCTTTTTCTGGCTGCTTAAGAAAGGTAAGAGTTTTTGCTGGGCGGGGTGACTTTTACAATAGTATTGTTTTTTTTATGAGATTTATTTATTTATTTTAAGGACGATGAGATTATTGCTTTAAGAAAAAATAGATTACTAGAAAGCGGTTTTGCTTTTGGTAACAAGTTAAAAAATATATATATTAAAATTAAGTTGCGCTCTGGTACTCACACTACCGATCGCAGAGCTACAAAACTTGGCATGTGGGTACCTGGGACCCTGCAGGTGTGCATCTTATCGAGATTTTTTCGAATTTCAAATAAGAATTTTTTAAAATTTATTTATTTATTTATTTATTTATTTATTTTTTCGATTTTAAATGTTGGCTTCTATGTTTAATTTTTCTTAAATTTATTTTTCCATTGTAATCGTCTGCGAATCTTAGCAACGGCTGTTATGCTATTTATTTTTTATTTAACACATTCATTTGAAGGCGAAATCTTTTTATTTTTTATTTATTTTTTATTTATTTTTTTATTATTGTTATATTTATTGACAATAAAACGGTAATGCAGTAGAAAACATTCTGATGTAGCCACCACATGACTTCCTTTATAAAACTATAGGAATATACATATTTTTATGAAAACATTCACAGTTTTGTGTGAGGTAACTGTTTCATAAATAAACAGGCAGGTGGCAGGTTCCAGTCCACGAACATTCTTAAAAAAAAAACAAGAAAAGAAAAAAAAAACTGCTACTCCAATCAAAAAAGGCACGATAATACGATTACATATACCACCGAGACAAATATAGTAGTTTTTTCAGGAATAGTACTCCACGGCTTGTTACAGAATCTCTCATTGGCAAATGCGCAACTTCGAGTTCAACGAAAATCGTTCGAGTATAGACGGCCCAGTTTTGTTCTCTGGCAAAAACTAGTATCAAGAAAAGATAAATTTTACCAAAAAAAAAAAAATAAATAACTCAGTTAAAATAGAGAAAGGGTTTCTGGCTATCCTAAAACAAATCTGCCGCACAATTTTATGGCTAATCTCGCCATATTGCAAATTAGTATCCAGCGTAAAATTTTGGTCTTGGCATCGAATTTGGCGAGTTGGCGAACAAATTTGACGAAAACTTGTAGTTTAGGGTTGCGAAAGTTTGGAAGCTCTAACTGCAATAATAAGAGAGTTCTGGAATATTCTGGAAAAATCAATTGGTTTATTGCACAGAACTAAATTCTTTGAAAGTTCTATAAATGAGTCAAAAAACTATTAAAAATAAAAAGCATTCGTCGACTAGAACCTGCTTATGTCTTTACAAATTTTTTCTACACGCATACGTGTCGACAACTTTCATAATAATATCATTTCGGGCATTACTGGCTCTATCATTAGCTTATTTTGAAATTTCTATGTTGGTAGGTCATATATAATAGCCAAAACCTTTGTATATTTTCCATTATGAATATAATTTTTGTAAATATCTCCAAAACGGATAATCACAGAAAGACCAAAATAAGAGGTGCACAACTAGATGCTATAACAAACCAATATACCAATTTGCAACGTTCTACGTCCAACCGTTTTTGAGTTATGTGAGATACAAACACACTCACACACACGCATACTACAGACTAAAGTTTCTTAAGATACTAATATATATTTTACATTGTAGTAGAATTCATAGTTGAAAAGAGTAAAAAAATAAAATAAAATAATGAAAAAGTGAGTTTCCGGCAAATGATTTGTCAGGAAAGTAAGCTGTCAGGAAAGAAGCAGTCGGGAGAGAAAACTCTCTGGAAAACGAATCTGTCGGGAAAGTGAGTTGTCGGGAAAGTTAGTTGTCGGGAAAGTGAGCTGTCGGGAAAATGAGTTGTCGGGAAACCGTACCTGTCGGGAAAGTGAGCTGTCGGGAAATCGTACCTGTCGGGAAAGTGGCGTCGGGAAACTGACTTGTCGGGAAACTGAGTGTCGGGAAATCGACCTGATCCCAATCAAGGGTAATCAATTAAATAAAATTCGTTAAAAAACTTTTATATTTACAATTGTATTTCTATAGTGTATAAACAAAGTAACTTTCATCCTGCACTCGTGCCTACTTTATCCCCCTTCCCCGTCTTATTAAGGGTGATTAATTATTTCGACTTGTAACAATTGTCGTGGGACTTTTGCAATTTATGGCGGTGTCTTGCAATGTTTTCTATTCTTCGTACAAATCATTGCTATCTACGGTGTAAAACGTTAAAATATATTAACTAGTCTTTTAAATAATGTCCGATGTTATTCGAAAGATTTTTCATAAAAAAAAAAAAATATATATATATATATAATGATTTTAGCCTTGTTAAACAGTTGCAACATAGTTGTCTAAAATCCTAACTTTTAACACTTTCGCGACCGCTGACGTAGATTCACGTCATTTGAAAATCTGTAACTCCACCAGTGGGCGTTTCTTTTACAATTTGTATGTTATTTGTTTCTTAAAAATATACACAATATTCATAATTGTACAATCAATATACTCTGGATACAAATACTTTGATTAGAGAGAGTATGATTATAATGTATATCCATTTGTAATATAAACGTGAATTCAGTAAATTTTGTTCTGAGAAATTGTAACTTGGAAGAATAACGCCCACAGGCGGACCTTACTGTCAAAAAGAGAAAAACATGTGGTCGCGAAAGAGTTTTAATAGCATATGTCTGCTTGGTCTTTCCGTACTAATATTTATTTCACGTTTGGAAAGAAGCTACTGCAGCTGTCACATTCTGCATCTGTTAAGCCTGTAATCAATTTTTGTACCTTTTCTTTTAATATATATACAGACTGGTATAACAAAACTTCCGCCAAAAACAGCATGGAGCAGTTAATGTGATAGTGCAAAGAATATTTTAAAAAATAAAAAAATAAATAAAAAGTAGTTTAGAAATGTATTTTTAGTTGTCGCTTTGGATGGAAAGCAACAAATTTACAAAAGAAAATAAAGACGAATATGGATTGTATAAAAAATTAAACATTTATTGATTAATGATTATTATTTAACCTGCATACGCGTTGTTAAATCTGCAATTTTTTCATAGAAAGCTCCACCTGGTGCATTTTATTTTATTTCATTTCATTTTTTAACTCTCGTTTTTTTTTAGTTCCTTGAAAGTATTTAATGCATATTCCATATACCAAGTTTGGTGGTAATCTTCTCGCCAATTATAATTATAGGATGCTATTAAAGAGGAACTTTAATTATAAGCATTCTGTATAAAAACAAATTGTCAATTTGGTATGTTCCTGTACATAAAGGGAATGCTAATTTAATCATTTGTCTATTTTCGATCAGCAAAATTAAACCTGAATTTATCATTAGCTTCATGCTTTTCATTTATGAGTGGTACACGGCTCTGAATTAGATTTTAAGAACATACAAAAATTTTCAGAAAAGCTGCAATATAAAATGCTTCGCTGCGCTGCTAATCGAACGCTAATTATCCTACGAACAGTTGCCAAATCTCCGATTTAGGCAGAAGACTTCCTACCAGAAATTTTCTATAATAAATTTTACTTTAATCCACCATGGAAAATTCATATGAAATATTTCTATCAGAAAATAGTGGTGGGAAACTTGAATTAAAAATTAAAATTATTTTCAAGTATTATCATAATTTTGGCAACGCTGGTGTCTCAAACTACTAATTTAGGTTTCTGTTATTACATATCTTTTAATATAATTATTTAAAAGGGACATAAACTGTTTTTATTTCCTTTTTATGTAATCGTCTACGTTTAATGATTTTGCCAAAAAAAAAAAAAAAAAAAATCTTTTGTATTTCAACTCTCCTATTTAATTTTTTTTTTTTTTTTTTTTTTTAAAGCGTGAGCAATATTATACTTCTTAAATTTCAATATAAGTAATTGACGTATGAGAGTGTAGTTTGTACTACAATCCTTACAATGAAAAGTGTTGCTTAAATAAACAACAAAAAAAAAAAATATATTGCTCTGCATGAAAATCGTCCCCAACACAATTTTTGCAAATTCTTATCTAAAATGACCTCCTGAACCCGAGTATGACGTCCATTTTGCCCTATAACTCACCGTATTTTGGGAACGCCTCCCTATTTTTATCATTTTTCGGTAATTTTATGGCTATAAATTTGATTTGTAAGGGGGGGGGATTATTTTAACTGTTATATATCTTTTCTGAAGAGATACAGTAGTGAAAAATTCTAAAACATGAACATTTTCAGCAAGGGGAAAATTTAGGGAAGGGGGGGGGGATTGGCCACTGAAATTATAAATTACAATTATTATATTTTATTAATCAATTATTATTGTTATTTACTACACATTATATTTTTCTTGTTTTTAAGTGTTAAAATATCTTTTTTCCATTCTCCAAATGAAATTCATAGCTATAAAATTACCGAACAGTGATAAAAATTAAAGAATAGGATAGTGTCCAGAGAATTCGGTGGGTGATTGGGCAAAATGGTCATATTCGGATTTAAGAGATACATAAGAATCAGTAAAAATGGTATCAGAGTTCGATTTTTTTTTTTTTTTTCAGTACTAGTCATTTCCCTTATTTTTTTTTTTTTTTTTTTTTCCTTTGGTCATAAATTGTACGGTACCTGAAAGACAGGGGAAAAAAAAGTTGAAATCACAAGCCAAGCAATTAAAGACCTTTTATTTTGTGAAATTTGCTATAACATTTGAATTGTGTGCACGATATTGGAGGAGTAGGTATGCGGCGTATGAGTATGCAGCCTAAATGAAGTTAACCGTTGTCTACTCAAGATGGTTGCCGCAATAGAAGCATTACTGCAGGCGCCATATTAAGTCTACCCAAACATTACCAAACCATAGTGTTACTTAATGACATTTCCATTTATATCATTACTCCAAGCTCGGAACACATCCGAATGGTAATTCAATTCAATCCACGTGTTTGCAACCATTGATAGTGGAGGAGGCTGGATTATATGGCGATATCCTCTTTTTCATTACTTCAGTGTCACCACAAAAGTAGCATGCATTTGTCAGCTTATGGGCTACAATTGTGGCACAACACAAAAATGCGACTTTGAATAAAATACAGGTGTCAATGTGAAAAAACACGTTCTTTTCAGAAATAATATTTACACATCTCATAATTCTATCATTATATCGCTCATAGGCTGCAGTAGTGATGTAACTCAAAAATTCATTTTTTGAGATAAATGGTTTTCATTGCTATGGAAATACATGTAATATGACATAATTTAAACATGCCTTAAAATGTGTATAACATTAAGCCATATTATATGTATTTTCAAAGGCATATTATATGTATTTTCATATTAAAATTAAGGCATATTATATGTATTTTCAAAGCAATAAAAGTCATTTATCTTAAAAAGTGATTTTATTTTTATTTTATTTTATTTTAATTTAATTGTTCGCCACTGTTGCAAGCTATGAGCAATATAGTTCCACAAGAAGAAATCAAGTTGAGTTATGTCTGGGGATCTAATTTGCCATATTAAAATTACAAGAAACACTATATGAATAAAACACCGAGACACGTAGTGCCATCCTACGGAAAATTTTGAACTAATTTTATTATTTGCTTAAACCTAATTTTTTAAAGAAAATAGTGTAAGCCGTATTATTGTACGCCGCTGGGGGAAATGTAGCCCACCCTGTGTAAATTTTAAATTAGTATCCATACATGTTATGTATATTCTAAATCATAATTTTTTTTCTATTTTTCCCAACAATTTCTTTGATAGTATGTTAACTACAGTTGTTGTAAGTGTTAAACTTTTATGATGATTAATGTTTTTAATAAAATTTTAATTTTTCTTAAAGCAAGTGTTATTTATTTTTCAGAACCCGAAGATTTACGTCGTGAAACTTATTTAGATGTAATTGTCGTTATGGATTCAAGTAGCGAAGAAAACTTTTTCCAGGACCAGCAAATGATTGCTGGGTAAGAACAAAAATTAATATTACTTCTACATTCTTAACTAGTATTTTGTGTCCATGACAAAACTTTCTTCTGTATATTCTCTTACAAATTCATTCAATACAAATTATTTATTATAATTATTTTCTAAATGATGAATATAGACGATTTTTCATCTCAGAGAAGTATAGCATTAAATTTTGAAAGAAAATTAATTTTGCGTCAACGTCTGATGAAATGCTTTTTCTTTCATTTCATAAAAAAGGAAGAAAAAAAATCAATAAATTTGTTTTATTATTTTTTTTAATTACCGGCTAATTTTGAGAAATGCAATTTTTCACATTTCTTTCATTATTTTCATCCTTTCTTATTTTTGTTTAAAATAAAAAAAGAGATCAATAAGTATCAAATTATTACAGACTTATGATTCAATCATTCGTTTAAAAGGTATTAATGAGGTCTTTTGAAAAATAGTGAAATTTTGAAAAATATTGATGAGGTCTTTTGGTTTTTTGATCCTACATATATACTATATAAATATCCTAATTGACTTTTACTAATATAAGGTTTTTTTTTTTTTTTTTTTTTCAGTTTTACAATGATTGCATAAAAATATCTCATTGCACACAGTTATACGAAATTTTGTCCTAGATTGCCATAACTGTAAGGAAAAAGAAAAAAAAAACTAAATGGCAGGATTTTCTATTGAGACATACTTACCAAAAACTAATAACCTCCAGCTTATATCAAACTCCAACTAAATATAAACTTATATTGAATTCCGTTAACTGGTTTATGAGAAACTTACTAATATAAGTATACACACACACACACACACACACACACATATATATAGTGTTACAAAATTGTAAATAATTGTGTTTATTTTTGTATAAATTCTTTCAAAGAGGCTTAGTAAGTTGATAAAGTGCTAATTTTGTGCATTTCCAGTCGTTTTAGCGTTAAAATAGCCATATTTTCCCTTAAAAACGCATTAAAAAGCTCCAATAAGGCAGGTAATGGATTTGGCGCCAAATTTGGCGACTTTTTCCCTCCTTGGCGATTTTTTGGCGACCTTGGCGAGAAAATCCTTATTAGGGATATACCAAATATGGAAGCTCTAATCTCATTGGCTGATGAGATACGGAAATTTCTGGAACTTTCCACACTTTTCTACAGGGGTATATAAGGGCTGTTTATTTCGCCAAGTCAGTCAGTTCAGTTCGGTCTGACAAGTAAACCTTCTCTCCTTTGATACCGGTTTTCCGGAAACCTATATATTTTCTGAAAGCTTATGCCACAAGTAGAAAAACTGTGAAATCTTAGGGGCAGAGGGATAAGCGTTTAGGAGTTATAGGACATAAAATGTTGGAAAGATGACACCAAAAGTCGCTAAAATGTTCGTTTCACGTATTTATATGAACTAATAATATGGTAAGAAGGTGGAGGTATCACTCTAAAGGAAGAAACAACTCGTTGAAAAGAAACAGTATACGTTGGGATACTTGCTACTGACTTCAAATGGAGTCCATTACAAGAGACAATCAATGTACAATTCACCAAATAAACAGTGAGACGGGCAGAAAGACAGTTCACAATGGGCACATTTTACAAAAGCGATAGCCGCACATTTGCAAACTCATCATTTGTCAATGAATTGAAGCAGTAATCTATTGGCGCAATCCACATTCCAGGTTTGTCGTCCAAGTATCCGCTTTTATAAAAAGCATACTTAATCAAGTTCTTGAAACGAGGAACATTGAACTGATATAGGGAAAAAAGATTGCAGGGCCAGAAAACTATCGCGCTGCCAGATGTGCTCATGTGTCTCGATAATAATTGTTTCCATTATGTAAAGATCAAAAGATTTCTAGTGTCTGAAAAAATGAATATCCAGAGGCTAAATCTTTCCTGTACACCCTTCAAGTACCAATTCTTTTTGCAGGCCTTTACCATCAAGTACTTCGGAAGCAGACAATGCATGATCTTTGTTAGAACACCATGAATCCACTAAAAGCAGAATTTTCTTCCTGTCATTAGCCATACTTGACCAAAATATGTCATGACAGAAGTGGAGACTGTGACTGTTGCGACGAGCATTGCTCTTCCTTATAGACACCTTCATCTTCGAAGTACATATCCTCGTCCGTTCTTCTCCATCGCCTCTAGCAAATCCTAATGTCCGGATCCCTTCCACAATCTCCATATCATTTTTCAGGAGAATAATTATGTGTTTTATCATCTCCGATTCCTGGATGTTCGGAGACCGATTACTTGTTCCGAATCGGGAGACCAAGGCCACCACAACGACTATAGTATCCATATAATAAGAAGCAATGTAAGAAGAAGACATACAATACGTTAGTACTTGACAGCAATATACGGGAACATACAAGGAATAGAGACGTTTTTATGGGAATATGTCCCTCTGTACACACTTTACTGATACTTTGTGGGCCCTGTATCCCCTAAACGCTTGTCCCTCTGCCCCTAAGATTTCACAGTTTTTATACTTGTGACATAAGCTTTCAGAAAATATATGGGTTTCCGGAAAACCGGTATCAAAGGAGAGAAGGTTTACTTGTGAGATCAGAGTCAGTCAGTTTCGCTAATGCTTGCATTGCTTTGAGCCTCTTTGGAAGAAACTTGCTTTATGTGTTATTGTTATACAGTTGATACTGTGGATTTGCTATTGACAGCTGTTGTTTAAGCTGTGTTTACTGGCTGAATTGAAGCTGATACTTGGTTTATACACCTGTATTTTTCTAGAACTTTCTGTGAATAAATTACTGAATTTTTGTAAGTTTCGCCTTTCATTCTCGGTCAACTCACGAAACACCAAGTACGCAACATTTCTGGTGTCAGAAGTGGGACTATCTGTGAATGGTGATAACTAGAGCTATGGAGCAGGAAATGAAGAAATTTCTAGAAAGGTTAGCTACCCAGATGAATGAAATGAAAGCCGGACAGGAAAAGATGGAAACCGGATTTATCGAAAGAATGAAGGAAGGACAAAGAGAGATGAAAGTTAGCCTCAGTCAAGAAATGAAGAAAGGACAAAAAGAGTTGAAAGACAGTTTCACTGAAGAAATGAAAGCAGTACAGGAGAAAATGGAAACTGGGCAAAGAGAGTTGAAAGACGGGTTGACTGAAGAAATCAAATCAAATCAAGACGAGATGAAGAGAGAACTTTCGACAGTAAAGGAAGTGATTGAAAGTAAATTATCGGATATGGGAAGCAGAATAGATGGGATAGAAGAGAAAGTTATGAAGATAGAAGAGAATTTTGAGGAGAAATTTAAAGAAAACTTTGATCAAGAGCTGAAAGGAAAGTTTTCAGAGATAGAAAGCAAGTTTAAGAGAATGGAGGAAGATCTTGAGAGAAAAATTAAAGAAGAGTGGAACGGAGAAGTAATAGGGAATGAACTGCAGAACAAGATTCGGAGTCTCGAAGAAAAGTTAGAATCCATGCCTCAGGAAACTGAAAAGAAAGAGAGAAGAATCCAGAATCAGGAATTTATCAAGCTATCCACCTACGACGGCAGTTCCTCCTGACATGTATATAAGACGCAGTTTTCCATCGTAGCTGAAGCTAACGACTGGGACTCTGTTGCAAAGACGGCTCATCTGGTAGGGTCGTTGCGGGGCGACGCCGCAGATATTCTGGAGACCCTTTCGAAGGAGCAGCGATATGACTTCGAAGCTTTAACCAGAGCACTAGAGCTACGTTTTGGAGCGAAATGGTCCAAAGAATATACTCCAGCTAAGGTCTCGTCATCAGAGACCAGGGGAAAGCTTACAAGAACTGGCATCAAACATCCAGAAGCTTTCACATTTGGCTTTCTAGACTGTCATCCTGAAACACGCAATGATCTGGCCCTAGAATATTTCATTGATGCTGTCGGAGATCCAGAAATTCAAAAAGCCCTCAGACTCTCCGGCGTGAAGGATGTGGAGTCAGCCTTAGTGTATGCCCTAAAGATCGAGGCAGCCCAACAAGCCTCCCGTAAACATCGTCAGAATAGCACAACAGACAAAGTGAACGACTCTCAAGATGATCTTAAAGAGATTCAGAAAATGACTGCAGATATTAATAGAAGACTAGCATTCTTGAGAGTAAGAAAGAAGGGAAGACTCCAACAACTAAATGCTGGGGCTGTGGAAAAGACGGGCATATCAAACGAAGCTGCCCAGTAAGAACACCTAGAGAAGCAACCAAGAATGTCTCTGAAGTATGCCACCCAGAAGGAGCTCTTCGAGAAAATCCAGATGCCTTCTTGCGGAAGCCTCCATCTGAAGATCATAAATACAGCTCTAAAGCCGAGGATAAACACCAAAGAATAAAGCCAGTTGCTCGCCAAGTTACTGTCGCAACACCATCAGAACAAGATCCCGATCCATGGAGTGACGAAGAACTTAGACAAGCCCAGTTGGAAGATCCTGACATAAAGCCAATATTACAGCTGAAGAAGACGACCAGCAACAGACCTACCTGTCAGGACATTTCCAGATTTAGTCTCATTACGAAAAGTTATTGGGCATTTTGGGACTCTCTTCATATCAGAAACGGCGTATTATACAGAAAGTGGGAATCTGATGATGGGAGAAGCTTCAGATGGCAGATTGTATTACCAAGATCAAAAATTCCAGATGTTTTAGAACAAGTGCATAGTAGCTGTACCGGAAGCCATTTTGGGGTAACGAAGACTCTGCAGAAAGTTCGGGAACGCTTCTACTGGTGCAAGGCAAGGGGGGACGTGGAGAAATGGTGTAAATCCTGTGATGCTTGTGCGGCACGTAAAGGCCCGCAGAAACGAAGACTGCAACGGTATAACGTGGGAGCACCATTTGAACGGATTGCACTCGACATCTTGGGTCTCTTGCCACGGACCTCCAGAGGAAATAAATACATCCTCGTCGTGATGGATTACTTCACCAAGTGGCCTGAGGCATATCCTATTCAGGATCAAGAGGCATGCACAGTCGCAGAGGTCCTAGTGCAGCAATGGGTGTCAAGGTACGGCACTCCCCTACAACTTCATACCGAAGGTACGAACAGCAAGGAACAGTTCAACAGCAAGGTACGAACTTTACCTCTGCTGTTTTCAGAGGACTGTGTCAACTACTCGGCATAGACAAAACCCAGACAACACCGTTACATCCCCAGTCGGACGGCATGGTCGAGAGGTTCAACCGTACCATCCTGAATAACCTCTCTCTTCTAGTATCAAGAAACCAGCAAGATTGGGACTTGAAGTTGCCATTGTTCCTGCTGGCTTATCGAAGTGCTGTTCATGAAACCACCGGCTATACTCCAGCCCAGATGCTGTTTGGACGTGAACTTCGTCTCCCATGTGATCTCCTGTTTAGTTGTCCACCCGATGCGCCTTCATCGCCCGAGGAGTACATCCAAGATCTCCAGGCACGTTTTGAGGACGTACACAACTTTGCTCGGAAGCGGATTCACATGGCAACGGAGAAAATGAAGACAAGGCACGATCCAAAAGCTACACAGCATGAGTTCCAGGAAGGAGACAAGGTCTGGTTGTGGAATCCTGTTCAACGCAAAGGACTCTCTCCCAAGTTACAGTGCAACTGGGACGGAACGTACAGAGTCTTAAAAAGGCTGAATGATATAGTGGTGCGGATCACTGAAACACCGTCATCAAAACCGAAGGTGGTGCACTATAACAGGCTAGCCAAGTACCACAATTAACGGTAATATTAAAATTTAAAATGTAAATACTGGTAAAATTTGCGCATGCGTAATGTAAATATTCGTATATAAATTTTGTACATATTTGTGAATTTTGTAAATATTTCTCTCTTGATTTATATTTATATTTTATCGTTATGTGTATCGTTATGTGTATCGTTATATTTATATTTTATCGTTATATTTTAGATTGTGTAAATTTGTTTAGTTTCGCCTCTTAACCAAGGGTTGCACTGCCCGGGACGTGCAGTCCTTGGGAGGGGGGCAGTGTTAGAAAATTGTAAATAATTGTGTTTATTTTTGTATAAATTCTTTCAAAGAGGCTTAGTAAGTTGATAAAGTGCTAATTTCGTGCATTTCTAGTCTCTTTAACGTTGAAATAGCCATATTTTCCCTTAAAAACGCATTAAAAAGCTCCAATAAGGCAACTAATGTATTTGGCGACTTTTTCCCTCCTTGGCGACTTTTTTGGCGACCTCGGCGAGAAAATCCTTATTAGGGATATACCAAATATGGAAGCTCTAATCTCACTGGCTGATGAGATACGGAAATTTCTGGAACTTTCCACACTTTTCTACAGTGGTATATAAGGGTTATTTATTTCGCCAAGTCAATCAATTCAGTTCGGTCTGAGATCAGAGTCAGTCAGTTTCGCTAATGCTTGCATTGCTTTGAGCCTCTTTGGAAGAGACTTGCTTTATGTGTTATTGCTATACAGTTTATACTGTGGATTTGCTATTGACAGCTGTTGTTTAAGCTGCGTTTACCGGCTGAATTGAAGCTGATACTTGGTTTATATACCTGTATTTTTCTGGAACTTTTTGTGAATAAATTACTGAATTTTTGTAAGTTTCGCCTTTCATTCTCGGACAACTCACGAAACCCCAAGTACGCAACAATATATATATATATATATATATATTACAATTTCAGAATGATTGGTTAAAAATATCCATTTCACAATGGTTGCTTAAAAATATCTCATTGTACACATTTATACGAAATTTTGTCCTAAATTGCCATAATTTTGGTTAAAAAAAAAAAAAAAAAAAAAAACTGAATGACAGTTTTCTCGGTTGAGAGATACATACAAAAGACTAACCATCACCAGCTTACGTCAAACTCCAACGAAATATAAACTTATACTGAATTTCGTTATCTTGTTTATGAGAAACAGCGCTCACAAAATTTTGGTAACACACGTACATACAGGCACACGACTGACATTTTTTAAAATGGGTCGAATCATGGTCAGGACCCTCAAAACGCGTAAATCCGTCGAAACCTTTCTGTCGAAAATTTTCACTAATTCAATATTTTCTTCTTATGTACAGAGAAGAAAGTAAAAAGAAAAATTTCACCAATAATATGCACAACATACAAAGTCTGTGTAATATAATTATACACACACAGCTGCCAACCTACTCCGGAGGATTGTCAGTACCGCCCCCTTTTTCAACACCATTTAATTTTTAGAGTAATTCTCTACAAATGTATTCACAATGAATTAAGAAGAAAAATACTCTTAAAAAAAAAAAAAAAAAAAAAAAAAAGACTGATGTGGAAAAAAGGGCGGGTACTAAGAATCCTCAGGATTAGGTTGGTAACTGTGTATACACATAATACGAAAAAATATATAACTAGTTGATCTACAGGTCAGGAACTTTTACGTCGCATTTATATTACCCAATACTGAATAGTTTAATTGATCCCATTTGGGTGACTGATAAATTCGTAAATAGTTTAATAAATCATTAAAGTTGAGGAAAATGTTACATTTTAATGCGGTTTGTGAAAAAGCTTAGAAAAGAAGGGGTGAGGACAGTTTTAAAAAGAAAAAAAAATGACGATAGTGGGCGCTGGACACAACAATCATAAAAAATATAGGAATGATAATTTTATAAAATGGAAAATGTACGATTAAGAAATTATTTCTGATAGCGATTATGTAGAAGACGTTCGTTTTCATATGTTGCAATATGCTTGTAAACATGAAAATAGTCGTAGTCTTCCTGAAAAGGTCGGGATTTAATGCATAAAGTATCAGAACTCTTTCGTGTAGCCCCATGAACTAATTATTAATTCAAGATGCTCCATTTTATTCAGAAATCATCTTAAAAATGTATGTTTAATTCATTTGGTAGACTGCATTATAACCATTTTAAAAGGCACTTAAAAATAATGCCATCTGTAGAATATAATGTAGTGAAATTCTTTTGCTATAATACAAATACTATATACACTAAAATCTAATATATGTATCCATTTCAGAACATCGGATAATATTTGTGACAACCTATCGCGGTACATACAGACACAGAAATCTTTTCTAATTGCGACATGGAGGTTTCGGCTACGGTGTATCTTAAAAAAAAAAAAAAAAAAAAAAAAAAAACTTGAAATGTGTTTTTTTCTGCTACAATGCCAAACAAATAGATACTTACTATAAATATTTGTTGTGAGATGAAATGAAAGTGCAAAAACATGTAATTTGTGTTGCAAAATCGGAAATTGAGATAAAAATAAAAATAGAGACAATTATTCAAATAATGATTGTCCATTCAAAATATAAAACGCCTCAATTAACTGATACTGTTGCAAGCAAATTTATTTTGTGTGTTTAAAAATTCAGTTGTAATTCGATTATAGATTTTATATCTTCACTATGCATCTTTAGGTTTAATGATAAGCCTATTTTTTACAGATATTTGGCAAAATATTTGGATCTGCGGTATACAGGCAGTCGAATGACAATTCTTTTGGACCACAAAAATTCAACCGGAACTGCTTCTTCAAGTGTAATTGAGCTGAAGCCTATAATACTTGATACTTATTCTTCCAGCTGTGCAGCATGCACTATTGGTCAGATAGGTTATGGTAAGAAAAATTGAATTTTAAAAATGCTTACTTATCAAATACGTAAAATCAGTGCTTAAAAATGTTTTTCTAGGATATTAAAATTAAATTTAATAGATACAATGTGCAGAATGTTATGAAATCTCTCCACAAAAAAAAAAAAAAAAAAAAAAAAAAAGTTCAAATTTAAATAAAAATGCAGATAAATGGAAATTTTTGCAAAATACGACGTATACATTAACTTTTTTTGTTTTAATACTTGTTTATATGCACACTATTAGTTGCATGAAACACATCATGTTGGCATTTGATTTTTATTATGTTCTCTGAAGCATAGTCATACCATTGGAGTCATTGACCTTAGTAGTCTTCTATTTTAGATTACAGATGTCTGATATTTTTTATTCGATAACTGATATACTTAATATAGCCCCACCAATGTTCGAGGGGCTCTGTTCTGAAAACCAGAGGAGTCGGTTTGAATCTAGGTTGCGATTGTCAGCATAACCGTTCTGAGTTTTCTATGGTCTTCTACAAAAATCCTATGAATACGGGCTAAGATCCCATTGAAAGATCCTCGTCCCTAAAAAAATTGGCCTTAAACCCATCGTTATTGAGGAACTTCAACGAAATAGTCGAAAGTTGCATGCGTGATGTGGGACCATGTACATTAGAATAATTGCTCTATTTTTCTTCGATGTGACATTAATTGCTGCACATTATTGCCTGTAGCATTTGACTAAATAGCCAACAACTTTTGCAATCAAATAAATCAGGAACTTTCGTGCGTCGGTGTCTTGATGGGATTTGTGCTGGTTTCTCTTTATGATGCATTATAAAGCGAAAAAAAAAAAAAAAAACACATTAGTTAAATATAAGAAAACCTTACTTTAAGCTTCTGTTTAGTTACCATAATTCTTTCAATCCCCACCCCCTCTTATCATCAGTGGCTGGCTTGTGTGGTTCTGTCTGTTCCTCGGACTGACTCTCTCCTGTCCGGCGGTTGGCGAGATGGCGTCACGATCGGCTCAATTCCATCGTTGGCTCGTTGCCATTTATTGAATTACAAATAAAAAAAATATTTCAACGGTTTCTCTATTAAATGCACATATCGTATTATTAAAGTTAGCTCTTTTCTTGGTGTCATTGAAATTGACCGTTATATCGCGGTCTGCCTCGAAAGGACTGTGGCAACTAAACAGAAGTTTAAAGTAAGGTTTTCTTATATTAACTAATGTTAATATGTTTCTGGTGGAAAATTGTTTTATTTAAAAAATATTTTACATTTTGATATAATTTCCATTTATCTGTGTTTACATTTGACTTTGTAGCATTCTTAAAAAATTATAAAATGACTTTATCGGCGCCCTATCATTTCAATTTGGCAATAAATTTTAAAAGATGCTGGAAGTTAATTTACTCTTTAGTTTTACAAGTTAAATATTTTCTTTTTAAAAAACAAATTAAAAATTAAATTAAATTAAATTAAATTAATTAAATTAATTTAAATTAATTAAAAAATATTTAATTTTAAATTAATTTAAACAAATTAAAAATTAAATTAATAAATTAATTCTTTTTCTAAAAAGAAACTGGGAATGAAAATATTTGACTCTTAAATTTGTTCATTTTTCTCATCTTATTTTTTTAAATATTAAAACAATTTCTTTCATTTTATTTATTTATTTATTCGAAATGTTTTATTCATAATATCTAATTTTCATAGTTCGTATCCAAAATTATTTGCTTTTGGAAGTAACCCAGATGTAAAGTTTTGATTTTGGTGAATAATTTTTCTTTTAGATTAGTTAACACAAAACGCAACTTTTAATGGACATGTAAAAAATATCTAAAAGATACGAGCGTATAAAGACAATATTTTAATTTCAAAATTTCCACGTTAATACAATAAATGATTTTAGCACAATAGCTTTAGACAATTTTTATTTATCAATGAAAGAATAAAATTTCTTAAAAATAAAAGAAAGGAAAAAATAAAAGAAAAAAGACCAAATGCATTTTAAAATGTTAATATCTTTTGTGCAGATGTTTATTAGCCTAAATGACTACTAAATCTAATGATTAATTGAACTAATAACTCAGAATAATAAAGTTAGTTATTAAAACGCGAATAAACTACTACGTCAGAAACACCAAAGAAAAATATTTGAGATGCATATAGCTGTTTCGGTAGCCTTAAGCGTACCGTCTTCAGTGCAAAAGAATTGCTGAAGAATTGCACTGAAGACGGTACGCTTAAGGCTACCGAAACAGCTGTATGGATCTTAAATATTTTTCTTTGGCGTTTCTGACGTAGTAGTTTATTTGGGTTTTAATATTTCAACGCCAAGTCTGCTGTTATTATAAAGTTAGTTATTGACTGGATGCTAAAAGACATCTAATAAAGAGCTACCAATATTGATTTATATTATGTTCATATCATGTATTTTGATGCTTCTTTATATTTCTGACTGTATGGTAAAATCCTTAGATTTTATACAGAAATAAGATCTGTGCTATATGAAGTCTATAGTAAAGTCTGGAAAGGATTAGGGGGGCAACTGGTCCGGAGACAACTTTTGACTTGATCGGGCTTTGCTAATAATTTAATAGAATTTAGTCAGATATTTCGTTAAAAATTGTCGTATAAATAGGAAAGAATACATTTTGATCTTGTCGTAATGATTTACTTCTTTCTATGTTCAATAATAGTTTCTGTTTCACAGGTAAAATGAGTGAGATACGTGTATTAACGACTCAATTTCAAAACTGTTCTGAACATGTTATTGATAAAACATACAGGGTGTACCAAAGGCTTGTGACACAAATAAAAAATTAATATATAATCAAAAAACTCCTTAAAAACACAGTTTATATATCATAGTTTAAATTTTGGATTTTATATCCAAAATTTATGTATAATTTTTTATACTAAATTTTTATTTTATATAAGTTGAAATTCTACATTTAGATTTTCTATAGAGATCAATGTGATTTGCAAATCTGATAAATAGTTGGACAACTGTCGATGAAATATTCACTGTAATGGCCATTTCGATCTTTATACTTAAACCTTCCTTTACTATAGAACATTACTATTATTTATTTATTTTACTTCATTTTATTTATTTATTATATTTATTTATTTATTATATTTATTTACTTTATTTTATTTTATTTTATTTTATTTATTTATTTTTTGGGGTGGGGGGTGGGAGTTATATGCGGGGACCAAGTATATGCATCTCTTGTAGCTAATAGGCGAGAATCAAAGTAGCAATAGCGACATAAATATATTTATGAAGAATAACTACCTGAGTGTAAATTTAAATATATCAATAACCTCTGTATGGGAAATTCCGAACTATTTCTTTCTAATTGTTCAAAACAAATTATTTTTTACATTAACAAATGTCTTAATGTAAAAGGCATTCTTATAAGTAAATTAATTGGCTTATATTAAATTGAAAAATGTGTCATGAACTTTCTGTTTGCGTATTCACGTGCACATGTCTGTATTTAAGTTTGAAAGTGACTGAGGGCTAATAATCATTGTTCTTACTATTTTAGATAAGTCAACACTTGAAAGAGAAAATGTAATCGTAGCAATAGATCAATTTCTCCAACAACGGAAGGAAAACGAAACTCAATATTTTGGAGTCAATGGAAAAGTATGTATAATTAGTGTACAGATGTATCACATATATTTGATAAGATTGTTATATGATCAATAAAGTTTATGATATATGAATATTTTTCAGGTAGTGGTGTACTTTAACTACGAAAAAGATGTAATGAATAATAACAAAATTCAAGGAGGACTTGAGAAAGCTTTACGAAATTTGCATTTACATCATCAAGGTAATAATAATAATTAAAGAATGTGATTGCTATTGAAAAATACGATACCACTCTTTCAAATGAATCTATTTCATAGATTTAAAATCGGCAACCGTTGAAAAATAGAGTAAAAGGTAATATTTCTAAAATTCAGCAATAAATATTTTGATGCTCCATTTTTAACCGACCAAAAGTAATAATTTTTCTTTGAAAAAACTATATTTTATTGATATAGTAATCACATCTCCTGCTGACTTGCGTACCAATTTCTGAATTTAATTAGCCCAGGCCTGTGTCTTCAACGTTGATAACTGGCGTTAATCCACACATTAATACTATCAGCAATTGGATTTAATTAGAATTCCTCTTTACTTTTTTTAATTTATTAAAAAATTGTTTTTAATAAAATGACTTTTTTCGTAAAATGAGTCTTTATTATTATTATTATTATTTTATTTTTTGTATGATGTGTCGAAATCAAAATTACATGTTGATAAAGTTTATGCTCGACTAACGAAAAAGTACCAATTTTAGTTTATTTTATTTATGAGAATTCAATTCATATGACGTTAATAATGTATCAATAACATTTTAATTGTTCTAAATTCGAAACGATTCTAGTTGTTTTAAAACTTCGTATTTCATAATAAGACTCTAGATGGCAGCACCACAAAATCTTTTTTTTTTTTTTTACAAATTATAGTAAAGTAAAATTCGAGAGAGGATTTTAGGGATAATTTTATAAATTATATTTACAACGGTCAGTTAATTTAATAATTCATTTTTAATGTGGTTGAAATATAGTTTATAAGATTTAAATTTGTCACTCCATTCTACTATAAAAAAAATTTTCAGAGATGGTATATACTTAGGAAGAATAAACCTCAATAAATATCATATTAGGTGCTGTAAAATGCACCGAAAATTTTTACAAAACTCTTATACTTTTATAACAAAGTTTGTTTTGAAAAAAAGACCAGCAAACTTTAAAAAAATGTACAACACAAGAAAGACAAATTTAATTTGTTATTATTATTTTTTGTTTGTTTATAATCTGCCATTACGGAGAACAGGAACTACATATAAAAAAAGGAAAAACAACACATTGAGTTAAACATAATATATATATATATATATATACTTATTAAAAATGCATCTACCACAAGGACAAGTTTGTTACTGCATCAAATATTCCTTTCTTTTCTTTTTTTTTTTTTTTCAAAAATATCTGGTATTAAAACTAATCATATTAACAAAAAATTTAACTTTTCGAGAAAAAAAAAGTAATAATTCTTTATCACTATGAAACTATATTCAGATATTTGACATGATAAGTGTAAAGAAATGATCATTTCGATTATATTTATAAGAAACTGCAAAGATGTTACGTTATATGCTCAGTGGGATACCCTATAGTAACACTCCGTAAAGTTTATGTCACTTTATTTTAAATTCTTTGTATATTAAGAGCAGGATAAAGTGAAAAGCTTTAAATTATTACCCTTTATTGAAAACTTAAAGACGTTACTGTCCTGCACTCATTCTTTAGATTGTTAAATGCTAAATTACAGTACTTCTTTATAAATCAAACTAAAATTATTGTTGCGATGTTAGTATTCGATTTTTGATAAAATGAATGACGATAAGTGTTCTTTGAAAGAATACTTTTTTTTAGTAACCTTTTATTTATTTTATTTTATTTTTTCACCAGATGTTATCTTTTATGCTGTTGGATTAGAATCGGAATTGCTAAAGAAGTATGCTAAAAACGATCCTTCACTAGTTTTCTTGGGAACTGATGGAACACCAGATCAAGTTGCAAAGAAAATTTTCGAGAAAATATCTTTTGGTAAGTTTTTCATTACTCGAATGCAGCATGTAGAAAAGGGTTAAAGTTTATTTTATTATATCCTAAATGCTTAAACTAATGTGCGAGTCTCAGACCGCCGCTAATTTCCCATTGTGAAGCACTAGACAAACGTAAAACCCGCTCATTCACTCACCCTAATGCTTTACTCAAAGCAGGAATTTATTTTACCCTGTCAAAATCATTTATTATGGGCCCCTACTTCCACACTTCCACCGTTAAGCACAGGAAGACAAAACAATGAGAATGTCTACTAACATTTTAATGGCAATGATATGCGTACTTCGGGCTGATAATTATGGCATACATGCCAACATACTAATTAATATTCCGTAGTATTGTTAGCCCCGCTTTCTTTTTCACACCAGTATCTTTTTACAGTATTTTCCTTCTTATTTAATCGTAATTATATTTGGAGAATATTACTCTAAAAATTTACTGGTGTTAAAAAAAAAAAAAAGAAAGAAAGAAAGAAAGAAAGAAAGGGTGGGACTAACAACACTACGGAATATTAATTAGGATGTTGGCAAGTATGTTATGATTTTAAATTTCAAATCCAAAAGGTTTTGGTGCAAGCTAAAAAGGTTTCCCTATCAAGGTTTTAAAGATTTTTAATAGTCAGCGCTTGTTATGCATGGGATCTCGTTAAATGCCTCTATGCTTACGACTCTTACAAAGTTAAAAAGAAATGCGCAAAATCTTTTTTTTTTTTTTCTTTTAATAATGTACTGTTTTAGTGAAACACCTAAAAGGGAAATGGCTGTATTTCTTGTTTTGGTTGTTATTTGCAGACACTCTTCCGAAAAATGTTAAGTGATACAGAACAGATAAATACGAGGTTTATAGTGACTTGTAGATATGTTTTAACTTTTTTAGTATTAAAGATTTATTTTGTAACAAGTTGGAAGGTTAATGCAATACTATGTATGTACTCGTTGTGGTATAACAAGATGTTTTTTATAGAACAGCACTGATTGCCCACTGCACTAGTATAGAGTCCTGCATCGAGTCGAGTACCCGCGGTTACCCGCTTTGCAGTAGAGTCCGGAACGAGTTTGTTGTAAATTTTGATTTGCATGTCCAGAATTTTTTTTTTTTTTTTTTTCGATTTATTTATTTATTTTATGAATATAAAACCTTTTGACTGTAGTGGTTGTATGGCATTTTCTTTCTCCTTAGTAATTTGATGCAACATGATTCACGACATGAGTTTAATTATAATTGCGTAATGCTTAAAATTTTATATAGACAATTACTTGTCTTCTAACGTGTATTTGTTTTCTTATTTTAATTTTTTTATTCTCAAAATATTTGGAACAGTGATTTATTTTTTTAAGTAAGTTTTAATACATTTGAAATTTTGTTATATTGTATACTGAAGTTTTGTTTATAATTAGACTAGTAATTTTTAAGATAATTATTACTAGTTTTAATATAACTATATGTTAATAATTCATTACGTGATATTTAATTCCCTGAACGGTCTGTTCTGTAATAAAATTGTATTTTGCGTATAGTAAAATTTCAATAAAATTTCTTATATAACATAATTTTGACAATAATTTACTGTGGGTCGCGGGTCGGGTTGCCAGTCAGGAACAGTGGTTTCACTCGACCCGAGAGGGCTCCAGCTTACTGCATGTCTCTAGTTCCATGTTAAACTTACTTAATTTCAACTGTTATCCTTTAACAACGTTCATTATAACACATGTCTGTAACCAAAGACTGCATAAAACGTTTTAACTGTTTCTTATAGAATTTTATTTACCTAAACCAAAAAATATTGTGATAAAAGATTTCCATTACTTTTTTTTTTTTTTTTTTTGCAAAACTCGTATTTTGTGTGGAAACATAAAATCTCGTTTTCTATTACTGATCCTAAGAACCATATTCAATAATTATTTCTTAATTTAAAATAATATTTATAAGAGTGAATCTAGTACAAAAGGAAAAATTGGAATGATGGAGGGTAGTTGAAGGGGTAGAAACGAAAACGTGTTTGGAGGGACATCAAAAAAGAAGAAAAAGTCTCATAGGTAAAAATATTGAACACAGAATGTTTGTTAAATATATCATGAAGGAATTGTTTGTTTAATTATGAAAAAGAATCTGTTTATTCAATGCAATGAAATCTGTGATTTTTTTTTCTTTTGTAAGCCCCTATTATTATTATCATTATTATTATTATTAAAGTAGGTAATGGGCAGAAATAGATGTCGTTTTTGGATTTAGCATACTCGAGAAAAATAATAATAATAATAATAATAATAAATAAAAAAAAATAAGAGTGTATAGTGTTATTGTATTTATTTGGTAGTTTTAAGTTATAGTTACATGTATATAGTTACATGTATATAGTTACATATATATAGTTACAATGATTTTCGACTCGAATGATCCCCATTACATAATTTCACAATAATAAAGCAGAATTTCTTATTATCTTCTGCGTTACTTAATGGCTTCTGTGGTTACGTGGTTATTTACTTATTCCGAACATGTCATCTCTTTCGAGGAATGATAGAGGAAGAGATGACATGTCCGGAAAAACATGAAGCTAAAATCGTAACCGCAGAAGCTATTAAGTAACACAGTTACATAATAAATTATGCATTGTTATGGTGAAATTGTGTAACAGGGATCTTTCGAGACGAAAATCATTTTAACTACAGGTTTCAAAATTGTCAAATAAGTAAAAGAACATAACGCTAGCCAATGTTTTGGTAGACCATAGCCTCCTAAACTAGATATCTGTCGCGTGACTCGGAAACTTGGCAACAGTTGAAGTAGCGACCCTCTATAGAGAGAGACTGGACATTGAACAAATATGGCGGACGTTCGTTTAAAAACCAGTCGATCGCCGTAGAACGTAATTTAATTTTACCAGCGTCTGACCCTTTTCTTTTAATTAAAATCTTAATAAACATTTTTATTTATCTTTAGAAAGCCTTGTAGAGTGCCATTTGAAATTTTGCAGAGCGTAATGTTATTGCATATAACGGCTTGAACAAACAGGGCGGATCGTCTGGTGGGTCAATGTCCCGTCTCTTATCATATAGGGTCTCTAAGTTAAAGCGGTAGACAACGCCACCTGGTACAGATTGCACGACTTTTGTATTCAACTGTCACCAATAATTTTAAGAAGTGATATATGATATATATAGTAGACATTTCTTCGATTCTATTCGCCTTTTATATATAACATAACCCTGCATGTTGATACGTCATATACCAACTCCTCTTATATTAATCCTCCAGACTCGAAACCATAAATTTTATTTAAAAAATTCATGCAGCTGAATTTTTTTTTCAAGGTTTGTGTAATTTACAAAAATTATAAATAGTTTATTTAAATATTATTTCAGCTCCAGCTCTTCTGCAGTATGCCGGATGTTCAGATGAAAAAGCCGAAAGAATAATTTCTTATGAAAGTTTGGTGTCACCTTATACTGTTCAACATTATGAAATGCCAGCTGAATACTTCTATAAAAGCTTAAAACTATCATTCAAAGTAAGATTTTGCTCTTTTTAGTGTAATATTTTAAAACAAAATATAAAGGTAAAACCTTTCAAGAATTTACATCTATTATGAATTCTACAACTGTTAACAGTTTAGCCGTACTCTTATTTAGATGAAAATATCCCCCAATAAATAGCAGGAACCTGATAAATTATCAGTCATGAAATCTTTATCACTTTTTTCCCTATAATTTTACGAAGAAAGTATTGTAATAGAGAACATTCCCCCCCCCCCCTTTAAAATAGATTTACACCATTTCTTTTGATGTTAGAAGGTGTTCTGTACACAACATGATCATTTTTAATCCATATCTGTCCGCGAATGTATGTGCAATATAAGAATTTTGTAAATGCTGTACATCAAGAATTAATATATGAAATTGAATAAAGATAAATCAAAATTGCCAGATATGAAATAAGTATTATATATTTATCATTAATATCAATAAAATATGATTATTATAATTTTTTTCTCATAATTCATTGTATAGAAATACGTCCAATCCAAATAGCAAAATTTCCTGTACCTATCTGCAGCAAAACATTTATCTGTGATCCAGAAATACTAGACCAAGTCTTTAAAAAGCACAAAAAGTATTAGCAATTCGAAAAACATATAAAATTTGCATCTACAAAGGGAATAAATTGAAAATACACAACATATACAGTATTCTAAAGACAAAGTAAATAATATTCGTTATTTTAAGTGTGATATTTCTTTTTGAATTGTTAAATAAATTTGCAGAGCTTTAAACAATCTGCAGCACTCGCTGCTGTACTATACTATTTCTGATACTGGGCATCCAATTTAGTTTTGTTATCACTGGACACAGTAGTTGCTTTGATTCTTGTATATAATTATCAAAATTGTCTCTGTTGATACTTCATACCTTTATTTATACATTTTTATAATTCATCATAATATAGATCTTTCATCATGCAAATTTCAGCATTTAAAGATGCAACACATATTAACCCATCAACGTCATAAATAATTCTGCTAAATATATTTTGACGAATATTTCAAATGTGAATTAAAATCGACTACTGGGAGAGAAATATATTAAGTTCAAACAACTCTTCTGTTAGTTTTAAAATTAAGGACTGTCCTCAATTTAGGACGCTCGGCATTCCAGTAAAACTAGTTGGCATAGGTGGACTCTGCTCAGTTCCCCATCATATTTATGTTCTCATAAATTTCTAGTGCGTGACATATTATAATCATGTTTAAGAAAAAAAAAAAAATTGACCTAAGCTTGATACAGTGACAGAAGTAAATCCCCGCCTAATAGGCTATCATCGTTCACTTTGATATATTTATCTTATTCTAATCTATTAATTTATTTTATCAGGGTCAATTCCGTTGTTTATGTTTCATGCTACTATTTCCAATGCAATAATCCTCAAAATTCATATTTATATGAAAAAATTACAATTTCGCTATGTTGATAAAATCGTAAATTACGAATAATTTACGAAATTTTCCTATTAGAATATTTGTATTCAATCATGTTCAAAAAAATATCATAAATGTAATTTTGAAGTTGTCTAATGTATTTATGATCCTCAAAATGGAAGTTTATGCTCAATTTTGCCTTATTCTGGCATGTTAAGTAAATCGTAAATTCCAAATAACTTACGAATTTTTTAAATTGGAAAAACCATAGTCTATGATATTCATGCCAGTAACCTAAATAATATTTCGAAAGTGGTTTGACATCTTTACGATGAAAATATCCCTCAAAATTGACGTTTATGTGAAATTTTGCTCTATTCTGCCATGTTAAGAAATTCGTAAATTTCCAATAACTTACGAAATTTTTATATTTGAAAATTCATAGTCATTAATATTCATGTGTCCTAAATAATATTTCAAAAGTAGTCTGACATCTTTACGATGAAAATATCGCTAAAAATTGACGTTTATGTGAAATTTTGCCCTATACTGCCATGTTAAGAAATTCGTAAATTTCCAATAACTTGCGAAATTTTCAAAGTAGCATATTTATAGTTACTGATATTCATTCCGGCATCAAAACGGATATTTTAAAACTGGTCTGACATTTTTACAGTAAAAAAGTTTCCATTTAATGCACGTTTAAGTGAATTTTTGTCCTATTCTCCCATGTTAAGAAAATCGTAAATTTCTAATAACTTACGAAGTTTTTAAAATCGAATGTTGCAAATGAATAGGGTTCTTGCCAGTGTCGAAAGTAATATTTTAAAACTGATCTGACCTCTCTGCGACAATTTGTTCTTGAGATATCGTGTACACAGACTAACAAACTAGCGGACTAACAGACTAACAGACTAACAGACACCATACAGACAGACACCATACAAATTTTGTCATTTTCGGATTCCTCACACCTGAAAACGTGTAAAAAAGTCAAAAAACCGAGATCGAAAATTTTCACGATTACCTAAGTTCCCCATACCTATAGTATGATGGGGAACTAAAAACTTCGAGATAACAGATAATTTTCTTATTGTAACTAACAAAGACCTCTAAAGTGAACTATTATAATATATATAATTATTCAACTTAACTTTAGTTAGTGGACCTGAGCAAAAAGTAAATATATCTGCGTTGAATAAATAATCATAAAATGCCTACTCATATTACAAAATTGTAATTAATAACATATATATAAAAATATTTGTGACTATTGTTTATCATAATGCAATCAGTTACCACTAAAAAGAATAAATCATTCCAGGAAAAACACTAATAAGATTCTACACACAATTTTATTAATACAATCTGAATGAGTAATGTCGACCGGTTGTCGGCCTGGATAGCTCAATTGGTAGAGCCTTGACCTTGTAAGTCAAAGATCCGGGGTTCGACTCCCGGTCCAGGCATTATTTTCACTCAGTCGGAAAAATAAAATTTCAATAAAATACAATTTTATTAGCTGTCTTCAAATGAGAACATCAGATCAGTGTTGCCAGATGGTCGACAGTCAGTTTCGCCAAACAGGCTTTCAAATTTCCCCAAATCAGGGTTTTTCCCCCCCCAAAAAAATCTCCAAATCAATTTCTACTGAAAAAGTAAATTTTTTTCAAAAAAACTTCAAATATTTAACAGATTTAAGCCCAAGTTTTTCCCCGAATGACATTCATTTTTGAAAAAAAATCCCCATATACAAAAATAACTTTTATATACATACTAGTTATCGGAAAATTTTAAATCTCCTTAATGTACTTTAGTGCTGAGGATGTACGCAAGATGGGCTTTCATCCTCAGGATATCCCGAGGACGTCTTGGGGGAGACCTTCAAAAGCCCCTACATGCTAAAGAAAGCTGTTAAAAGTCCCTACGCATAGGGACAAATTCCTACAGTTGGCAATGCTGTAAACTTAACAGGTAGTAAGACTAAAATAAGCAAAAAAATATTGAAACATTCCCCAGATTTCTCCCCAAAAATTTTGAAATTCCCCTCGAAATTCCCTACTAACATTCGGTCTCAAAATTATCCCCAGAAGTCCAAAAATTATCCATAATGAGGACAAAATCCCCGATCTGGCGCCAGATATTAATGGATTAATGATAATGAGACATCATTACATTGGCGACTTTTTTGCAGACTGTTTACGAGAAGCATATTCCTTTCAAGCATTAGCCGCAATCAGTACTGCTTGGCCTTTCGACTTTTGACTTTTTAGTGGTAACTTATTGTAGCAAAGTAGCCCATTATGATACCATAAAAATCGACTGGAACACAAACTATGTCCAATAAACACAATAGTGAAAGTAATATGGTTGTGCAATAAAAATGAACTAGAATCATCTGGAAAACAATTTTGTAATGTCGAAAACCTGCTAAAGATAAAAGCATCATAAATTGCAAAATTTAATTTTTAAATTATTAATGGGTATTTTTGCGTTTTGCGACTACCACTTGCTGATTTGGTTGCTTTCTTCAATAGTCCTCGCAATAAATAGCTAAATTGTCCTGAAAACCTTTAGCTAAATTAGAGGTGACCCAAAAATGATTAAAATGATTATAATGAATTTATCTAATAACAATTACTATCTATTAATAATAATAATAATAATAATAATAAATTACAGTTGAATAAATTTGAACATTTACAAGTTTATTATTTATTATTTATTATGTTATTTATTATAATTATATTGTTTATGAACTTCCTGAGAGTATAATATCTCAAGTACTCTTATTACCTTCGTTGGGTCACATTATGTGCCTCAGTAGCCAAATGCGCCAAATAACATGGAAGTTGTCGAGCGGAAAAATGCCTTTTGCTGTTTCAGTTATAAACTAATTTTAAAATTAATTGTAAATTGTGAATTACTTGTATTTTTCATTCTTTTTTTACATGTAGTTTGAATCACAGAACGGCAACATCAGAGTTTGCCACAATCGAGCCACATTAAAACCAGAAAATGAAATTAAAAACTGCAAGGATACATCTGGCAATAGTAAGTTGTTTTAAGTGTTCTTATTATTCGTAAATGTTCGAACTTAATGATTTTTTTTTTTAATTATACAAAATCTGAATAATTATTTCTTGTCGTGGGGATCAATTGGCATTTTAATAGAAATTTTTGGCTTGGTAGTTGAGGATAAATTTCATTTATAAAAGAAAATAAGGGAACTTACTAAACCATTTTTTTTTTAAAGTTATATTTTAATTTTGGCTCTCATTTACCCTTAGCCACTTTACTATACGTAGACACCACTTTTATGACTATAATTACAGGCTTTCAACAGTATAAGAGTAGAAAGAGACTTTAGTATGCACCTTGTATGCATGTATATATATACAGGGCCCGAAATTTCAACTTAGATTACACTCGCAGAAAAAAAAAGTTACTCGCCACAAAATATGATTAACTTACTCTATTTTTTATGTATAAGGTGACCAGAATTTTTCATTGGAAAAAGAGGAGAAATTACACAACGCCTTTTATTTCATAAGAAAATAGAAGACATTCAACTTTGAAAAATAGTGAACAAACTTGAATCAAAACACAAAATTGAATGAAAATATTTATAAAAACCGATTCAAAAGCTACTTTATACAAGTGGTGGAAACATTTTTATCTCAAATGATGAATTTGGATCAGTACACCTTAATTTAAATTAATAATATACGGATGCGAGAGGAAAAACCCCTAATTTTTATAGTGATTTGACATCTAAAGAAAGTGATTTGAAATAAGTGAAAAGTGATTTGACATCTAAAGAAATCATAGTATAGTTAGACGAAATCACTTTCACTTTTCAAATCACTTTTTACAAATGTTCCGGTTCAAGGTGCTCTGGTTTGTTTAGAGAGAAGACTACGTGAATTCCATTATTCTTCTATTGAAATTGAGGAGCTTGTAAATTTAGTTCATTTGTGTATCAGGCAAACTGCCTTCATTTTTAATGGTACTTATTATTCCCAAAATGATGGTATGGCCATGGGTAGTCCTCTCTCTCCTTTACTTTGCGACATTTATATGCACTATTTTGAAGAAAAACTCTTCGGTGTATATAAATTTCCTCACTGGTTTAGGTATGTGGATGACACTTTTGTTCTTGTCTCCCCTGATGTCGATTTGTCCAATTTACTTTCTTTGGTTAATTCGATTGACCCATGCATTCAATTCACTTTTGAGGTTGAACAGGATTGCTCTTTGCCTTTCCTTGACGTTCTTGTGAATAAAGAAAAGGATTGTTTCTCAACTACTCTTTTTAGAAAACCAGTCTCATTCTCTTTGCCGCCGCATGCTCTCTCTAACCACGCCCCTCAACAAAAAATGTCTGCTTTTAACACTTATGTTTATCGTGCCTTACACATTTGTTCTGATCCGTCTAATCTTTTGAAAGAAATTAATTATTTAAAATCTCTTGCTCTCTCTCGTGGTTATAACCCATCTATTATCGATAAAGCTCTATATAAATTTAAGAATCCTAAACGTTCTGCTCCCAAATTAAACGATCACAGTCTCATCTCAGTTGTTTTACCTTTTTATTCTTCACTCTCTTTTAAAATCTCTAAAATTCTTTCACCGTTTGGTTTCAAAGTCATTTACAAACCCGTCAATAAAATTAAGTTATCTTCTCTTACGGATCCCATTCCCACCGAAAACCGTTCTGGAATTTATTTAATTCTGTGTTCGTCCTGCAACTTAGGTTATATTGGTCAAACTAGGGGGCGTTTGAAATACAGAATAAATGAGCACCGTCGGAATGTTCGTAATGAAGAGATTGCCAAATCTTCTATTGCTTCCCACTGCTGGTCTCAAGGTCATCGTTTTGATTTTTCCAAAACTAACATAATTTCATCTCCTGTTTGTTCCTCCCATTTGGATATTCATGAAGCATTTTACATATTTAAAAATTCGAAAAATCTTGTTAATGATATTTCTTCCACTCCATTCTTCTCTGATGCTTGGAAATTACTCACGTAACATAGATTTTCGTTTAATTTTTGATATCCTTAGATTGTTATATGGTTAATCTCACTCATTTATTTATTTTCTTGTTTTCTTGTACAATTCTATTCACACCAGTTGTTATATTTACTTTCTACTTTATAAAGTTTTTTCTTTTCATTTTAAACGATTTTGTGCGTTGCACTCGTGCTTACTTTATTCGCCTGATGAAGGGTCGTGTGTTGTTTCGACCCGAAACAATTGTTGCGAGTTTATTGCATTTTATGGTGTTTATTCAAAGTTTGTAAGTAATATTTTTTATAAACTTTAATATTAAACCGTCAATGGTTCCATAAGTGACAGGTTCGAAGTCCCTTAAACGTGAAATCTGGTATCTTTTTGTTGATGATAAAACCATATTCAGTAATTAATTTTTACTTTAAAACAATCGATAGGAGTTGATCTAAAAGCATAAAAACAAAATGAAACATAGGAAGAATGGGAGGTGCAGATAAGGGTGAAAGCCAAAGCTTGTTCCGAGGAAAAAGAAGCATAAAGTAGTATCATCACTGTATGGTGAAATCTATGATGAAGGAATTGTTTATTTAGTTATGAGAAAGAATACGTTTAGTTCAATGTAACAAAAGTTAGTGTTTTTTTTTTTTTTTTTTTTTTTTTTTGTAAATATCTATTTTTAAGAAAATAAAAATAATTAAAAATATAACATGCGTGATGGGTAGAATGGAGGTAATTGTTTTGGATTCAGCATCTACGAAAACATAAAATTTATTAAATAAATACTATGCAATTGAAATAAAGTTTTTTTATATTTATATTTATATTTTATTTTATTTTATTTTTAGACCTGTGTAATTAATAACACTTCATTATCAAACAATTTTGACAAAATAAACAAATAAATATTATTATTACTATTATTAACATTAATGTTACTTAATTTGTCTAAATTAAGTAACTAACTTTAGTCTAGAATGAAACAAATAATTGTGACGACTAATAAAAATACTTGATAAATTAAAACAAGTCAAGTCTTCAAAAAAGAAAGAGAGAGAGAGAGATCGTGTAGAACATATAATACGTAGAGAACGTGTATCGATTTCAATGTCTTGTGACTGCTTGGGAAATTCTTTAAGTCATGTGCGATGTATTTTAAAGGCCGCAGACTGAGAACCGTTATTAGATAATCTATTGTTGTTAATCTTTTTAGGGGATCATTTTTCCTTGTCACTTTAGTACAGTCAAATTAGACCAAAAAACACCAAATAAGGGAAAAAATTTATAAAGTTTTGAAACTTTGGAATAACATTCCTGGGGGCTCTAGTAATGCAAAACAAAAAAGTTCCCCCTTCCTGGGGGGGAGCTTCCCCCCATTTCCCCCCTTTTCCCCCCTAGACCATATAGCTCTTTCAGATTAGGTAAAACAGATATAATAATTTATAAACGCTTGAAATTTTAGGATAACGTTCATGAGTAGTCTAGTAATGGACAAGAAAAAAAAAATTCCTCCCTGTGGGTATGTTTCCTCCCCCCCCCTTTCCCCCCAAAATTGTTTAGCTCATTCAAATTTTTTTTTTAAGTGACGGACTATAAAAAATTATATTATAGGAAAAAAATATTTATAAAGCTATAAAATTTTGAATTAATACTCTTGAGGGTTCTGGAAATGGAGAACAGAAAAGCTCCCTTTCCTGGGGGATATTCCCCTCCCCCCCCCCAAAAAAAAAAAACAAAAAAAAAAAAAAAAAAAAAAAAAAAACAAGGGAAATAATTTATAAACGTTTGAAACATTGAGATAACACTTATGAATAGACTATTATTAAAAAAGAAGACATCCCCCTTCCCTGAATAAACACCTCCCCCCCTTTCCCCCCAAAACATACAGTTCCTTCAGATTATGAAAAATAGGAGACTCTAAAGGAATTTATTACAGGGATATATATTTATAATATTCTGAAATTTTGAAATAGTGTTCTCAAGAGCTCTAGCAATGGAAAAACAAAAATTCTACACCCCTCTTCATCCGTGGGTGGAGGATACCCCCTTTCCTCCCGAATTTGTATAACTTTTTCAGACTAAGAAAAATCGAGAAAATAATTTACAATGTTTTAAAATTTTAGGATAGCACTTATTAATTGGCTAGCAATGGAAAATAGGTCTCCCTACGGGGGTTGGGGGTGGGGGGGGATAGCCCCCACCTTTTCCTCAAAATCCCGTTTTCCTCTTTTCAATCTAAGGAAATTCAACCGAAATTGTGACTTTTCAGTTTTTCCTTATTTACACAAAATCGTTAAGTTTACTATTACAAAAAATAATTATTTTTTAAGACCTCATATATATATTTAATACAATCAATTTTTGATGGCTACTCTGAAAGTACTTTAAAGATTAAAAAAAATTGAACGTCAAAGACGACTAATGAAGAGAATATCACCGGATATTTTCTTTACTGAGGAGACAACCACTGTTGAAACTCAGTCCACATTTCTCAGCAATTTAAATAATAAAGAAAGGTTTATTTTGCAGCTTGCTCAACGCTTAGAAATTTCGGGTATCGACGTAAGTATAGCAGAAGATGACGCAGATGCTTTGATAGTTAGGAAAGCAATTGATGCATCTCATTTAAACAAGCAAGTCGTTATTGTTGGACAAGATGTGGACCTTATTGTTTT
The DNA here is from genome assembly GCA_963930645.1 of Salticus scenicus. NCBI lineage: Eukaryota > Metazoa > Arthropoda > Arachnida > Araneae > Salticidae > Salticus > Salticus scenicus. Next base: position 178,754,942 of record OZ005649.1, read on the forward strand.
ACTGATAGCACTTGCCCCAGAAGATAAGGACATTCTATTCATGAAAGAAGGAAAGGAAAATGTCAAAGCAAGCTTTTATAGTTCCAAGGATTTGCAAAGTTCATCTGTTATAAAAAATGTCAAGGATTCTATTCTATTTCTTCACGCAATGAGTGGTTGCGATACCACTTCGGCCATGTTTGGAAAAGGTAAAGTGCAAGTAGTTCAATCGTTTAACAGATCTCACCATCTCCATGATGTACCCAAAGTATTCAACGATCCAAGATCGACTCGTGACTCAATTGGAAAAGCTGGAGAAAAATTTATTAGTGAGATATACAGTAAAGTTATAAAAAACGCATCTACAACTTCTAAAATGAAAAAATTGAACGATCTCAGATTTCAGTGTTTTAATAAATTAGTAGGGCAGGCAAGCAATGCTGTCATTCTATCGCGCTTACCACCTACAACTGATGCTGCATTCCTCCATTCCCATCAGGTTTACCTGCAAGTACAGATGTGGTTGGGGAATAGGTTGGATCCAAAGACCTGGGGCTGGAAAGAATCTAATTCATACTTGTCTCCTGTATATCTAAGACAAGCACCTGCTCCAGAAAAGATACTAAATTTGATTTCATGTGGCTGTATGAAAGGTTGTGGAAGGAAGTGCAAATGTGTAAAAGCAAATTTATTGTGTACAGGAATGTGTAAAAATTGTCACGGGCAAACCTGCACCAATAAAGAACCCATTGACATGACAGAGGAGTTTGAAGATGACTTTCATGATGAACTTGATTAATTTTTATGCAATGTTCAGACGATTTTCTAAGTAATAAATTATTGACTTACATTAAAATTATATTATCTACATTTTACTTATTGCTATATTTATTTTACCTAATTATTATGTAAATTTCATTATTATCATTTCAATTTATTTTATTTTTTACAATTTAGTAGCTTTTAAAAACATAAAGGAAAAATAATTTTCGTTTATGATAATGAAGAGGACATTTTGTGCAGAAATTTTCGAGGCTTTTATATATAGTAGTAACTGTCTTTGAAAACCAAATAATTTTGTGTTAATTAAAACCAAAAAAAAAAAAAAAAAAAAAATGGAAAAAGTAAAACTCACGGAAAATTTTGAAGTAGTTTTTATGGGGAGGAAGGGGAATCTCAAAGAGGGGACATCTCTGTTTACTATTGAGATACCCCATATGATTAATGTCCCAAAGTTTCAAATCTGTATGTTTCTTTCTAACTATTTTCTTTTTTTTTAATTGAAGGAACTGCAATATTTTTGACCGGGGGGGGGGGGGGGGGGATCATCCTTCCTTTTTGTTTTCACTGAAACCTTTTCAAGCATACTATCTAAAAAATTTCAAAATTATATAAATAATTTCTACTGATTGTCTTACTTACAATGGATTATATGATTATGGGGCAAAGGGGCAGGGGGGGGAGGAAATTTTTTTTGTTTACAATTATTAAATTACTCAGGAATGTTGTACCAAAATTCCAATACTCTATAAATTAATTTTTTATTCCTTTTTCTTTATTTAAACGAATTATACAGTTTTTTTTTTTTTTGGGGGGGGGGGGGGCGGTAAGTTCCCACCCCACGGTGGGGAACTTTTTTGTTTTGCATTATTAGACCCCTCAAGAATTTTATACCATAATTCTAATACTCGATAAATTAATTCCCTATTTTTTTCTTCATTTCAACGAATTATACGGGATTTTTTTTGGGGGGGGGCAGGGGGGGGAAGCTCCCACCCCACAGTGGGGAACTTTTTTTTCTTTGCATTATTAGACACCTCAGGAATGTTATACCATAATTCTAATACTCGATAAATTAATTCCCTATTTTTTTCTTCATTTCAACGAATTATACGGTTTTGGGGGGCAGGGGGGGGGGGGGAAGCTCCTCCCCCAGAGTGGGGAACTTTTTTGTTTTGAATTATTAGACCCTTCATAAGTATAATCCCAAAGTTTCAAAACTTTATAAATTTTTTCCCTTATTTTTCCTAATTTGACTGTACTACTTTTAGAAATTGATAACAGATGTTACCATGATTACAATAATACAAAAATTATTGAAAGTTTTATCATTTGATTTTTTGCTATGTTTGAGCATACGATTTCCTATTTTGAAGACTTGGTAATATAAGCAAGGTTAAGATTAAGAATTTATTACTATATTTAAGTGCATCAATTTCTAATAAAGAGCACATTATTAACTGTTGACTGTAAGTTAAAGTTAAAGTTTTCACGTAATAAATAAATTTCTACATGCGATAAATTTTGACAAAAAAATTATTAGAAATTTACAGGATATTAATAAATAAGATACTATAACATTTACAATATTTAAACACATTTAAAAAAAATCGTTGGATTATTATTATTATTATTATTATTATTACTATTATTTTAATATATATGTATATTTTCTATGATAATTTCAGAGCAATAGTTAATAAAATTGAGAAATTTTGTTTTGAACGTCATTGTGCTCCTAATGCCGGTAAAATGTTTTATCGACCATATTGTTATAATTCTTTGAATTTAAGATATATACAGAACTTGTGAGATTGTTGTGTATTTTTATTAATTAATCAATGTACTTTATTGATTTTAGGTTTTGCCGAATTTAAGATGTCCAATCCTTGTAAAGGTAAGAAATACTACTTTTTTCCCCCCCACACAAGGTTACAACATTATTAATGTTTATGATAACTTGCAGTATTTGTATAGACAGGATAACTTATGAATATTTTTTTTTTTTAATTTCTGTACTGAAAAACAAGTTCTTTAACTCACGAAAAAAAAAAAAAAAAAAAAAAAATATATATATATATATATATATATATTTTTTTTTTAAGGCTGTTTAAGGGTCTTATTATTTTGTAATTATTAGTAAGAATTTCTTAATAATAATTACAAAATCATGATATCTGGGAAAAATCTATTCTGTATATTAATCGACCTTTGTGCACATTTTATTGTAAATTACGATAATTAATGTTGTATTTTTTTATTTCAAATGATAAACGGAATCCAAGAACATTGAACGAATTTCGAAAATGAACAATAGATGCAATATAAAAATAACATAAGAATGTTTCGTAAAGTTTTACGTTTTATAGAAAGTTTGAACTACAATTTATAGTTAAGAGCGTACAATACCTATTTTCGACGACAGCCAAAAATTATTTTATAGGCTTTTTTTTTTTTTTTTTTTTTTTTATTACTCATTACCAGAATTACTCATTAATGCATTACCTAATTAATGCATTTTTTAAATTCGATTTTCACGTTCGGTAAGTTCACAACCGATAAATTTGTGTTCGTTCTCCAGAAATTTATTTATTTATTTATTTATTTAATTTTTTAATATTTTATTTTTGAGTATAAAAATGCAAAAAAAAAAGGTATTTAGTTCATTTTTAGCAATTTTAACGTTCATTTTTCGTATTTTTAAATTCAAAATTCAAAATTATATAAATAATTAAATAAATTTTCGAAAATGCGAAAAAATCTAACGGTCGTGAAGTTTCCGAATGTAGAAACGGAATTTCAAAAAATACATGTGTTGTTCTATAAGTAAGTTTCCTCATAAAATTACATGGACTTTAGTTGTCGCTGAGGATAGGTATTGTATGTTCTTAAGACTATCAAATAGAAGGAAAACGTTGCGAAAATTCTGATCTGCATGTGTAGAAAAGTTTCGAAACGGTTCCGTAAAATTTAAATGACGTTCTGTATTAGAAAAATCGTTCAATTATTTGAAAAAAAAAATCACTTTAAATGATAAAGATGATAAGATCGAATAACAAATTTCAAAATGAAAAGGCATTTTTTCGGGAAAATTATAATAATAATAATAAATAAATAAATAAATAAAAATCACTTTTTAAATGATAATAATACTGGGCTGTAATAATAATAACTAAATGACAAATTTGAAACTGAAATAACAGTTTTTTGAAACAAATTTAAAAAATCATTTTAAATGCTAAGAAATATGAGCTTGAACAAGAAATTTGAAACTGAAACAGCAGTTTTCGAAAACAATTTTGAAATTGGAAACACCAGTTTTTTTTTTTTTTTTTTTTTTTTTTACAAATTTAAAAAATCATAATAAAAATTATGAGCTTGAACAAAAAATCTCAAAATGAAACAGCAGTTTTTTGAAACAAATTTAAAAAATCACTTGAAATGTTAAGAAGTATATGGGATTGAATAACAATTTTGAAATTAAAACAGCAATTTTTTGAAACAAATTTACAAAATAACTTTTAGTGATAAAAATTATGGTATTGAATAACAATTCTGAAACTTAAACAGCAGCTTTACGAAACAAATAAAAAAATCACTTAAAATTATAAGAATTATAGGCAATAAAAATAATTTTAAAATTGAAACAACAGTTTTTCAGCAATGTAAATATCTCTTATTATTTAATGCTATTATTATCTTACAGGATTTTCCAAAGAAAATTGCGCCCCATTCTACTTTTCTGTGATGGGTATGACTCAAAACGAAGGAGATATGAAAGTTGACACTAGATCTAGACAGCCCTGCGATGATTTAAATGGTAAGTATTTTATGTCTGTGAGAAATTAAATATTCTGATTTGTTCTCTTAGAATATAAATCATAGAATTTAACAGCTGTTCCACTTTTTTTCTGTCAGGAAAATAATATTTTGTTAAATTATTTCTCAGGCTATTTTGTATCACATTAAAGCGGTTTCATGTAGTACGATTTCATATAAGATATGAATGCATGAAATAAACTTGTTTTACAGAATTATTAAATATTTTTTTTTTATAATTTTCAACTTTTGTTTTGTATTAATGATAGTTAAAAGAGTCTAAAGAATGCATACTTTGATGATATTAATAGAGTAATATAACCTGTAACTGAAAGTAACACCAGAAAGAAGAGAGAATTGTCGCGTTGTAAGATAGTACTGATTATTATTATTATCATTGAAGTCTCTAAAATAATTTCTAATCATAACTGACGCTTCTTTTTAAATAAAACATTTCAAAGTTTTACTAATTTTACTATAAATCCATAAGATAATTCCATTACATATAAACATAAATATACTATCTATACATAATTACACTTACATATTACAATTATACTATATTATAAATATTAACATAATTATACAAAAAATTTGTTACTGTAGTTATGCTCTAAAGCCTTGTATGTATTATAGTCAGTTACCTGTAAAGTAGTTACAATTTAATGATACGATAGTTATATTGTAATAGCACACAATTAATTGCTATTACTTCGTAATTAATTATAACATCGTAATTTATTACTGTAAAAAGTTGTGTTGAGCGTATCAAGTATTAGGATTTCATTATAATAAATTCATTATAATGTATTTCGTAAATAATATAATTTTAATGCATGTTAATTTTCAAAGTTTATTGCAAAGTTAAAAACAGTAACCCTATTATTAAAATTATTCGTAAAATTAAAATACTCTTTCTGAAGTATCTTCAATTCTACCTGTAGACGACTTTTTTTCCCCTCCATGTTTTACTTTGCAATTTAAGTATGATGCAAACTAATAATCTATACAAATAAAGAGAAGTGTCTGTGTGTCTGTGTGTGGGTCTGTGGGTCTGTCTGCGCTCTGGTGCTCACACTACTGATCACAGAGCTTCCAGATTTAGCATATAGGTACCCGGAACCTCGCAGGTGTGCACCTCATCGAGATTTTTTCGAATTTCAAATTTGAATTTTTTTAAATTATTATTATTATTTTTTTTTTTAAATATTGGCTTTAATGCTTCATTTTTCATAAATTGAATTCTTTGAATGCAATCGTCTGCGTATCTTAGCAACGGTTATTTAACTATTTATTTTTTATTTAATACATTCATTTGAAGGCGAAATTTTTATTTATTTATTTATTTATTATATTTATTGAAAATCAAATGGTAATGCAATATAAATAAATTGTTACGTTTATATATAAATTTTATAGTATAGCAACTTTTTATTTTTCATTTTTTAAATTAATTTCCTTTAAAAGAAAAATCCTTTTTTTTTGTTTTTTGTTTTTTTAATAATATTTATTGGGTGAAAAAAATGGTAGTTTATTAGAAAGGATTAAACTGATTAAAATTCGTTTGTTTTTCATGTACTTAATTCCTTTTAAAAGAAAATCTACTTTTTTATTAACTCTTTCCAACAAGGTTGAAAAGTGTTTATGACTTGGGTTTGTCTGTCTGTCTGTCTGTCTGTCCGTCTGTCTGTCTGTCTGTCCGTCTGTCTGTCTGTCCGTCCGCGCTCTAACTCCCGTAAATATTTATGGAATTTCTTGAAACTGATATATGTTATTCAAGTTCACTGTCGGATGTTCCCTATTGAAAATGGAGTTTATACCTCTACTGGTTTGTGTACAGGGACCCCCGAAAATATTTCAAAGCATTATGTTCTATGAGAGGCATTTCTATAAACCATATTTTCATACCCTTACTGTACAAAAATCTTAATGAAATTGAAATATGTTATACAAGTTCACTATAGGATGTTCCCTATTTAAAATGGAGTTTATACCTCTACTGGTTTGTGTACAGGGACCCCCGAAAGTATTTCAAAGTATTGTGTTCTATGAGAGGCATTTCTATAAACCATATTTCCATACCCTTACTGTACAAAAATCTTAATGAAATTCAAATATGTTATACAAGTTCACTATCGGATGTTCCCTGTTGAATATGGAGTTTATACCTCTACTAGTTTGTGTACAGGGACCCCCTAAAATATTTCAAAGCATTGTGTTCTATGAGAGGCATTTCTATAAACCATATTTCCATACCCTTGTTGTGCACAAATCTTAATGAAATCGAAATATGTTATTCAAGTTCACTATCGGATGTTTCCTGTATAAAATGGAGTAAATACCACCCCTGATTTGTGTACAGGGACACACAAAAGTATTTCAAAGCATTGTGTTCTATGAGAGGCATTTCTATAAACCATATTTCCAAACCCTTACTGTACACAAATCTTAATGAAATTGAAATATGTTATTCAAGTTCATTATCGGATGTTTCCTGTATAAAATGGAGCAAATACCACCACTGATTTGTGTACAGGGACACATAAAAGTATTCCAAAGCATTGCGTTTTATGGAGATATTTCTATAAATTAAATTTTAATAACTTTACTTTGCACGAAGGTTTGTGAAATTGAAATGTGTTATTTATAAGCACAAACGAAAATGCTTTGCATAGAATATAGCATGATTAGCATTAGATTTACAGGGTGACACAAAAATATTCAGTTATATAAAGAGCTATTAATAAATATTTGCTAAAAGTGTACTTTCGTTTACATTAAGCGTTTTTAACACTTTCTAACATTTTAACACTTCCCGACAAGGTTGCAAAAAGTTAATGACTTTGGTTTGTCTGTCTGTCTGTCCCTCTGTCTGTCTCTCCGCGCTCTAATTACCGTAAATATTTGTGGAATTTCTTGAAACTGATATATGTTTTTCAAGTTTGCTATCGGATGTTCCCTGTTGAAAATGGAGTTTATACCTCTACTGGTTTGTGTACAGGGCACCCGAAAGTAATTCAAAGCATTATGTTCTATGAGAGGTATTTCTATAAATCATATTTCCATACCTTTACTGTACACATATCTTAATGAAATTGAAATATGTTATTCAAGTTCACTATTGAATTTTTCCTGTATAAAATGGATTAAATACCAACTCTGTTTTATATACAAGGACACTCAAAAGTACTGTAAAGCATTGCGTTCTATAAGAGATATTTCTATAATTTTAATAACTTTACTTTCCACGAAGTTTTAGGATATTGAAATATGTTATTTATATGCACAAAAGAATGCTTTACATAGAATATAGCATGATTAGCATTTGATTTATAGGGTAACACAAAAATATTCTGTTGTATTGAGAGCTTTATTAAAAATTTGCTAGAATTCTACTTTCGTTTACATTAAGCGTTTTTAACACTTCCTAACATTTTTTTAAGTGTGAATATGATATCAATTTGTGTATCTGTCCGTCTGTCCGTCTGTCTCTCTGCCCGCGCTCTAACTCCCGTAAATATTTATGGAATTTTTTGAAACTGATATATGTTATTTAAGTTCACTATCAGATGTTTCCTATTGAAAATGTAGTTTATACCTCTACTGGTTTGTGTACAGAGACACCCGAAAGTATTTTAAAAAATTGAGTTCTATGAGAGGTATTTCTATAAACCATATTTTCATACCTTTACTGTACAATATCTTCATGAAATTGAAATATGTTATTCAAGTTCACTATTGGATGTTTCCTATATAAAATAGATTACATACCAAATCTGTTTTATATACTGGGACACTCAAAAGTACTCCAAGGCATTGCGTTCTTAGTGAGATATTTCTATAAATCAAATTTTAATAACTTTACTTTCCACGAAGTTTTAGGAAATTGAAATATGTTATTTATATGCACAAAAGAATGCTTTACATAGAATATTGCATGGTTACCATTAGATTTACATGGTGACACAAAAATATTCAGTTATACTAAGAGCTATTAATAAAAAATTGCTAGAATTGTACTTTCGTTTACATTAAGAAATTTTGACACTTTCTATCATTTTTTTAGTGTGAATATAATTTCAATTTGTGTATCTGGCTGACTGTTCTTCTGTCCGTCTGTCTGTCTCTCTGTCTGTTTTTCTGCACACTAATTCCCGCAAATATTTATGGAATTTCTTTAAACCGATATATTTTATTGAAGTTCACTATCGGATGTTCCCTGTTGAAAATGGAATGGATACCTCTTCAGGTTTCTGTACAGGGACACCCAAAAGTATTCGAAAGCATGGTGTTCTATGAGAGGAGTTTCTACAAATGATATTTTAATACCTTTAATGTATAGAAAGTTTAATGAAATTTTAATATGTTATTCAATTCCCTATCGGATGTTTCCTATGTAAAATAGAGTACATTTCTAACTGGTTTGTATACAGGGGCACTTGAAAGTACTCAAAAGCATTGTGTTCTATGAGAGTTATTTTTATAAACCAAATTTTAATAATTTTATTTTCCACAAAGCTTAATGCAATTGAAATATATTATTTGTGAAAAGAGTGCGCCTTCTATGTAATATAGTATGGTTAGCATTAGATTTACAGGGCCGCACAAAAATAATTAGTTACTTTAAGAGGTACTAATAAAAATTTGCTGGAATTGCACTTTTGTTTACATGAGCGTTTTAACACTTTCTTATAATTTTAGTGGGAATATGATTTCAATTTGTGCATCTGTCTGACCGATTGTCTACCTTTCTATCTGTTTGTCTCCGGCACCTATCATCGTGAATATTTTGAGACTCAAGTTTCCTATGGAATGTTCCCTATTTAAAATTTCATTAATAGGTCCTGTACAACTAGTTTGTTTACAGGGACACCATCAACAACAACAATAAAAAAAAAGCCAATGTATTACGTTTTAGGACAGAATTTTTTTAAAGTTATATTTAAAAAACTTCCTACTACAAAAATCTTAAAAACATTGACATGTATTGTTAATATTATAAAATATATTTTTGTATAGAATATGATATGATTAACTTTCAGATTTATAGGGCTACAGTAAAATATTCAGAGAGTTTAAAAACTGTAATTATAATCTAACGGCTGCATTTTCTTTTGCGTTAAACTTTTTTAACACTTTCCAAAATGCCTAAGAGTAATTTTAAAATCAATTAGTCTATCTGTATGTTTTTCAGTCCTTCTGTCTGATGTGCGATAACGTAGGTAAAGAATATTAATAGTTATTCGATACAACAATTGTGTACAGTTGGAAAGTGTTACTAATCAATGCGTACCGCATGATTTTTCTTTCTTGTTTTATTTTATTGCACTGGTCGGAATCAAATCGTAATATAGTGTAAATAACGGGGCTATAAAACACATGGTTCAAAAACTAAAATATATAATAGATGCTGAGATACAGTCATCTTTAAAATCGTAGTTCTTAAATAACAGAAAATTCACAAGTCGTCGATAACTACCCAGATTGAAGTGCCCGTTAAATACTTTTCTGTAGACAGTAGGAAACTGGATCCGATGCAGTACGGGCAGAAAAAGGAGCTGACTTAGGCAACGGGTACCCGAAGAAGCTAGATTTAAAGCGATTTCAGTGTTTTTTTTTTTTTTTTTTTTTTTTTTTTTGTAATGTGATGTAAAAAATAAATACTGATCCATTTTTTTTGAAAATTCATTTAAACATAGTGACCAGCGAAGCGGGCATAGCCTGCTAGTCTAATAATATTTTCAGAGTTATTATCAATTTTTATACATTAAGCTAAGTTTTAATTTTATTTTTAATATCCGTTTTTATTTTTCTTCTTGCAGATAGATGGTGTGCAACTATCGACCAAGTCAAATTTAAAATCTCTCATACAGGTATTTATTGAATGTATATTTTTTTTATTTAGTTTAAAAAAAAAGAAAAAATGCTTTTGAAATTTTTTTTTAAGATCTCAACATATATATTTTAAAGTTCTTATTTATTTAGTGTGATTTTAGTTGTATATAGTAATATATATACATACGTATATTATAAAATAACAGGGGTTCTGACAGTAATGAAGATTTAGTGGCCCAGGAAGACCACAGGAGTTATAATTTTGTGATCAAAACGTATAAAATTGTAGACAAATAAGCGCACATTTTTATTTATTTTAATCATATTTTAGTTTTGTCAATATATATCACTGCTTTAATGCAAAAACAAAATAAATAGTTGTTTATGCAATCTAAATATAAACTACGTGTTTCTGTTTCACTGATATCCATTTCTGCAAATTTAGAAAAAATTAATTTCAGCAACTCATTTAAACATAGAAATGATGCAGGTTAGATCAGAATAAAACAAATGAAAAATTACACCGGTACAGAACAATAAAGACAGAAAAACTGTGTAGTCTACTGTGAGAACATTAACCTTGGAATTATACGTTGGATATACGCTGGTATAACGTTGGAGTGAACTATTAGAATATGTAATATGAAAATGTTATTAGTAAAAAAGAAAAAAAAAAGAAAAGAAAAGAAAAGAAAAGAAAAGAAAAGAAAAAAGGAATTTTTGAGTTAATAGCATGTTTTAAATACGTGAATTTTGATTTCTAAAGGGATTCTTTTACTGTTATTTTATAATCTTTAAATGTAAATAGTAAATAAATTAATTAAAAATATATATATTGTCAAAATTATTTTAGCGACAAATGACTTGGCGATAACTGTCCCTACGTCGCCATGCTGGCGTGAACACTATAAATAATACATTTATTTAGTAACTAAAGAATATTTTTTAAGTCTAGCATTAAAATAAATATTATTTTTGAGTCGAATGAATACTTAAGAATTGGCATTGCATTATGATAAAAATGTATCTTTTTATGGATTTTTGCATAGAAATTTCAAATATTGAAAAAATTTAAATTAGTTTTAATAATAAATGATCTATCGCAATATATTGTTTTATTAATTTTATTTGACTGACATGTATTTCACTACAACTGACACCAGCATAGAATAATCTTTATAAAGGTTATATAGAAAAATAATAAAAACGTTAATTCTGTAAGCATAGTGTTAAGTTACTTAAAACTTGAGTTAGACTGTTTATAATTTTTAAGCATATAAGAATGAAAATTCTTTTATTGTTTTTCTTCCTGTTTTTTAAAAGCATTTTTGGAAAGAAAATTGGTGATTTTAAGTGGTTAAATCATTAATTTATTATCTGAAAGTAAACTTAATAACTATGTATCAGCAATATGCCAAGAAGATTATCTGGAAACAACCTTTAATAATAATAATATTTTTTAGGGTGTAAATTTGGTAAGGTAACTATTATTTATTCTTAATAATGACCCTCGAGAACGCATTTCTTAGTGTAATAATATGATTAAATAACCATTGTATGATAAATGGTTGAATGAGTAGGCAGTGTGTTGCCATTAAAATGAAAAATTTCATGGGTAATTTATTTTCTCAGTGCACTCAATAGGAAATGTCATTAAAATAACTAATCTGTAAAGATTAAATTTTTCAAACTAATCAATCTAGTCCTATGGTGTTCGTGGTTGCTCGCATGCTCAGTGATTTTAATATTTAAGACTGGCATACACGTTTCTAAAAAACAATAGCGCTGTTTCTCCGGTTACAGTGAAAGTATAATTTGTGATTTTGATTCCATTGTTCTCAGGCTAATGTTTATGAATAAAACTATTTCTGGCAATTTAAATCATGATTCTAATGACTCCGTAAATAAGTTTAATGTTCCCTGTGTATGGGATTCTGTGCTTACATTGACGTACTCATTGTTCATTTCATGTAGTATCTAATATATAAAATGTAGCAGTGTTTCGTCTTGAAAAATGTTGCTATTTTCTTGAGACACGTTCACTCTGTAAATGAGGTAGCATTTTCGGTGTCATACTTAAAATTTGATTCAGTTATTTAATGGATAGGAATATATGCAACATTCCCTGAATTACGTTCGTTGAAATTTAAGCGTTTAAATGTATTTATTTTAATTATTTGTTGTTGTAACACTTTCCAACAAGGTTGAAAAGTGTTAATGACTTCGCTTTGTCTGTCTGTCCGCGCTCTAACTCCCATAAATATTCATAGAATTTCTTGAAACTGATATATATCATTCAAGCTCACTATCGAATGTTCTCTATTGAAAATGGAGTGAATACCCTACTGGTTTGGCCCACCAGCGGCCGAGCGGTTCTGCGCTCAAAGCTGGTAGATGGGAGGTGCCGGGTTCGATCCCAGGTCGCGCTCATCGACCTAGCCGTTCGGAGTTTTCCGTGGTTTCCTCCGAAACTCGCGTAAATACGGGCTAGGACCCCTTAGAAAGACCCCCACGGAGGGCATTCCCCCCCCCCCCTTGGCCTAGGACACATCAGGAGTCAATCGGCCTTAAATCCTACAACCAACCAACCCTACTGGTTTGTGTACAGGGACATTTGAAAGTATTCCAAAGTATTGTGTTCAATGAGAGGTATTTCTGTAAACCGTATTTTAATAACTTTATTTTGCACAAATCTTAATGAAATTAGAATATCTTGTTATTCGTATGCACAAAAGAATGCATTCTATAGAATGTACTACGATTAGCATTATATTAAAAAGGCCACACAAAAATATTCAGTTACTTTAAGGACTATTATAGGAAATTTGACGGAATTTCATTTTCATTTATATTCATTTTTAACACTTTTTAACAATTTTTAACAGTGAATATGATTTCAATTTGTGTATCTGTTTGTCCGACTGTCCATCTTTCCATCTGTCCATCTGCTCGCCCCAGCGTCTTTAAATATTTTCAGAATTTTTAAAAATTGATATATGTTATTCAAGGTCATTATAAAATATTTCCTATTTAAAATGACATTAATAGGTCTTATACAACTGCTTTATGCACAAGGACACCCAAAAAATTTTCAATGCATTGCATTTTAGGACAGATATTTTTATAAATCATATTTAAATAATTTTCTACTGTAAAAATTATAAGGAAATTGGCATTTATTTTTAATATGGTAAAATAATGTATAGAATATGATATGGTTAACTTTCAGATTTACAATGTTTAAGTGTGATTACGAATTTAATTAGTCTACTTATATGCCTTTTAGTCCTTCTGTCTTTCTGTTGTGTGGTAACGTAGGCAAAGGTCATTGAAAGTTACGAGGTGTGGCTATTAAATAACGAGACTATTGCTCTAAAACATTTTATATTAAATTTATACATATTTAGTTATTATCACTTTCAATATACACCCCTCCTCTATCCCTACAACGCTGCATGCGAATTTTCCAATGTTCGAAACAGTGCTGGAGGTCTTGTCCTGTGAGCTCCTGCATGAGGCGTGACGCTTTTTCTTTCACAGCTTTAACTGACTCAAATCTTGTTCCTTTTAATGCAGATTTAATTTTAGGGAACGGATAAAAGTCTCATGGGGCCAGGTCAGGCGAATAAGGCGGATGGTCTAAAACTGGGATGTTGTATTTGGCTAGAAACGTCTTGACAGACAATGACGTGTGAGCCGGTGCGTTCTCTTGATGGAGAACCAATGACTTGTTCTTCCACATTTCGGGTCGTTTTTTCCTTACCCCTTCATGGAGTTCAGCAAACACCTCAAGATAGTAATGTTGATTAATAGTTTGACATTCAGGAACCCAGTGAATGTACCCAATAGAATGAATGTCGAAAAAAAAAAAGGATCATCATTGCTTTGAATTTCGGACATCATCTCCAAAGTCTTCTCAGCCATCTTGGAAACGGTTGAACCACTCATAAACTCGCACACGTGATAAACATTCGTCGCCATAAACTTGTTTTAATAAAAGATAATTTCACTGACGGTTTTACCAAGTTTCACGTGAAATTTCACGACAATTCGCTGCTCTACTTTTATACTTATCACGTTTTCGGCAAAACGAAACAAACATCTCTTATACAGACGAAGGTTACGGCTAGACTAATTTCTCTACAAACACGGGAGGAGCTACAATCGAAAGAGAAGGCTTTACGCTGCACATCTGTCGGTCGTTCGGATTTGGCGCATATGTAGTTCATCTGTAGCAGCAATAGTCTCGTTATTTAATAGCCACACCTCGTATATGAAACAACAGGTACGTACAGTTCGAAAGTGTTAATAACCAATGCGTACCGCATGATTTTTCATTCTTGTTATTATTATTCTTGTTATTATTTCAGATGATTCATTGTATTAAAAATAAAATGCAATTGTTCGAAAAATTGTCATTTTAGAAAGTATTTCAAAAATGGCAAGAATAAGGCAATTAATGATATCACAAAAAATATTATTTTTAGAGTGAAAACCAAAAAATATTTTAATACGTGGGATGTCAAAAGGATTAAATGTTAATGAAATATTGGTGAGCTGTTTTTTAGCAAGATATAAAGTTTTTTGGCTGTTTAAACTGGAAATTTGTCTTTAGGCGGCCATCCAATCGAGATGACCGCAAGTTAAAAAGCCAGTGCTTAAAAGATCAGCTTGTATATTACATTTAAAACATAGAAGTGATTCAGAAAAAGTGTTTAGTAACA
Source organism: Salticus scenicus (assembly GCA_963930645.1). Lineage (NCBI taxonomy): Eukaryota > Metazoa > Arthropoda > Arachnida > Araneae > Salticidae > Salticus > Salticus scenicus. Next base: position 178,770,079 of record OZ005649.1, read on the forward strand.
TAATTTCTTTAAATACAAGGAAAAACAATTAAACAAAACAAGTTTATGTGCCAAAAAATCTGAAAAAAAAAAAAAAAAATCCATTTTTACTTTCTTCTATATGTAATATAGAGAAAGTATTGGATTCGCGAAAATTTTCGACCTCCGTTTTTTGACGGATCTACACGTTTTGGGATGTCCTGAACACGAATTGATAGTTTTTAAAAAATGTCTGTCTGTCTGTCTGTCTGTGTGTCTGTCTGTCTGTCTGTCTGTCTGTCTGTGTGTCTGTATCATTTTTTTTTGTGGACGCTGTATCTCACGAACCAATGAATGAAATTTAACCAAACTTGGTATTTAGTTGCACCCTGACATGAACTGGTGCCCATTAGATTTGGGGATCAATAGCTCAACAGGTGGCGCTGTGATCGCATTTTATAGGACAAAATTCCGTATAAATGGGCATAATGAGAGTTATTTTAAACTTGTGATTGTAAAATTAATATGAATTATTGATAATAGTAGTAGTTAACTAGGAAAAAAAATTGTGCATGGGGGGGCATCGGTTCCCCCCCTGGGAGGGAAGTACCCCCCCAGGGGGGTTGAATTTTGAAGATGGGTATCATTCGAAAGATCTCGTCAATATCTTTAAAACGAATGGTTGAACCATAAATCTGTGATAATTTAAAACAAAGTTATCGATTTTTTTTACTTTTAACAAAAAAAAAACTTAGAAAAAAAAATCGTATTTTTTTTTTTTTTTTTTTTTAAATATTGTTACTGATTGAATATGTATAGGAAAATATAGAAGAAAGTCTTGTGGTGGCCACAACATACTAGTTAACGAAAGGAATTAGAAAAGCAGGACTTCAGAGGATTAAAAAAATTAAAAAATGACCGAAAATGTGACCCACTTAATGAAAATCGCACTTTTAAAACAGTGACAAATTCTCCGTACATTATGATACGGAAGTGTATAATTTTTCAATGAGTCGAACAAATTTTCATGTTAAAGGGATCCCCCGAAATAAAACTCGAAAACCCGAATTAACCCGAAATAAAACTCGGTCATCAAAAAATTGATGCATGACTGACTATTTTGAAGGTATTTCAGATTTTTCCACAATCAGCATTTCAAGATGATAATGCACCCTGTTACATGGCGCCTGTGGTACGTTTATTTGATTCAAGTTTTTAAAATTACCTATCCATTCCCATAAGCATATATAATTTTGTAAGTTATCATAATTTTTTTACTTAAAGTTAAATCTCACAAAAAATATTGTAGAATTTCTTCTTTACTAAATCTGAAAATAGTCTTAATCTCAATCCGCTTGAAAATGTTTTGTCTTTCAAAGAGAGTGGGGATTCGAAATTTGTAGCCTACAACTTTACAAGAACTAGAAAAAATTATCTATGATGTTTGGCACAGTGAAATTTCTGAGTCTCACGTTAAAAAACTGTAAAATACTATGCAATTGCGCATTAAAGCAGTAATTCCATATAAAGGTGAAATTATCCAATGCAGAATGTAAATTTTTATTAAGTAATTGTTTAGATCTAGCGAATAAATAGTTTTATTTCATGCATTAAAATAAAGCTTGTTTATTTCATACAATAAATCGTAATAGAAATCAAAATACATGTCTATTATATTACATTTTAAAAGAAAATGTTATGTATTTTATTAAATTCTTCGTAGAGTGTAATAAAGCGAATTATTAAATCAAAAATGTACGTAGGTATCATGTTATGATTTCCGTATTATACAAACATAACAATTTTATTTGTTTCAATCGTTAGTTTTTAAGTTATTACAAACACAAAAGTTATAAGTTAATTTTTTTGTTGTGCGGCTTTTTTTTTTCTTTTTGTCCCTTTGTGTACTATAGTTAGAAGAGATTTTTTGAAATACCAGTAAAATATTTCAGTTTCTGAATTAAATTTTTTAGGTAATTACTTCAATTTTATATTAAGGGTACAGTGGACTTTCAAATTGGTAAAAATCGATCTAATTTTCGATTTTTCACTTTTAGCATATTAGCAATGCTTGAAATCACTGTTACTGAATGCAAAAAGAATTTTTCAATTCCGGTCATTTTTATGGGAGTTATGCTCTTTTTAATTTGAACACCTGTTTGTCATATTTCAGATGATTACATCGAAATATAAATTCTTCTTTTATTACTGAAAATTTGTTTATTACTGAAAAAATCGGTATTTTTATTATAACAACAGAAAGAAAATCTGTTCATAACTTGTAAGTAATATGGTATCCCTTAATTATAGCAATAATTGCTTTTATCAAATGTTGTTGAGCACTTATACATAATCATCATGCACATAAAAACCTTCATATAAAAGAATTTTAATTTTTGTAGCTTCAATAACTTTAAAATGTTCCCTACGCAATGCATTTTTCCCAATTGCAGTGAAAATTTGCACAAATATTCTCTATAGATGTATAAATATATTCTAGTGAATGGTTTTTTATTTAAGGGTATGGAAAATAGTAAAAACGAGAGAATATAAACATTTTAGTTAGTTTTTATGGAAAAACCTGAAGATTTCAACAGAAATAATTTTTTATTTATTTATTTTTTATTTATTTATTTATTTATTTATTTTTTTATGTTTAAAATGAACATTATGAGGGAATATTGACAGTGTAAACTGAATCTGGTTGCGCATAGAGCATTTTGAAATGTATTAGTTATTTGGTACAATTAAAATTAAAAATTTGAATATCTCAGAAACCAGTAAAGATATTTTTATTAAATTTTGTACATTGAGATCTATTAACACATTATACATTTCCTGTAAATTTGAAAAAAAAAAATTCATTGATAATTAAAAAAATTGATTTTGAAAGTTCACTGTACCCTTAAAAGATCTTTAAAATACATACATGATTTTTTATACTTATGAACTATAATTATTATTTATAAAATTATTAAGGCTTGAGAAGAGAGAAAATGTATGCCACTTTCTTTGAAGAAATGAAAACTCGTATTTAACCATTAGTTTTATAAACTTTTAATGTATATTTGTTGAATTTTCAATTACCGCGGAAAATGATACATTATTTTTATTCTAGTACATATACTTGTGATATGTTCATTGAACAGAAACAGAGAATTGAAATAAAAATAAACAAATAAGAAATAAACAAATGTAGTGTTTGCGAATCGAGAGTAAAATTTGCTTTACACTATTTTTTTTATTATTATTATTATTATTATTATTATTATTATTATTATTATTATTATTATTATTATTTTTAATCATTCAAATTAAAACTTTTGAAAATTATTAAAAAAAAAAAAAAAAAGAAAATTAATTTCTATAATTCATTTTTTCTTATTTACTGTTTGATTTCAAATAACAATAAATATTTATTTTAACATTTGATGAAATTTGAAATTGTATATTAAAATATGTAAATAAAGAGCAAAATTCAAAAATTTTGCCAGGTTTTTAGAAATGACATATAAGTATATAAAATAAATAATTCAAATGAAAAAATATCACTTAGAAATAAATTTTAATTTTCTAAACGTCTCAAATAGAAAAAAATTAAACAAACAGCAATAAATCAAAAGATTTTAGACTAATAATTGAATTTAAGAAAATGAAATTTAATACAGGAAAACAATAAAATTATTGTAAATCCAAATTTCAAAATGAGAAATAACATTTGAATATAGCAGCTAGTCCTACTGATCGATTCAGGAACATCAACCCCTATCCTTCCGCTTTTCAATGTTTTTAATTTAATTATTTTTTGTGCATATTTAGAGCGATGTACTATATTGATTGTCTAGTTTTCTCACACCTGTATTAGTTCCCCATCATACTATAGGTATGGGGAACTTAGGTAATCGTGAAAAATTTCGACCTCGTTTTATTGACGTTTTTATACGTTTTCAGGTGTGAGGAATCCGAAAATGACAAAATTTGTATGGTGTCTGTCTGTAGGGTGTCTGTTAGTGTGTTAGTCCTTTAGTGTGTTAGTCCGTTAGTGTGTTTGTCCGTTAGTGTGTTAGTCTGTTTACACGATATCTCACGAACAAATAGTCGCAGAGAGGTCAGATCAGTTTTAAAATACTACTTTTGATACTGGCAAGAACCCTATTCATTTGCAACATTCGAATTAAAAAACTTCGTAAGTTATTAGAAATTTACGATTTTCTTAACATGGGAGAATAGGAAAAAAATTCCCTTAAACGTGCATTAAATGGACACTTTTTACTGTAAAAATGTCAGAACAGTTTTAAAATATCAGTTTTGATGCCGGAATGAACATCAGTAACTATAAATAAGCTACTTTGAAAATTTCGCAAGTTATTGGAAATTTACGAATTTCTTAACATGGCAGAATAGAGCATAATTTCACATAAACGTCAATCTTGAGGGATATTTTCATCGTAAAGATGTCGAACCACTTTTTAAATATTATTTTGGATACTGGCATGAATATCATAGACTATGATTTTTCCAATTTAAAAAATCCGTAAATTATTTGGAATTTACGATTTACTAACATGTCAGAATAAGGCAAAATTGAGCATAAACTTCCATTTTGAGGATCATAAATACATTACACAACTTCAAAATTACATTTATGATATTTGTTTGAACATGATTGAATACAAATATTCTAATAGGAAAATTTCGTAAATTATTCGTAATTTACGATTTTATCAACATAACGAAATTGTAAATTTTTCATATAAATCTGAATTTTCAAGATTATTGCATTGGAAATAGTAGCATGAAAACTAAACAACGGAATTGACCCTGATAAAATAAATTAATAGATTAGAATAAGATAAGTATATCGAAGTGAACGGTGGATAGCCTATTAGGCGGGGATTTCCTTCTGTCACTGTATCAAGCTTTGGTCAAATTAATTTCTTTTAACATGATTATAATATGTCTCGCACTAGAAATTTATGAGAACGTAAATATGATGGGGAACTGAGCAGAGTCCACTTATGCCAACTAGTTTTTTTTTTTTTTTTTTTTTTTTTTTTTTGTATAACTACGGTGGTTCATATTTAGACCAATTGCAGGCTAGTTTGATGCAAAAAGTTATTTTAAGAATATAAGAATAAATATTGTTACCATGTTTTTATTAACTTCTATTCTTGTTTGTTTGTTTATCCGGTACAAATCTTGGAATCTATTTTTAACTAACTTCCCTACTAGCTAGACATTTGAAACTTTCACAATAGCTCAGAACCCGGTGACAACACAATACTTCGAAGTCCGATTTAAAAAATTTTTTATTAGTTTTATTATAATTAATTAAAATATGAAAGTAATAACATCCTAATAGCGTTAAAATAGCCATTAAAATAGTAGCTATAATTTAATTGTTGCCAAAAAAAATTTACGAGTTCATTTTCTTTCGACATAAAAATAAATACATTTAATTAAACGTGAATAATAAAAAATTATAAAAAGTTAAATTATGCATCTCACAAAAATTCGTCATTGTCACTTTTAAAATTTTATGCACATTGCTCTATGATTTATCAGCAAATTTAAAACATGGTATATAAAAAGTTTCTTTTATCTTATAATTAATTTTGTAGTAATTTTGTAATATAAGTGGGTAATATAATAAGGTGCGTTGCCGCTTTGATTACAGCACTCGTGCCTGCTTTGTTCGCCTCGCGAAGAATCGTGTGTTTTTTCGACTCGAAACAATTGTTGCTTGTTTATTGCATTTTATGGTGTTTATTCAAAGTTCTGTACTTACTATTTTAAAACGCCAATTCTGTAGTACTTTCTTATTAATTTTGTAATGTCTTTTAATTGAAAAACTTTTTTTTTCTTTCTCTTTCTTAGGTGTTCGGTGCAGCGGGTGTCTTGGTTTGGCAGCCTCTTCAGCTATAATTCTATTTACACTTTTATTGACAACAATATACAAGCGATTTTAAACTCAAGTTTTTCATTGTATCAATTTTCATTTGAATCATGTACCTGGTTGACTTTTTAAATCGGAATAAATAATAATAAAGAGATACCATTTGCAGTTTTCAGATCTCAAATTCACATTTTGAAGAAGCTGAAACTGAAGCTATGTATCAGGTAGAAGTCATCTTGAATAATTAATAATATCTATTTTAATGCACTCATCATTTTAAGTAAATTAAAATTTACGTCTTTTATTAATATTTGCAGGAAATTTACAGGAACTATAAGCTTTATGTTATGAATTACATTGCATTTTTCCTTGCTTTCTCCGTTGATTTCATGCATTTCTGTAAAAATGTATTCATTTAAGAAAAAATAAAACTTTTTGTATCTTTTTTTTTATGTGCATGCATATTATGTTTATTTAATAACATTGTATTCTTCGTCCACTGACATCTTTGTATTGAAGTACTCATAACTGATGTGCAGAACTCAAAATATGAGGTTTTTACTGAGGTTAGGAAGCACAGTGCATGGTTAACATAATTTTAGTCGGACCCAAGTTATTCGGCCAATATTGGACAAAAATAGCGCTCAGCTGTGAATATCAAAGTATCGCTTTTTGTACTGGTTTTGATATATGCTGACCAATGTTGAAAAATATCTGTATTATAGTACTGAAAATTCTCAAAAGTTTGTTTTTTAATTAACAACAAATGTAAAGATAGAAAATTCTATTTTTTTTTTCTTTTTAGATAAATGATATAAAATAAATTAATAACAATTTAAATTATGTAAGCGCACGTGAAAAACTCTGCATGGATTGTGTGTTCAACAACATTGGTCAATACTGGTTAAATTTAATGAACAACTTAGTACAGAATGATAACTTTAAATCAACCAATTAGAGACAAATATCCATTTGCAAGCGAGAGAGTTATGACAAACCTTCAACGCACGACACAATGTATATTGGATGATTTCATTAACAGTAATTCTTATATGGGTGATTGCCAATCTAAGAGGTAGAAAATGAAGAATGAAGACTAATTGGAAAATATAAAAATTTTACCAAAAAAATTTTAAAAAATTCCTTAATTCCTTCTTGACATCTATGAATCTAATCTACTTGATGAGCTATCGCGTTAGCTATTTTTTGGTTGGTAATTAATTAATTTCAAAATTAATGTTTCAACGGAGTGGACATCACTGACCACGGAGTGGAATCTTATAAATATCCAAACTTGAAAGTTATGTTGCAGCTGTATCTTTTCATCCATATTGTTTTACTTGTGTTTTAGAAAATAATCAACAAATATTTTTACTTGAATTCTTTTGAAAAATGAAAATAACAGTAAAATAATTGTTGGTTCCGCATATTCTTTCTTTTTTTTTTATATGTGATTGATCTGATATGTTGAAGATACTTGTATTTCCGTACTATTTTTCAACTTGGAAGATTTCTTTAAGTTTCTTCTTTGATTTTACGCCTTTAAAACTTTCTTTTATTGGCTCTTTTATAACCTCGCCAAAAATAATACATTTCTCAATTTCTTTTGAATTTGCTTCTGTGATAATTTTTTTTTCATTTTCTCTTGGGTATTTCAGAATCAGTAGTATTATATTTTGATTTCACATCCTTAGATCTTTGCACATGCTTTTTGTATTTTTCAAGCTTCCTAACCAATTTTTTGTTTTCTTCACGAATCCTTTCACTGTTCTTTTTCGACCTTTTCTTCCACTTTCTAATCTGCTAGATGATGATACAGATGGTTTTGTTGTCAGCGATGGATTAATTTGTGGTAGTGTGATGTTTATGGCTGCTGAACGAGGTGTCTCATGGGGTGTATCATCTCTGAGATGTTCTTCAAAGATTATGCTGTTTTTTCAATCTCTCCCTTTGATTTCTGTTTTGGTTCTTCCATTTTTTTCTAACACTTCTTTTCATTTGTTCAGACATTTTAACTACAGTATTCTTCCTTTTGTGATATATTTATCTTTCTTTAGATTTTCTTTCTTCATGTCTTGCGGGATCATTTTTTATGCTCCTATTATATACAAAGATGTTTCACGCGACTTTCATTTCATCCAATTTTTGGAAGCTGTAAACCGAAAGAAGGCTACAATAGTTGAATCAAAAAATGTTCGAAAAACTGGTTAACACGGTGTACAGTACATGTCAAGGCACACCTACTTATCTCTGTTTTAACGGGGACGACCTGGGAGAGCCAAGAGAACAACGGTGAATGAATTCTCGCCGGCGCTATCTTTTCTCGGTACATAAGGAGCTTTCTTCTTATTGGTTTATCACAGTCTGACTAGCCAGAAAAAATTGTTTGTATTCCCAATTCCTATTACACTGGACATTGACGTGATTTGAGCCAAATTTATAATTGTCTCAAAATTTGTGCGAAAACTTGTTGCGTGTAATAGGAGCATTAGTCTTTCTCTTGCTCTCTGCATACTTTTTCTTTTTATTTCTTTACGTTTTTCTGTAGTTTGGCTGGGAAGTTTCTTTTTCTTATTATTTTTCTTACCCTTTTGATTTTCAACTCCACTTAATTTTCTCTTTGACTGAGTTTGAGCTAAGGTTTGTGCATATTTGTTTGTCCTGCATTGGGTTACATGTGAATTTCCATTTTTCTTGAACGGCATAATACATTTCTGCAAAGAAAAAAAATATATATTTTAAGTATTGTTTTTATAAAAAAAGTTATTCAATTAAAAAAAATACAAAACAATTTTAGTTTTGCTGTAAAACAAAAATATTTTTAATTTTTTTTTCTTCTAAAACTAAATTTAATTATATTTTTGCAATTATTTTTCTAAAGTGTTATGTCACCTTTTCTACATTTTACCTTTAAAACTTCAAAAAAAATAAAAGACATATAGTATACATCATACCTTTTGGCATTACTCTGTAAACAACACTCATAAAACTGTTCTTAAATCTATATTATACGAATTCTGTTCTTACATTTAAACCATGAAGAGAAATGCTTAACAGTTCAGTAAAAAATAGCAAATACTGTTTTAAAGAAGTTGAAATGATATTTTTAGAAAATCACAAATAAAAATATAAAAGTTAGGGGGAGGGGGGGATATATTTTCATTGCACCTTAAGCAATCAGTAGGCTAAAGAAAAAAAAAAGGATAAAATTTATTTATCAAATATATTTAAATTAATTTTCAAGTGTATCTGTTTTTAAGATTAATTTTGAAAGTATCCATTCCGTGGAAAAAAGTGTCCACTCCGTGATCAAATGATGTCTACGGAGTGGAAGTCCACGGAGTAGACAGAATGTCTGATTTTGAATTTTAAGGAACAAAGCAACAATGTCAGGAACAATTTAACTTTAGTGTCGAATTAAGCCTTATAATCATTAATTGCAATAATAATTAGATAATAAATAATCCTTATAATTACCTGTATACTTCTGACCACGGAGTGGACTGATGAGATAACCAAACAGAGGTATCACAGATGAAATCTATTTTAACCACAGACTAAGGAATCACTTAGACCCGGTCAGACGACTATCTGGAATGGGGAAAAGTGAAGTAACTGTAAGGCCACGGATTAAGAGAATCTATGGGTCATTCTCACATAATGGTAAATTTTGTATCCTTGGCTAAAAAATGTTACTTGAGCAAGTCAGCTATGAAAATTAAAAAAAAAATTTCAACAATTCTTTTCAAGCACTACACTGTGCAGTAATTTGAATACCAAAAAAAGTAAAATTTCAATATTTAAAAAAATTTTAAAGTTGTAAATGTCATTACCAAGGCTTGTCCCAAACTCCAAACTTTTGATTTGAACCTTTATTTTAAAGAATTTAAAAAAAATTTAAACAAAGCTAACAATTTGCTAGGTATATTTCACTTTTCTACTTTTAATATCTCTGGAATTTTAAGCATAAAAAAAAAAGAAATCTATTAATTATTCTTATTTGAAATTTGTCCCTAAGGGTAATTGTCATTACCAAGGTGTGTAAGTTTTTTTTCAGTACCTCACTACTAGATGGTGCTGTCATAATTATCAACCTGTCAAAAGTAAAGTGTTTCATGCCCTTACAAGCAGACACGTTTTTTTTAGTAAAGTAAATACAAATTATTTCATTTTGCTGTTTTTGTTCTAAAATTATAGTCAGTGTACTTATTGTGTGTCATTACAAAGTCCATTATTACGGAAATACGCAATTAATAAATTTAAATTTACTGAATGATTTATAAAGATCTTTGGGACCACATACAGAATGAATATTGCATTAGCTTTTAATTGCTATAATTTAGCCATAAATAGGCTAACATTAAAAAAGTCATTACCAAGGTGATCATTACCAAGGTGTTCTGAAAACATGGTAATGATATCTAGGAACATGGTAATGGTGTCTAGGAACATGGTAATGACTGCTGGGCAGTAAAGTGTAAATCACTTTATGTCGCCTGTTAAAACAGACAGCTATAGGATTCGTATAGTGAAAATTATTCCAAAAAATCTCGCCACTATATATCGTCTAGCAATTTTAATTTTTCTGTTACAAATTAGAATGATAAATACCGCTATCCATATATAAATGTGTAATTATTTCGCCATTGGTCATTTCTGTGGTTCTGTCTGTCATTACTATGTTCACAAATGTCATTACCATGTTGCAATGGAAATTAAAAAAATAATTAATCTGTAATTAAGGCAAACGATCTCTGCTGGTAATTTTTTCCTCTATAGCAGACATGGATAATTGCATTAATGTAAAAAAATCAGGAATTAAAACAATTTTTTTTTAAATTTTTTCTGAAACCAATATTTACCATTATCTGAGAATGACCCCTATAGGATGATAAACGAGATAGGGCAGCCAGTGCGGAAAACGGAGCTTTCTTTTCCGCATTAATTCAGCCGTGTAGAGCAAAACGATCCGATCGCCGCCTGGTGTAGTATCTTTGAAACTTATCGGAAGAAAGTGAAAGCCCGCCCCTTCGGCTTCTGTTATCATCCGATTTCCGAGAACGACCAATGAACCGCTACAAATTTAAACAAACGCGCTGATTGGTGGATTCTCGAGATCTGGTAGCCCTCTATATGGAAGATGAAAATTACTACCTTTCCGTAACATTCGTTATATATCCTATAGACTCTCCTAATCCGTGTGTAAGGCGCTTAGAGCGACCGGCGGCCATATTGGTACAAGCAAGAAACCAGTAACAACGTAATCTATACATGTAAAAACGAATGCATGTCTGTCTGTTTGTCCTTTGTGCATTACAACACCATTCATCCGATCACCATGAAACTTTGGGAATTTGTTCAGTACATTCCCTCGAAGTTTTCTGGTATAATTTTTTTTAAATATCTGCCCCCCCTAAGGAGAAGGGAGGGGGGGCAAGAATAGGATTACAACATATTTTCACATTTGCTTTATTTCTCAAGGAAAAAAATAAATATTTAAAAGGTTCCAACTTGAAGATTTTAAAAACAGATACTGCAGAATATCTAAAAAAGAAAACAAAAATCGCCAACAAGAGGGTGGGGGGGGGGCAAAAAAAATGTATATATATACATGTATATATGAGCAAACTCACTGATTCAACACAGCCGCGGAGATTCTATGGGAGAGGCAGTCACAAATTTTAGGAAGCAGGTTGGTTTTAGGACCCTGACCCCCACTAAAACGGGATTTTGTGATATACCCCCCGTTCCCCAACACCTTTATTAGCATAACTCGGCTTCAAATTACTTGACTACATTACTTCAAATTACTCTACCAATAATAGCACAAAGATATAAAAAACAGCCAAGTGTCTTCTTGATGATAGTTCCAAAAACTCATTTTTTTTTTTTTCTTGCGATTTTCGATTTTTTTTAAGGGGGAGGGGAGGGTTATGGGGGGCAAATTCGAGCTTCCTTTTAGCGCTAAATTTGTTGGAATCTATAGGAGTCGAGGTCAGAACTTTTAGTGTGTGGTTTATTTACATGTTAAATATATTCAGATATCTTTTTATCTTATCCCTTTATTAATTCTATACACATAAGACGAAAGTATTGTTCTGGAGTTCGAAAATTTTTGACCGCCAGTTTTCGATTGATTTACACGTTTTGAGATGTCCCGATCATGGTTTGACCAGCTTTAGAAGATAAATGCCTGTCTGTATGCGAAGAATTTTGTGAATGCTGCATCTCACAAACCAGTGAACATAATTAGACATTTAGTTAGATTTTGACTTAAACTGCTGTTGATTACATTTGGGGAACAATTTCCTCAGCATGGTGGCATTGTCATCCCATTTTTCTCATAATTTTTAATATTTCACAATAGAACAATTGAATATATTTTCAAATTTAAATTATTTATAATATTAGTATATATATATTCAAATTATTAATTTATATAATAAAAATTGCAAATTTAATTTAATTTTTATATTCTCTAACTCATACAATGACAGAGGAAATATTTTGGGGTCAAATTTTTGATTTTCAGTTTTTGCTATATTTACACATTTTGAGCTTCCCGGTGATCGTGTAGCATTATAAGGCTAACTGACTGTGCTATGGTTTAGGTTTTAGAGAGGGTCCCTTTAAGAGAGAGTCTATCTAAGGGTTTCTAGCTTGCACTTATGCATATTTAGGTGAAAACCATGGAAAACCATTTTTTTTTCACAAAGTGCTGTAATTATATTAATTTAAAATAATAATAATATTAATAATAATGAAGTCAACTTTAACTCATTCAAAATTACATGCATAAATAACAGTAAATACCAAACTATAGAAATTTGCTCTTCTTGTTCAAATTCATATGATTTTTTTTTTTTTTTTTTTTTTTTTTATAGAACCTTAGAAGCATCAATATTAAAATATTCAGCTCCTTTAGCATTTGTATAAAATTTTAATTTTTTTTTTTAAGTTCAACATGTTGCAGTGAAATTTTCGTTAAATAAATTACACGAAACACAATAAAATCAGCAAGCTATTCATTTAATTTTGATGTTCCAGAATAATTCGATAAATTTTGACTCTTCATGAAAATTCTTCATTCTTCATCATTTAGTATCAGCATTTTAAAAACCTTACTGATTATTGACTTGAATTTGACTAGCCAAGCTCTAACTATTATAAATAGACAAAGTTGTCATGAAATTTGAAAGTGTTATTGTAATGCACAATTGAAAATGCAATATGTAGCATTCAAAGTTCTTTTTACAGTGCAGTGCAAAAGAACATATTACCATTGCTGCTGCAGGTATCTGAAATTTTTTTTTTATATGCATCTTGATTATGTTATTCAGTAGCAAACTCAATAAAACTTATACAAAATAAATCTCATAGTCACTGGTCAGGTATTTAAACAAGTAGATTAATATAAATACTTTAATTTAGTAAATTATTTACTGTATAATTCAAAAAATTTCGAAAAATTTGCAACCCCCTCCCCTTTTAAATACAACCTTGATAAGACCTATGAAACACACAAAAACTGAAGGCTCATTACACCCTCATTGTTCCTTTTAATGCGTAATTATTCAATATATACACCTTGTAGCAGAATTTATGTGACATAGTAACATTGTCGCAGAAAAAAGAAATTGTCATTTGCAGAAAGGTTTGCCCGTAAAAATAAGATATTTATAAATTTCGGCAGAAAATGGAAACTCCTGTCTTATATTTAAGATTTCGCCAACAGTTTACTAATAATATCGATTTCTGTATAATTATATGCACATATTATGTGTGAATAAGAAAATATGTCAATATTGTCTTATTGAAAAGATTTACCCGAACAAGGTTTGACGCAGAAAACTTAAAAATATTCTGCCGCAGTGATTCCTAGTCTGTGGTTTTGCTTGTACTAATATGGTGGCTCGGTTACAGTTGAGGCTTCACTTTTAGAACTGCCTTGCCGGGTCTAGTGATTCCTTAGTCTGTGATTTTAACAGAACGAAATAAAGCATTGAGTTCAGCACATGTAGGTGAAAAGAAAGATGGCTTTCCCCTCTTTCTTCTCAGTTACACACTGGTGACAGGCAGTGCCATCTACTGAACTTTATGGGAAATTAAATAGTTGTCCACGGAGTGGATGCATTTCATTAGGGACATTTACTATAAATTAATTAAAAAAAACAAGATTCATTTTATAACTCTAAAATTTAATAAATATATTTTTAAGGATAATTGTGTCCTGCTTAAATCAAAATGTAATTAAAAAACATTAATACTAAGCTTGTAAATAATGCTATATTCTGCAGACTTCCCTTGGGGACAGTCCACGGAGTGGATATTCCAGGTTTTATCAATAGAATTTAATAAAAACAAATAACATTAAAAACTTTTATAATAATATTGAACTAGAAAAAATCGTAAGAAATAGCCTAGCAGTAAATTTTTTTCTGATTGAAAATATTTTATATTTTTGAGGGCTAAGGGACATGGTTTCTTCCCCTTGTGTTGGCAATGACCCATATACTGTTTTCCTTTATTTTTTCTTTTTTTTTTTTTTTTGTGATTGACAGAGATAGAAATCACCTATATCCCCCAATATTTAATAAAGTTCTGCCGTTAATTGTTGGCCAACACCGATATACTACTGGCAGAATTTATTAAATAACTACCAAAATCTTTGTCGAATTACACTGAAACTTTATACGTGTAAAGAACATATTATGCCTTATATGATTCAGCAAAAGTTTTGTTCCGATAACCAAGATGAAATTAGTAAAATATTAAACAAAACACAAAATCTTTGAATCACTATTTAAATATAATGTTTGAACTTGTAGCATGTGATTATGAAGATCCTTCTAATTATCTTTATTACTTTGCTTGAGACTGCATGTATGTTTATGGATACATAAAAATTACTTAAAAAAATTGTGTATATTTTTTATTATAACATGCAGGGTAACCCAACTTTTTTTAGAAAATTCGACATACTGCATTAGAAACAGCATACTGCAATCAAAATTTTAAAATATTAACTGCCTAATGAAGTATGAGCATTTTTACTAAATAAATTTTAACTGCGCACGTACAAGCGTTAATAAAACTTCATTTACATAATATTTCAGCTAAAATTATTGAAATGTATGAAAACCTAAAACAAACATGGGGAAAATTAAAAAAGTTGTGGTATATAGAATGAATTTCAATCTTCCCCCCTCCCCCCCCCCAAAAAAAAGCATAACTATAAGTGGTTTTACCCAGATTTTTATTTTTATATCAACGACAACTTGCATAATTTACACAGTATTTACTTGAGATTTTCATATAAATAGCTCAATATACTTGGCTAATAAATTATGCAAAAGAAATTTTGTTAAAATTTGCGCGTACACAGTTAAAAATTACTTAGTAAAAATGTTTTTTTCATTGTATATTTAATATTTTTACTTCTTTACACAAAGTATAAGGAAGTATAGTAATCGCGATTTGCGAAATGGATTTTGTATTTCGCATAGCTCAAAAACAAATAATTGTAAAATGCTACAAATTTATATACGTGACTGTCATAATGTCTACTTGTACACCTGCAACTTTGGTTTTAATACGAGTTCCAGTTTCGGAGATATTAACGACTTTACACGAATATTCGTGACGTCTTATGTACTGTCCGTTTTCGTAAACCATGTCTACCTCTCGCGGAACGATCCTACTCGGAAAAGGGGTGATGCGTTGAATGAGATGGGCACTTAGCCAAATGCGCTTTTCGTTCTACACGTGTTCGTTTTCTTTTTATGAGTCTTCAATATTTATTTTACCTTTTTACGCGAATTTAAAGTTTAATTTTTAATTTTAATTAACAATATTTTATTTAATGTAATTTATATGACAATATGCGCGAAAAATAAAAGGTGTAAAATAATCATGATAAAAAAATCTAATGATTTGATTTAAATACGATTTTCTGTAAATTTCTGTAAAATAGAGATCCAAAAATATGGTATTTTTATTTTAGCAGTATAATTTAAAAGAAAAAAATATATTACTTTTACTACAGGTAAAGTCTACTGTAAACGTTGTTCTTTTTCTCTTCTTTTATTAATGAATTATGTAAATTTTACCTAATTTAAGTCATTTTTAATTAATTTACTACTATAATCAGTGCATGAAACAAGTGTTCAGGTATGACAGATATAGTACGAATTTAGAGATCAAGTAAGCAAATAAAAATAATTTTAACTGAAAAAAAAAAAAAAGAAGAAGAAGAAAGAAAACAGGCATTTACTTTTAAGTTTACGGATTTTATTTTGCATCGAAGAATAAAACTGATCTTCTACACTTATTTAAAAATTACAAGGGGGAAAAATCAGCATTTTGCCTTTATACGAATATAACGAAGAAGTATCGCCTCAAAATTCAATAATGTCCTGAAAAGAAAAAAAAAGAAAAAAGAAACCGCAACTTATCTCTCACTCGTAAAATGTAAACATTCTCTCATCTTCTACGCTTCTACCCTATTTTAACAAAATCAATGCAGACCTCACGCATGCGCATAGGTGAGCAGGGTCACAGCTAACGAAAACAAACAATAAGTATGTGTGTGTGTGTGTGTGTGTGTGTGTGTCTCGCATAACTCAAAAACAGTTGGACGTAGAACGTTTCAAATTGGTATGTAGGTTTGTTATATAACATTTAGTTGGGCACCTTCTTTTTTTGACTTTTTGAGATTTTCCATTTTGAAGATATTTAGGAAAATTATATTCATAATGACTAAAAATACAAAGTTTTTGGCCATTATATATGACCTATCATAATAGAGATTTCAAAAGATGCTAATGATAGAGCCAGTAATAATGTTGTTATGAAAGTTGAAGACATTTTTTGCGCACAGAAAGTTAAGCTTAAAGACGTAAGCAGGTTCTAATAGACGAATGCATTTCATTTAATGAAAATTCAGCCCGTAATGGTAGTGTTATGAAAGTTGTCGACATTTTTACGTATAGAAAGTAATTTCTTGAAGACATAAGCAGGTTCTTGTCAACGAATGCTTTTTATTTAATGAATATTTAGCCAGTAGAAATAGCCCGTACTGTTATTGTTGTGAAAGTTGTTGACATTTTAGCGTGTACAAATTCATTCTTTAAGACAAAAGTAGGTTCTAGTCAACGAATGCACTTCATTTAATGAATACTCAGCCTATAGATAGAGCTTCTAATGATATTGATGAAAAAAAAAATGTCGACATGTTAGCAAGTAGAAAGTAATTCTTAAAGACAAGCATGTTCTAGTCGACGAATGCACTTTATTAAATGACTATCTAGCGCTTAGATTGAGCCCGTAATGATATTGTTATGAATGTTGGTGACATTTTTGTATGCAAAAAATAATTCTTAAAGACCTAAGCAAGTTCTAGTCGACGAATGCATTTTATTTAATTAATATTCAGTAAACAGTCGAATAAATCTCTTTTTTTTTGTGCTACAAAAGTTAATATTTTTGAAACAATACAATGAAATGGTCATTTTTACGATATAAACATTGTTAAATGCACTACAGAACATAAATTTCTCTAAATCAGGAACAACCGAATATTTCGAAGTCTGAGAGGAATTTGAATTCTTCCAGAGAGATGTCAGTGGTTTATGGGATTTTCAAGGTAGTTCTGCGCGAAAACCCAATGCATCATTACAATTACAAAATTTCCAGAACTAGACTCCTATTGAGATTAGAGTTTTCAATTTTTGTGAAACCCTTGCTACCATTTTTCGCCCTATTTGAATGCCTAATTTGAAATTAAGTCAAAGTCCACCTTCGTGGAAATGAAAAAACTTTCATCTTTTTCCCCTTTTACTGTAATACCGTATATAAAGTAACACGTAAAGAAATCAGCAAATTCTATTCTACAATCATCAGCAATCACTCTTTATATATATATATATATATATATATATATATATATATAGTGTTGTGAGTCATTTATAGAACTTTCGAAGAATTTAGTTCTGCGCTATAAACCAATGAATTTTTCCAGACTATTCCTGAACTCTGTTCTCATTGAAGTTAGAGCTTCCAAACTTTGGCAACCCTAAACACAAATTATCGCAAAATTCGGTCGCCAGAGTAGCCAAATTCGACGCCGAATCGTCAAAATTGATGCCAAGACCAAAAATCTACGCTGGGTACTAAATTTGCAGTTTGGCGGGATTAGTGATAAAAATTTGCGGCAAAGATTGTTTCAGGATAGCCAGAAAGCCTTTCTTCATTTTAACTGAGTTAATTATTTTGGTAAAATTTATGGTCTCTCGCCACTAATTTTTGCCAAAGAGAACAAAACTGGACCATCTATTCTCGAATAATTTTCATTGTACTCTAAGCGATTCCGTAATAAGCCGTGGAGTACTATTCCTGAAAAAAATACTATATTTGTCTCGGTGGTATATATAATCGTATTATCGTGAGTTTTTTGGTTGGAGTAGCAGTTTTTTTTTTTTTTTTTTTTTTTTTAAGGAATATTCGTCGACTGGAGTCTCCCTGGTCATTTACGAATCGGTTACCTCACACAAAACTGTCAATGTTTTCCTAACAATATGCATATTCCTATAGTTGTATAAGGAAGTCATGTGGTGTTGTCCACATAAGATTTTTTATATTCTGATTTCAGTATGTTGTGTCTAATGCAGTATGTCAAGTTTCCAAAATACAGGTTAATTCAAAATTAGTGTGACCAATTTTAAAAGCATGTAACTGTTTATGGTAAATTTTAATCGCTCCACTACCAGTATTATTTTAAAAGTGAGATGTTTAAATTACCAATTTTGCTATTTTTATTAGTGGGAGTAAATTATGGCTCCGAAATTAGATCCTCAAACCCGAAACGAAATTTTAAAGCTTTTGAAGGATGGTTGCTCAAATTCTGGTATAAATAAAGCATTTAAAAATCAGAAAAGACATTTTTCTAATGAATTACTATCTAAACTTTGAAAAGAAATAAAATGTATCTGGCAATCAAAAGCTCCAGGGAAAAAAATAAGGGCGAAAGAAAGTCCTTGGTGAAAAAGAAAAAGAGAAGCTGAAAAGACTTATCGCTGTAGGAAATCCTCTGCCTCAAAAAACTTTAGCAAAGTAACTACAGGTATCGCAATCGACAATTTGTCGTCAGATAAAGGAAATTGGCTATAAAAGAGTGAATAAACCAGTCTGTCACCAAATGTCTATAAAGACCTTAAAAAAACGAAGAAAACGTGCTTTCTCTCTGTATTTAACGTTACGCAAATGTAGATACAAAATATGGATAACTTCGGATGAAGCACTGTTTCATCTGTCATCCACAACTGGCAAAACGAAGATACAATATATTTCACCCGAAAAGAGTCACAAAGACGCAACGGTTTTGCAAAAAGCAAGTTTGCCATCAGGTGTTATGATATGGATGGGCTTGACAAAAGGCCCAAGGCTTAACAAAACCATTTTTTCTTGAACCAAAGGTTAAAATGGATACTAAATACTATCAGAATAAAGTTTTGAAGCACATGATCAAAGAAAGTAAACGTCTTTACCCCCAAGGAAACTTTGTTTTTCACAAAGATTCTGCACCAAGTCATACTGCAAAATCAACTATAAAATGGCTAAAAGGTAAAAAAATTAATTTTCTTCCTCCTGAGATATGGCTACCATCAACCCCTGACTGTGCTCCTTGCGATTATTTTTTATGGGGATACTTAAAAAAAAAACAATTAAGTAGACGCAAAGTAAGAATACTTCAAGGGCTTCAAAAAGCAATCAAAGAGGAAGTTGGAAAAATACCCTAAAAAATGGTCCAAAAAGCTCTTTTGGCTTGGCCTAAAGATTTACGTAAAGTGTACTATGCTAAAGGAAACCACATTGAAAATGTCATGTAAACAACTTAATTCAATAAAAATTCCTGATGTTCTGAAATTGGTCACACTAATTTTGAATCAACCAGTATGGCTTTGCATTTGGTTTAATTCCTTGCATGTTATAATAAAAAATTGAGACATTTTTTTTTTTAATCCAATTTTTTAAAGAATCCTTTATATCTCCATGAATTTATGTTTTTCTCTAAGAAAACAATACAAGTAATAAGAAGAAATCTCATAATTACATGCTATACAGTCAGAAAGCATTTCAATGATTACCTTTTACAACAAATGAATACAGGTAAAAAGAAGAAATCTCATAATTACATACTACAGTCAGAAAACATTTTAATGATTTCCTTTTACAAAAAATGAATACATGTAATGAGAAAAAAATCTCATAATTGCATGCTACACTCAGAAACCATTTCAATGATTACCTTTTACAACAAATGAATGCAGGTAATAAGAAAAAAATTCATAATTACATGCTACAGTCAGAAAGCATTTCAAGGATTACCTTTTATAACAAATGAATACAGGTAATAAATCTCATAGTTACATCCTACAGTCAGAGAGAATTTCAATGATTACCTTTTAATACAAAAGAATACAGGTAATAAAAAGAAATCTCATAATTGCATGCTACTCTCGGAAACCATTTCAACGAATACCTTTTACAAAGTCAACCCAAATATTCTGTTTCTATTATTTTTTTTTTCCAGTCCTTTTTTTCTTGTGAGGTGCCGGGTTCGATCCAAAGACGAACTCGTCGGTCTAGCTGTTCCGTGGTTTTCTCCGCAACTTGCGTAAATACGGGCTAGGACCCTTTAGAAAGACCCCCCACGGAGAGCACTTCCCCTCATGCCTAGGACACTAGTGCAGTCAATCGGCCTTAATTCCTACAACTCAAACCAACCTTTTTTTTTTCTTACTGGTAAAGCTTTCGTTGAAATATACCAAGTTATCTTTACGCTCCTGAAGTTTTAAGATAATTCGACAGCAATTTTTTAAACGATTTTACAAAATATTTAAAACCGAAAGTGCCTGGCCATTTATGGAGATGTAGTGTACAATACTTAAATCCGGACTTGGTTAAAATGGAGATTAATATACTCTTTAAAGACTAAATTCCCGTATAACGTAATATATCCGTATTTTATTGTTTGAGTCAAAGAACTATAAATAATATATATGTTACTTTAAGTGGGAAAGATTCTACAGTGACTCGTATTGGACTTAATAACTCAATACATGAACAGACTTAATACCCTAGTAACTAAATACATCATTCCAGAGGCTGACATAATGTTAATTCCTATAATGGAAAATTTTGTTAACTTGACGCCTTTTAAGAGAAACCTTTTTAAAGAATACGCAACAACATTATTCTGTTTAAAATTTCCATTTTTTAAACTGATGACCTAAATAAAATGTAGCAAACAAAAGCCTTTTATACGTTTATTCTTAGAAATTTGTGTTTTAAAGTGTTATTTTTAAATAACTTGTGGATTAAGAAAGCAAAAATTCATCATGACATCAATTAATTTGAATAAATGACTAGGGAATTAGAGCTTCAGATATATGCTGCCATCCGAATTAGATATCTGCTCAAATCAACGTGTTTTTCTATCGTCTTGGTATAACATATTATCCAGGTTTTAGAACATCACATTTAAATTTTGTGACAGTTCAAGCCCGTTTACGAAATTTAAAAGAGTGAAAAGGGATAGAAAGACAATTCCACTGAATGCACAATTTCACTGATGTTCACCCTTTTTAACTATACTAGAAAATGTTAATAAGACATAATGTTTTATTCATTAGTATTTAAATGAGAAAAAAAAAAGTTTACGAACATATTAGGAGGTTTTCTGTTGTCTAACACAATATTGCGTTTTTGTAGGAAAAAACTTATGTTTCTTAAAGGATATTTTTTTTCTTAACTAGCTCTCAAAATATTTTAAATGCAGTTATTAGTTTTTGAGGTCATATCTTTAAAAATAAGCACTCCGGCACTACATTAGTCATCTTTCTCAGAGATAATTTTAAAAGGGTAAATAATACTACTCTTTTTGTGGACATATTTTAATGCATCTAATTGATGAATGACTCTTTTCAGATTGTTCAAAGTATCATTACACATAGCTTGTGAGTGAAACAGGCAGGGAAAGTAAAAGAGATGTTCAGCCTACGCTTATGTTATTTCTGTTTTTAGTTGCTTCTTTCGGCTGGCTTGTGTTCACTATTTCAATAAACTCAAAGAAGACACACTGATACTTGTAACAGTTTTACTAATAAAATAATAACTAACAATTTATAAAAATATAAGAGCTCAATTGAATTAAATAGGTGCTATAACTGTGCACAGAATACGTAAACATCTTTACATAGCGAGCGAGCAAACTGAACAGCATTTTCTCTCTGAACTCAAGTCTTTCAGCGATGGTTACAAACAGTACTTTGTTGCGCCATCTACTGACACAATCCACAACCAGTAAAATGTTCACCAAACTAATTCAGCTGTTCGCCTCAGTACCCCCTCCCCAGTGAACAAAGACAGGCAAACTTCAACTGGGTACGAATCTGTCTGGAAATCGGACCTGTCTTTTAGAACGTCTAGGTACCAGTTTCTCGGAGGTACGAGCACTAATGTTTTCATCTAGTTGAACTTCTGTTGGAGAATCAAACACAATAAAGGCTGGTTTAAGTCTATCGATATTAACGACTTGAATTTTCCCATCTATTAAAACATGGAAATATTTTTCCTTTCTTGACACCACAGGGTATGGTCCATTATACGGTGGTTGTAATGATCCTCTAACTCGATCATATCTCACAAACACATGTGAACACTGTTTTAAATGTTTATGCACAAAAACTGGATTATTTTGATGTGCAGATGTAGGTTTTGGTTTGAGCAACGTCATAAATTCTCTTAATTTCTCAACATATATACGTGGGTCTTTTATGTCTACCGTAGGGTCGTAAAAATCACCAGGAAGTCTTAAGTTACTTCCATACAATAATTCAGCAGGAGTTGCTTCAATATCCTCTTTCAATGCACATCTAAAACCCAAAAGAATTGTTGGGAGGACCTCAGTCCAACTACGAGTTCCATGGGCCATAATCGCTGCTTTTAGTGGTCTATGAAAATTTTCAACTAAGCCATTTGCTTTTGGATTGTATGGGGAAGTTCTCCATTTTTCTATACCAAGTAATTGAGCAAATTGTTTAAATAAGTCAGATTCAAACTGTCTCCCTTGATCTGTCGTAATTCTTAATGGTGTACCATATCGGGCAATCCATTCTCTGTAAAGAGTTCGTGCAACTGTTTCAGCTGTAATGTCTTTTAGCGGATAAGCCTCCGGCCAACGGGTAACCCTATCTATTACAGTTAAACAATAAGATTTACCATGTGACTCCGGTAAGGGACCTACAATATCACAATGAATGTGTTGGAAACGCGCAGTAGGGATATCAAATTTCTTCAATGAAGACTTAGTATGTTTACTAATTTTTGATCGTTGACAATCAATACATTGACGTGCCCATTCACGACAATCTTTATTCATAAAAGGCCAAACAAATCTATCTCTAATGAGATTGACTGTAGTTCGCATACCAGGGTGTGAAAGGCAATGTAAATTCTGGAAAACTTTCTTACGAAATTTTAATGTGACATATGGACGAGCTTTTCCAGTACTAATGTCACAGTAAAGCTGTGAATTTGTATTTGGCAATGTAATTAATTTTAATTTAAGTACTGACTCTGGTTCTGAAATTAATTTATTTAATTCCTCATCCGATTTTTGATCCTTACTCAATTCATCAAAATCTAAATTTCCAGGAATAGAAATTTCATTTATACGCGACAAAGCATCTGCAGCACCGTTTAACTCCCCTTTTATATATTTAATATCCGTAGTAAATTCTGATATAAATGAAAGCCAACGTGCCTGCTTATTTGTATGTGTGTCACGTACTTTATGAAAGGCTTCAATAATTGGTTTATGATCCGTAATTATTTCGCAGTTTCGTGCTTCTAGCATGTGTCTGAAAAATTTTACTGACTCATACATTGCTAAGAGTTCACGATCAAAACTAGAATACTTAGCCTGAGAAGGCGATAACCGTCTGGAAAAAAATCCAACTGGTTTACAATCTGACCCTTCTAATATACTAAGTGTTGCACCAATAGCAATATTACTTGCATCACTATGCAATACAAGCCTTCCATTTGTACTCGGAAATGACAACAAAGCAGCATTCGAAAGAGCTTGCTTTGATTTTTCAAAAGAATCGATTAATTCCTGAGTCCATTCAATTTTTGTACGATTATTTTTTCCCTTCACTCCTTTTAATAAATCTGTTAAATTAGCCAAAATATCCGCAGCGTGTTTTATGAATTTTCTATAAAAATTTATTAATCCCAAATATTTTCGCAACTCTAGCAAACTTTCAGGTCTAGGGTAATCCAAAATGGCTTTAACTTTTCTGTCAAGAGGTTTAATACCCGACGCGGAGATTTCATGACCTAAAAATTCAATAGTATTTTGACCATATATACTCTTTGATTTATTTATATTTAAACCAAATTTATTTAGTCTTTCAAAGACCATTTTTACATGGTTGGTATGCTCCGTTTCGTTTTCTGAAAATATCAGTACATCGTCTATGTAAGAAACAACAAAGTCCAAATCCCCCAGGACCCCATTCATAAATCGCTGATATGTCATTGGAGCGCATTTTAAACCAAATGGGAGATATAAAAATTCGAAATTTCCAATTGGTGTCGTTACACAAGTTTTTGGAATATCCTCTTCATTCACTGGTATATGATAATATGCCCTAACAATATCAATCTTTGAAAATATTGTCTTATTATGAAGGACATTTGTTATATCATGAATATGTGGGATAGGATATCTATCTGAAATAGTTATTGAATTTAAACGTCTGTAATCTCCACATATCCTATACGTACCATTTGATTTTGGAACGACATGTATGGGTGAGGACCAAGGAGACTTAGAAGGTCGACAAATTCCCTGTTCTACCAAAACTTGGAATTCCTTTTTTACAATTTCTAATAATTTTGGATGTAATCGTCTAGGTCTAGAAAACACCGGAGCTCCCTTTGTTTCAATATAATGTTTAGTATTATGCAATACCGGACCTTTAAAATTTGGTACCGGACTCGCCAAATTTGGAAATGACTCTAAGAGTTTATCATAAGGGGAATTTCCCGAAATTAATTTTATAGAGGGGGATTCAATACCACTCAATTTTCCTCTTATTTGTAAGGTAGTATTCGAATCAATTAAAGTTTGATTTTTCAAATCTATAAGAATTCCGTAATTGTTTAAAAAATCTGCACCAATAATAGGTGTATTTACTCTAGCTATCACAAATGACCACCGGAACATTCGACGCAATCCCAAATTAATATCCAATGTTTTACTACCATATGTAGGTATCCTAGAATCATTTGCGGCATACAAAAAATCTTCAGGAGCATTATATTTACAATTTATTGGTGCCGGTATACAAGAAATTTCACTTCCAGAATCAATTAAAAAATTACAGTTTGTAGCTTTATCATAAACAAAAAGTCTACATTTTTTTACTTGGGCTGCTACACCTGAACCAAACTTTAAACCAGATGCAGCAGCCAAAACTAGTTTTTTTCCTCTTTTGAATTATACTGACATGGTTTCCGACACCTTCTAGCATTTTCTCCAAATTTTGAATGATAAAAACATAAATTCGAATCATTACTATCAAAATTTCCATCTCCAACATTACGACTTTTACTACGGTAATATGCACGGTTTAAATCACGACTTCTCGATCTTGATTGCCTATTTACTTTCGAAAATAAAGTTGAAATCTGAGTTTTTAACTCTACAATTTCTTTTCGAATTTCTTTAACCTTGCTTTCCAAATTTTTCCCCTCAACAACCGCGCAAACACTAGGGATTTCCTTAATTTCAGCAATCTTATCAGCTAATTTTGCCAATTCCGATAAATCCGCTGAAGAGGCAGACAATATTGCCTGAAAATTTACAGGTAATCGTTCCATCCAAATTGTTTTTAAAAAATCCTCGGTTACGGATTTCCCTCCTAATTCTTTCATTTGCCGAAGTAAAGTTGAAGGTTTTTTATCTCCTAGTGTTAATTCAGACAATAATTTACGCAGCTGCTGAGATTGAGAATCTGAAAACTCCGAAATTAACCTTTGTTTTAAAGTTTCATAACGATTTTCGGAGGGGGGGTTTAATATCAAATCAGAAACTGAAATAAGCGAATCTGGATCAATTGAACCTATAACTGTGTTATATTTTGTCAAATCATTTGTAATCTGCGATGTCGCGAAGTTCGCTTCAACCTGAACGAACCAAATTTGAATATTGTTTTTCCACATCGGGGGAATTCTACAAGAAACTTTTTCAACATTTATCCCCTTCTCACCAGAGTCCATGGCAATCTTATCAAGATTTTATACTTTAACTACTATTTTAAAATTTCATAAGTTCAAAATTCAAAGTCAAAATGAATTTAAATTCATACGAAAGAAGATTCCTAACGCTAACTTAAAATAGGAAATCTTTTACTCTATTATAGCCATATCGTAATACACTATATAATATATACCATTTAAAACAGCATTAAAAAAAATATATACATATCAATCTAGTTAAAATAGCTTATAAGAGCAGAAATATATATATTCGCTATTTATTTAATGCATTTTTAATTTCAAACAGTAAAAAAAAAAATCAATTAATTTAAAGTATATTCATTCAAAGTTAAACCACTTAGCTCAAAGGCCGGAGGTATCGCCATATTACGCTGTTTCGTCAGAGGTCACCACTACGAAAACCACTACGGCTGGGTCACCACTTCGGCTGGCTTGTGTTCACTATTTCAATAAACTCAAAGAAGACACACTGATACTTGTAACAGTTTTACTAATAAAATAATAACTAACAATTTATAAAAATATAAGAGCTCAATTGAATTAAATAGGTGCTATAACTGTGCACAGAATACGTAAACATCTTTACATAGCGAGCGAGCAAACTGAACAGCATTTTCTCTCTGAACTCAAGTCTTTCAGCGATGGTTACAAACAGTACTTTGTTGCGCCATCTACTGACACAATCCACAACCAGTAAAATGTTCACCAAACTAATTCAGCTGTTCGCCTCACTTCTCTTGTAAACAAGCCAGTCAGGAAGTGTTTTCTTCTAAATTGGCATTGAAAATAAATGCTTCGCCTTAAAACCATAAAGTTGTGAATTTATCAATAAGTTGATCATAGATTCACAAGAATATTTAAAGAAATTTAAATTATATATATATATATATATATATATAAGTCTTTATGTAAGAGTTTGAGGTTTGTTATGGAATAGTATTACATTTACCTTTGATTATAAATGATTTTACAACTATCAATGAAACAGTCTTAAATTAATTTAGCCAATAAGTAGTATCCCTAACCTAACAGCACATTTATCCCAAGTATATCCTGGAGATGTCCTTTGGATGTCTGTTCATCCATAGAATGTCCTTGGGGGAAACCAATGTATGTTAGGGATACCAATGTATGTTATTTAACAGATTACACATTATTACTTAAGAATTTAAATTTTAAAAAAAGGATTATTTTATAACAAGCTACCAATTTCATTTTAGGTTTGTGTAGTTGGCATTGATATATGAAATTTAATAAAGATGATTTCAATCTTTCGTAAGTAAAGAAATCATCTTTTATATTTTTTTAAAATTATTTTTGTAAAAATATTAAGCATTCAACATTGATAATACAGCTAATTTTATGAAAATACAGATCTTCTTCTCCAATGAACTACAGTATGCAAGTATGCCTGCATGCTTCCTTAAAAGTAGAAGTCTGACAGTAGAGATGCTTTATATTATCGATATACAGTCGGCAGCAAAATTATTGAAGCACACATCCACATTTTTCATTACACACACACATATATATATATGTATATATATTTTTTTAATCACTAATTTTTATCATCAACTTACTTTTTTATAAACAGCATAAGAGTAAGATCATGACTCGACAAATATTTACTCAACAAAACACTATTAGGTGCACATTTTTTAAGTACGAATTATTTCTAGTGCTTCAATAATTTTTCTGTCAGTTGTTTAAATAAGGAAGAAATGAAAGCTAATTATTAATAATTGTTAGAGATTGTTAAGATAGTCATAAATAATAAGATTTTAAGAAACATATTATATTGTCACTGGAGATATTTTGTATTATTGATATAAATAAGGAACATAGCATTGAAGATTTGAGGACAGGCCTGATATCCACACACCAGCTTATTCAAAGAAGCTGCATGCAAAGATCAAATTTCGAAAGACAAACATTTAGTAACGCTGAAGACAGAGACAAAGTCTCGTAAAAATATTGTATATAAAGATTGTTAGAAAGGAATGGTGTTGATTTTTTATGTGGATAGAGATATTTTATATTAAGATCGTTAGAGATATTAAGCTTGATAGAGATATTTTATATTGTCAATTGAGATATTTTGTATTATTGATGTAAATAAGGATGAAATGAAAGTTAAAAAACATTGCAGGTGGAGACTGATATGCACACACGAGTATACTCAAAGAAGCCGCGTATAAAGGTCAGATTACGAAAGAAACCCATTTAATAACACTAAAGAGAGATACAAAGAAAAAAGTTAAAGGAAGGAGAATATTAAAATAAATAAATAATATAATACTAAAATAAAGTAATTTTAAATCAAATAAATATATACTAAAACAATATATATAAAACGAAATATTAGTATAAGTGTCATTTATAGACTCAAAAATTACTGAATCGGTTTAAGCGTTGTTTTTTACAAAATGATCTGCGTATTCCTGGGGAGATTTAAAGATTTTCAAATTTTTGATCTGACCACGGAGAAAGAAATAACCGTGGATCTGATAAACAGAACAGAAATTAGAGGCTTTCTAAAAATTTTATTTGTGGTACCATCTACATCTGAAAAATTACACTTACTATAGGTATTAACACTAATATTCATGTCCCTGATATGCAAGTATTAGCAGGCTTTGCCCGCTTCGCTGGTCACTATATTTAAAGGAAACTCTTTTTCTATATAGCTTTATGAAAAAAAGAAAAAAAAAAACTGAAATCGCTCAAAAGTTCGCTTTGTGTTCCCTTTGCCTTCGGCAGCGGCTTGTTCGTCCTCGCAATCTCCGGTGCCTGTCCTTATTGCCTGTGACAGTGGCTTACCCGTGGGCGTCCATTTGGGTGCTTATCATATATGACAGTTTCGATATGGACAGTATAGAAAAATTTGAAGTAGCCTTTTTATATTTGAATCTCAGTTACATATGAACAGCATTATACGTGATGTACATAGTATTTGTTTTCACGTTATTTCCTATATTTATTTAATTTAATCGATCAACCATAAAATGGCAGCAATTTTAAGCCAAATATAATATTACAATATGCTATGATCGGCTACGTCCATCGCATGAGACATTTTTTTTTTTTTTTTTTTTTTTTGGGTTATACATATTTTATGCTTAGTTAATAGTAGTTGGTATATAGAAAAATAAATAAATTAATATGTGAACCTGGGCGACTTTTGAATTTTTGTCACCGTTTTAGACCAAAATATAATGCTATAATAAATTTGAAGTTGAGGTAATTAAATTTGAAGTTGAGAAGTTGAGGTATATAAAAAAAATGCTATGAAATAAAATTCAGAAGAAACATGCTAGATTTGTAATATTACTATTTTATTTTAAAATTATAAAGTGTCATTTTCTCATTCACCAATTTAACATTTAGCATTTTTTTATTTTTCGCGTGAAAGCATATTTCATTTTATGTTGAAAAAATAAAAAAATAATAAATAAATAAATAAATAAATAAATAAAAATACCTCGTAAACTTTTTTGGCAACAATAAAAAATTTAAATGGCTTATATTAAGGCAATTACCAGTTTATTATTTTCATATTTTAATTAAGTTTTAAAAATCTAATTAAATTTCAGGTATAAATAGTAGCCTGTGTCCTATTCCAGACTATTATCTATCTCTGTGCCAAATTTCATCCAGATCCGTTTAGCCGTTTAGTTATCCGTTTGTGGCGTGAATCAGTAACAAACATCCATCCAAACTTTCGCATTTATAATATTAGCATAGATTGGTCTATAAATATCATTTATTATACCGAAAGATGCAAAATAATCGAAGGAATCTGAACTGACCATATAAATTAAACTAGTATCGTCCAGTGGTCGAAACTCGACCACTTTTTTGAAAAGCAAAGCAAAACAAAGTAGTTGTCTTCTCGTAAACAGAATTAAATTGCAATACAGTAGCGTCACGTGTCGAGCGAAATGCACTCAAATTAAAACAGCATAGTTTTACATAATTTCCATATCATATATCATGTTTGGTGCGTTTATACACTACAGAAGTTGTGACATACCCTTGATTTTCATGGGGGGAATCAAAACATAGTAGCACCGCCTATTGAGTGATATATTTCAACAGCTAATCAGAATCAGCACCAATTTAAATCAATTTCCACGAATGAAATTATTTTTTCTTATATATAGAAGAAAGTAAGAATGTTGTACACACACACATATATATATATATATATATATATAGTATGTATATATAGATAGATATAATATCTGACAGTAGAGTTACCAGAGAATATCTGTATGCTATAGAAAAAACAAGTTGACAGAAACTTTCTATAGCAATTAAATACAGAAAATATTCGTACACAACTTTTTTTTTTTTTTTTTTTGGTAGGGTACACTGTAAAAAAAAAAAAAAATAAAATAAAATAAAAACTCTCGTTAAATAAAATTCTTCAGTTCTACCAGCCAGGGTCGAACCGAGAGCCACAGCATAGTGTACGACGATGTTACTTCTTAGACAAGAACACATCTAATGGTGTTATTTAGAACTTCTCAATCCTGCTTTGATACCAAGTTCTCTGCATGGAAAAAAAAAAGTGTAACCGCACCAAATAAAATTTGTATCAGTGGTTACAAATTTTATCTAATTACAGGAAAAAAAAAAAAAAAATGTGGCTTTTGACAAATTGAGATGCAATTTTAACTGTAGTTTTAGAAAATAAAAATTTCACTGGAAAAGTTACAAAATCTTTTTATTTTTTAAAGCAATATTTTTACAGTGCACAACTATTACTTATTTTTTAGACTTATCAATGCCTTAACTTTCAAACAAAAATTAATTTAAAAAGTGTAATTACAGCTTTTTGAGTAACTTTTTTTTTTTTTTTTTTTTTTGTAATC
The DNA here is from genome assembly GCA_963930645.1 of Salticus scenicus. Classification (NCBI taxonomy): domain Eukaryota; kingdom Metazoa; phylum Arthropoda; class Arachnida; order Araneae; family Salticidae; genus Salticus; species Salticus scenicus. The sequence continues at coordinate 178,801,159 of OZ005649.1, forward strand.
AGTTATAAATTGTGTAACTTGTTGGCGAAGGGGGGGGGGGGGGGAAGAAGAACGAAAGAAGGAAAAAAAAAAAAACCCTTTTTCACTTGGCGTATTTTGTCTGACACACATATAGTCCAAGCGGCGGCTGCAAAAAATTGACTTGAGAAGGTATGAAGCTAATTTTTTTTCTATAGATAGAATTCATTGTTACAATGAAAATCTGATAGGGTTGCCTGGTCAAAGCCGTCAAGTTTAAGAGAAACAACCTCACTTCCGGTCACAATTTATACGATTTTCGAACCCCAAAAGGTATGAAGATGAAACCGGTGCTAAAATGTAGAGATTAATATGCTCTTTAAAATGGCATAGGGTTGCCTGGTCAAAACCGTCAAGTTTCAGAGGTTGCCTCGATAATAGGGGTCAAATTTAAACGATTTTCGAAACCCAAAAGGTATGAAGATGAAACCGGTGCTAAAATGTAGAGATTAATATGCTCTTTAAAATGGCATAGGGTTGCCTGGTGAAAGCCGTCAAGTTTCAGAGGTTGCCACGAAAATAGGGGACGTATTTTACGATTTATTTACCCAAGTAAAAAATGATTTACCCAAATGTAAAGATGAAACCGGTGCTAAAATGTAGAGAATAATATGCTCTTTAAAATGGCATAGAGTTGCCTGGTCAAAACCGTCAAGTTTCAGAGGTTGCCTCGATAATAGGGGTCAAATTTAAACGATTTTCGAACCCCAAAAGGTATGAAGATGAAACCGGTGCTCAAATGTAGAGATTAATATGTTCTTTAAAATGGCATAGGGTTGCCTGGTCAAAGCCGTCAAGTTTCAGAGGTTGCCACGAAAATAGGGGACGTATTTTACGATTTATTTACCCAAGTAAAAAATGATTTACCCAAATGTAAAGATGAAACCGGTGCTAAAATGTAGAGAATAATATGCTCTTTAAAATGGCATAGGGTTGCCTGGTCAAAACCGTCAAGTTTCAGAGGTTGCCTCGATAATAGGGGTCAAATTTAAACGGTTTTCGAACCCCAAAAGGTATGAAGATGAAGCCGGTGCTCAAATGTAGAGATTAATATGCTCTTTAAAATGGCATAGGGTTGCCTGGTCAAAGCCGTCAAGTTTCAGAGGTTGCCACGAAAATAGGGGACGTATTTTACGATTTATTTACCCAAGTAAAAAATGATTTACCCAAATGTAAAGATGAAACCGGTGCTAAAATGTAGAGAATAATATGCTCTTTAAAATGGCATAGGGTTGCCTCGTCAAAACCGTCAAGTTTCAGAGGTTGCCTCGATAATAGGGGTCAAATTTAAACGGTTTTCGAACCCCAAAAGGTATGAAGATGAAACCGGTGCTCAAATGTAGAGATTATATGCTCTTTAAAATGGCATAGGGTTGCCTGGTCAAAGCCGTCAAGTTTCAGAGGTTGCCACGAAAATAGGGGCCGTATTTTACGATTTATTTACCCAAGTAAAAAATGATTTACCCAAATGTAAAGATGAAACCGGTGCTAAAATGTAGAGAATAATATGCTCTTTAAAATGGCATAGGGTTGCCTGGTCAAAACCATCAAGTTTCAGAGGTTGCCTCGATAATAGGGGTCAAATTTAAACGATTTTCGAACCCCAGAAGTGTAAAGATGAAATCGGTGCTAAAATGTAGGTATTAATATGCTCTCTAAAATGGCATAGGGTTGTCTGGTCAAAGCCGTCAAGAAACAGAGGTTGCCAAGTAAATAGGGGAAGTATTTTACGATTTATTTACCCAAGTAAAAAGTGATTTACCCAACTGTAAAGATGAAACCGGTGCTAAAATATAGAGATTAATACGTTCTTTAAAATGGCATAAGGTTGCCTGGTCAAAACCGTCAAGACCCGGAGGTTGCCTCGAAAATAGGTCAAATCTGTCAAGGAAAGCAGTCAACCACAAAAAAATTGGCGAGTTTTGAAGATTTCTTAACGAAGTGTAAAAAAATACGAATAACATTAACAAAGAAAATGAATAAGGATGAAATTATATGAATATTTGAAAGGTGTAGCTGGTTCCAGAATGTACAGCGTAGGAGTTATTTTAAAATGGCATATGTTTGCCAGGTAAAATTCGTAAAGAAATAGCAGTCAGTCTCTAAAAAGCTAACGGATATTAAAGGTGTTTAACACAAAGTGAAACACACATGAAGACTATTTAAAAAAGGTTAAATACGAAATGATTAATATTTAAAAGATGAAATTGCGAGCTAAATGTAGAATATACAACACTTTTCAATTTGCTTACGATTGTGCTTCAAACCTGTCAAGGTAGAGCGGACAGCTTAGAAAAGGAAGCGAATTCCAGTATTCGTTTATTTTAATTGTTTAATGATATAAGAGATTTTAAAGCATAAAGAAAATTAAATTATTATGCGTGACCATTCTTTTTCTAATCTGTATAAAACTAATTTCAGCTCACGAGCTCGTTTTTTCCCCATTTTTCAATACTTAAAATATTTAAATTGTGTCAAAGTATTGAGAAGATAAATTCCCTGAATAAATGTATGCGGCTGCTTTGTAGAATTTTATACGAATATTTTGGTTTGTGCCGATTTTGTTATATTAAAAATTTGTCAATTTTAGAAAATTTTCTCAATTAATTTTTTTATATCTAATTAAAAATAATCAATAATGCCTTCTGAAAATTAATTATGGGTACAAATAAAGCGAAAAACATTTTTTAAAAATTGATAAATTTTTCGCGTTTCTTAATAACCATGAATTAATTTATGAAATTGATATTTGTAATTCTTGCTGCAAATCTGAAATAAGAGGTTTTTTTTATTTTTTATTTTTTATTTTATTTAATTATTTATTGTGTATACTAACAGAATTTTTTATTATGAGTTTCTTGGGCATTATTATCTTCATTTCTGTTAACCTTTGCGGGCGTATTTTCTTATCTGTATCGCATGCTTCATTTTTAATTTTTACTATTAATTCGTTGTTTTTATGGGAAATTTTAGAACAGTTTCATTACAGCTTATTTATTTATTTTTTCTTTTTTTAAATACTTTTTATATTTTTTCTTCACATTGTATAAAAAACCCTTCAAAATTAGCTTTTTTTTTTTTTTTTTTTTTTTTTTTCCGAGACAACAACTATTTCTCGAGATTTTTACCTGGCAACCCTATGATACTCTAAAGAGAATATTATTCTCTATATTTTATAAACGGTTTCATTTTTAAATATGTTAGGGTAAAAAGACCGCTAAAATTCGCCCTCACCACACACACACGCACACATTTTTCGTGGCAACCTCTTTTCTTGGCAGTTTTGACCAGGCAACCCTATGCCATTTTAAAGACCATATTATTCTCTACATTTTAGCACCGGTTTCATCTTTACATTTGGGTAAATCATTTTTTACTTGGGTAAATAAATCGTAAAATACGTCCCCTATTTTCGTGGCAACCTCTGAAACTTGACGGCTTTGACCAGGCAACTCTATGCCATTTTAAAGAGCATATTAATCTCTACATTTTAGCACCGGTTTCATCTTCATACTTGTGGGGTTCGAAAATCGTTTAAATTTGACCCCTATTATCGAGGCAACCTCTGAAACTTGACGGTTTTGACCAGGCAACCCTATGCCATTTTAAAGAGCATATTATTCTCTACATTTTAGCACCGGTTTCATCTTTACATTTGGGTAAATCATTTTTTACTTGGGTAAATAAATCGTAAAATACGTCCCCTATTTTCGTGGCAACCTCTGAAACTTGACGGCTTTGACCAGGCAACCCTATGCCATTTTAAAGAGCATATTAATCTCTACATTTTAGCACCGGTTTCATCTTCATACCTTTTGGGTTTCGAAAATCGTTTAAATTTGACCCCTATTATCGAGGCAACCTCTGAAACTTGACGGTTTTGACCAGGCAACCCTATGCCATTTTAAAGAGCATATTAATCTCTACATTTTAGCACCGGTTTCATCTTCATACCTTTTGGGGTTCGAAAATCGTTTAAATTGTGACCGGAAGTGAGGTTGTTTCTCTTAAACTTGACGGCTTTGACCAGGCAACCCTATCAGATTTTCATTGTAACAATGAATTCTATCTATAGAAAAAAAATTAGCTTCATACCTTCTCAAGTCAATTTTTTGCAGCCGCCGCTTGGACTAATAGACCTCTCCCCAAATAAAGTCATAGGTTAAAAAAAAAAAAAAAAAAAGGAGGGAGTTGATATAATTTTTAAAGTATGTGCATCTTCACTTACCTTTAGTGCATTTTCAATACAATCTGTCGTATAATATTTTTTTCTAAAATCATTTAATTTGTTTTCTTTCTTTAAAAATGTTCTTTTGCGTAACGTTTTAAAATAGTTGCCGTGGTTAAAGAATTATTAAATTCAATTAATTATAATTCAATTAATTATTTGAGGATTTATTAGCATAAAATTCATTTAATAATTCAATTAATTATTTGATGATTTATTATTATAAAATTTAGTTAATTATTGAATGAATTATTAGCATATCGTCCAAATTTTGTGTCCATGTGTTTATTACTTTAAGAGTTATGCGCAAAGAAATGAAAGTAGATAAAATAAATAAATAAAATAAATAAATAAATTATTAAAAATAAAATAACAGGTGTTGCTTAACTTTTAGAAAACAGTGTATATACAATTATGCACACACCGGTATATCATTATTGCTCACACTACACAGTTGTGCCACATAATTATCTTAACACAAAATAATTGTTTTGCGTTTTTGTATAGTAAGTGACTGTTTACAGAGTCCTTAGTTTCCATTTTAATCAGTTTTTTAATGTTCTTCCTTTTTCTTTTCATTTCATTTCTTTTTTTTTTTTTTTTTTTTTTTTTTTTTCATTTTCTTTTTTTTCTGCAATACTACAGTATCAAATATATTTCAAATGTGCAATAGCAATGAATATCAATTAAATTTTGTGCAATTTAATGAAGACAGTGCCTAAAACCATACATAATTGTACAATTTTGTACAATACAAGTTTGTACAATTAACTTACGAAAATGTTAATCATATTAAATCAAAAACTATTTTATTTACGAGACAAAACTTAAGTTAAAATACATTTAAAAACAAAGTATACATATAAAAAAAAAATTAAAATCTTATTAAATACATAAATATATGTTTAAATAAATATATTTCTTTTGGTGAGTATTTTCAGTAAATCAAAACCATAACCACATACCGTGATATATAGCCATTAATGAAATACAAATGACATATTTTTATTTGAGTTTCATTAGATTGATTTGAAACACGGTTAATTTAAAAGAAACTAAATATGCATTTGCATTAGTCTGCAGACGATAAAATCAAGGAAAATACATGTTAGACTATTTGATAATTGAAATTAATGTTTTAATAAATCAATAAAAATAAAATATTTAAAATGGGAAATGCATACTTTTATTTTTATTTATTTATCTTTTCCTTACTATCCGTAAGAATACTTAACAATTTTAAAGCTATTGTGACTTCAGTTTATCATAAATTTTTAATGATATAAGTTTAAATTTCTTTTGTTTTTTCTTTCTTTCTTTCTTTCTATTATTATTATTATTTTTTTTTTTTTAATTTTTGCGTAAATTAATGTTTTTTTTTTCTTTTTTTTCTGTAAAAAAAAAAAAATATATATATATATATATATATATATATATATATATATAAAGTAAAATAGGAAGTTGTAAACATTTTACTTTTATTGGCATAAACTTAAAATTACAACTCAAAAGCAAAAATCGAATAAAATATAATTTTTTTTTAAAAGCTAATGCGAATATCGAAAATCTAAAGGTATTTTACAAAACTAAACGCATTCATCTCTCTTTTTCTTTCACTATGTATGCGTGTGTTTTGACATTTGTACTAATTTTGAAATAATTTTGTTCATTTAAAGTGAGTAAAAATTCTTTAAAGTATTTTTCAAGAAATATCTTATATTAAATATTTTATATTGAAGAATTATTTTATACTCGTATACAGTATTTTATATTAAAGGAATATTTAGTGATATTTATTACATTATATTCGAATTAAATTGTACCATTAAGTAAATAAGTTATTTCGAATAAGAAGTGCTATGTCAAAATTCTGAAATAATCGATATGTCTTGTGTATAACAAAATATATACGTGGTCCATAGTTTCTGCTCCCAAACCTGGTAGACGGGAGGTGCCGGGTTCGAACTGAAGTTGCATTGGTCGGTCGAGCCGTCCACAGTTTAAGATGGTTTACTCTAAAACTTTTGTAAATATGATCTTGCATAATTAGGGTATTACAATTTGTGTTTATATTGCGTGTGTAGGATTCCTTAGAAATATCCCTACGTGGCGGCGTTCAGCCTAGGCCTAAAGTTTTTTTTTTTTTTTTTAAATAATGGCACTATGTGCATAAATTTCTTTATTCAAAATTTCATTATACTATTTCCTAAATATAAAATAAATATTTGAATTGTTTTATTTTATTTTATTTTATACATTACGAGGAGGAATATAATAAAAAGCCATTACTAACCAGGGATTATTTTCAGTTTAACTTAAAATAATCCCCGCACGTTTTAAATTTAACTCTTAAAGTACATAGACGAGCGATCTGACATTTTTCATACACATATTAAAATAATTTTAAAGCTGATTGCGAAAAAAATATTTGTAGTTTAAAAATATTTTCAATTATTTCTTGTTATTTTCAGATTTGATTAATAAAAACAGGGATTAATATTTTACAGTAAAAAATTCTATTTTTAATTTATGAACGCCTATTTTATTCTTGTTAAGGGATCTGAAAATAGCAATAAACACTTTAATAACAATATACAATATACAATAAACGAATTAATATATATATATATATATATATATATATTATAAAAAAGAATAAGAAATAAAAAACAATTAAGTAAAAATTTCAATCCAATGATATTTTTTTTTCATACTTCTAGAATTATTTTATTAAAAATATAAATAAAGTTAAGACTCGTTGCTTAAAAAAAAAAAAAAAAAAAAATTCAACGTGCATGTTTAACAATGTTATATATATATATATATATATATATATATATAATAATAATAATAATCAGAATAGTGTGCGTTTATTTTGATGACAAAATAAGTTAAAAAATGTTTATATTTATTTTTTTACTTTTACAAAATATAAAACTTTAAAGAACAATTCTTCTGAGATGATTTAATTTTACCATTTGGCAATAATTTATTTGCTCTTTTTGGTACGAATAAGTAATTAGATATAATTTCTTCCCTGTATTTAACCTTTATCATTTTGCTGAAATATACAAATAATTAATGGTAATTTATTGTTAACAACCATATAAAATTACATAAAAACTTGTCTTTGATATAATAATTATGCAACGCAAACGTTTTTCGCAATTCCAGGAAATTAAAAATTTATCGATTCAAAAAAGTTATAGAATTATTTAAGAAATGTATAATTTATTTTGATACCACAACTTATATTTTTTCATTTTCCTTATATAAATAAATAGCCTTATTTATAGTGAAAGACAACAAAAATCGAGATTAATTTTGTTTGATGAATTTTTTTTTTAAACACAACATGAAGGATTTATGAATTCGTTCAACTTTATTTTTATTTTTCTATGTATTTTTTTTTTTATTTATTTATTTAGTATTAAATGTATGAATCAAGCAAAATAATATTTGTTTCTCTTATAATTGACATTTTCCCTTACTTATTATTATTATTATTAATTTGGATTACGGTTGATAATTTTTTACATTGAATAAAACAATATATGAAGTAACACAACAGCGTTAACATGTATATTACAATAATACACATTTGAGACAATAAATACAGAAAAGATTATTTACAGAAATTATTTAATTTTTTTAAGATTCCATACAATCCTAAAATACCTTTATATAATACTCTGATTAATTTAACTACGCAATCAGTGTTTTTCATTTCTAAGGCATTAATAAATTATCCATTTTAAACAAGAGTGTTTGAATAAAAATATAATTAGCAAATCATATTAAGCACTTATTTTGACAGAATATAAGTGCTCTACATTGTGATCTAACACCGAGTGCATATAATTAGAAATCTCTTTAAAAGCAGTTGATATCTCCATTTATTTATTTAGGAAATCAAATTAAAGCAGTGCGTTCATTGTTATCAAATTCATTGAATGAAATCTCTCTTTTCTTGACCGGGAAGAATAATGTTACAGTCATCTTCTTTATCCTTGAAACACGGCCTTTTCCGCCGCTCGCTGAAAGCGATAACTTCGCCAAGCACTCGCCAAGCCCGAAAATTCATCCTCCTCAACTTCAACTGTTCGTTGAAAGTTAGAAAGAGCGCACGCTCCCTTCCGTCGTGTGAGCGTTGACAAGCGCTGCCGCCCGTTCCCTTATAAGGCGGGCAGACACATTTAGTAACATCTCGCACAAAATGACGACACAATTCGCCCCTACTTTTTTACACTTATCCCAGCAGTTGCTGCTACCTCGAAGAGTACTAAAAATTCCCACCTGAGGAACTACCGAGGAACCTGTCTTAATATTTTGTGTCGATATCTATTTTTTTTTTTTCTTCTTTCTTTCGCTTCGTTCATCAGGATATCAAAAGGATCAAATTACCTCGTGACAGATTTGAAAAGAGAAAAAAAAGCGCATAATTTTCAGTGTAATGTGTGATCTGTTTTGATGCCATTTAAAGAGCTGAAATAGTGATGACTCTTTACAGACAACTTCTTTTATGCGACAATATGAAACCGGAAGTTATTCATCATAAAGAGAGATGTAAGTGAGTTGCGAGTAAGTCGTAAAAGTAAGAGAAAAATTGTGCTATTGTTTCTTATGATATTCCGATAGTGTTTTAGTACATTGCTTCTATTTATTTTGCTGTATATGAGATGAAGCTCCGTACATGATTTTTTGAAGTTTTTTTATATTACTTCAAGATAAATTGTTAATTTACATATTTATATACACATGCGATATAAATTAAATGATTTGATTTTTTTTTAAGAATATAAATTTTATCAATAACCGGAAATTTTGATATAGTGTGTGATTTCGACTGTAGTGCAAACGTGAAATATTTTATGAGCTTAATTTAAATTTTACATATAGTGTCAGTATTACGTTAGACATACTGCATAGCCTTTCAAAGATCTTATTTAAAAAGAAATGATGATTCGTGCATTTTGATAAGAAATTGAATTCTATATTTAGGAAATATGCCTCTTAAATTTGTGTTTCTTTTTTATATTCAAGTTTAACTTCGTTTTCATTCGGTATGCTCACAAATCATGTGAGCTGCCATTATGTAGTGACCTCAGTTACATTTTACCATAGTGCCTTAGTAGATCTTACATATAGCCGCTCTGTTCACGCTGTAGAACACGACCCATGCTGTCCTGACCCTACTAAGCTTTCAGCTTCAGAATGTAAGGCTGTCCACTATGGATTGTGTTCTCCTTTGCTGAAATTACCCTCTTTCTCTATACCTCCATCAACAACGTCTAATCCTGCATCACCTGCTACACCAAAAGGTACTTCTTCACCTTTAACTCCTACAACTCCCAATTCTCCTATTTCTTCTAAAGGAGGCGGTCCAAGCATCAGTGAATTACTCGGTGTTTCAAGCAGGAGTCCGTCCACCACTGTTGGTTCACCTGTGCTTAATAGGCCTGTATCACCTATCGTTTCAGTCCCAGTCAACCAATCTAGTCCTAATATTGTTCAAAGTAAAATGACATCTCCTAGTGCAGTGGTTACATCACCATCTGCTAATCCTACCAATATGGAACTAGGAATATTGGATCCTGTCACTCTTCTTGCAAGTGATTTAGAAGGTGAGTTAGAAGCACTGGTCAATAGCTTTGTTGCTCAAGATAAAGTTCGCTTAGCGGCAAGAAAAAAGGCTGAACTAGCCTCTACAACTGGTAAATCATCCCCAGTTAATATCACTGTATCACCAATTAAAAAATTTGATAAAAAAATAAAAGAAGATCTGTCATCAGATGACGAATCAGCTTCTTCGTTATCAAACGAGAATATTTCCAAAACAAATGGCTTAGGGAAAAAAGGTATTAAAACTGCTAAAATTGGGAAAGTACCGCTTGATTCTAGAATTGTTGATAGCAATATAATACCTTCAGAAATCAATCAAAATAGATATCCTTTTGATAATCAGCCTGTAAACAAACCACATAGTCCTTTTGTTCATTTTGAAGAAAACATTCACGATCGAGCTTCATCTCCTTCATTTACGGTTTTGCCTTCTTTAAATCCTTCTCCTGAATATCAGCAATCTGGTGTCAAAGCTCAGATCACGAAATTCACATCCAAAGAAAAAGATGCTTTGCAAAATTCACCATCTAATTCTCTAGAACGACGTCAATCACCTAAACTTAAACCATTAAATCAGGATAACTTTTTGCCGCAATCAGGGCCACAAAGAACTGGACCGTTAATGTTAGATGCATTACAACAACTTTTACTGAATTCAAGTGGAGATCCTTCTACACAACCTATTCAAACAACGATATTTGAAAGTTCAAAATTAAAGTCAGTGCCTTACACGGGTCCATCGATGGTTAATAATCTTCCTTTAAAAGAATCCCCTGTGGTTAAGCCTTTTAGTAAGACTGAAAATTACCCGGCTTGTTATGTGAATGAAGCCTGTAAAGATTTTGAGGATGTCGCTATGCAGTTTGCCAAGTCAGATGACAATCATGGCAAAAATTTTCATCCTCAAGCAATTGGAAAAGGGAATCAAGAATACATCCAGTCAGCTGTGGATTACGCTAAAACACGTTTCCATACTTTAAATAAAGTGGAAGATGCAAAACCAAGACAAATCAAGAATGGTCACCTAGTCAGTGATGCTAAAACTAAATGGGAAAATCTGCCCCACCAAAGCTGGAATGATGGTCAACTTGTTGCATCTGATTCTGAAGTATCTATCACTGATCCTCTTAGAGATGTGTTACAGGCAGGTGGACATAAAAGAACATTGTCCATGGAAGGTCTTTTGGATGTCCCATCAATACCTCATCCCAAATTAACAACGGCTCAAAAGCAACATATTAAGGAGAGATCACTATCTCCAACAGATCGTCATTCACATGTTCCTATTCGTCCGTTTTTAACTAAAGGGTCTGTAGCAGAAAGAGTTTTATTGTTTGAATGCGCTCCAGAGAAACTTGAACGAACGACAGTTGGAAATAAAGCAAAACAAAATCTTATCAGCACGTGGCGACCTGGTGGAGGTGATGTCCAAATTAAAACTCAGGTGAGTACGATTTTTTTTTTTTTTTTTTTTTTTTTTTTTCATATTCATATAAAACTGTTTTACTTTTGAAATAACTTTAATTAAGAATTATTTTTCAGAAATGTTCTTTAGTCAAAATTATTTAATTTATAAAAATATCATGTAGTTCTATGTTATAGTTTCTGGATTAATGCATCGGTTTTTTTTTTTACACATATTTGAAATATATCTTATTTTAGTGCAACCGAAAAATCACTTTTTATTTGACGATGTTTTAGATTCTAATTTATCTAAATTCAAGTTATGTTTTGTATTCAAAATATTTAAGTACTGAAATTTTTAAGCTAACATTTTAGGATTTTTTTCATGTGATGTTTTACCTTAGATACATTAAATGATATTTTAATCAATATCGCGTTAAAAAATTTAACAGTATTAATAAAGTATTCAAACATAGTATTTATACGATTATATTATTTATAAATTAATTAAAACTTAATATTAATTAATATAATTAATATAAATTCAATGTTGAAAATGTCGTTTGAATTATCAGAAGAATTATTGAATTATTGGTAAGAAGTAAATAAATAATTTATTCATTAAAGAAATTAAATAATATTTAACACTTTATGTAAACAGGATAAGAGAGTTAAGTATTGTAATAATTAAAATGAGAAAAAAAAATAACTGTCATTAAAAGCATAATGTATTGTAAAAATGTATATGGAAATAAGAAAAAAATAGATAAAATTAGATTACGAAATTGGAATTATTTTTTTTTTCACATAAATGCAATTCCTCCCGTAAAAATGACACATACAAAAGTAATATTTTGAACTCAATCTTTCATCTAATATAAAAATTAAGTTTCCGTGTATTTTCATTTATTAATATTATTAATTGTCATTAAAGTGAAACAATAATTATGACAATACTATGCGAGCATATATATATATATATATATGTATTAAAGAAAATATGGTAAAGTATTTACATGAAAACTGGAATATTTTCTTAATAAAAGTATGCGATTTGATACTTTAGTTTGCATATTATTACAAATATGGATTTTAGAAACTTAAATAACGGAAATAGAAAAAATAAATATATAAATAAATATATAAATAAATAAAAAAGGAAAGTTTTTATCAATAGAATCCTACACAAAACACCCACTTGCATATGTATGAAGAAGATAAGCATGTCTGGAGAGAAGGGGAGGAAGAATATTAAATAGTCTTCTTATTAGCATGTGAAATTATCACAGTATAAAGATAGAATTTAGAATTTAATTGGCTTTTTATTTAGTTGTTTATTTTTAACAGCTATAGCGTATATAAGTTTTCTTTTTCTTTTTCTGTTCTTCATTTTTCGTTTTCTTTTTTTTTTTAACAGTGTTATATTATGCAAATAAAACTCTGATAAAGTTAATATCACATTAACTTACACTGAAAAAAAAAATTATGTGACTGACATTTAGAATCTAAATTGAGGCTCTAGTAAAAATAGTACCAAGATATTCTTATAAATTCTAGTTCCCTTTAATAACGAGTTCTAGAAACCCCTATTAGAATTTTAGACCGTTTTCCTATATTATGGTGCTCAATCTCATTTAAAAATCTCTGTAAATAAATGCGAATCCAATAGGCGAGTTCTAGTAACTATAATTTTGTTTTATAATCCAATTTTAGGAAATCAACAAGAATTTCTCACAATACAAAGGATTCATAACATTCATAATAACCATACTATTGTTTCACCATCTAGAAAAAGTGTAGACTAGAAATTCTTTTTTTTTTTTTTTTCGATCCAGGTTATTTGTTTACCTTGTACGCATGACTCGGAAATCTATATTTTTAATTTAGGGATTTAGAAAATGGCTATTTATTCGTTCTAGACAGGGGTCGTTCTCTCCTCCTTTTTTTCAGGGCACTCTCAAATATAAGAAATTTTCACCTTCTTTGACACCACTAATTTTAATCAGAAATATTTCTAGACGTATTTGTAGCATAGTGCCATGATTATACAGGGTAGTATGTATATGTGTTTTAAAGTATTAATTTAATTTAATTTTTATCATGCGTTTTAGTCAAATCTAACCTTAATTTATGCAGAACTGATAGGTGAATAAATAACTAAATAAAATATTCAAAAATTAATATGTGTCAATGATCCTTTCGCTTGTATTTATCATTCATTTATATATACTTTATGGTTTACATTTATTACCCCCAAATTAAATATTCAAATTAAAAGATTTATCGCTATGTCACCTGAGAATTTAAAGTCATTTGATTCATGAGTTTAAAGTGAAATATCATTAGTTATAACGTTTCAAAAATTCTGAAAAATTAGCGTATTTATATGCTTTGCTAACACTTTCTTTCTTTTGTCCATGTTTTCTTTTCTTTTCATTTTTCATCAATCGTCATCATTTTTCTTTATTTAGTTTTCTCAATAATAACCACGTAAAAAGCATATATTTCCCTTTTCTTTTGTCAAAACTTATAAATGAACTAAAACAAGGTGTAAAACTAAAATATGTTTTTTTGAAAAGCTATTAAAAATTAGAAATATACATTTTGGAATTTAAAAAAAAATTGTAATTTCAATTCCAATAATTAAAGGGATAAAGCTTAAAGAAATTGTGGAAGATTACACAACCATTACTCGCCACCACCATGTAAGTATGGTAATATGTTACCTCGCCACCACAGGTAACTTATTACCATATGTTACCAGTGTAATCGTAGTATGTTACACAGTTATAGCTGCTAACAATTCTGTACATAGTTATAGAAAGTAAACTGCCTCAGTATTGTTGTGTAATGCAGCACATAATTTTTTACAGTGTGTAAGCTGAAAAATTATTAATATTTTAAAGTTATTCTGTTCTATATTTAAAAGATGACAGGTAAGACATTTGATAAATATTTAAAGAAACATTCATTTTAAAATCCTTAAAATAGCACCCATCTGGTATACAGAGAAAAATAAATACTTAAAAAAATAAGAATAATAATAATAGTTGACCCTGTATATATATGTATAATAAATAAATAAAATATTGGTTGGTTTAACAAATTATTTTATTGAGGCTAGTTTAATAGCTTTCTTGATAATAACAATATACGAAACGTGTTATTGTTTTATCAAGTTTTATAAATGGGCTAAAACAAGGCAAGCAATTATTATTATTATTATTTTAAAGCTATTAAAGTTTATAAATGTACACTTTGGATTTCTTTTTTTCAGTTAAAGGAATATATGCACGAAAATCGTTTTGTTTTAAAGTTATTTTATTCAATGCTTAAAAGATGTAAAAATGATAGATAAGACATTTAATAAGTATTTAAATAAATATTCATTTAAAAACCCTTTAAATGGCACCCATCTGGTACACAGAAAAAAATATTTTGTTGAGCTTATATCAACAAAAATTTTGGTTTATTTAACAAATTGTTTTGTTGTTTCAACAAAATTTTTCTCTCTTTTTTAACTTTCTTTATAATAACAACGTACGAAATATATTACTGTTTTATACAAATTTATAAATGGGCTAAAACAAGGCGTGCAATTAAATTTCTTTTTGGAAGGCTATTAAAAAATTTTTAATGTACATTTTAGACTTTTTTTTTTTTTTTTTTTAATTTCAATTTCGATATTAAAAATTATATACGGAGAAAAATTGTGAAGTTTTAATGTTATTTTTTCAATCTTTGAAAGATGATAGATAAGATATTTAATAAACATTTAAATAAATATTCATTTTAAAACCCTTTAAATGGTACACATACGGCACAGGAAAAAAAAAAAATATTTTGTTGAACTAGCAAAATTTTTGTTGAGCCTATATCAACCAAAAATTTGGTTCATTTAACAATTTGCTTTGTTGTTTCAACAAAATTTTTATTAAGGCCTGTTTGCTACAACAAAACCTTTTGTTGAAACAACAAAAAAATGTATTAAATCAACCAAAATGTCCACCAGGTGTATCCTCAACAAATATTTTGTTGCTTCAGCAATATATATATTTTCCCCATCAAACGAACGAGATTTCTTTTATCAACTGCTCCTATTTTTTCCATTTTAAAAATCGGCCCGGGTTCAAATCCCGTTTTCAGACATAGATATTCGTAGCAGTTCGAAATCCATTTTAAGCCGTAAGTTCCGATGTTATGAATTTTAATGCGTAAAAATGACCTTAGAGCGACATCCCAAATCCCTAAAATTGAAAAGATTATTTGATTAATAAAATTTATTATAATGAGTAATTTGTTCACCTATATTTCCCTTAGATGCAACTCAACATCATTTGTCATAAAACGCAAACAATTTAATTTATACATCAGGTGTGGCACAGTAAAGTGTTTTAAAAATATTTTGGTTTTTAAAATAATATATTTTAAAAGTTACCTTTAATGGTATTTTACAAAATTATTAATTATAGGTATTTGTTATAAAATGAATATATGTCATTTAATATATAGCATGGTTTTTGTTTAATAATACTTTTTTTTTTTTTTCAAGTTCTTAAAAATGAAATTACATACCTGTGATAATTGGTTTCTATTTTATCAGTTATGCAATCGAATATGTAATCAGCAAATTACAGTTTTTACCGGCTATAAGCTGACATATCCTAAACTGTTTTGTATTTGCATGTATCAGATATATGCGCATGTGTTATTTGTTGCATATCATTTACACTTTCTGATAAATTCGGCTTATCTGCATCCATAATACACATTAAATATGCCTGCGACGATTTCCATTATTTTTTATATAATAATAGGCTAAAAGTAGAATTGAGTCGCAATTTTTATTTGTACAGAGAAGATATATCATTCAAGTACAAATATGTTTAATAGAATATGAATATAGAAAAATCCTTTTTGTAGAATTTCAATTATATCTTTGGTATATTTTTATATGAAATTATAAATTATCAATAGATAATTTTATATAAAGATATATATTTTTTTTTAATTAAATTTATTTACAAATTTTTAAAAACTGCCATCACCATTTTCTCACAGCTACTAAATCTATATCACACCATCATTCTCACAGCTGCTAAAAATTATACAACCCTGTAACACTTAAAAAATATTAAATACTCTAAATGATATTTGTAAGCTTTTTTTTTTTTTTTTTTTTTTTTGCGTGTGTGTGTTTATTTTTCAGTGCAATTCATCCCTAACTTGAAGAAATACTCATTACCATGGTCTTATTAACTAGTTTTCTTGTTTGTTTGTCTAGTACAAATCTTGCAATTGATCTTTTAACTAACTTCCCGAATAGCTAGACATTTGAAACTTTTAGAATAGCTCAGAACACGATGACAATGCATTCTTTTAATTCTTTTATTCAATTAATAAATGTTTGAAAATTTCTTATAATTGCTCTCTCTATTACGCATTTGATAATTTTCTTTCAAATTGATGGGATAATTCACCAAAAATGTTTTTAAAAGTATTTATTAATACATAGAATTATCAATTTTATATGATTCAACTGAAAATTTTAAAACATGGTATATATATACATATTAATCTTATAATTATTTTAAATAATAATAATAATAATAATAATAATAATGAAATTGCAGATAATTATAGTTTTAATAGTTTTGCCAGTGATAGTTTAAGTTTTTTTTAATTAAATAGTAAAACTTCAGAAATAAATTTAAAATCTCATATTAACATTTGTCTATTTTGCATATATCAAAACAATTTTTCAATAAAATATTAAAAAATTATATACAAATTTACAATTTTAAAGAATATCGTGTGAAAAATTGAACATTATGCAAAAACAAATTTGTGACGGATCTCACAACTGACAATCTTCACGGACCTTACAATAATTTTTAAAATTTTAAACGAGTGTTTATTTTACAGTGTAAATCATGACTAATCTGAAGCAATGCTTGTTTATAAAATGTTTATGAAAAAAAAAAAAAAAAAAAAAAAAAAAAAAAAAGAGTTACTCAAGCTGAAGCTGATTATCTGTTTAAGACAAAAGACAGAATATTATTCTTGTGACGTAATTGAACGTGAAAAGGGTGTTAAATTGAGCGAAGTTAAGTCACTCGCGAAAGTTAAGTGGACACTTTTCGATTCAATGAATAAACGCAGTGTTTTCTTTCTTTCTTTCTTTTTTTTTTTTTTTTTAAATACAGTTTTCCAAAGATCATACGAAAAATAGGAAGTAAATAAATGGAGTTCATTGAACCATTCGTGAAATTTTCATTTCAGTGTGGTATTGATTTTTTAAATTTTTACGTAAAATCTTATTCATTAAATCATTTAATGATTCATTGAATTAGTTTTAAATCTGCCATTTCTTTCAAAATAATTACTTTAAGCAGGTTAAAGATGAAATTATTGATTTGTCACGAATTATTTTAGTTGCTGAATTCGATAAATTAAATTTGTGATTCTTTGTAATGAATCTAAGTAAATAAATGAATTGATTTTGATAAGTTTAAATTTATTTAATTTAGTGAATAAAAAAGAATGTTTAACGGAATTTGAGTAAAAGTGAATTAAAACTTGATTTAGAAGTATTCTAAAGAAAATAGTTAAAAATTATATGGAATTTTCATATTAATTAACATTTTAATAAAATTTGAATAAATTAACAAATTAAGTTTAAAACATTAGTATTATTTACATCGTTTACAATAAATGAATTTAATTAGTTTAAAAATATTTAATTGAATTTCAGTAAATGTAAATTAAAACTTGACTTAGAAGTAATATAAAAAATATTTAAGAATTCTGTGCAATTTTTATATCAATTAATAATTTTATAAAATTTAAATAAATTAACAAAATAAGTTGCAGTTACCTTTAGTTAAAAAAATAATGTTATTCAGATTAATTATAATGAATAAGTAATTTAAATGCTTTTGTATAAGTTAACACATTGAAAGATGTTGAAAGAAGTAGTTATTTTAGTAAATTTGGTGAAATTTTGATTTAAATTAAATTAAATAAATTTTATTTGATTGCTTGTCAAACAACATTGAACAATTAAATAAAATAAATTAACGTAAATTATAATATTTTGGAATTAGTTAATATTTTGGAATTATTTAATTAAAAAATTAAAAAATATATTAAAGTTTATTATATAATTTTTAAATTAATCAACAAATTAATAAATAAATAAATAAAATTCTTAATAATAATTTTCACTTAACTTCAGTCAAAAGACTAATATTATTTAAATGCATATATGTAAATATATAAATTCTTTACATAAATATTATGTGAAATGTCTTAATATTAATAAATAAATTGAAATCGGCAATTATTTTAGTAAGTTTAGAAGAGTTTTGGTTTAATTCAACATTTTTTTAATTTAAAAAGTAAAGAAAGAAAAGAAAAAAGAAAAGAAAAAGAAAGAAAGAAAGAAACTTAAGGAATTAAATCAGATTAAATTAACATGAATGAACTTTTCAATAATTCAATTATTTAATTTTTTTTTTATTAAATAAATTAAAAAAGATTGAACTATATCATTGATTTAGTTTTACTTTAAATAAACTGAAATTTTTAAGTTAAAAAAAAAAAATACATAAAAAAATTAATTATTAATTAAAAAAAAATTAATAACCAGTTTTTATCTAATAAATAAAGAATAATTCAATAAGTAAATAACATTCTTTTAAATATGATGTAATCAAAGATCATAAGTAAAATAATAAACCGATAAATGTAGTTCGTGAAAAAATTTATGGAAGTGTCATTCAAAATGATTTGAGTTTGAAAATAGGTATAAATTTTATTTAAAAATTTTATTCATGCACTTGTTCAAAGATCTCTAAAATTATTTACTTTCTTTTCCAAAATAATTTGTTTAAAGAAAGATAAATCATTGAAATAAATAAATAAATGATAATAATAAATAAATAAATGATAATAAATAAATAAATAAATAAATGATAATAATAAATAAATAAATGATAATAAATAAAAAAATAAATGATAATAAATAAAAAAATAAATGATAATAATAAATAAATAAATAAATAAATAAATAAATGATAATAATAAATAAATAAATAAATAAATAAAAAACTGACATGAATTTTTATTTATTTATTTCCTTTTTTCAAAATGTGATTAATAGGAATCCTAAATTTTACAATAAATTTTAGAAATTACGTAAATTTAATTTAATCATATTAATTTTCCAAAATAGGATTTTGAAATATGCAATTTTTACAATGAAGGCTATACATTAAATTAATTTCATTTGAAAACACCAGACAGCAATAAATTGTTTATTGAAGAAAAAATTTTGAAATACATACTTAAATTTCATTCAAGAAAAATTTATGAAAATTAAAGAAATAATTCAAATTTATTTCTAACACTTAAAAAGCTTTGGGCGTGAATAAATAGAAATAATATAAAAATTTAATTTTTACGTGTAGAAACATTTTATTTTAATCATGCAGTCTTTATTTTTATTTTTACACTACTTAGATTTAAATTATTGTTCATTAATTTAAACTTATTATTATTGTTATTAACATTTTTATTATTGAAGTTGCCTTGTTAAATTTATTTGAAACTACTTTAGCTCGTTAAATATAATTTTATTTATTTAATTATTCAGAAAAATTTATAGTCTTCTATGAAATCATAATACTGTTAGGAAAAAGAAAAAGATGTTGAGAATAAAATTAATTGAATTTATAATTTTTTGTTTTTATTTCGGTTAATTGTAGCAAATTAAGTATTCAAGTTGCAAACAAGTTAGGAAATTAACTAAAGTTGGACTCAAGTTAAGAAACTCACAAAATAATTTACGTTATTTTCAACAAATTAATGAGATTGTAGTATTTTAATTTATGATATCAAGTTATTAATTATAAATTATGCAATTTTCTACAGATTAAAAAATTACTTAGGTTTATTTATATTAAAATATTTTTTATTTTGTGAAATAAATTGATAATATTATATTTAACATGATCATTTTTCAATTTAGTAAACTTCAAATAAATTAACGAAATTTAATTTAATAATTTTAAATAAATTAACAAAGGTTGTGTTTAAAAGAAAATTTCCTTTAATTTGGTTATAATAATAGAATTTAATATTTTGATTTAAATAAACTGCTCAAAATTTTAGATTAATAAAATTATTTGATTTTAAATAAATAATGTATCTGAAAACTTGAAATAAAAGAATAAGAAAGAACTTTTTGAAAGAACTTTAACATGTTGCCGTCGGATATTTTGCTATTTTGGACAGTAACAGGTTTGCCAGGTGAATAGTACAATTTTATTTTGTAACACCATTGGATTTGTAACAATCAGCGTATATTAGTTTAATCACTTTTTTTTTTTTAGTTTTTAATTTTTATATGAAGGCAATGTTTTATAATAAAATAATGGTGTACAAAAATAAAATTGTATTATTCATCTGTCAATCCTGGACAATAATCTTTAATTTCTGGCTTTTTTTTTTTTTTTTTTTCTTAAGCATTTCTTCATCTAACTAAAGGATTTTATGTATTCGCATTTAAATCATTTAAATTTTATCTTTAGCAATAGATATGGTAAATGCCACTGGTCATAACAGGGTTCCCATAGTCTCGCCTTTCCCCCCTGACTCTTCCACCAGAAAATTCATGTAGTAATTTTCATCTTGATTTATTGAGGAAACATTGAAGATTGCTATAAAAAATTCTGCTGGAAAAGTCAGGGGAAAAATACAGCTCGTGGCAATCCTGTCATAAGATTGTAATTTTTGTACCCCGACGACTATGTGTTCTTTAAAGCATAAACACTGCTAAATTTCCGAATTAGTATCGTTAAACATAATTTAATCAAGTATAATTTAGTAATTTTTGGCGATCAGAAGGATGTCAAAAATATGAAGAAAAACAGGTATTTCCCTCTATTAGTGCAATTAATGGGTTTTGAGATATTATTACGCCAATCGAAAATACACGAATCGAAACATAAATCCAGGGGGAAAACCCTGCAGAACCCTTATTTATAGTCCTAGAAATTTACTTTTACAAAGAGTGAAATAATACATAACGATGCTTTTTATGTATTATTGTTAGAAATTATACCTCTGGTTTAAAATTTGTTAGATAAAATTCATCTAGTTTACATGAATATTTATTAACATAATCCTGTGAGCTAATCCAGCAAATTGCAAAACAGTAAAGAAACATTGAATAGTCGACTTGAACTTAAAATCTACATCGCTACAAGAAAATTTGGATTAATTATGATAGCTTCTTTAAAGTTAATTTTTATGCTATATTAAAAGGCTACACAATTACACTACAATTTAAAACTCTCACTTTGTTTTTAACATCATGGAGTAAAAACAGTTTTAAACTTTCTTTAATACCATTTAATTAATTCAAATTTTTACTATATTAACGAAAATTTTAGAAGTCACTTGCACTTCTTTATTCTCCATTCTTTTCAAAATACATTTTGTAGGAGATATGATCTTCAAAATCAGATATATACTTTTTCCTATGGGAAAAAAAAGGGGGCGGAGGGGGTTTATACTATCGGAAAACGCACTAATTGAAATTTTTTCTGAATATATCGGGGAAGCGGCTGAGAAAAATTAACCATGCTGATTGAAAACTGTAATAACAGAATTGCACCAATCGAAAGATACATACCTATACACTGCTTATATATATATATATATATATATATATATATATATATATATATATATATATTGCCTTTCAAAAAATCTTTTAAAATAATGCAGAAGAGTTTTGGTATATTGGAAATAGTTTAAAAGATCCCACAGCTGCTCTTTTGCCTTTTTCTTATAACTGTAATAAATGAAAAACTAGTTGGCATAGGTTAGACTCTGTTAAATTCCCCATCATTCATTTGTCCTCATAAATTTCTACTAGAAGGTATTATACTATATTCATATTAAGATAAATGAATTTGATCAATCGCTTGATATAGTCAGAAACTTAAATGCTCCATCTAACAGACTACCTTCTGTTTTTATTACACTTACCTTATCCTAATTTGTTAATTAATTTTATTGCGGTGAATTTCACATTTCAGTTTTCATGCAATTCCTTACTATTTCCAATGGAATTGGCATATAATTAGCATTCCATAATGCAAATTTATAAGAAATGCTGTTCTATTCTGCTACGTTAAGGAAATTTTAAATTTAAAATAACTTGCGAAATTTTCAAATCAAAATACTTGTACTCAAAAATATTCAAGTTAGTATCATAAATGATATTTTAAAAGTGGTCTGGGATCATTAAGATGAAAATACCTCTAAAAAGGGATGTTTATATGAAAATTTTCCCTAATATGCCATGTTAATAAATTCACAAATTACGAATAACTTACTCAGTTTCTAAAGTTAATTTTTTATAGTTAATCATGTTAAAGCAAGAATCATAACTGATATTTTAAAGCTGATTTGGCATCTATATAGTAAAATTATCTCTCAAAATGAACGTTTATACGAAATTTCGCCCTATTTAGTTGTGTTAAATAAATCATAAATTTCGAATAACTTATGAAATTTTCATAGTCTGATTTTTTAGTGTTAGTATGACATATTTACCAGTAAAAATTTTCCTTTTAATGAAGAGAAATTTTCCCCATTCTTCCACGTTAAGAAAATCGTTAATTTTAAATAACTTGCGATGTTTTTTAATTAAAAGTTGCAAATAAATAGGGTTATTTCCAATATCTTCAGTAATATTTTAAAACTGGTTTGACCTGTTTGCGACCATTTGTTCCATATATATTGTGTATACAAACTAACAAACTAACAGACTAACAGACTAAAACACTAACCCACAAACAAATTGACATGCTAACCAACTAATCCTCTTATATTTTATGGACTCAATATCGATTTCGCGATTTTTAAATTCCTCACCCCTCAAAACGTGTAAAACAATTAAAAAAAAACGAGGTCGGGAAATTTCACGATTACTTAAGATCTCCATACCTATAGTATGATGAGAAACAAAAAAACAAAAAAATAAACACTAAAATAAATTTTTTTGAAAACTCACATTATTATTTGCACCTGACAAAGATTATTTTATTCTAACATAAAGTATATATTTATGCTAAAAATAGGGCTTCTACAAGAAACTCTTTAAAAACTTTTAAAATTTAGAGTTAAACACTGAGATTTATTTATTTATATATTTCTTTAAAAATCGTTCATTTTCTTAACAAAATTACACTGCAAAAATTTTTTACAGGCTAGTTTTTAGTTTCTTTTAATTTTGTGAAACTATTGGTTTTTGGTTGGCTCTTTTACAAAAGCATTCGAAATATTTGAAGAAAATTATGAGAATTATTGGAAAAAATCATAGTTACAATCTATTCTGATAACTTTCTTTTATACTTAGAAATTTTGGGGAGAACAAATAAAAGATCAATATGTATCCTAAATTTTTGAAGAGTCTTTTCAAAATTTACAAGTAGCAATAAAAAGAAAAAAAAAAAAAAAAAAAAAAACTTTTTATGGTGTGTTTTTTTGTCTGTACTTTCTTAAAAGTGATATTGTTTCTAAATCTAATTAAATGAAAGAGATAATAATAATAAAAGTAATAATAATAATAATAATTATATATATAGTAATGTCATTTCTAAATACAGTGTGAAACCTCTCTAAAAGTACACGTCTATTGAATGTCTATTTAAGGTCAGTTTTTTCCGGCTACAAATTTATCGTAGAGGACTTAATATTAATTTGCTTTTATTAAAGGCCCTTATAAATTTGTGTGACTTTTTAGAGGGTCACATTTTGAGAGAGCAAATAATTCTATTTTTCCTTTCATGTGAACTTACTAATTGTCTACCATATAACTAATATCCTAATATAATAGCCAGTTTTTTCCGACTACAAATTTACCATCGAGGACTTACTACTAATTTCCTTTTATTAAAGGCCCTTATAAACTTGTGTGCTTTTTCTCGAGAGTCACATTTTGACAGAGCAAATAATTCTTTTTTTCCTTTCATGTGAACTTACTAACTGTCTATCATATAACTAATGTTAATTTCATTATGTATAATAACTGAGTATAGAGAAATGATGTAAGTCATAAGACTTCATATATCTGAAAGTGTATACTTAAACAGGAAGTTCAAGCTTCGGAAAGGGAATTTTAAATCATACCATTATTTAGCTTATAAGTTTAAATGTTATGGCTTCTTAACGGGCAATATTCACATTAAATGTGAGGTAAAAATATTAATCCTAGCTAATATTAAAAATTAAAAACTAAAATTAGTATTTCCTGTCTTCACACTACCAGTGGAAATTAATAAAATAATGATTTTTTTTTTTTTTTTTTTTTTTTCCTTTAGAAATTATGCTAAGCTGCGCAAATTGTTCTGGTATATAAAAAATGTCTTGGAAAACAAACTTATAACTAAAAAATTTTAGGGTATAACGAATATTAATTTCAAATATAGAAAATTATATAGACAAATGATGTAAATTAAAATCGTTTGATTCATAACATTTGTTGCCTGTATTGAGATTTTAGGAACAACCTGTATTGAAAAGCCATCTCTCTAAAGCGCTTTTCGTTAAGGCATTTAAAATGACTCGTTGAAAGAGGTTTCGAACACTGGGAATCTATAACGTTCTTGACAGTACAGTCCGTAACAAAAGTGTCCGAACACTAGCAAAATTTCCTATGTAAAAAAAGTACACTTAACACTGATTTGTTAAATAAATCCTTGTCGAATTCTGTTCTTTGTCAGTCTAAGAACAGGATTCGACAAGGATTTATTTAGCAAAACTGTATTAAGCGTTCTTTTTTTATATAGGAATTTTTGCTAGTGTTCGGACAATTTTGTTACCGACTGTATCATAAGTAATATTTTAAAATTGGTTCGACTTCTCAGCAACCATTTGTTCTTTAGGTATTGTGTACACAGGTCAACAAACTAACACACTTATACACACCCTACAGGCATACACCATATCAGTTTGTTATTTTCAGATTCTCAACACCTCAAAAAATCAAAGTCTGTAATTTTCCCCGAATACTTTAATTCCTGTATAATGGAAAACTAAAATATCCATGTAAAAAAAATGAATAATATCACTTCACGAGACCAAATTTATCAAGTTACAGATTTTGTTTGTTTGAGTATCTATTCACGAAGTCTGCCAACAAACATAGACACACATAAAGTATTTTCTTTTTTACATTGATGTACGATTTAATGCATAATTCATTCTCATCCTTATTCAAATAGCAAGAAGCGTATTAAGAGTTGCACGTTAGAAATAGGATACTAACTTTTTTCGGTTTAACTATTGAATTTACATAAAAGAAACAAAACAGAATATTTTATGTGGGAAAAGTTTACAGGATATAACACCATGTAAACGTATTCTCTTGTAATATCCTTTTATGGTAATGTAGTGACTGCATTATAAAATCTTTTTAAGAATTTAACATGGTAAAGTAAAATTCATGTAATTGTATTTACTTACTTTTCATATAAAAAAATAAAAAAAATAAATGTAGGTTAGTTAATGGAAATCCAAAGATGTTAAATCCTCATTTCATAAAAATCAAAAAACTGATAACAGAAAAGGGATTTTTTTAGTGGTAAAACTAAAATGTTATGCATCCCTAAAAATGTAGCAGAAAGAAAAAATTAGTCAAAATAAATGTTAAATTTCTAGATTTATCATTAACAGCCTATTCTTTCATTCAGTTTTGAAATATCCGTATGTTTAATATGTACTTGGTTACTTTTGCTTTTCTTTATATTTGTTTTCTTTTATTCCTTTTATATTTGATATTTTAAATAATTAAAAAAAAAAACAAGTTTATGTACAAATTTAATTAGTTTTTACAGAAATTAATTGCTTCTATACCTTATAAATTATAAGTAACTTAAAAATATAATACGTGGTTCATAAAGATAAAATATAAATTTTTGTCTGTATATATATATATATATATATCAGTAAACTCCATTTCTTATAGCCGAAAATGCAATGTAAAAAAATAGGAATTTTCTATAACTTTACATCGGGTAATTTTCTATTTTCTAAAACTACAGAAAATTGCTTTAAAATTCATCCAATCTGTCAAAAGGCATATATATATAGAGATATATGCCTTAAAAAAAAAAAAAAAATTCTGTAAACAGGTAACAACAAATTTGAAAGCATTGATATCTGTGTGTATCAAAAACTATTGAGCTAAGCAACAACCGAAAGTGGGATTCCGTTGCTTAGAATTAGCAGCGTTGCCTACTGAACGATGGACCCTATTTTCATTCTGGCTGGTGAAATTGAGGAAGTTTATTTAAATTGAGTTTTTTTTTTTTTTTTTTTTTTTTTTTTTTTTTTTTTTTAAGAGTGCCTTGCTGAAAAAATATGCTTTGTACAAATACTTTCTATATTATTCTTTTATAGAAAATATTTGTCAATGCTATTTTAGTTCCCCGTTATACCATAGGTATGGGGAACTTACGTAATCGTGAAAATATTCGACATCGGTTTTTTTGAGGTTTTTTTACACGCTTTGAGGTGTAAGGAATCCGAAAATAACAAAATTGGTATGGTGTCCGTCTGTAGGGTGTCTGTTAGTATGTTAGAGGGTTAGTTGTTTAGTGTGTTAGTCTGTGCACACGCTATCTCAAGAACGAATAATCGCAGAGAGATCGGACCAGTTTTGAAATATTCTTTATGACACTGGTAAGATCCCTATTGATTTGTAAGATTTTAATTTAAATATTTCGTAAGTTATTCAAAATTTACGATTTTCTTAACATAGGAGAAGAGGGCAAATTTTCGCTTAAACGTACATTACAAGGAATATTTTTACTGTAAATATCTTAGACCAGCTTTAAAATATCTGTTATTATGCTAGTATGAGCACCATTGACAATGAAAATTTAATTTTGTAAACTTCGTAAGTTATTTGAAAATTACGAATTTCTTAATATGGCAAAATAGGGCAATTATTTCGCATAAACGTCTATTTAAGGGATATTTTCATAAAAAAAATGTGTGAGCTCTTTAAAATTTTTTTTTAATATTAGGATACTGGCACGAACATCATAACTATAAATATTCTACTTTTAAAAAATTCGCAAGTTATTCGAAATTTACAACTTTCTTAACACAGCAGAATAGGACAAAAACTTGTATAAAAGTCCATTTTGAGGGATGTTTTCATCGTAAAGATGTCTGTCCACTTTTAAAGTATCATTTATGATACTGGTTTAGACATCATTAACTACGAATAATCCAATTTAAAAATTTCGTAGATGATTCGGAAATTAAGATTTCTTAACACAGCAGAATAGAGCAATATTGCATTATGGGGATCATTGCATTGGAAATAATATGGAATTGCAGGAAAATTTAAAAACGACACTCACACCAGTAAAATAAATTAACAAATTAGGGTAAGGTAAATGTATCGCACTGAACGGGTTGCCTGTTAGAAGGGACATTTCAGTCTGTCACCAAGTTGAGCAATCTGTGAAATTCATTTCTCTAAACATGAATATACAGTCCGTTAAGAAATTATAAGACCACTTTAATTTTGCAAATTATAAGAAAAATAAAGTTTCTAATCATAATTTAAATATATAAAATAACATATTGCTCCTTATTTTTTTATAATTAGTTTGCAATAACTTGGTATAATGCAATAAATGTTTAATTAAAATATATATTAGAAGTAAGTGAAAAATATCCTGTTAAGAAAATATAAGACCACTTATCAAAAAACAAAATTGTATAAAAAATTAATATGATATTGGCCCTCCATTTTTCCTGATGACTTCAAACACTCTGTTTTTCATTGAAGTAACCAGGTGATTAAGTTCAGTTTCAGAAATATTGTACCATTCTTTTACAATGACTACTTTCAGTTCATTGGCAGATGAAAATTGTTTATTATTAGCATAAACTTTGCGAGATAATATACCCCATAGGTTTTCCATGGGGTTCAAGTCTGGACTTCGACTTGGCCATGGCAAAACATTAATTGTTTCTTTTTTAAACCACTTCTGTGTGGATTTCGATGTATGACAAGCAGCATTGTCCTGTTGAAACATCCAGTTAGCACCACCTAATAAATGTCCAAACGGTAAGCATAGACTGATATTGTGTGGAGTTCATATGACCAGAAATCCGCTGTAAATCACAAAATCCCTCATAACTGAATGCTCCCCAAATCACTACTGATCCTTCACCCATTTGTCGACTGAAGCATTCTTTTGATTCCTTCCTCAAGTCATGCCAATAGTGTTTGTAACCATCGGGACCATCAAGTTTAAATTTCTTTTCATCAGAAAATATAATTTGTTTCCACCCATCATTCCATGATATGACATTTTTAGACCATTTTAATCTTTCTTCTCGATGGCATTTCAATAACTTCGGTTTTTTCTTCCATTTCATAAATTTCGTATTAATATTTAATTTAAGACTCTTCCAGTCTGTTACATGTGAAGTTTTCTTGCTGAAACGTTTCGAAATTTCACGAGTTGAAAGACCTTTTTTAGTTGACAGTCGAAAAATTTGTCTATTATCACGTGCTGACAAAATATTTTTTCTACCAGATCGTTTTATTTTATTTGAATAAACTTTTCTAATTATGGCATTATGAGTGGCAGTTTTAGAACGGTTCATTAACCTCGCAATATCTCTTTCAGATTTACCAGAACCTTTATAGAATAAAATTTTTCTCACTTCGCACTCCGATAATTCTTTACCTCGAGGCATCGTCAAATTAATCGTAAATAACACATTCAAAACCTAAGCCTTTGCTTCTTAGGTAATGCTTTTACGAAATACTGACGCATGCGCTTTATATTGAGTTTGACGTCATGTATAATATGCTAATTTTCTCAGGTGGTCTTATAATTTCTTAACAGTCTTAGTCTTTAATTTTTAGAAAAATGAATAAGTTTTAATGAAATTTAATTTAATTTTAAAAGTTGGAATTAGTATAGGATGTGTTTTCTTATCAATTTTAAATACGCAACTAAAAGTTTGCATATTATGCTCTCTTCTTCAGAAATGCACCAATACGCTTCTGGTTTTATAATTTCTTAACGCACTGTAGTATAACTTGTAATAGAAATTTATAAGAACAAATATATGATGGGGAACTAAGCACAGTTGACCTATGCCAAATGACTTTCCATAGCATATAGCTATTTTCTAATAAATCTGCTGCCAGATATTTTCTATTTTGTAACAGTATTTTTACTTTCTCTTACCCATAAGGTAGAGAAAGTATTGTTTTAGGGTCAAATTTTCGAACGTGAGTTTTTGTTATATTTACACGTTTTGAGGTCCCCTAAATATGAAAATCATGTTTTTAGAGAATAGTCTGTGTGTCTGTCTGTGTGTGTGTTATCAGCATAGCTCAAGAACAAATAGTAGAAGAAAGTCCAAACTTGGTATTCTAAATGTGTATGATGCTACTTTCCATTGAAATGAAACAAATGGTTCGTGTACAGGGATACCCAAGATAATTCAAATACATTACGTCTATGGGCGAAATTGCAGGTAAGTCGAGTTTAACATTTTGACTGCACTAAACGAAATGAAACGAATATATATTTTTTATACGCGCAAAAACATGTCTCATTTAGAATGTGGTACGGAAATCATTCACTGTTCGTTTACAGGGCTGCACAAAATAACTAGATAAAAGTGCGACAATAGTTGCAAATTGATGGAAGTGTATTTCAGGCTGGGGCATGTATTATTACTATAGGATTATATTTAGGTGCACCATGTGGTCTGTATGTAATCTTCGAAAGATATGCAGGGCTGCAAATATTTAAACGATAACATCTTTTTTGTTGTTAGTGGATGTGCTTTACTAATAATATTTTACCATTTCCAGGAAAGCTGTTTGGGAATTGAAATGAATTAATTCCTCATAGAGATATGGTAAATAATATATGTTTTTAAGCTAAATATTTATCACTTGTTTTTTGTATATTTGCACGTTCTGAGGTTTCCTGATTACTGTAGTCAAGATTTTGAACTTTGTCTGTGTCTCTTAGAGTGACTTAAAAACGAATAATTTCAGGAGATTCAAATGTTGTATTTTGAAGTTAATATAAGTTTGTTGCTGGAAAAGTTTGATCAAGATCGATAAGTTTCAAGGATTGTTGCGTGTGAAAATTGTTTGTATAATTTTAAGTAAACTTTTAATTTTAATAACAAAATTAAATTTTATATAAATGTAGGTGCAATAATGGAACGGGGGGTTGAGGGGAGCGGTAGCCCTCCTCACACAGAACTAATTATCATGTAAAACACTTCTGAAGCCTAATTTAAATTGTTTAACATAGGTTTACATGAGAGTACTCGTTATCTTACCTCTTAATCTCCAACCTGTATTTATAGTATTAAATTTCAGGGTAAGAGAAAGTCGTGTGAGTGACACACCAGATTATTTAGTTCATAAAAAAAAAAAAAAAATGTAAACTTCAGAAAGCTTACTTATTTTCTAGCCACGTATATGGGAAAAAAGAAATTAATGTGTTTTATATTCGATAGATACAATTATTTTTCTTTATGCCTCCGAGGTATATTTCTGGCGGAAACAGGGGTGGATTTTCTTCAAAATGATGTTATTACATTTGTCGCAGCATTTTCAGTCTATTGCATTTTTAATGTTTTAACGTATTTCATAATATTACGAAAAACTTTATATTTATTTATTTATTTGTATCTATTACGTTTTTCTTCCCTGTGTAAATCCAGTTTGTAAACAATCAATTATCAGCCTACGTTTTCTTAAATGAGGCCAAAAGAATAAAATTGATGCAGCAATGAAATGTTTATCTGTTTATTGATTCGTAATAATAACTTAATTTTATATACGTTTTAGCGATAAAGTGACCTTAATCGAAGTTTAATAGCATTGGTTAAGTATTAAGAAATTATCAAAATTTTCTATAACAGGTAAATTTTCACCATTTATTTTGTATTTTCTTTACCCTTTTTCTTCTTTCTTTCTTTTCTTTCTCGTATTGCCTATTTAACATATGAATAGCTAGAGTTCTGGCCTTCACTCTAGGTTTGAATCCCGGTTTAGACATGGATATTCGTTGTGGTTTGGATTCCACTTTAATGTCTATTGCGCTTTTATGTGAAAAATGTAGAGTGACACCTTCAAGCCCAAACTCTATGTCTGTCTGTCTTTTTTTTATGGTACAATTATATTGAAAACTTTAATATATAGCATATGCAGTATGTCGTTTTAAAATTAAAGTAGGCGGATATTTCTTATCGAAATTTTATTATTATTATTATTATTTTAAATTTATGAAAGCATTCATGTTAAATTTATAAAAGATGGCACACGTCTCTTTTGATTTATTTCAGTATAAGAAAGATGATGTATTTTATAAGTTCGCTAGTTTTTAATAAAATCTGCAATTATTTATCAATGTACATAAAGTAAATTTGAAATATATTTATTTTGTGCATCAACGTTATTCGCTGCGTTAAAATATTAAAAAAAAATTTAAAAATTTTTTTAATGCATGAGGTGAATTTCTGAATTCGATTTAATAAAACTATTTAACTTCAAAACTGTTTATTTATGTAGGGAGTAATAGAAATAAAATCTTAAATTACTTTGAGATGTTTTCATTTCTATTTTCTTTCTTTCTCATTTATTCATTTTTTCCCTCTTTAACTTTATCGTATCGTTATTACTTCCTTCTACATTTATCAAAGAAAGTATTGCATTTCCAAAATTTTCGATTTCCTATTTTCAATGAACTGACACGTTTTAAAACGTTCTAAACACAATAAATTCGACAGTTTTTAGAAAATATCCGTCTGTGTGTATGTGTGTAACCAGAATTTTTGTGACAGCTCTAGATCCCGAATAAATGCCCAGAATTTCATAGAAATTTATATTTAGTTACATCTTGGCATAAATTAGTGTCGTCAACTTTTGGTACCTAGTTCTTAACAGCTGGCAATCCTGTGCTGAAATTTCCCCCATTTACGGGAAGTCTATATCTCAGCTTCTATATTGTATAATTTCTTACATAATTATTACTATATTAATATCACATTCCTTTATTATTTCTATTTTCGGAAATGTTTGATATAATGTGCAATGATACATTACTTTCATGATTTGATTATATGACAAATTTACAATTATTGCTATATTAATATTTTACAGTTTTCTGCTGCCTATTCTTCTTGGAGATGTGTGATATATCAAATAGTCCTGTTTTCCGAAAAACACTAAGACACATGGATAGAGAAAATTTACTTGGCGTATTAAAATAAATTTAGTTAAAATAACATGAAAAGTAAAATAAAAAACGAAAACACAATTTCAGAGTGTTTATTAAAATACAAACAAGATTCTCACCTTCCTCTAAGTTGGGTCACCCCTTTGATACGATTAAGTTTTTTTGTGTTATACCTTTCGTACGTTTTCACAGCGATTTCGTGATACGTTTGTATTTCAAAACTTCTACAGCATGGAACTTAAATGAACAATTTACTACCTAAAATGTTTTATGTAAACAATAACCGGCGTGAAAAGAAAATTAATTTTATAATCACTTGTACGTGTTGAATATTAAATAAATTATGTCAAAGTAAGAAAAATATTTTAAATTCATGTCATGTCAAATGTATTATGACAGCATATAAAGAAAAGTATACATTATTTATTTATTTATTTGTATTACACTACGCATTCAAGCATTCAAGCATACGAAAATATAAAATACGACAGTAGAAAATATATTAATTTTAAATTTAATTGTACACTGTTGTTTGAATAAAATTATACTACGATGTTTATTTTAACCCCTTAAACTGCAATTTATTTTCAGTCAGCACTGCTCATGCAGACAATTTAATTTTCTTAGTTTTAAGAGGATGGATTGATATAGAAACTTACGGTTTTGTTGCTCAAATAATTTGTTATTATTAAAAATAATATTTGTTTCACACATTTATATGAATGTTTATTGTTACATATACATATAAGAACATAATTAGTGTCAGGAAATTCCTGACGAGCTGGACTCGTCATTTTAGTTCAAGGGATTAATAATTAAAAAGAAAAGGTTTAATTGTTTTTTTTCTTCCAATTCTTGTTAGTGCTTCATTTAGAATATTTCTATAGTAAATTAGAGCTCTCCATTCATACAACAATACGCGTCTTAAATAACTTTCAACAGATAACCTATCTACTAAATTAGATAAAAACAAGTATCCTGAATTTTCTCATTTACACTTCTGTAACACAATAAACACGTGCTTAACTGCATAAAAACATGCTATACAATAACGAAACACGACTATGCTGTAATTGGAACCTGCCCGTAAAAAGCGAAGGCCTTTTGACTTTTTTACGTAACGTTTGAAAACCTTTTCTTTTTTTCTTCGTGTCAACAATGTGTCCGCCCACCTTAGATGTTCTATTGACTTATATTCCTGTGAGTGTTTAAAGGACGTTTAGAACAGAAAAGCGAAAAAAAAAAAAAAAATTAAAGATGGTGCAACGCGTGGGTGGCTAGGGTCACTGCACCCTTTTGGACGCCTCTTTGCAGTATGTCACGTGACAATGGAGTCACAAATTCTACAAAAAACTGGCGCCCCCGAAATTGAACAAATCATCCTTTCTTGGAGATATTTCATACAGAAACAGCATTCATTTCTGGGACACTTAAGTTGTGTTAAATATGAATTGCACAGTTTCAATTAAGCAGGCTTTATATGAACGAAGGGAAAGTTAATCGCATAAAATGAATCAGAAATGGGTAATTTTTAGAGTAAATTTAGGATATAGTTGAACTATGGTTGTCATTAAATATCTTACAAAGTTTATGATTATTTTAGGCTAAAGTGTACTGCTTTCATATTTTAGTAAAAAAATTGTTTTAGTCAACTGTAAGTATATAATTTTGTTTGATAAAAATTTAATGTATTATAAAAATAATTTAAAAAAATTGCTAAAAATTATTCCATTGCATACAAAATTACTAAAACAGAAACTTTTTGCTCTAAAGTTTTGCAAATTAAACTGTTAACCTTTTTTTTTTTTTTTTTTTACAATAATACTTGGAAAACTGAAGGTTTTTTTTTTTTTTTTTTTTTTTTCAATAAAACTGATTTTGCAGACTATAAAGACCTATATAAAATCTCGTGTAATAAAAATAAATCTTTTATGTTAATTTTTTAAAACATTAGCTAAAGAATGATGATGGTATTCTTGTACAAATTTATATTAAGATACTTAAATATAATTTCGTAAATTGCCCGACAAATAAATGTTGTATAGGCTATAAAAATAAATAAATAAATAAAGGTACATGCTGTTCCTATTTTGTTTTTCTATTATTTGTTTATTTTATTTTATTTTATTTTTTAATATTTCATCAAAAAATCACCACCAAAATCTTTTATTGAAAACTCTTTTATTTATATGTATATTTTAGTGATAGAGTTCTTTGTTATTTTGGCTAATAATTAAAGAATTGTTGTTTAGTTAAAATTTCATACGAAAATTTGACGTCGCAGTAGCTGTGATAAAGTAGATGGAGGAAATATTTTACAGCAAATCAATTCCTTCTATATGCAGTGACACCAAATTAGGATAAAAAGTTTTCATAATCTTATATAAGATGTATGTAAATGCATACGATATGCATATGTATGTATTACTTGATTTAAGTGTATAGATTAATTAATAAGTACATTGATTAACGGATTTGTTAATTGACCAATAGGTATAGGTATTCGTTAAATAACGTATTCATGTTAACATATTTATATTAAAAGAAAGAAATTAGAAATATTTAATCTCGGTTTGTAATTTTAATTTACGAATAAACATTTTCGTTTACATGTTTTTTTCTTCCCATGAGAAATATTATTAACGTATAGTTGCATGCGGAAAATATAAAAAAGTTCTTGAATAATTATGTTTTATTTTATTTTATTTATTTATATTATTTATTTATTTATTTATTTATTTATTGAGAGATTTCAAACTAATTCTTATTCCATTTACATTATCTATTTTCAACTTAAAAAAAAAAAAAAAAAAAAAAAAAAAAACTCACATGTAACAAAAGTTAAAACAAATTCATTAAACGCACTCCAGATAAAATATGTTTAAATATTCCTTTTGTTATAGAAAAGCAATTTTAAACATTTGTAATGGTGCCTCTAAATTGTAATTTTAAACATTTGTTTCTATAAACTCATTCTAGGTAAAATATGTTTAAATATTGCTTTTTTTTTTTAAAAATAGAAAACAATTTTAAATAATTGTAAAGGAGCTGAAATTGTCTTGTTTTAACGCACATAATGTACTTCAGATCACATGGATTTTTAAAACTGAAAATCCATTGGTACTTTTGGTCAGATTTGCACAGAAAATAAAAAGTATTTTTTTTTTTTTTTTTTTTTTTTTTAATTCATTCACATTGAAGTCAAAGACGTTATTCCAATAATTCATACTGGGGTGAAAAGCTACTTCATATAGTAGAAATATTCAGAAAATTGACGGGTAAACTTTCCCAAATGGAATTGCCCTATTTCTTGCTATCGTTAAAGAAATGGGGGTGTTGAGAAACAGTAAACTTGTTTCAATGACAGATGATAAAGCTGCGATAAAGTTGCGAGTAGGAAAAGTAGAGTTTTTCAGCAAAGCTATAAAATGTAAAGTTGTAGTTGTTTAGTCTGCTTCTGACAGTGTTGCCAGAGTGGGGATTTTGTCTCCATTTTGGGGTTTTTTTAGGCCTCAGGGGACTTTTTGAAGGACAAAATGTTTGCTGGGCATTTCGAGGGGATTTTTGAAATTTTTAAAGAAATCTGAGGAATTTATTAACTTTTTTTTCTTAAACTAGTCTATCTGATAAGTTTATAATGTTGATAACTATAAGGATTTGTCCACATGCGAAGGAACTTTGAACATATTTCTTTGAACCCTTCCTCCCAGGACATCCCCATGATATCCTGAGGATATCCTGGGAGGAAAGGGTACCTTCATAAATCCTACATACATCCTCAGAACTAAAGTACTTTATGCAGGTTTAAAAGTTTCTTATAACTAGTGTGTAAAAAAAGTTTTTTTTTTTATTATTATTTGGGGACTTTTTTCAAAAATAAGCTTCATTTGCGGAAAAAAATGGGCTTAAATCTGTTAAATATATATATATATGTATATATATATATTCTATGATTACTTTTTTAGTAGAAATTGAGTTGGGGATTTTTTTGGGAAAAAAAGCCTGATTTTTGGGGAACTGACTGTCGACCATATGGCAACGCTGTCTTCTAGAACGGGGAATGCTCAGAATCATTTCCATAAGTTCCAAAATCGTGTATTAGGCGAGGGGGGAATATTATCTAAAAATCCTTTAATTTATAGATTTTTGAAAATTTCTTCTTGAGCTATGCCAAAAGATTCTGTTGATTAATTTTCTAATTTCCAACCGTTGCTAATTTTCCGAATTCTCTGTCTAAAATGTTATGAAAATATAATTTTTTCCCTGAATACGAAAATCATGTTTTTAGCAAATAGTCTGTGTGTCTGTCTGTTACCAGCATATCTCAAAAACAAATTATGGCAGAAAGTTCAAACTTGGTATTCTAAATGTGTATCAATATAGGGATGCTACAGTAAGCTTTCCGTTAAGATCAAGCAAATGGTTCGTGTACGGGGACAGTTAAGAGAATTCTAATACATTACGTCTATGGGGGAAATTGCAGGAAAGTAAAGTTTAACGTCTATAGACTGCACTAAACCAAATGAAACGAATATATATTTTTTGTAATAGAGATAGTTAACTGGGAATTTTTTTTTTTTTTTGTGTATGTAGGAGCCTCGCCTCCCCCTCTGGGGAGGAGGGAAGTCCCCCCTCGAGGGGAGTAAATTTTCATGATGGCTATCTTTCAAAAGAGCTCGCCAATCCATTCAAAACGAACGGTTGAACCATCGATCTGCAATAATTTAAAACAAATTTATCGATATTTTTTTACCTTTAACGAAAAAATCGTACTTTTTTTTTTTTTTTTTTAATATTGAGAATAAAATGGACTTTTTTTTTTTTTTTATATTTGGTGTTATACTACTTCTCTAATATGGAAATCTTCTGCCTTATCATAAAAGATAATTTTGTTAATAATAATTTTAATAAATTATTTTTTAAAAAGATAATTATTTTTTAATAACCGAATTAAATTATACATAAATGTAGGTGATTTAACGAAACGGGGGGTTGAGGGAGACGGTAGCCCCCCCTCACACAGAACTACCCAAGTAGCACAGGAACGTTCTGTGAACGTCTAATAACGGTTTCAATAGTTCAAACACCGTGTTTCGTGTCAAAAGAACGTTCTAAAACACGTTCAGAAATGGTATTATTTAGAACGTTCTGAAAATGTTTGATTTGTACCATCTATAAAACGTACAATTCTAGTTCTATATAGAACGTTCAAGTGTAACACCGTCATAACACGTTCTGTAACAGTGTAATTATAACGAATATGACAAAATGACTTTTTAGTACTATTGGTTGAGAAACTAGGTTAATCATGAAAATTTTTGACTTCAGTTTTTGATTTTTTTACACGTTTTCTGGCGTGAGGAATCCGGAAGTCAAAAGGTTGGTATGGTATCGGCACCTATTAGCGTGATAGCCCGTTAGTCCATGTACACGATATCTCAAGAACAAATGATTGCAGAGAGATCGGACCAGTTTTAAAATATCGCTTATGATATTGATAAGAATCCTATTGAGAGATTTGTAACATTCTAATTTAAAAACTTCGTAAGTTATTCGAAATTTATAATTTTTAGCTTGATAGAGAATAGAGCATTTTTTACATTTTCAGTTTAACGTTTTGTTAGCACGTCAGTAAAGAATGCTTTTCAAGAATCAGTAGCGGTGAGGTGAAAAAAAATTACAAAATTTTAAACTCATGGAAAAATTTTGTGAATTTTGTATTTCATGAATCAATGTATGGAATTCAACCAAACTTGTTACATAATTAGATCTTGCCCTAAATTGGAGGTTATTTAAATTTCATTTAGGATATATCGTCCGATAGATTGCGGTGCTATGTAATGAAACCCTCCATTTATGGGACGGCTATATCTCAGCTTCTATAGTGTGCAAATGCATTAAACTTAATATATTGGTATATATCATGATAACCTCTGCTAATACAATTTGGATGTATACATTGTCCAACAGGTGGCGTTGTAATCTGCAATTTAATCATTTTAACGGAAAGGCAATATTTTAACTCTTGTGATTTAACACTTAAATTTTGTGATACACTGAAGTTATAAGTGAAATCGATTTTATGTAAAGCTTTACTGGTCCATTTTGGATGCACATCGGCCAACAGGTGCTATGTTGCAATGTAATCTCATAACGGAAACGAAAAATCTCAACTTCTGTGATTTATAAATGTTGTAAATTTGGTACGTGAAATTAATATTACGTAAAACTCTACAGATTGCCTTTGGGTGCATATTGGACGACAGGTGGCACTGCCACGTTCCAATATTTTCCATTCACAGAAAGGCTATCTATCAGCTTCTGTAATATATATACTCACCAAACCTTCTGTGTGACATACATTTGATATACATTATTGATTCAATTTGGCTGTATAACGAGTAATAGTCAAACAGTTTTTTTTTTATTATTATTATTCATAGGACATTGTTTTTTCCCCTAGGAATAAGTATACGGGGATGGGGGAGGGGTGGATAAAAATTTTCACAATGATTATCTTTCAAAAGAATTCGATATCACCTTTAAAACGAATAATTGAACCATCGTTTTCTGATGATTTAAAACAAATTTACCGTTTTTTTTTTTTTTTTTTTTTTTTTTTCATTTGTCATAATAATAATAAACCCTTAGAAAAATAAATTTTCTAAGATCTTCTACATAGCATAAAAATGATTGTCTTCTGTCATGAAAATCTGCTAATCAAGGATGTTATTGAATAAATAATCTACTGCTTGATCAGCAAACTGCACAAGGTTCGGTCTGCATAGCATCAACATAATTGAAGAATGTGACAAAAATTTTCGCGCTTTAACTTAACGATAAGCAAGCATCTGCTATTACAGGAAGTCAAACGGTTTGGCAGTTTTATCGCTAATTTGGCTATTTTTTTCCTCTCTTTAATTATTGCTTATATTTTTCTTTCTTTTCTTTCTCTCATCCACAGATATGGATAAGAAAAATCCAAAATTTGACCCGAAAGTATTGTTTTTGGGTCAAATTTTGAAACTGATTTTTTGCAATATTTTTGCACATTTTGAGGTCCCCTGAATCCAAAAATCAGGTTTTTGTATTTGATCTGTGTGTGTGTGTGTGTGTCTTTGTGTATGCCTGTACGTGTATGCCAGTTATCAGCACATTTCAAAAACAAATAATTCCAGAATATGAAAACTTAGTATTCTACATTTGAATCATGTAAGGGGATGCTGCACTTAGCTTTTCCTTGAGATCAAGCAAATGCTTCGTGTACAGGGACGTCCAAGATAATTCAAATACATTAGGTATGTGAGCGAAATTTTTTTGCTATTTACAGTTTAATATCTGTAGCCTGTACTAAACAAAAATAAGTTAACATATATTTTTTTATATGCATAAAAGTATGTTTAGTGTAAAATATGGCATGAAAATCATTCCCCATTCATCTACAGGGCTACCTAGGAATGATAATTAATACTTCAAACCAACAGAGTAAACAAAGAAATTTTTTAAGTGGAAATTTTAACGCTTTTTTTCCCTATAATTACACGTTTTGAGGTTCCCTGAATACTAAAATCAAATTTTTAATGGTTAATCTTTGTGTATGCCTGTTATCAGCTAATTTTAAAACAAATATTTGCAGATAATTCAAATTTTGTATTTTGAAGTTTATTTTGAGGTTGCTAAAAATGTTTGTTCAAGATTAATAAGCTTGAAAGAGTGGTGAGAAAGAAAGTTGACTGAAAAATTTGGAATGAACTTTTAAATTTAATAATAGCCAAGAATTTTTTATAGTAGGCATTATGCAATATATTTAAACGGGGTCCCCCCCCCCTCCTCATTGAGAGAGTTATTCGTCAAATAATATCTGTTCCTAAAACTAGTTTGAAATTTTTAAAACGTAGATTTATATATAGTATTTGTTATCTTACACTTTAATCTGCAATCTGCATTTATAGTATTCAAATGCTAGGTAAGAGTAAGAGACAGCCATGTGAGTGTCCCACGAAATTATTATTAATATTTAAATAAAAACAGTCTTTTTTAAATACTGATAATGCATAATTAAGTAGTAATTTTTATTTTATTTTTATCTATTTATTTATTTGGGTTGAGAAGTGATGTGTCTGTCAAATGAAAGAAGAGATTTAATTGATGGTCTACATTCATGATGACGGTCGTTATTAAAAAAAATAGCGATACCTTCAAATTTCACACATTATAAAATCCAAAATTTTGCTTCAAATTATCTTGGAATGGCGAATTTTGGTTGGTGGGTATTGATTGAGTGTATGTAATAGGCACTTCGGTGGTATTTCGCGAAACTTCTAACTTACCCGCCGAAGAGGGAGAGTAAAAAGTGGGTAAGACGCTGCCGAAAGCAATGGAAACCCAGACTAATCATGTTGCGAGCGGAAGAACCATTACCAAACGCAGCTGGAACATCAACTTAAGTTTCGATTGATTTCAGCGATTTTTTTTTTCTTTTGAGATTTTGTTAATAATGACATGGAATTTTGAGAATTTATTTAAATATACTATGCAGCAAAGCGGGCAAAGCCTGCTAATGTTTATTTAAAGCATACTTAGATATGCTACACGAAACGTAATAAAATTATGAAATACTGTTCGTATGCACATAAAACATGTTTCCTATAAAATATTTTATTGTTAGCTTATGATTCATAAGGCCATATAGAAATATTTAGATATATTAGAGGATAATAAGCGAAAATTGATCGAAGTGTGTTTTAAATTTTGTTAAACGTTTTCAACTTTCCAACGAGTTAAAAATATACTTAAAATTTAAGTTTGTCAACACCATTGTCTGTCTATTCGTTCTCTAATTTCAAAAATATATTTTATAATTCCTCAGTTACATCGTAACCGTGCTCATTTTTTATTGAAAGTATGTGTATACCGTAAGCGGTTTGATATGGGGACTCACTAAAATTTTAAACGTACAAAAGTGTATGTTTAGGTGTAGGGTGCAGGTGTTTTATAAACTAAGTGGTCCGCATGATTTTTCTTTTTTGTTTATTACTAAATATAGTAAAAATGTAGCAATTTCTGTAATATTTCAATAAAAATATAAATATCTTGCGCATTAGTAAAAAAAAAAAAAAAAAAAAAACTAGTTATACTGTGACGGCTTTAAACGTTTTTTTTTTATTCCATTCTATATAATAGCGTCACCAACGATTTATTCGCACAAAATTTCAAGAAACTTAGCTTCTCACAATTAACTTTCTATACATATAATTTCGTACAATTTTCACCAATAGGTGCTGCTGTATAGGCAACTGGAAATCCCAGACACTAACAGCAACGCCACATTGTGGATAGATTACATCCGAATTGAATCAGCATACATTTTAATAATATAAATATCATATACCAATTTTGGTGGATTTAAATAACAATAAATAACATACGAAATATATATACCTTAGAAGAACTACCTACTCTGAGAAGCAAGGTTTTACCTTATCAGAAACGAAATTAAATTGTCGTCTGTTAGCTTTTTGTACCCAAATAAAATCAGTACAGATTTACATGATTTCCATCACATGTACAAGCTTAGTGTATTTATAACTATAGATGATTAGATGGAGCCTGTCCAGTAGAATTGCAATATAGAAGCAACATGTTATGAAAGCCACATATTAAAATCTAATTAGCAGTAATTTAAGTCTAGCCAAATATTAAGTTTGGTTAAATGCTGTCCACTGGCTCGTGAGAAACAGAGTCCAAAATTTTCTTTCTGACACACATACAAAGACATTTTCTAACAATAGTCGAATCATATTCCAAAAATCACAAACTGTGTGAATTTATCGAAAATCGAAAGTCGGAAATTTTCACGAATCCAATACTTTCTTCTTGACAGATGTAAGTAAAATAATAATAATAATAATAAACGGTAATCATACGCTTGATCCAATCTTGAGGTTGAAATAATTAAAAACAGCTAAAAAAAATGTTTTATTTATTTATTAATTTATTTATT
Organism: Salticus scenicus; assembly: GCA_963930645.1. Classification (NCBI taxonomy): domain Eukaryota; kingdom Metazoa; phylum Arthropoda; class Arachnida; order Araneae; family Salticidae; genus Salticus; species Salticus scenicus. The sequence continues at coordinate 178,843,757 of OZ005649.1, forward strand.
TTCTCCTATGTTAACCCTTTGCCGGCCCTAGTGCTCTAAACCGCTATACATAGTATTGCCAAATTGAGGGACTCTTTTATTTAACGAACACCAATAATTTTGAGGAGTGATATTTGATATACATAATGGACGAATAAACTTCGAAGTGATTAGACAACCGATGCAGTAGAAATTTATTGGTGGATATTGAACAAAAAAAATCCTGAAATTTGGCAACATTCAAAAAAGGAGAGGGAAATTCAATAGGACCGGCAAAGGATTAAATTAAAGGTTTAAAGGATAAAATTTCGATCCGTGCAGTCATCTAGAATAACGTTTAGTATAAAAATACACAGATTATTTTTAACTAATGGTTGTGAAATGATTATATATATATATATATATATATATATATATACAATACTGATAATTATTCAAAAAAACTTTTTGTACATTCGGCAGAAAAATTACTGAAGCACACATCCACGTTTCATATATACTAGCAAACCCGTGCGGCATTTTCGCACTTTATTTCTTTTCTTATTTACCTTTAAAATTTGAAATTTATAAATATTATATCAATTTCACCCCTTAATTAAAATTTTAATTTACCAGAAGCCAAATTATTATTAGATACAAATAAATATTGTGCAATAGTGAAACCAGAATTATTCAAAGAAAAGCTTCAAAATAAAATTCATGGTTTATGACTCAGTTTTCATACTTCCGCAGGCAGTACGGTTTTAGTAAAGGACCCATGTGACGCCTTTTAAATTTTAATGTATGCAATGGCATTTTATTTATTTTAGCGTAATTTTTTGTAAAAAAGAAAAAAAAAAAATCCTAGACTTAAATTGATAATATTTTTTTATGATTGCGTTTTGTAGCCAATTTATGATAATATATCATGTTCTGTTTATATCTTTGAAATATTGCTAGGTTTATACTGACTCTTGCAAATATTTTGCAGAAATAACTTTCAAAAATACATTTCTCATAAAATAATGTCCTCAAACAAATATCGTCATGTTTTCTTTATTAGATCATTGAACTGAATCCGCGTGCTTAAATATTGTTCATTTTTAAATACTATTTTTTATCCTCACGTATTTTATTAATTTTACCACTGTCGTATCATTTCAAAAAATATTAATTGAAATTGGTCCACGTTAGAGAAATATTATATAGATATTAGTTTGATCACTAATTTTTATCATCAATCTACTTTTTTATAAACAGCTTAAGACTAAGATTATGACTCGATAAATATTTACTCAACAAAACAGTTTAGGTGCAAATATTTTGATTTACTAGAGCTTCAATAATATTTCTGCCGACAGTATATGGAGTAGCATCATTCACAACCGCTCTTTCGTGCCGGCAAAATGATTTTAATATTTTTTGAAATAGCTCACAATTTTTAAAATGAATAGTTAAATCAAGCTTCTGTAATAATTTGAAATAATTGAATTTATATATATATATATATATATATATATATATATATATAAACAAATAAATAAATAATATTTTTTTCCATTATTGGTTTTTTTCCTTTCTCTCATTTTTTTCATAAATGTAAAATGCAGAAATAACTACTTTTAATTGAACAACGTGGATTTGTTTAAGAAAATATAAAATACAGTTTTGTAATGGCCACGACGTACTAGCTTGATTTTGTAACTATCATCCTGTTTAGTTAGATAATCTTTCCTTGAAGTGGCATTTTATGTAATTCAATAAAACAAGCATGCAACATTTTAAATACACCACGAATTTTTATATCTTGCCTCATCATAAAAATAAACTATTTAACAAAATATTGTTAAATACAAACTCTGTAACATAATATTTAAATAACATTTTTTTAATACAATTGTTGAGTTCTGCATTTTTCATTAAAGTAACTACATAAAACAAAAATAGTTTTTTTAACCCCTAATAATTAAATAATGACTATGCCACAAAATGAAAAGGACTACTTGTGTTGTTTTATCTCAAAATAGAAAGCTGCCAAATTTGACTAGACCGCCAAATTACCAACAAGGGTTGCCAGTTCCATAATTTTCAGCCGCGAAAACCAAATGATTTCATATCAATTTTCTCATGTTGATGACTTTCTGATTATCAAAGAGAGACGTAAGAGTGAATTTACTTTATATATCTTACATACATATATTTTGATACATTATTAATACTTTATTCATACTTATAATAAAAGTTTGTATATAATTATTAATCAGATGCTAAAAAGTTTGACTTGTTATTTTTAAGTTATTTTTTTTTTTTTTTTATCTCGAGAAATTGAAAAATGCTGTTAATGTAAATCTAACTACTAATTTGTTTTCTAACAGCATTTGAATATTAGTATTACCAATGAATAAATTTTACAAGCAAAACTTGTCACATAATAGTATTATGACATGAAATATTTTTTCTGTTATAAATAAGCGGGATTTTTGTGTAAAAAATAAACATAATTTAAATTTCTCATCAAGAGAAAAAAACATATATTAATTTCTTATAAATCTAATTTTAAGGTATGTGTGCTTGTGTCATTTTGTCAGTCTTAATAAGGGTATGGTGGACGTTGAAAATCTTTCTTTGAAATTATTGTCTTACAATTGTTTGTATTGCATATAATGGGTCGTTCAATGTAAAGTGAATTGTTTCCTTCTAAATAGATTTTGAAATAACGAACTTTTTGCAAATTTATATGTAGGAAAACAATTTAAGATTTTGTAAGCATTACCTATTTTTAGCGTTTAAAACAAATCAGAGTAGTAAGAATTTATAAATTATAAGAAAAATAACTTAGAAGTTTCATTTTTATAATTATTTAGAAGTTTTAGTTTTCTGAAAAAACAATGTAAGGCCATTTATGGGATTTTAATGCAATAATTAGAGGTTTTTCACTTTTATAATGAAAGATGTAACTAAATGTGGTAAAATTAAGCAAAAATATTCATATTTAAAAAATGTGGAGTTTACACCGGTTTCACAGCGTATGTTTCACAGTGTCTGTATATGCATTGAAATGTATGAATATTAAATATATTAAAATTTCCTGAATACTACCAAAGTTTAAAAAATTAAAATTACAAATTTTAATCTTTTTTTAAATTGTTTAAAATGCTTTAGTCTTAAGTTTTTACTTCGATCTTATATTATTATAGTTTATAAATATACTCTAAATGCATCTGTACATTTATTTTGTGGATTTATTTATAAATATATATATATATATATATAATTTTTGAATTAGAAAAAAAATAATTGCATGAAAATTCCACAGTTAAAAATATTACAAAAATAAAAATTAACTCATCAATCGATCCACAAAGTAAAGCACAAATGTATTCAGATTATACTAATAAACAATATTAGTGCAAAATCAAGGAGAATTTTCAAAAATTAAATAACGTAGATAATTTTTTTTATATTATGAATTTTATTCTTTTAATTTTTATAACCGTTTATGACCATGTACGTGTGATTCTACTGGTCAGACAGAAAATTATATTTCAGTTTCAATATCCATGTAATAAATGCTAAAAAAGAGATTATGTATTAGTTTTCTTAAATTCAATAACATCGATTTTCTCAAGACATGTGAGTAAAAGCCTGCTTATAAAAATGCTAATTTAATTTAATGTTGTAAATGTTTACAGTCAGTTACGGTTAATATTAAGAGAACATGTTTAAAAACAGAAATTTATTAAGAAATAAAAACAGAAATTTTACAAGAAATTTTTATAACAACAGTTTCTAAAATTTCCGTTTTATGGCAGAATTTCTTGAGATTATTAATTTCTTATCCAACATTCATTTTAAATTCGTATATTTTTTAAAGTAAAAAAGTTTATTTTACATTTAGATATTTAAAATATTGTATTAAGTTTCATGTTTTTATATTTTTGACAAAATATACATATATATATATAGAGAGAGAGTTTGAAATTAAGATAATTTGTGAGTTGCGTTTTACTATATAGCAGTTCGTAAGATATCTTTCTTGTAAAATACTAATAGATAGCAGCACTACTCCGAAATTCACTTAAAATTTACGAATGCGTAGTTGCTTTAATAATATTTCGGTGCTTTCTTTTTTCACTTGAAGAAGAGTCGGACTGATAATTTGACCTGAAACAGCTATTGCGTTTCTTTTATTTTCAATTTATAACCTATTTGTCACCTTCATATCAAATGGTAATGAAGTAAAAGAAAAAAAAAGTGCATTAAAATTTAAATAAAATCTTATTTATAACCGTTATGTTTATGCATAATGTATAAATTTCATAGTATAACAGCTTTTTACTTTTGTTTATTTTAAATAATTTCTTTAAAAGAGAAATCTTTATTATTTATTTATTTATTTATTTGTAGTATTTATTGGAAACAATGGTAGTATATAGCTGAAAAGATTAAACTTATTAAAATTAAAATTTAATTAAAATTAATTTGTTTTTTTTTATTCATTCATTTCTTTTTAAAGGAAAATGTACTTTTTCGTTTTATTATATTCATCGAAATCAAATGGTAATATAATGGAAAGAGCAGGGGCTATAAAATACATGCTTCAAAATCTAAAGAGGTACAGTTGACTTTAACATTGTAGTTCTTAAATAATAACAGATCCACCTGTTGTTGATAAATACTCATTTTATCATGAGATATTTAGATGAATTTTTTTTTTTTTTTTTTTTTTTTTAGCTTACTTACTGATTTTTTACCAAGCAACATACATTATATATAATATATATATATATATATATATCAGTCGAACCTCGTTTACGGGAATCTCATGGGGAATAAAAAAAAAATTGTTCATGTTATCAGTAGTTTATATTGTCAGTAACTGAGAAACTGACCTTTGTTTTAGCGGGGATTGTGGAAACTATTCACGATAAGCGGTTTACGTTAATTAGATTCGACTATATATATATATATATATATATATATATTGTATCAGAAAAAAAAAGTAAAAAATTTACAAATTTAAACTCTCAAAGTACAGAGTATTGTTATAAAGTTTGGAATAAAATCACAACACAAAATATGGAATAGAGTTTCATATTTTTTTCCCTTTATTTTTCTCATATTCCATTTTCAGATTTAATGCATCTTTTTCAGACGTGAATTTTACTGTAATAATTTGCTTAAGTCAACTCTGATAGACAAGTTTAATGCATCTGAATGTTTGCATACATGTATTTCAATTTAATCTTTAAAGCGTTTTTATTATACCTCTTTAATTAATTGATTACGAAAATATGTCTGCTATATTCAATATTTAACATTCTTCAATATATAGCTAATAAAGAAATTTCTAAAAATATTTCTTCTTGTAACCAAATATATTTATGTTAAATGTGTAAAAGTTATTCTCACTTAACCCTTTGAAGGACAAGATAATTTTGATCATTTAAAATTATCTGCCACCAGTACGTACAAACAAATATAAGTGATTAAAAAGAAAAATGGAGTTTTTCTTCTATATTATTAAAGTAAAACTTTGTAAAAAAAATTCTTGGACAAGTTTTTACAGTTGGGAATTAAAATTAGGTTTGATATAATGTATTCCAAAGCCTTTGAAAGGGTTAAACGAATTTAAATAAATAAAAATGTATAAGTCTGCGTAGCTTTATATTTTTCTTTCATCTGAATTATATAGAGATCTACAAAAATATAATTAAGTGAACCTGAACATTAATGTTACAAACAATACTCTGGTTAATATAATCCTTTTTTTTTTTTTTTTTTTTTTTTGGTATCTGGTTGCGTAAAAACATTATGTAACATTGGGCATTATGTAAAATCACAATGCACAATATTGTTTTAATTTAATCTTTTAAAGTTTTATTTTCGTATGCATTTCGCATTATTAAGATATATATTTTTGAAAAATTTAAACTGTTGTTCCGAATTTATCATTTTTGGTGTATAACGTACAAAACTCATAAATATTAAATATGTACATAGTAGACATACGTTGTACAGTATCTAAGAACTACAATGCCGTATATTTATTAAGAGTATATTGTACTGTATGTAATTAATGAATCTGTCAATTTTATGATTAATAATCAAATAGTAATTCAGATAAAGCTAGTCTGAATACACACAAGTGTAAGCACATATGTAATCCACAGAATAATTATTGTGCATCTTTATATACGTATACAGATGATGGGGGACCAAATAAGAAAAAAAGCGATACTTTCGAATTTAAACATTTTGTCGGAAATTTTGAGAAACATTTGATGGATACTTTGTGGGTGTAAATAACATGTTATATCACATATGTTTAAAAAAAATACCCCAAAGATAAGAAAAGAACCACTAATAAAATTATATTTTTACATATTTGGCACCATCTTGTAATTAATAATGCTTGAAATTTATTGTAGTTTTAGCATGTTTTTATGGCGCTCTTTTTAATTATCATTTATAATTCACCATCACAGAAAATTTCTTTAACGAAATTAAAGACTTTCAAGTGTTTTTTATTTATAATAAGCACGGTTTTTAATTTATTATAAGTCATTTTTAGAAAACTTGACATAGTACATTAGACACAACATTCTGTAATCTGAGATTAAGAACATTAAATTTATGCAAAAAAATGAGCATTTTTACTAAAAGATATTTATCTGCGCATGCACAAGATTTAACGAAAAAAAATTTTTGGGTATTATTTAGTGAAATGTATAGAACTCATGCAAACGTGAAAAATCAAAAAGATATCGTCAACAGAATTAGTTGAAATTTAAGCACTATGAAAGACAAGCAAAAGTATAAGTATGTAATGCATATTTTTATTTTTAATAAGTCCTTGGGAATACACTGTAAGTTAATTAAATTGAAATCTTTATAAAACCACTTATCGTTCGCTTCTCTTTCATATTGCTTTAAATTTAACTAATTCTATCGATGATATGTTTCTAAATTTCCCTGATATTGCTTTGGTTATTTTTTCAGAGTATTTATGTATTTGGATAATACATTTTGTAAAAAAAAAAAAAAAAAAAAAAAAAAACTTTGTCACCATTTGTGGATGCAAAGTTAAAACTTATTTAGAAAAAATACTCATATTTCATCTTATATTAATATTTTTATATTATATTTGTATTATGTTATGTCTAATGCACTATGTCAAATTTTCTAGAAATGGCATTAAATTGATCTGAAAACCCTTTATGTTATATAAGCAAAAAATGTTTCGCAAATTTTCAATAAAGATAAAAAAAAAAAAATAAAAAAAAAAAATATTCTCAATGAATGCGCGTGATACTGACAAAATTATGAATACACATAAATTAAAGAAGCCACATAAGAATAAATGCTACAGCTACAACGCATTTCAAGTGCAAATTTTTATAAATAAAAATTTACACCCCCCCCCCCCCCCCCGTTAAGATCCCTTCTTTTCTTTCTGGACAAAATCTTTACATAAATATATGTGGAATAACATGTTTTTTATACCCATGAAGTTCTATGCACTTTATCAAGATTTCTCTATGTATTTGACAAAAAGGCTAAATCGGAAAATTACACATTATTTTGCCACTCGTCTGTATATCATGAAAATGGCTAAAAATTGACTTTTAAAGTTTGGAATTCAAGCATTCTCTGGAATAAAAACTATTTATATTAATGGATACAACACGATAAAATTGTTGTGAAATATAATTATATATATATATATATATATATATATATATACGAAAGAACAATAGTTTTATTTATAAAGTATTTATACAAAAGCTATTTCTATATGTTTTCTTTCTTTAATTTTTCTTTCTTTCTTTTTTTTTTTATACTAACCTTCTGAACCAGAAAATAATGGCGTCCAATAAGTAAAAATTATGTTTTTAGCATAATCATAGACAGAGATTGGGTGAGGACGGCTTTCTTTCCTTTTACTTATGTCTAACATAATATAAAAACGGAAAAGGGAAAACGTTATCAAAACAATAAATAATATATTTAATAAGTAAATAAATAATATACTAAGAAATGATATATTAATTATAAATAATATACTTACTATATTTTTTATAAAAAAATATAATAATAATTACATTTGTTTATTATTTAATATGCCATGATAGCATAATTACATAAAATGAGTAAAAATTGCGTTGACTCATTTTAAAGAAATTTAAACATTTAATGATTACCAATTACATTGCCATGTGGAATAAGTTTAAATATCTGTAAACATAATTTTTGTAAACTGCTGCTGTAAACTGAAAATATGAATACACACATGCACTGAAATTTAAAAATATGAAGTGTGTTAAATATTTTGATTAAAAAAATTATATTTAAGTATTTGGAAATTTTTAAAATTTCTTCCTTCTAACTAATTTTTAAATTTTCGTTTCAATTTCTTATTATTATAAATTAACAATATATTCTAAACTCAATTGCATATAATTTTAGCGGTGTATTGGTACATTAATTTTCGAAAATATTTTTTATGTTGGAATATTAAAACTTTCTATGAACTTCAGCATTCAAATATATTTTTAAACTATCCATGGACTTACAAAGTAGTACCCAGAAATGTTTAGAATATACAGGGTGCAAAGTCGAGAGCAGGCCTTTATTTGCACAACAATTGGTCTCAGACGTTCTCCAATTACAAAATGTATTTTTTAAAAAAATGTAAGCATTCATTATATGACATGTTTAAATTAAAAAAATCAATTTATTCAAAATCACAAAAATTGGTAATTTTTATACGGTTTTCAGGACGCTAATAGTAAAAGTTGACTTTCAACTTAAAAAATATAACACGAAAAGTTTCACTTTTGTGCGCCCAAAATTGTCTGAGATAGTTAGTTTCAAAATTTAGGATTATTTCGCATTTTCTCGGGATTTATTAAAAAGACAATGAAAAATTCTTTAATAAAGCCCGGGAAAAAGCAAACAAATTCCAAATAGGATATTTAAACCGATCCCTTATTGAAGGCCTAAATATGTTAGAAAATCTAAACTTTAAATATCTTGTTCCATTTTGGGAGAATATAAATGAAACTTTTTGTTAGGATGAGTGTCAATTTTTTTAAATATCACTATAGGGATCTGGAACTGTATAAAAATTTAGTTTTTGTAATTTTGAAAAAATAGATATTTTAAATTTAAACTTGTCATACCGCTCATATTTTTATAAAAAAAATTTTGTAACTGAAACTATATGTTTGCGACCAATAGTTGCGGAGATAAAGACATTCTCGTGATTATCTTTGTACCCTGTATTAAAAAAAATTAATATATATATATATATATATGTATGTATAAATGAATTTTTAATCGTAGTTAAAACCAGGCAACCGATATAAGATCACTGAAACCACATAGAACAATGAGAAGGAAATTACAACAAATTTAAATAACATGTGGAGACTGATTGTGATTTATTGAAACATTTATTTTTGTTTATTTATTTTTATTTTATTTAACTTCAATCTAATCATACATTTATTCCTAGATTATTCGTTGCAATTTTAATAATTTTGCCGGTGCGTAAAAACGACATGAAACTCAAATCAAAAGATACAAACAAGCAACGAGAAGGAAAAAAAAAAAAAAAAAAAAAAACAGCATTTTTTTTTTAAAGGAAAAGCTCAGAACGGTGAAAAAGAAGAAAAAAAAAAAAAAAAAAAAAACTCGTCAGGGGTGACCTTTTTCACCGTTGAGCACCAATGTACGATTTCGTTCTTTAGCAGCTATACCAGCGGACACCCAATCGTACAAGAAATTAATTGAAGTTAAAAATGAAGAATAAAGTGGAATAAACCAGGGGTGCAGAACATGTCCGAACGTCCGAACGAGGTTCGGGTGAAATTTTGAATATTTTTTTAAGAGAAAATAAAAATGTAAATCAAAAATAACAATTTGCTACTTTGAAGTGCTTATACACTAACAGCGACATTTTTATGTTACACTGTATGTTTATTCTCTTAAAGATTTATTACATAGAACAAATGACTTTGAATAGCAAAGTAGATTTTTGCATTATTGAGGGAAATTTATACTGTGTTTGGGGGAAATTTCCGAGGTTTGAACATTTTCTGCACCCCTGGAATAAACTATTAATTCAAGAACACAGAGAATCAAACAGAAAACAACTATAAAAAACAAACATTACTCACAGGATGATGCATCCGGAATCCCAAGGATTAAAACAAGCAAAATAATTCAAGAGTTTAGTTGTACATAGCAGATGAAGAATGATACAACACAGCAACAGGGATATGAATTACTTTTTTTTAAATTCAAATAATGTTGGAGAAATTTGAACATACTTAATTTAGACGTATATGCATGAGAAATTCCATATTCTACGACAGTAATTCCCAAAAATTGTCATAACGTGAAAGTCAACACTATATCCCTTAAAAATTTCCTTAAATTTTTGCATTAAAAAAAAAAAAAAAAAAATTCTTTTTTTCCCCTAATCTGAAGATAATGGCGTTATAGTATTAATAACGAAACTTTAATAAACACCATAAAAGGCAAGAACTCGCAGCTGCTACAAAAGAAAAAAAAAAAAACGGCAACGCATTCAACACACTCAACGTGCTTGTTTGCAGCTCTCGCGCTTACATTGTTCGTCTGATGAAGGGTTGTGTCTTCTTTTAACCCGAAACAATTGTTTCGAGTTCTTGCATTTTATGGTGTTTATTCAAAGTTTTGTAATTAATACTATAACTTCATTATCTTCAAATCAGGGGAAAAAAAGAAATTAAAAAAAAAAAAAAAAAAAAAAAATGAAAAAATTTAAGAAATTTTTTAAGGGATAAAGAGACGTAATGGCACTATTTTCGGAAAACTCTCATATAATATCGAATTTTTGATGCATATTACGTTGAAATTAAAGGAATAGTAAGTATGTTAAAATTTCTCAAACATTATATGAATAATAAAAAAAAAAGTAGTTTATAATCCTGTTCATGTGTTGCATCATCAGCTATGTAATTTTTAATAAAAAAGCACCACAAAACTGGCGTTGTAAAAATTATTACTTACAGACTTTGAATAAACACCATAAAATGAAATAAACTCGCAACAATTGTTTCGGGTCGAAAAAACAAACGACCCTTCATCAGGGGAATAAAGTAAGCACGAGTGCTGCAGTCAAAGCGGCAACGCACCAATTGCGTTGCCGCTTTGACTGCAGCACTCGTGCTTACTTTATTCGCCTGATGAAGGGTCGTGTGTATTTTCGACCCGAAACAATTGTTGCGAGTTTATTGCATTTTATGGTGTTTATTCAAAGTTTGTAAGTAATAATATGTACTTTTTACTTTTAAACGCCCGTACTGTGGTGTTTTTTTTTTATAATGACGTCACAGTTTTTTTTTTTTTTTTTTTTTTTTTTTTTCTACACTATTTTAGAACGTTTACAGTACGTTTTCTAGAACGTTCTGAAAATGTGTATAACGTTTTGAAAACGTTCTAAAGACGTTTAGAACGTTCTGAGACCGTATACGTAGAACGTTCTCAGAACGTTTCTATAACACCGATGGTGATAGTTACACGTTCATTGAACGTTCTCTGAACCGTACTATTGTACGGCTTCAAGATGGACAAATAGACGTCTATAACACGTTCAAAGTGAACGTTCTTAGAACGTGTTTGTAGAACAATTTTTGAACGTTCAGAGAACGTTTCGGTGCTGCTTGGGTAATTACCATATAAAACTCTTCAGAAGCCTAATATGAATTGTTTAACATAGGTTTACATAACAGTACTCGTTATCTTACCTATTAATCTGCAACCTGTATTTATAGTATTAAATTTCAGGGTAAGAGAAAGTCGTGTGAGTGACACACCAGATTATTTTTTAAACATTTTGTATTTTATCAAATTTTTATTGCTGCGACTAAAACTAACTATTTAAAAACATCTCGTTGGTTGCACACACAAACACACATACACACACAATATACATATATATATATATATATTAGAGCAACAACAACAAAAAATTTTAACAACAACATTTCTTTTGTTTATATAGCCTCAATAAAAATATTGTTGCCAGAATCAAAAGGAGCACATTGCTCTCTCATTGGTTGTTTACAGACGTAACCGATCGCCCTATCCAATGGCAGCCACTCTACTTTCGGGCAATCGAAGCAAGTAGCTTTAGTTAACAGTACAAAATTATTTTTAAAATAACAAAATAAATCTTCAAAATGAGTGAACAAAATAAATTTAGTTTATCAAACACAACACTGTTTTCGGTGTAATTCTCTTAATTAATTACACCTAATTAAAAAAAAAACTATTTTCAATCAATCTTAATTATTTTATACCATTTTCTGCAAATTTTTATTATTGTATTACACACCCGTTGTAACTATTAGTAGATTCAATTACTACGCTAATGCTTGAGGTTTTTTTTTTTTTTTATGTTCCCTTTAATATCTGTCTTTAAAGGATCTCAAAAATATTTCATCAAATATCTGGTGTCCCAAGAAGTTACGTACAACTTCAAAAATAAATTAAAAAATAAATAAATATAAAATAAACTTGTTTAACTTTTTCTCTGTGACATTTTCTAGAGCGTAACAGGTAGCATCAAATGTTAGAATAAACTTTAAAAAGTTTTCTCTTGTGAATAAAATTACAGAAAATTTCTGGCAAAAAATAGGACATATTTTTTACAGTGAGCTGCAACCATGAGATGGTGAAACCTTATACCATCATTTGGGGCTTCGTTAAACCAAGTCTGCAATAGCTACATCCATAAAGTGGGAAAATCTTTTACCATAATTTGGTGCTTTTTTTTTATTTTAGCAAGAAGCACTAAATCATGGTAGGAGATTTGATCATCGCATGGTTACAGCTACAGTTGTACCAAGTTTTGGTTCAACCTAGCAAATAGAAGCTACTGCTGTACCAACATTTGGTTCAACCTTGAACGGAAATTTTTATCAGTGTCAAGCAGTAAAAAAAATGTTCTGTCTGTGATAAATCGGTTGTTTTGCCATTAAAATTTGCAAAACATGCGTGCTCGAACACGCTCGATAATGTTCGTTTAAATTAGATGAATAAATGTATTTCTAGAATTATTTTCAATGTGGTCTTTTAAAAGTAAATTTCTAAATTAAATTTCTATCTCAGGAGAATATTTACATCAGGAGGATTATGTACATAAGTGCATTTATTTATAGTTGTACAGTAACTGCCGCTTAATAAATTCACTGGTTAATAAAATAAGCCGCTTAATCTAATCAAATTGCTGGAACCGGAATCAAATCAATACAAACTACTTTTAAGACCGCTGCTTAATAAAATTAGCATCGCCGGTAATAAACTAAAAAAAATCTCTTTAGCAGCAAAAATTTCATTTAATCACGTTTAACAAATTTTTAATTACACTGTGATTTTTTATTTTCGGAATAAAAAAGAAAATAAAACACAACAATCTCTCCGTTACTTCTGTTTGTCAGAAATTTTACATTTGCAGCATAGATACAAATTAAGTAAGTCCCATCACTTGTCTTAGAAACAATTTCGTGAAACGTGTGCTTCAAACCGCGGTAATAAGTTACAAATTTGATTTAATTCGCAACTGATAACTTTTTATTTTCTTATTTTTTTTTTATTAACTGGAAATTTTAAGCTCTTATTTTGAAATAACTAAGAAGTAAGAGGTTTAAATGGAAAAAGATTTTAAATTTAAAAGAAAAATATGAACTTTTGGCAAAGTAATGCTGATTTTCCTCAAAGTAAAGCGCATCAGAACGTAGGATGTATTTAAATGAGTACTTATTTTAAAGGAACAATTTATTAATTATAAGCCAAATATTAATTAATATTGCTTATTAACTGCATTACTTGTTGCCATTTAAATCTTTTTTTTTTTCCAAATTTAGGGAAGAAATACATTTCTCTTGCGTTCAGTTCGCCGGATATAAAAATCATCCGCTTAATAAAATCACTTTGGCTCAGAACGAATGTGATTTTAATAAGCGGCGGCAACTGTATTTACCATCATCTATTCTTTGTTTACCTATATTGTCAAAAAAAGTAGTCAAAATTTCTTGGATAATATAGTGTTAATAATTCCTTTTGAGGCTAATACATATAAAGTTATAAAGTTATATTGTAATGAAAGTTGTAAACTGTTTTTTTCAAGAACATTGCAAATTATATACAGTATCTAGATTATCGAATTTACTCAACCTCGTAAAAATCATTCGTTATGTAATTATGGTGATTTCTTTTCAAAATTTTTTTTATTTGCTCAGGGTAGAGCGCGGATTACGAGCTAATTTTATGTTGTATTTCTCACCGCGGTGATGTTTGGGTTACCTGTGGACGCTAATTATACTTAATATAAGGATGTTTCAGATCGAAATCTCATCTAAAAAACACTCTAATTCTAAATACTTATCAAAATCATTCGAATGTTTTAAAAAAATATGTTTCTCTTATTTTTTCCTGGGGGAAGCGCATATTACTAGAGAACGCTAAATGTTCTTTATTGTTCAGCACTCGTGCCTACTTGTTTGCCTGACTAAGGATTGTGTTTTACTACAATCCGAAACAATTGTTGCGAGATTTTTGCATTGTATGACATTTATTCAAAATTTTTGACTTGTATCTTTTCAACTCCAGTCCTCTGGTGCATTTTTATTATTTTTATTGCTTTCTTATTTTCAATAAATGAAAAAGGATTTGTAGTAATATATTTTGATTTATATGCCACTCTTATGGATAATACATTTTATAGCCGTTCGGACGTGCTTTCTGCCTGACGATTTTGCTTATAATAATCCCCCATAAAAATTTTCCAAATGTTGTCTATTTTTCAAAGTTTATAGGTTGGGCTTTTGCAGGTAAACGCGCAGACGTTTTATTATACTGTATAAAATTACTTATGATAATATGAATGTGACAGCGAATTTTTATTCAAAGATTTGTTGGAATGAGTGTTAGGAATTATATAGATTGAACGAGCAAATTTATATGCCACAGCTTAATAGCATAATTTACAAATTATTAAATGGCTTTTTTGTAAAAGAGAAAAATAGAATTTTGGTTCTTATCTATCTGTCTTTTATAATTTAGTGAAGCTACTCGGTGAATTTAATTCTATGTGGTAAAAATATAACTAAAAATAAAAGGTGTATCGTAAATAATATAATCAAGAATACAGGATCAGCAATATGCTTTATTTTTAAGTATATTTCTTTCTCTATTTAATAATGCATGGAAACTGCTTTCAACTAATAAACACAAAAAGTAACGTACATTCTTAAAAAAAAAAAATTAAGAAACTGAAAATTACACGCATAGAGGGGTTTTTAATTATTATCTATATTAATAAAATCAGACTTTTGTCTGTAAATTTGTCAGAATCGAAAAATTTTGCGATATCTTCACGTTTCACACACCATGAAAGCCGAAAATGACTTCAGAAAATTTTGCCTGTGTGTGTGTGTGTCATCTCACTTGAGAACGGCTGGACGGAATTCAACGGCGCTTAGCAGAAACTTAGATCTTTACCTAACTTAAAATTATATCTATCAATTTTTCGGAAATTCCCCCACGCCCCCCCCCCTGGGGAGGAAAGACAAAAACACGTTTGTCCGGGTATTACTTGAAAACAACTGGACATAATTCAACGGCGCTTCGCAGGAATGGTCTTTAACCTACTTAAAATTATATCAACTTTTCCGAAATTACGCCCCTTTCCCCCCTGGGGGAGTCAAAAGACAAAAACTCGTTTGTAAGCATAACTCGGCTCCTAATTAATTCACAGTAAAGAAATTGCACATGGGGAGACTAGACATGAGTACAAATAATACATTATCTGCATTTAGGAATTTTCGATTTTTGAGGGAAGGAAGGGGAGAAATATTGAAAATTCCTGATTTTTGAGTAGATCTCTACCAAAAATGGAACAAATATATTGAAAAAAGGCTATGCGACTTCCTTAGGATATTTCCAAAAAAAAATTTTTTTTTTTGGGGGGGGGAGGGGGGTTACGAGGGGGCAAACTAGAGACACACTTTTTAGCGCTAAATTTGTCCTGAGAAATCTATGGGATCTGTGGTCACGAAATTTGGTGCGTAAATTGTTTATATGTATCCGACCCTTATTGTAACGGGATTTTACGAAATCCCCCCTTACCTCCTTGGTGTCGAGAGGGCTATAAACACATGTAAAAACGCGTTTTCCCGTTTGAATTCGCCTTAAATTATCTTAGATTGGCGAACTTAGGTGTGTGGATGTTGATTAGGTGTACGCATTATGTACTTTGTCGAGATTTCGCAAAACTTCGAGCTTAGCCACTGGGGAAGGGGGAGTAAGAATCGGGTAAGTTGCTGCCGAAGACAGTAGGAACACGGACCCCGCACGTTGCGAGCGAGAAAAATCTCTACCGAGCTCAGCGAGAACTTTAAATCAGGTTAATTAATAATGATATGGGATTTTGACAACTCATGTCAGTATTGTGTCCAGCGAAGCGGGCAAAGCCTGCTAGTTTAAAAATATTTTTAGATTACTTTCAAAAACTTATCCCTCTAACGATTATTCTTAGGTATTTTCGACAAAGCAAAAATTTGCGGAAAATTTTTATAACATATTACATTAGTGTTTCATAGCATTCACAACATTACATTAAATTATCCTAGTGGTTTATAACTAAACCGGCAAATGTTTTTGGAAAATTTAGTAACTCTTATTTGATCAAGTAAAGAAAAATCAAGATGCTTTAATTTCAGATTTGATAGAGTGATAAATCCTTTTATTTTTATTTATTTTTTAACAATAGTATTTTGCTTGCAAGGTTCTTAAATAAATTTGTAATCGATACTTAAAGATTTTAATTTATAATAATTCTTCAATAATTCTGTTTTTTTCTTTCTTTGAATTAAAGTATTTATGCAAATTTCATAATGTGGGTCTTTGATCCTTTCATTTATCAGCATGATCTGTCATTTTCAGGATCGAAGGGTTTGCACATATATATTTATTAGAGAGGTATATACTATATATCCTGCATAATATTTTTAGGGATAAAAAAAATACCTGCTGTCCTATTATTAAACAATTATATATTTATTTTAATAATACGTCTTCAATGTATTTTGCCACTGCCGCAAAAATTGAGTTTGTTACCTTTCCATCATAAAACTATATTACTCACTAACGAACAAATGAAATATTTCTTTTATTCTTACATATACAAACTACGAACAGATATAAAACTAAAGTTATTCTTAGCTTTAAATTAAAACAAACAATGACAGAAAGAGATTGCCAAATTATCAATAGTCGGAAAAAAAAAGAAAGATTTGTATTAGTGATAAGAATGATTTGAATCAAGTAATATTATATTAAAAATACAGCAAAGTTATTTGTTTTGAGGAAGAATGAAATTAGATATTATTAAATTATAATTAAAATACGTAATTATCTTAGAATATATTATTATGGTTACCAGAATAACATACAGTGACTACAAAATGTCTGCCTACTTGATGTAATTAAAAGTTACAGTGAGATTGACAGATGAATAACGACAAAATTACGTGGTGGAGAATAGTGATAGAATCAAATGAAGGAATTAAAAGAAAAAGAAGGGGAGACATGACAGAGTTTGATAAAGATCGTAGGCTTCTGCACTGCTAGTTTTCTTTTCAGGCATATTTGTTCGTCTGTCTGTTTCAGGGAGTGGAACAGAAGCCAGTGCGTGAAGTTTTTCTAAAAGGAGTGTCTGTCCCATGTTTTACTTGGTTTGTAAAATATAATAGATTTTTTTAAATGTAAGTGCAAAGAACTTAACGGCAGTTTAGATTAGTCTATGAAGAATTTTTTGTATTTCAAATTACAATTTTTACCATCTTAACCTTTGTTAGAAGAAGTCATGAAAGATTTTAAAGATGTAATAAAATAACTATATCGTTCTATAATAATCACGATAAATTGTAGTCATTGAGAACTGGAATAATGATGGTTTATAGTCTGGATGTTTCTTGAATATTTTCAAGAAATAATTAAAGTAGCTAGCTATCACCCTAACAGCACATTTATCCACAATACATCCGAAAGTTGTCCCTTTCATCCTCAGGATATCCTATAGATGGCCTGGAAAGAAAGTGTGCTGTTAGGGCATATGCATTTGAATTTCCTTTTTTATCAGTTATCAAAAAGTTTCAATTCATCAAACTGAATGGTTCTAAATTTAAAGTAACGTGGATTTTAAATTCAGCACAGTTTTTTTTTGAAGGCACTTATATTCTAATTCATTCTATAAATTCTTACATACTTTTACAAATTTCCCTGAATAAGTAGGGTGAGTTGGGGTAAGTGTAAAAAGGATTTATCACAATTCGTCTTTAAACTCATTTTGCTCAACACTTCTGAAAATGTTTAGGTATAGTTACATCTAGTTGACTTTTAAAAAATACGAGCTATTTATAATTGAACAATATGCCATATAAAAATAAATAAGTAAATAAATAAATAAAAATGAAAGTTTTCCATTTTGTGGTTGGTGGTTCCATTTGCCCTTTTTTGGGGGGCAAGTGTAACCTCGGCGAATTATATCCATTTACGGTACATAAGGAGATATATATGTCAAGTTTCCTAGAAATAGTTCTAGAAATAGTCTAGAAATAGTTCAAAGAAATATGATGACAATTAAGTCGAAATTCAGCTTATTAGTTGAGTTATAAGCCGATGTTATTATTAACCTGTGATTACAACACTTACTCTAATACAACCAGGGCTTAATTTCTAACAAAAAAAAAAAAAAAAAAAAGTATGAGAACGCTAATTTTCAGAACTTGCGTTCATATGTGTCTCTCATTTGCAAGTCTATCGATGAATTTTGAAGAATTTTACTCGAGTTTTCCAAGTTATAAATCAAATCTTACAAAAAAAAAATCTCATCTTTTATTTAATATTTCCAGTTAAACTGATTATTTTCTTTTTGGGAAATATATTGTCTTTTTTTTTTTTTTTTTTTTACTTTGGATATTTTGATTAAATTGTGGTTAAATTTGTTGCTTATTGAAAAAGAAAACATAGACTGTTTTTATTTATCGTCAATTTTAACGATTTCTAGCCACTGTTTGAAAAGTGGCATAGATAATCAGTTAGTTTCTATGCTGTTAAAGTTATATAGTATAGAAGAAAAAGCTTGTGTCCCAAGTTACATTATAAATGTAGATGGCTTTACATGAAAAGAAAATCAGGACTTTGACTTTTCAGAAATGGTGTGCTGGTGAGTTCCAGTACGCATTATTAATGCATTCCATCTAATATGTAAAAAATCACTAAAATAAAAGAAGTATGGGTCCATGCGAATTAAGCACTGAATATACCTTAACATTTGATTTAAAAAAAAAATACATTTCACTTATTAAAATCAGTGGTTTATAGAATCAAATAACTATGAGTAACAAGAAAAGCATATGCAATTAAAACTAATCTCGTAATTAAGGAATTAGCTTACAGCTATAACTACTGTGAAAAGCATTAAAAATCAAGTGCTGAGAAATGAAGGATAGGTATATTACAAATATATAAAAAAGTAATAAATAATTAAAAAAAACACAGTATTTGTTTCGAGTAGAAATAATTAAGCACAATCCTTCATCAATCGAAATACAGTAAGTACAAGTACACTGTTAAAAATTTCAACAGAAAACTACCGGTAATCGTTTATCTTAAGTCTTAACTAAAATTACAGATAAAAGTAAATGGAGATGTTACAAAAACTATTTCATAACTGCACTTTAATGATTAATATTAGTGAAAGCGGTGAGATTTAAGAAAATATTTCCAAATTATTACCAAAGAAGAAAACTTTGCAGAATATTTCATTATACGCACAAAAATCAATATTTTCAATCATAGTTTAAAAACATCACCAGAAACAAGTATTTGTTTTTTCTCTTAATATTGGAGAGGTTTAAATGGTATGAAGCAACGTATAATAAAAGATGAATAATGCTATACATTTTATTCTTTATAGTGAAAACTATAGGCTTTCAAATGATTTTACGAAAGTGTATTCAATAAACTCTAGTCTAAACTAGAAATCCTTCAAATTTTAGAGCTGAACGTAAAAACATTTCCTATTCAATTTCAGGGAGACTTAATATGATATTTACTGAAACAAAAAATGTATATTATGTAGCTGATATAATATTTTTATTTTCATTTTAAATCCCTGTTCTGAAATTCGAACAACATACTTTCTTTATCATACGTAACAGGAAAAGCATTTTCTGTTGTAAATGCATGAAGCTCCGGTGAATTTTTCTTTTAATTTCATAGAATCAACAAGATTTTTTTCCCGTAAAAGTAAAGCATTATTTAAAAAAAAAAAAAAAAAAACACATCCAAGAATGATGAAATTTTTAAATTGAGGACCGTAAAAATTCTCAAAAACTAGAAATATTTATAGTGAAATATGCATTATATATGTATAACAAGTAATATAAAAGAAAATTTTTTAAGTCAATTCCTACTTACAAACACTATAGAAAAGTTTTTTTTTTTTTTTTTTTTTTTTTAAATAATTTTTAATTAGGAAATAAACAGCGCACGTGAAAAATGAAATAAAAATAATTTTAAGATTAAAAAAAAATATATATCTGCTGAATCATAGAGCTCTTATCAATGTACATAAAAATTTTAAAGTGATAATGACGTCAATTTTTGTGAGATGCATAATTTAACTTTTTATAATTTTTTAATGTTCACGTTTAATTAAATGCATTTGTTTTTATGTCGAAATAAAATGAACTCGTAATTTTCTTTTGGCAACAATTAAATTATAGCTAATATTTTAATGGCTATTGTAACGCTATTATTTTTATATTTTAATTAATTGTAAGAAAACTAATCAAAAATTCGAAAATCGGACTTCGAAGTATTGTGTTGTCACCGTGTTCTGAGCAATCCTGAAAGTTTCAAATTTCTAGCTAATCGGGAAGTTTGTTAAAAATCGATTGCAAGGTTTGTACAAGATATATATAGGGAGAGTGTGAACTAATAGTAGTAATTGAAAAATAAAAATCAATACGCTTTTAATCAGTTTTAAACTTGCGAATATATATGCCAATACTTGATAATTGCGTTTTTGTCGAAGCGAACAGTAAATTATAATAGTATAAATAACATAATCATTATTTTGAAGGAAAAAATTAAACACACATTATGTTTAAATATAAAACAAGATATGTGTAATTGTATTTTAATTTGTGTTAAATATTACTAAAGATGTAGTTATATAGTGAGTGCTACAGGTATCTACAACATTTAGGAATTTTGTTAAAGTGTTAAATGCATTTTTATCACTGTATACCAAAGCATGCTTTTCTATCATATAATTATTGACAGAATTTGAATCTAATTATTTCTCTTTATTATTTTCAATTAAAATTTTATAGTCTCGATCTAAATAGGTATTTTCAAATATATTCAGTCTTAAGCTAGCTTCCTGATTTCTTTTCAGACATTATTATTTTATAATTATAATAATAATAATAATTATTATTTTAAATAACTATTAAATTTCGCTGAAAATATTTTTTTACAACATTTGTATATATAAAAAAGTATGTTTTGTTGTAAATGCACTTTGTTGTTAAAAAAAATTAAATTAAATTAAAATTAAAATACACTTTCCTTTTTACAGCTTTTAAAGATTGTTACAACTTTTTTTAATATAAAAACTTATCCTTTGTTGTTAAAAAAAAAAAAAAAAAAAAAAAGAAGAAGAAGATGATGATGAAGTAAAGATATATTTTTCTTTACTAATTTTTACCATCGTTTCAACTTTTATTTATTTATTTATTTATTTATTACTTAATATAGTAAATATTTGTGATTTCTTTAAATAGCTATCTCTCCTAGTAACACTTCTTAAAACCATCTAGTTGTGCCATAAGTTCTGATTCAATAATAAAGGAATTAAAATAGAAAAAAACTTTGTAATAAAATTTAAAACTTAATCTTCTTAAAGTTTTATTTTACCTTTAAATTTAATATAATGCACCTTTTATTCAAAATGATCACCTTTTAACTTCACACTGGCTTTAAGTCTCTTTGGCCAATCATTTATCGAGGTACGCACTAAATCCATGGGAATTTCCATCACTGCTTCCTTAAAGAATGTTTAAGACTTTTCAAACTGGGATGTGGTTTTTGGCACACCTGTGCCTCTACCACTGACCACAATTTATAGTCGAACGGATTCAAATCCGGACTGCTGGAAAGCCAATCTTTGGCTTCTATGAAGTCTGGCACATTCTCTTTCAACCACCGCTGGCGCTGGGTCATCTTAGCTGTATAAGGAGTGTTGTCCTGTTGAAAAGTCTAATCGTGTCCATTGAACAAGTTTACGTTCAGGAACTTCACTATCGGCTTTAAGATAGTGTCTTCATAAAATTTGCAGTGATTTTCACTCCTTTCTCGGAAAAAATGAATCTCTGTGATGCCTTCATAACTGATACCACACCAAATTATTACGGAAGCCGGATGACAGTGGCGGATTTTTTATTTTATTTATTTATTTATTTTTTTTTTTTTTTGTGTGTGTGGGGGGGGGGGGGTTAAAATTGAGATGTTATTTTGGATAAATGAAACCTTTACAATAGTAATATTAGTGTGCCTTTCGTAGATATATTAGACTGCATTAAGAAATTGTTGCAATAATTTATTTATAATTATTACACGTTGAAATTTTGAAAAATTTATCAATTTTTTTTTTAAATAATGTATGCGTGTATGTAATACATTAATGGGAACTGCGACTAAAAAACATAAAATGTAATTGAGGTATCTATTGGGGGGTGGGGGTAATCATTCTTTAAATGAAAAAAAAAAAGAATCCCATGTAATATATACGTGCAACAATGATTAATCACAAAATTTGCACATAGTTATGATTTGTACAAAGTATTAAAATGTGATTTGGAAACATCTCATGGTAAACTTGAATAACATATACCGATTTTAAAAAATTCCGTCAATATTTACGTAAGTTAGAGAGCTAGCTCACAGATATACGGAAAGAAAGATAGCCATATAGACTAATTCATATAATAATCACTCTTAATTATCATTAGAAAGTGTTAAAAACGGTTAATGCAAATGAAAATGAAATTCCAACGATTTCCAATTATAGCTATTAATGTAACTGAATATTTTTTGTGTTTGTGGCCCCGTAAATCTTATGATAATCGTACTACAGCCGGTAACAAAGTGTCCAAACACTAGTAAAAATTCCTATGTAAAAAAGTACACTTCATATGGTTTTGTTCTTAGTCAGTCTAAGAACATGATTCGATAAGGATTTATTTAACAGAACAGTATGAAGTGTACTTTTTTTACATAGGAATTTTTGCTAGTGTTCGGACACTTTTGTTACCGACTGTACATTCTTTAGAAAGCTTTTTTGTGCATATGTATTGTTAATGTCAATTTCATTATGATTTGCACGAAATAAAAGTGTTAAAATATGATTTATGGAAATACCTCTCATAGGACGCAATGCTTTGAAATTTTCACTGGTGTCCCTGTAGACAAACCAATGGAGTTACCCCATTTTCAATAGGGAACATCCCATAATGAACTTGAACAACAAATATCAGTTTCAGGTTGTTAGAATGAGGACAGACGGACAGAGAGGCAAACCAAAGTCATAAACACTTTTCAACTACGTTGGAAAGTGTTAAAAAATAAATACTGAAAAATCTTCGTAAGAAAGCCATTCACGGTGAGATAAAAGAAATAGCCCTTATAAAGAAGTCGCCTTTTTCTAGAAGAAGTCATTCAGAAAATCATAATTCAGGCAAAAATTATTATTAATAAAATTTATTGAATTATTGAAATTTACATTATTTGTCTATTCTGCTTTATAATACGTCATTAATATTAGTTTTAATTTTAAATGCTTTTCTCCAGTAATTTTGTTTTCAGGAATTCTTTTATGTTCTAGATCAAGTTAATCAACTTAACATCATTTCTGAATGAATAAGTTGTCTTGTCTTTATTAAGTCCACTGAAAACTCTTGGTAAAAATAATAGGTTTATTTTAGCTTGTAATTTTCAATCTAAAGTATGTATAATAATTTAGTTTTGCTAATTAAATTCAATAATCCTGCTGTGTTGCCAGATTTTACGACTTTTTTATTCAATAGTCACCAATAATTTTGAGAAGTGATATTTCATATACATAATAGAAGAATTGTCTGTTATGCATATCTAATATCACTTCTATAGATTATTGGTGGCTATTGAATAAAAATGTCGCAAAGTCTGGCAACACTGCACTACCCTTTTAAAAGCTTTTTAAATTATTACTTAAATATTGGTAGAGCATAAAATTCACTTTTGCAAGCCTGAATTTGCTCTATAATATGTTCACTAAAAATTATAAACTCCTATTAAACACTTCTTTTCTCTAGCGATAAATACATAGGATATATCTGCTAAAATTTCAAAATTGGAGAGCAATAAGCAATATGATCAAGGCCCGTAGCAAGGGGAATGGGAGCGGGTTTAAACGATCCCCGAAGTTTTGTATATTTGTAGAAAATTTTTGAAATAAACTTCAATTTTAACACTCAAAATTATGTACTAAAGTTTGAAGTACCCATCAAAAATTTTTTTTTGGTTATGGTCTTGAATAAGAGGGTTTTTTGAAAGGAGTTACACACAAAAAGTGGTCAATTCACATTAAAAGTAAACAATATTATCTGCTCCCACAAAACCCGACCCTTAACAGAGATATGCATTTGTACATGTGCCTTAAATCGTGGTAAATCAGTATTAAAGCCACAAACGAAATTTTGCGCGAGAGAAAATTGACCCTCACAGTAGGTGGTTCTTAAATAGAGGTGGATCTTTAGAGAGGTTTTTGATCGCTGATGTTTATTTAACTATGACAGATAATCATTTAAATTGATTTTACTTAAAATGTTATTCAATCATTCCAATAGGAATTTAAGTTGTTTTCCTTTAATTACAAGTTTTGTGAGCGTCAATGTTTTTTTGTTTTTTGTTGTTGTTGTTTTTGGGAGGGGGGGGGGGCTTTAGCACCCTAGTCCCCCCCCATTGGATCCGCTACTGCCGGATGAGGAGTTCTCTTCACGCATTTTTTTTCTCTTTAGCTTCTTGAGCAGTCTATATACGATCATTCTGACGGTTGACAGATTCTTCAACGTCAAAAATTTTCTCGTCGGTAAGCAGAATTCTTCTGTAGCTTTTCTGAGCGTATCATCGCAACAGTACTTTTGCTTTACGGTACCTTCGGTGCTTTAATTTATTTGTAAAAATATTAGTCTGTCTAATGTTACAGAGGATCTCTGACGATGAAAACTTTTACATTAGAACTTATGGCACAACTAGATATATTTTAAATATTTTCTGTTAAAATTTTTACTTCATTTTAGATAACTATAGATAATAACTGAATATAAAACCTTTTTAAAAGTATTCGTAAAAATTTTAATTTATTTTCACCAGCAATACATATATAAAACAACACCTTTGAATTTTTTTTCTATTTTCGCTTGAAATTTTGAAGTTTCCTTTCAGATATAATCAAAATTGCTGTTCACAATTACCTCTTGAGATATTTCCTTATTATCATGAGCTTAAAAGCCAAAATTGTTAAATTTGTTGGAGAAATTGGCAATTTGCCTGTTAGAAAAGTGTTTTCTGCATTCCAAAAACTTTCTTTTAATAAATTAAATAAAATAGTGTCAAGGTTGATTAGTTATTTTTTTTTCTCATCCACTCTTATTTACTCGTTTTAGGAGACTTTGCCAAAAGATTTTGTAGTTCACGGTGTTTGAACACAATGAAAAGTTGAGATCATCAATACGAATAATATTTAATGCCAAACTTCAAAACTTTTAAATATAATTTGTTGCTGTCTAACCAAATAATTTTTGTATTCAAAGAAGAATAAATAATAAATTTTAGTTCACCTATCATTAATAGACTTGGTGATTTAAATAAAAATAAATTATGATTTTAAAGCTATTGAGAATGCATTTTATTAAAATTACTATGTATATAATGTAACATAATTCCAGAATGCAAGAGAAACTTATGATAAAATGCCAAATTTATCCACAAGATTCATATTATATATATATATAGAAATAGTTAAAAGATATATGAATTAAATCTTAATACTCATGTTTTAATCAGTAAGCAATTACATATGGAAATGAAGCTTTATATGAAGCAATAGATTTTGAAAAAGTTAATATGAGTTGTTTCTGCGACATTGATATATGAGATCAAATATAACAAATATGATAGAAGTACACAGCAATGATAACATTAATAATAAGCAGAAGAAAGAGCACAGGCCTCCACGTATTATGACGGAGGTATATATTTTATAATTATAAAAGTATTTTTTTTTTAATCATTGAAATATTCAGGATATATATTTTTATTTTTATTTATTTATAATTTTATGTATTTGACATACGTTAAAAAATTGCATCTTTCATTAAACATTTCTTATAGGTAAATAATAATAATATGAAATTGACAAAAATATTTGTTTTATGTATATTGTTTTCCAGTTTCTTTTATTATTAAATAACATGATAGACTAGACTTTAGCCTCTATATTACTCGGTTTTCCGTTCCAAACATTGATAATATTTTTTAGAAAATTTGCAGTTTTTTCCTTTAAATCGAGTTTACATTACTCACGATATCAGGATATTAGTTCATAAAATTGTATAGTTTAAAAAATAGTTATTAAAAAAGAAAAAGAAAAAAAGAAAAAAGGGAGAAAAAAAGAAAATACTATCATTACAAAGTCATTTTAATTCGTTTCCATTCCACATAGACTTTTTTCCAAAACATAATAAAAACAGTGCTGCAACATAATCTTTTTTTTTTTTAAAGTTATTATGGATTTTTGAGTGAGGAAAGTATTGAGGATTGCAGCATTTCTGTCTTAAAAGAGAAACCAAACAGATAAGAAATGATGACATTATTGATAAGTCATGATACTTATTCAACTTTTCCTGAGAATCGATTATTTCTGCTGTGAAAATAGTTTTTTTTTATTCGTATGCTGCGTATGAGAAACGCACCACTCTATAACTGTAAAAATTTTTAACATTTTAACAAGAACAATCTCGTATCTCGTACCTTTTTAAATGACTTTTTTTTTCTTACATGGAAAAATAATAAGTTCGATTACGATATATTATTTATTTAACTTTTGTTGGGTATTGCTAAAAAGCTTGAATTCCTATTTTGCAATTTC
This sequence comes from Salticus scenicus, assembly GCA_963930645.1. NCBI lineage: Eukaryota > Metazoa > Arthropoda > Arachnida > Araneae > Salticidae > Salticus > Salticus scenicus. Next base: position 178,871,031 of record OZ005649.1, read on the forward strand.
TCTCATTTACGGGGAGGTTTATCTCTAAAGGTATGATTTCAGAAAATTTAATATCGCAGAAGGTCATTATGAAAAATTATGCTGATTCAATGTGAGAGCATATCGGCCGATAGGTAACGCTACTATGCTGCAATAATTTCGTTGTTTGAGAAAAGGTTATATTTCAGCTTCTATAGCATATAAATGCACCTAACCTAAAATGTAAGATGGACAGTATAAAAAGAGAATGCTGACATAATTTGAGCGTCCGCAGGTCGAAAGTGGCTATTATTCAATTTCTGCCATTTTCTGTATGTCTATATCTCAGCCTGTATTGATTTAAATTCTACCAAAGTGCATATATGAAATATCGATTATGACAAGCTAAGTCGTTAATAATTTTTTGCATTTTTAACCTGTAAGTGGCGCTCTCATATAAAAGAAAGTATTGTGCTACCCACAGCATGCTAGTTTAGTTTGAAATAACAAAATATGTATTGATATATATGTAAAGAATATGTGAGAAAATTTCACGTTGTTTTACTAAATTTTATATTATTCAAATAAAATATTTTATTACTTACATTATTAAAAAAAGCAAGCAATATTTTTGCGCACTTACATGAGTGATTATATGTATTTATATACAGTCGGTAACAAAAGTCTCCGAACACTAGCAAAAATTCCTATGTGAAAAAAGTACACTTAATATAGTTTTGTTAAATAAATCCTTGTCGAATCGTGTTTCTAGACTGACTAAGAACAGGATTCGACAAGGATTTATTTAACATAACTGTATTAAGTGTACCTTTTTTATATAGGAATTTTTGCTAGTGTTCGGAGACTTTTGTTACCGACTGTAATTACTGTAGAAAATAAAATCTCGAAATCCATCTCCAAGCCCGAAAATTCAGAATTGCTTAAACTCAATTTTAAAATCTAGTAAATAATTTTTTTTGTTTAAAAAATAAATTTTTAAAAAATGTTTTTTTTTTTTTTTTTTTTTTTTTTTTTAAGAATTAAAAACTACATTCCTATAATAAAATCAATGGCATGAAAAAATAAGTTTTAAATTCTGAAAAAAAAAAAAAAAAAAAATATATATATATATATAATAAGTTTGAAGTATTATGAATAAATACAAATGTTTGTTTTTTCTGTAAGCAAGTAGACGTGTTGTAAAAATAATATGGAACAGAAAGTATTTAGCCACTGTAAAACTCTGAATATTTTTGAATTTTTATGTCAAAAAGAATACATTGAAAAATTCTATCGTTGTTAATATTTAATTTACAAACTGAAGCATATGATCATGTTTTATTTTATGCATTTTTAAATATTCTTATGAAATCAAGGTTAAAGACGATAGTGGACTTTCAAGGGAAAAATACTACAATTTTAAATCTATTACTGCAAAAAGTTATAGTTTCATGTAGTCTTATTTGTAGATGAGAAAGGCTACATTAAAATTAACATTCACGTTATAATTAATTAGGATATTAATTAAAATTATTAATTGATTGTTAAATTTCAATATACTCACTGGGCATTAATTTTTTACTTTAATTTCCAATTTTCTTTTTCTTTTTCTTTATCTTTTCTTTCACTTTTTTTTTTCTTTTTTTTTACAGGTAGTTTTAGGTGATTATAAGAATAGCTCGTTGATTTTTTTTTTTTTTACTATCATAATTATACGAAAGAAAAAAAAAGAAAAAATCATTTATTTTTTATTATTATTTTTTTAAACTTCAATGTTTTAAATTTGAATAAAACAGAAAGCGAAACCTCTAGAACGCCAAAAAGAAGTAATAGAAAAGCATACAACTGTTTCGGTAGCATTTAGCGTATCGTCTTCAGTGCCAATTTGTTACCGTATTCAGTGCACGGAAGTCGGTACGCTAAATGCTACCGAAACAGCTGTCAACTTTCCTATTACTTCTTTTTGGCGTTCTAGAGGTTGTTGTTTGCCTTGATTTATTATTTGTTTGCAAATATAACTTATAACTCTGCATAGAATGAACTCTTTTTGCTTCACATTACTACCATTATGCAGTTTCATACTTCAGTAAAATTGAAATATTGAGTTTTTACAGTACTAAATAAAAGAACTGGTGTACAATCAATATTCAAACTTAAAAACTTCTTCACACACCATAAAACTAATGAAAGCGCTAGTGAAAACATTAGTGCTTTCAATAGTTTTATGGTATGTGAAGAAGTTTATAAGTTTGAATATTGAATTTTTTAGTCCAGTATTGTCATTTTGAAAGTCCATTGTCTCTTTAAGAAAAATGAAAGTATTTATTATTATTATTATTATTATTATTTGTAATACTATCATTATTAAACTAACGTAATAATGAACAACTTAAGAGAAGACGATATTTCATCAGTATAAATCTCTGAATAATTTTGAATTATAATTAGATTGACCCGGTATCCTCGAATACCGAGGACAGTCCTCGAAAACTACCTTTGTACGCACAAAATTGGAATGCATTTAGGGACTCCGGTTATAAAGTTATTAATGCTTTGTAATTACAATTTATTATATGTTTTATAAATAAGCAGAAATAAGTTCTTTCAATTAATCATATATAAAAATTAGTAAAATTTTACAATGCACCTCGAATTGTCCTCGAAATTCGGAGGTACCGCCATATTTGTCTCCAAATTCAATTAAAAAAATCTGTATAATTTATAAATAAGCTGAAATAAGTTCTTTCAATTCATCATAAATAAAAATTAGTAAAATTTTACAATGTACTTCGAATTGTCCTTGAAATTCAGGGGTACCGCCATATTTGTCTTCAAAATCAATTAAAAAAATCTTCTCGCCCTAATTATAATACTTATGTGAGTTAAAATGAATTTAAAAAAAAAAAAAAAACACTGTTGAAATATATTCTAAGAAATATTAAAATATACCTTACATTCAATTTATGAGTTTACGGAGTGATACACATTTTCTCTCGGACAATTTTTCTTAATTTGAGATTTAAAGACTATAAATCAACGTATAAGGTGTATTTTCAAATTTGAGTACATTAATAAACACATTGGAGAAATAATTACTTAAAGGTATGATTCGGCAACATCAAAGAGCTGGATAATCTTCAACTAAAAAATTTTACGACACTGAGAATGTATTGAAAGATTTTCAGCTGAGAATCCCTTCTCTTACAACTTCCTTCTGGCTGGCGGCCAACAGTCAGCCTGTCTCTAAATAATCTTAAATTCAGGTCACAAACATAGCTTCGAAATCAGATTGTCAGACTGCAGAGATATAATATAAAATTCTACGCTATTAAGATAAGCCAGTTAATTAAGAATGGCATGGGAATTGAAGCATATCAATAGCTCGTAAAAGCAAGGAGATTCATTGAAAGATTGAATGTAGATTCAAGAATATTCTATTGTATTTTTTTTTTTTTTTTTTTTTTTTTTTTTGTAACATTATTGTAAAAAATGATACATTATGCAAAGATGTAATTTAATTCTTTAAAATCTAATGTCTTATTAGTCATTCATTTTACTCTTCTTTACAAATATATACTTATCAATAAAATAGAAAAAAATTCAGTTTTAATGTTTCTTTTTCTTTTTCCTTAATCTTTTGTTTCTTATAATAGATTTATTATTATTATTAAAATAAAGTATTGCTTATCGGAAACATTTATTTAAGATGGAAAGGTTGAGAAGTACACTTGAATATGTAAAATTGTAACATCTATTTAAATCTATTTATTTATAACAATGTTTGGCAAGGTATAGTAATACTTTACCACAAAAAATAAATAAATAAATAAATAAAATAAAATAAATTTCGCAATATATAGGGTAACTTATAATATCACAAGCAGATTTTAAAAACAATATTCATAAATTATTGAATATTTTGAAAAGCATATTTGTTTTTTAGGAATGTTTTATTTGTGGAGTATATGAGATTGTTTCCATTATAAAAAATAAATAATGTTTTCTTTAATTTTTTTTTTCCTGTTTTCTTTCTTTTCTTTCTTTTCTTAAAAAAAAAAAAAAAAAAAAAAAAAGGAAAATTAGTTTCAAATATTTAAATTGAAAATAAATAAATAAATAAATAAAATAAAATAAAATAAAATAAAACCGCTTACCAATAAAATATATGCTTTTCAAGTTATAGAGAATTTTCGAGCTAAAGTAAGGTCTAGTCAAATTACGGTAGAACCACAGTTATCCGAGCCCTGATTAACCGAGGTAGTCCCGGAAGGTGGAGGAAGCGTGGCTTTCGACAAATGGCGTAGATAACTTTGACAAACTTTACCATACATCACTGTACAGAGGGTGTTCGCACATTTATTAGACGATTTTGATGGAGTGTACTGAAACAATTTCTCTCATATTTCGTGTTTTATTTGTTCAGTTTGATAGCCCTTGTTCTTAACTATCATTCTACATCGTAATTTCCATGATAATAATGCTTTTTATAATATTGGAATAGGTATATTTTTCTACTCCTCTTGAACGGCTTTCCAAAGTCCACAAAGCGTTGTAGGTCGGCGTTTGGATAATGCAGATTTTAAGAGTCGAAAAATACAAAAATCCAACGGTAATACATCAGGAGATTTAGCAGGAATGTGAGTGAAGGTTATGGTTTTAATTCCCGTTTTTTTGTTCCTTTTTTTTTTTTTTTTTTTTTTCTAGAAAAGCAATTGTGGATTGTGATGTGTGGCTGCTTGTTTTTTATCTTGATACAGTTCAACGGATTGATAGCATTGTGAATAAAGATCTGGAATTTCATTTTAAAAAATTGGAATTAAAATAAGTCCTTGATAATATTTAGAGTTGATTTTGACATTTTTGTCACCTTTTTTTTTTTTTTTTTTTTCTTGCTTTCATCTTGCCTTTGTATGAATAACCAGCGACAATCATAAATCCTTTAGAAAAACTTTCTTTTGATTCTTTGAACCATGTAGTAAAAAAATTTTTCTCTCCTCTTTTGTGATAATAAATTGATCTTTTTTTATTGCAACCACTTAAATAGACCCAAGGTTAATCTATTTTTGCGATATTTTTCCATTTTTCTCCTGATAAATGCTTTTCATGAATATTTCACTAAAAACTCTCTTCGGAAAGAGCGGGAACGTATCCTTATATATGTATTATTTTACTTCATTGACTACATTTTCAAACATTTTAATCTTTGCCGTATGTTTCCTCTCCGATTTACGACAGAGGCCGTGTTATCAGAAACGTTTTCGATTCTCCTATTTACTCTCGGTCCACATTACCTCGGATAAGTGAGGCTCTACTGTATAAATATTTTGCAATGTGTGAGAGAAAATACAATTTTATATTGTATTTCAAACAAACATACACAATCTATAATATCAAAACAACACTATGGTAGTATAATGAGCGACAAGAATGTATAAATATTCAGATTGTTTATTCCGAACTCTGTGGTAAATTAAGTATGCTAAACAACAAACGCAGTTGTTTTTCTCTTAAGAAAGAACCAAACAGAAAGTTAAAAGATTAAATGTGATTATACAAAGGAATCATTATGTGAATTCTTGTATTTTCTCAATGTCATATTAAGAAATGATAAACTTGCGTTAGAAAAATCGTTAAATTATTTTCTGAAAAGATAACTGTAAAGATAAGCTACAAATACACGTTATGAAATTATTGTGAAACTATATCTCTTTGGGATTGTATTTCAAAAATAGTTAAGGATTGGTACTGTATGCGGTAAAGATAAATATTCAAATTAGCAAAACCTGAATTCATTGTTAAGTATAACTTTTTTTTTTTTTTTTTTTAATAAATAAAATATGCATTATCAAAAAAACTAATACTTGAATATTAACTAGATTTTTCACACTGGAAGATCTGATATAAATTGAAACAGGAAATTAAGTAAGAATATGAGATTTCTTTCTTATCAATTTTTAAAATGCAAACTCGCAAATTGCATATATCTCCTATGAAGTATTATTATCAGCAAACGTTCTACAGTGAATGTCGTTCGTTTCCATGATAAAGAAAGCGTTTTTTAACTCTTTCTTCATAGCAAATATTTAGTTTTTTTTTTTTCCCGTTGCTATCAAATGCACCAATGTTCTACATTTTATTTAGGCTCCCTTAAATTAGTGCATTAAAAAAAAGAAATCTCTTTAGCTTTTGAAAGTTTTTACAAGTATAAGCCTTGATATTTATGTAATTTTTCATAAAATATGACATTTTTTATTACCATGATATATACGAGAGACAAGTATTTTTACTTTTCATCTTACAGCAATTCATAAATTTTTCGAAGAATACACAAAAGATTTCAACTAATTCACAATGTTTATTTAACAGTATTGAAATTACCTAGCCTTAGTTACACAGGCGGTCATAAAATAAAGATTTAGAAGATTTACCCGTTGATTATTCAGTTTTCAAATGGAATTTAATCAATGTATTTTAAATACTAGTAATTATTTTTCATAATCGCATCTAATGATGTTTCATTATCTAATTATTCTTTTTGGTAAAAAAGTAACAATAACTTCATTTAAAATTGCTTTTAATTAATTATATCGACAACATTTTATTAATGTGAATATAATAGTGCTTTATTATATCACTCCTCTTTATACCGTTTTATTTGTACTTATACATACTACTATTTCAAAACTTTGAAAAGGAAAAGAAACTAGTATGCTGTGGTCATCACAAACTTTCTTCTATATTTTCCTATTCAAATTATCACAGTAAAGTTATTTACTATTATTATTATTTTATTAATTGTTTTTTAAGCAAATTTACTTCTCATAGTGAAAGCAGATGGAAAAATATAACACTAATGTCGGAAAAAAAGTCAATTTTGCCCTTATTTTTAAAAAATGTAATTTTTCGGTTTTTTTTTTTTTTTTTTTTTTTTTTTTTTTTTTTTTAATAATAATTAAAAAAAAAAAAAAAAAAAAAAAAAAGTAACTACTGTCAGAATATCACAGATCTATGGTTCAACTATTGGTTTTAAAAGTATTAAAGAGTTTATATAAATTTTTATTAAATTCCGTTCATTAACTCGTACAATACAGCGTAAGTAAAAACGAGTTTTTCCATTATCATATTGTTTTAGCGGTTTTTTTCTTTTTTCTTTTTTTAATTTATTATTATTTACGTGTGTGCATGTGTTAAACATAATAGTACAATCCTCTGTGATATATTTTAGGATGAAATGCAAAATACTTCTTTAAATTAATTTTATCTTTTTAATTTTATAATTTCGATATATTTATAATTTCGATATTTCTCGATATTTTTTACGTAAGCACATTTAAGTCCATCTGGAGTGCACGTTATAACGGCTAGATATACGAAAATTATAGGCAATATTTAATGAGGTAAGTGACGTTTCATGATATTTTAATAGCAACTACTAAAAATTTTTGAATGCAGTTAAACTATAAGGGAAAAATATGTTTATTTGTAATGATGTGTTTAATTTAGTAGTGGTTATTTTGTAATAAGTGTTTCCTTTGTATTTTCCTTCCTTTTTTTCTGGGACCATTTTTGCTACTTTTAGACATTCTTTTAAATATAAATGGCGATTGTGTTTTAATAAACGTCATTTTTAAATTATAAGTGTCGTATATTTTTTAAAAGATTAATTTTTTTTTAAAAATTAAGATTACAATTTTAAACTAAGAAATATATATGTATTCAAGTTAGATTTTATTAGTAAACGAAAACAAGCACTTAATATATATATATATATATATGTATATATATATTTTTTTTCTGTTTACAAATTATTTTTATTTAAAAACATAAAAACATAAAAATCATGAAAAATAATTAAAATTATTATTCTAAACATTAAGAAATATGGTGTCCTTGTAGCAGAAAATAATTCTATGTTCCAAATTCAACACATTTCTTCTTCTGGTATGCTTAAATGCAATTTATAATTCCCAAAATAATTATTTCTTTTCTATAGTAGGTTTCATATTTTATACGAATTTGCAGTATTTTTATGGTATTTATTTCAGAAACAATTTAATTTATTCATTAGTAATTGCTTTGAATTTTTGCTGAAGTCTTATGGTAAAATATAAGCACACATTTATGCATAGTATTGCTCTTTTAATTAATATTCTTTAAATTTTTTTTAGTTATGTATTTAGTTAAAGCAAAATTTTCTATTTTTACAAAAAGTTTTAAAGGTGAATGAAAGTAACTCAATTTCAAGCTCAAAAAGGAATCTCTTTCACTCCCTGTTACTGAAAAAAGTCCATGAAAAAAGTAAAAATACAAATATTGAAAATATTCTTAAACGTTAGTCATCAGCACTGACATGCTTTAAAAAATTCTATTAAAATTTTTTATCGCCAATACACAGTTGGCGAAAATATAAATGTCAATGGGAGATTTACTCTCAGTTTTACGTTATCGAAGATAACTTCATTCATTCACATTAACTATCATAGTATTACCAGTTAAATGTTTCAGTGTGAATACTAAACCAGTGAAACACATGATTAGACACTAAAACATTTTTTCAATTAATTTTTTAAAATATAAAGAACTTAACTATATTTTATTTGTTTATATTGTTTAAAGGTAACAAAGGTTATTATAAAACTACTCAATTTAATAATAATTTAATGTATATAACAGAGTAAAGGCCTGAAATATCAGAGGTGAAAGAAAATATCACAGTTCTAAGCTAAATAATAATAATAATAATAATACATTTTAGATACATTTTATTCCCTTTCACTCTCCTGTTATTATCCATGAAAAAAGTAGAAATAGAAGATTTCAAAATTTTAAATGTTGCTGTATAAACCTTAGACATGCTTTAAAAATTTCTGTTTTTTTTTTGTTGTTGTTGTTTGTTTGTTTGTTTGTTTTAATCGCAAATGCACAGTTGGCGAAAATATAAGTGTCAATAGGAGAGGCCATTTATTCACAGTTTTAGATTATTGAAGATAACTTTATTCATTCACACTAAATATTGCAGTATTAGAAATTAAATGTGTTAGTGTAAATACTCAAACAATGAAGCATATGATTAGATACTCGAATATTTTTTCAATTAATTTTTTAAAAATGTAAAATATATATATTAATTTTTAAAGATAACAAAGGTTATTATAAAACTATCCATTTTAGTAATAATTTAATGTAGATAGCAGAATAAAAGAACTAACGTATATGATGCAACTATTTTTTTTTCTTTGGAAGCACTTCAGCAGCAGAACTCTGTTCGCAGATTTTTCTCATCTTTTTAATCATTTAAAGTTTTTGGTTGCAGCTGTTGTCTGCGTTCTTTACATCTAAATGTGTTAAAAATAGTTGTCTTGAATATTCTGAAAGTATCTCTTTGTCATAAAAAAAAACATAATAAAGGCATTTTTACAAAGGAATTGCGAGTCATTTTTTTAATACATACGAGTACTACAGTGAAGTACCGATTATTCGGCATCGGTGGTAAATAGACCTTACCGGATTACAGATTTTTCCGGATTATAAAAATGTATATCGAAATCATATATCAGTCACACCATCTAAAGAAATATTTTTTAAAAGGTAGTTTTAAAAAATGTATGCAAACCCTTATCGGAAAAGAAAATAATTAAAATAACGTTTGAAATAAATTAATTTTTTTTAAATAACAATTATAAAATAGTAATACAGATTGTTTATTTTTGTACAAATAATAATAATAATAATAAAATTGATATTAAAACTGGCTTAATAACAAATAAGATCATTAATTTAACAATGCTACATTCTATTAAATACGTCAATGAATTTCATTTCTTTCTTTCTTTTTTGTTTTCCAGTTTGTCGTTGACTGATTATCATATGCACGGTCATTAGTTGGTTATCGCTGATAAAATTATGTTTTTCAAGTCCTTCTAAAAATTGTTCACGAGATTTCGGGTGGTCGTGTTTATTTTGACTTTCGGTATCAGGAATAGAAACGATCCCTTTTATTGATAATTTCTGGATTTGCAATTGTGAGACAAAAATTTCGTTGTTCTTTTTCGGAATGCTTGCTATTGTCATGATTGATCTGTAAAAAAATCACATTAGTCCGTAAATCAATCAAATTAAATGAAAATCCCTAGACTTTACTAACGATCAATAAAAGTTGATAAGCATGTTGCGAATTACAAGTTCAGTACTAGTACAATTTACGGTCGGTGATTGAAAAGAAAGAAGAAGAAGAGAAGAGGAAGAAGAGAAGAAAAAAAAAAAAAGTCATTAGTGCCGGTTTAGGGGTGCTGCTGGATTATAGATGCTTCACTGTATGTGAAAAAGTATTGTATTCATGAAAGAATTCGATTATGAGATTTTAGCGTTTTTATATGTTTTAAAGTCTCGAATTCTTCTGTCGTGGTTTTAAGAGGAAATGTGTGGATACGTGTTGTGTGTGTGTGAAAACGAGAGAGAGTGCACGCGATAGCGTCTGAACACTTCATTTGAATGATATAAAAATTTATACGTCTATCACAGGGCACCATCTCACGAAATGTGTAAAATTTCATGCTCTTAGGATGTATAGTTCTTTTTTTGCGATAAAAATAATAATTAATTTTTATTAGAGTCTGTGAGATTACATTATTTGAAAAATGTTAGCATGTAAAATCTTCTCTCGATTAAGATAAAATAGAGTAGGCATGCCACAGGTTACCGTCGCAAGAAATATATAGATTTCCATTAGTGTAGGACTGGGATATAAAAGATATAAATTCTGTTAGTAGGATATAAAGTAGAATTATTATACGCTACAGTATACGAACTAAAATAACACTGGTCTATAAGAATAATGTTTGGGAAATTTAATTTAATAATTTAGCTGATACATACGGTTTTTTTTTTTTTTTTTTTTTTGGTGTGCTAAAACCGGAAACAAAGCCACTTTTTTTCTATCACGTATATATTCTTGTCAATACAGGCAGTCTATTGACCCAATTTATTCATTTTCAATAGCTTTTAAGTTTCCTTAAACATAGTATAAAAATTACCATATTTGTTGGGAGAGTCACGGGAGAAATTGTGTCGGTAAAGACCCTGTTTTGGCAAAAATATATACGTGATAGAGAAAAATTAGCTCCAGTTTCGGCTTCAGTACACACACACACACACACAAAAAAAAAAAAAAAAGGCAAAATAAATTAAAATTAAAATTAATTAATTTATTAAAAATTTTAAGAAAAGCTAGTATTATCGAATCAAAATTTTTGATGTAGGCCTTTGTAAATTGAAGCTTTTTCAATAATATTAAAATATTTAAACAAAATAAAGCTGATTTATGTTACATTTCTTTACATTTCTTTTTTAAAGTATGTCCACTGTGAAAAACAGAGTACGTATTACCTATAGGTATTTTGCAGGGAGGCAGTAAAGAATTTACACATATTATGTCCCATGGGTTTAATTATCATAAACGAATTAAATTTAAATATGAATAAAATTGATATATGTTTTAGAATTTTGTTATATCATCATAATTATTGGAAATTGTTGTTTAATATTTATAGATTTTTCAATGGATGCGCAAAAGAATTCGAATACTTTGTAAAAACATAAAAGTTTTGGAAGAAATATTTAAAAGCGCTATTATATTCACTGAAATAAGCAATGATTAAAAAAATTTTAAATGCTTGATAACTACTAAATGTTCGGATAGTGAAATGAAATCTATCCAGATTTTCTGTTTTTGTTTTTCCTTTCTTTTCCTCCCTTGCATTTCAACAATACAGAAATGAGCTACTGATAACTAAAATGATATAATTTGTATTATTGTTCTCTTAATATTAGATAACATTTGCTTAGCGGCTGTAATATGAAATTCCAGTAGCTTTTTAATTGTAAGTTATATTATCGTGGCTTTGAGAATCTATCCTATTTCTCCTATCTAGAGTAGTTAACAGAATAAGCTATATGCTTAATATATGTTCTTTTTTTTTATGCTTATTTCTTTCCTTCTTCCATTCTTTGAAAAATTCTGCATGATGTCGATTCGAAAGTCATATATATATAGGGGAGAGTAGGGAGAGATGGAATAGTTTTGACAAAAATATTTTTTACAATTTTATTTTTACTGGCACAATACTGTAAGTTTCAGAGAAACAAATTTAAACATTGTAACATCTTTTTAAAAATATAAATTTGATGGTAACTATTAAAATATTAATTTTATAAGCCAATTAACATAGTCATAAAAATGTCCCATTCCTCCATTATATGAGGGAGGGATGGGACATTTTTATAAAGTTAAAATAAATACATAATATACAGACATACTATTAAAAATGACAAAAACAGTGGGACATGATGTATGTAAGATTAATTAATTACTAATAACATACATTTTATCCAACATTAGAGTATAATGTACCACTTAAATACAAATTTTCAAATGCTGAATCAGTTCATCTTTCTTTTTTTAACTTCTAGCAGAGAAAGTACTGTTTTTAGTTCAAATATTCAAATTTAAGTTTGTGTTATATTTACATGTTTTGTGGTTCCCTAAATGTTAATAAGGTTTTTAGTGGCTAGTCTGTGTGTGTTATCAGCATATCTCAAGAACAAATATTACCAAGAAATCCTAACTGTAATTTCTTTTGTATATTTTACCATGTCCAGGAAAACTGCTCAGGAATGAAAATTAATTCCTCACACGTATATGGTAAATAAAGTGTTTTTAAGAGTTGAAAGGGTAAACAAAAGTTGTGTGAGTGCCACACCAATTATTTTCCATGATTTTGAATTTGCTTCGTGCATTTTTTAATCCATCTATTCATTCATTTGCCTTTTGATATTTTCTGTTTGAGGAGTATCAGAATCTTCATTCTTCTTCCTTTTCTTACATGCCCATCCCTCCCTGAGCTGCTCTGTCCCATCCATCCCTTATCATTATTTATCAAAAAAATATATATATTATTAGACACATGCTACTTTTAGGTTTAATTTAGCTACTAATTCATAAAAGTTATATTATTAGTAATATAAAATATGAAAAGTGATTATGCTAACATCAGTGAGCGACGTTGAAGACTTGAAAATTAAGCAATTGTTTACTTTTGGTGTTATAAAATAGTTTTTTTGTTATATAAACTTATAGAGTTCTCCAACTAAAATTATACATAGCAAAAAGTATGAGGCTGTATTTACTTCACCTGGTGGAAGTGTCAAAAATTAAAAACAATGTCTATTTTAAGAATAATTTTAGGTGTCCCATCCCTCCTGACTCTCCCCTAATTAGTTTTGCAGATTACATATACAGAATGTTTTTCCAGGTAGACTATTAATACTATAAAAAGAAATAAAATTTTATTTTCGCAATGATTTGTTAAATAATTTTCATTGTGTACAATTATGCGAAAATTTGTCCAACACTATCTTACATCGTTACCTGTTGTGCGATTTGCACCAAAAGTTGATAGGCAGAAATTTATGTAAAAGAGCAACTGCATATAATTTTGCATAAAGTTCTGTACATTAGTTCTTTAGCTAAAGTTACTATGAAAATTTTGTCACAGATAGACAGATTGACATTTTCTAAAAATAATCAGTGGGTTCTAGACGTGTGTAGCCATCAAAATTCTAGCAACATTTTAAGTATAAGTTGTATAACTGTTGTAGTATTTATATAGATGGCCGTCGATTACTGAACTTGAATTTGAAAAACAGCTTCCGAATTCTTGCGATGTGAAACGCTGATAACACAGGGATGATCCAAATAAACAGGCATTTCCTTGTAGATATTGTGATGAATTTTATTATATACGAATTGTTGACATATTTAACTCGACTATAGGTGACCAGATAAGCATTTTATTATAAAATGATAGGTAGAATTGGGGTAAATGAATAACTTGGAGTGGGAGCCCAAAATCGTCGAATTCTTAGCTCAAGTCATGATGATGAAGTGACGCTCCGATTTCTTCATTAATTTTGCCAAAGCACTAATCGAAGCCAAATTCAAATTAGTAGAAAAAAAATTTTGTACTTATGTTACATATAAACGCATACAATTTTTGAAAAGGTTACCACATAATTATAATTCAAACGGTCCTCAATAACAGCCAACCCTCGCTATGGGAAGGAGGAATATAATGTAGCATATTGTGAGACAAGAATGCATAGATGGCGACAAACTGCATTCATTTGCAAAATGAAAAGAAACCGAATTAGAAAAGGTCATAACATGCTATTGTAGATCTACATTATGTTAAAGAACGAATAATACATGATCAAAGGTTTCTAAAGAGTTGCAATTAGCAAAAGATACATATGTAGGAAGAGGGAGGATGTAAAAATTTAAGGAACATACTGTACTTAAATTTAAGTTCCAATTTAGAGGTTATAAACATGTGTTCATTAGTTTATTTTATTTTATTTTATTTTATTTTTTAATATGATAATATAAGTTTTAGAATATGTGATAATCGTCATCACAACTGTGGCTGTTTGAAAACCTATTCCATTTCTCATACCTACAGTAGCCAACAAAATAAACCATACCCATAATTTACATTATTATTATTATTATCATTATTATTATTATTATTATACCTATTTTCTTTTCCTCACCTTCTGAAAAATCTACACGGTCGAAAGACTAATATAGAATTAGTTTTACATGATATTACTTTTTAATTATGATCAATTTAGTCTACTGACACAGATTGCCGATCAATGTTTATAAGGTGGAACGGTCAGAACACTTTTTCCAAGATTTATCCTCTTTTATTTTTATTTTATTTTTAAATTTTATGAGTTTTTTTTTTTTTAATCAGTATTGTTTTATTTGTGAATTTTTTTCTACTTTTTCCTTGCACTTCCCACTTGAATCGTGAAACTAACTTATCGGAATTGTTTAACACGCAAGCAAAAACTATCGTGTGCTAGAATTACGCTTGACGTCAGCATGTTTTCCGCTTTCAGAGATTGAATATGAATCACTATATATTTCTGTTTCTTGAAAATATTTTGGCTGATGAATTTTCTGATTTGGCAATTATTCTTGAGGAATACAAAGGATTTCAAGCGCGATATATTAAAATTTCCCTCCAGCATATTGATAAAGTAAAAATAAAATTAACTCCAGATTTTTATTTTATTATTATTATTATTACTTTTTTTTTTTTTTTTTTTTTTTGAGCAAGTTTCAGGTACACACGTTTTGTGTTAATGATTAAAATCTTAAAAATGTACACGAACATCACAAACTGCAAAAATTTTCATCAATTGTTTAGTGTTAAAATAAAAACACGACCCTTCAAAAGGTGATAAAAAATAAGCATAAATGTATCCTGAAAGCGGTTATTAACAAAACATTGCTACATTCATAGTGTACTTGCGTCTACTTTTATTATCTGATAAAGGATTGTGCTATTATTTTGAACCGAAATGATTGTTGCGACTTTATTCAAAATAAAGTAATCGCCTTTATTTTCTTAAAGTTATTTATTTAACGTCAATTTTTCGATGAATTTGTTGCAAAACTTTCTATCGTCTAAATGTTGTTACTAGAGAGAGATTTTTTCTTTTCACATAAAAAAAAAAAAAAAAAAAAAAGAAATTATTGCTTCATTTTGTTGTTTTAACAATAATAACTATACAAAGAAGAAATATATTGCTTGTAAAAACTATATTGTTGTTAAAGAGAAGAGAAAGATGGACATTATCTAGCATATACTCATATGGGATATTCAATAAGGTAATAGTTTCTAAATTGTAACTACTAAACTTCTTAGTAAGAAAATTATGTTTTTTTGTTTTTGTTTTACATATTTTTGTTAATATTTTGTTCTTTCTAAATATTTTCCGTTTTTTTAGTACACATTTGAAAGGGTCATTTGCCTTTAAATTCACAATGAAAAAGTTAATTCGTAAACGAAAGCATTAAAAAAAAAAAAAAAAGCTTTCCATATTTTTGATAATGTTACTTTAAAAAAATAGAGCAAAGAAATGTAACCTAAAAAAAAATGCTCTTAAATGAGGCACAGAAACAAAACTAAATTTATAAAATAGTTATTATGTTTGGTACTCTGACAAATCGCGATTATCTAACAGACTCAAAAAAGGCAATTTTAACGAATACTATGACCATAACCAAAACATATCAAAAATCAATTAATAAATTCATCCCGTTTATACATTCCATACGAACCTTTATTAGGGGAGACTGCACTGTTAAAAATTTCAACAGGAAACTCTGCGTAATCTATTATCTTAAGTCTTAAGTAAAATTACAGAGAAAAATAAACGGAGATGTTAAAAAACTTATTTTATACATTCATTTTAATAACTAATATTAATTTAAGTAATTATTGTTGAAACTATATTTCGGACATAGAATGCTTTTTCTAAAGTAGAAACAGTCATTTTTAATTTTAATTAAATAATAAAATTAGGTAAAAATACAAAATAAAGATTGAGAATCTCGATTACTCACTTTTAACTAAGAATTACTGTAAAATTACAGAGACTCTGGATAATTATTTACATTAAATTTACAGAAATTTTTAACAGTGTGGGACACAGTAGACCTAGGGGCACAGTGGACCACCCATATTTAAATCTCTTAATATTTAACTCTTATGGTTTATATTGAGACTCATAGGTGGAAGCACGGTACTACTTGTATGCATCCAAAAAACCACATGGTAAAAGCTAAGGTAGCCATTTTATACTATTTTTATGTTTTGAGCTGCTCAAAGTAATATTTCAAGTTTGAAGTTTTTTTTTATTTTATCAGGACTGAATTATTGACTACAAGTATTGGATAGTTGTTAAGAAAAGCTAAGATATTGTTGTTTTTAAATTTATAAAAAATATTAGTATATTTTAGTCTATATAGAATTTTAATATTATTATTTCTTTTGTTCGGACATGGGGAACAGTGGACCACCTTCCAATGTGCCTAAAACTCCAAATTATATTTGATACCTTATGTATTTTAGTTAAATTTACATACACAAATATAATGTGACTCAAAATAATTAATAAAAAATAATAATCTTAATGTTATAATAAAATAAATTTCTGAAAAGGGAAAACAGTCGAATAGTAGTATAATAATTATGAATATCTAAATTTAATAACTATTTGAATGGTTTAATATTAAAGAAAAAAATAAATAAAATGATTATGTGATATAATAAATAGTAGGTTATATAAATTTATTGTTGTTGTTTTTAGAAATAACATGTAAAAGATAAAAGTAGAATAATTTTAGTTAAACTTATCTCAAAAATATAATGTAAAGTATTAATATCTCAAAATAATTAATAAAAATGTTTGATTAGTAACATAATGTTTAATTATATATTTCATAATTTTTATAACTATATAACATTGATAAACAAATGAAAAATATATCATATTGTTTTTAGTGATGGCACGTAAAAGACAAAGGAAATCTGATATAGAATTCTTACTCTAATTTGATTTCTTATTTATTTTGATTTTCTTTAAATTTTAGTAATTTTATTTCATGAAAATGTTCGAATTATGTTATTTAGACTAGAATTGCATAAGAAACTAATTTTAGGGGAAAAAATGAGTAATTTATATTAATTAAACATGAACAACAGAGGTTAGTCCACTGTACCCCGGTGATGGGGCACAGTGGTCAACTTTGTGAGTGCACACAATTTATTTTTTTATTCGTAATGTATTATAAGTATTGTTATAAAAAAAATTAGGACATGTCAAGAAAGGTTTAAAGAATGTTTGCTAATTTTTTCAAGTACCTTGCTTTTAATTTTTGGGGAAAAAAATTCAAAGTGTAAATTGGTCCACTGTGCCCCAGTCTCCCCTATATTTTCTGTTCTTCAATAAAATATGCCATATATCAGACATTTTTGAACTCAATTCATATCTAACTCATCGAGCTCGTCTCATGAATAGCCCATATACTAAATCTGATAGCAATGCGCTCTTTCCTTTTAACTGTAAAATGTTATTTACAACGGAAGTTTATTTAAAACTACATCAGTCTGACCAAATTGCTCATTTACTCATTTAAAAAATCCTGCTTTCATATTACTCACGTGCCTTTTTTTCCCCTAATGAAGTCTCATGTTCAATTATTTAAATTCGAAAAAAATGTTACGTGCTTTTGTAGTTCATGGTATTTGATTACTATATTTATGATTTTTATTCTTTATCATTTGACATCAATTTTTCGGTAAATTTTACTTCAGTAACATATCCAGTCATTCTAATTTATCTTTTATCATAAAAGGATTTTAAGGGGTTGCATGGGTTTCAAAGTTTTTTTTTTTTTTTTTTTTTTTTTTTTTAAGCATATTCTCTCTCTCCTTTTTTTTTTTTTTTTTTTTTTTTTAGTGTAACAAATATATATATACACTGGTCAAAAAAATTAAAGGATCAGCCCGTATTCTCTTTCTCTTCTTTTGCACATAATTTTTAAACAAATAAACATATGAACATAAAATTTGGATGACCTGTTCATTATCATATTATTAACCGAATCTTAAGTAATTTTAGCATAAGAATAATTTTTAAGCTAATAAATATTCATTTTTCTCGCAAAAGTAAGCTTTGGAAAAAATGAAAAATTCAAAAAAATTAGGAAAGAACACATAATGAAAAGTGGTGTTAAGGATGCATTAGAGATAGGTAAAGACGCTCATGCCTTGAAATGTTAAACTGAATCTCGATTTTTCTTTTTGTATTAACTTTTCTTTTACTTTTATAATGAACTTTTTAAAAATATATAATTACTAATTTGTAAACTATACTCAGCACTAGAATAATAATGATGTCGAAAAATAATTGTATAATGAACATCTTATCCATTTTTCATGTTTGTATGCATATTTTTTAAAAAGTTATTCACATGCGAAAAGAAGAAGAAAAAATAAGAAACAAAAAATGAATGCAGGTAGAAAGATTTGGTTGTAATCTTACATAGGAACGCGTGTGCGTCTTTACCTATCTGTGAGGCATCCTTATGACCATTTTTCATTAAGTGTTCTTTCCTAAAGTTATTAAAATTTTTCATTTTTTTCAAAGCTTACTTTTGAGAGAAAACTGAATATTTATTAGCTTAAAAATTATTCTAATGCTAAAGTTACACGAAATTCAGTTAATAATATGATAACGAACAGGCCATCCAAATGTTATGTTCACATGTTTATTTGTTTAAAAATTATGTGCAAAAGAAGAGAAAAGGAAAACAGGTCGTTCCTTTAATTTTTTTGACCAGTGTATATATATATATATATATATATATATATATATGTATATATTTTAATTGAAAACTTTTTTGCATGTAACAGAGCAACATTTAAACAATATTTTATAAAATTTTCACTACAAAATTTAGAAAATTCATCCATTGGGGCATGGCTTTGGGGGACCCTTTAGAGGAATGGTAGACACGAGTCCTCAAAAATTAATGCACCGATCATATTAACATTTTGCTCCCTTTTAGAAAATATAATTTCATTGTAAAATCTCTTAAGAAGACACTCTAAAACACGTACATTTAAAACACATTTAATTAAAAGAATTTTTTTATAGTTAAAATACATTTGAAAGTTTTTAGCCTTGATCATCAAGGCATCATCAGGAAAGTACTGTTAACAATTTGTGTTTCTAAAGTGCAGTTCTGTATGTATAAATGTGTCACATTTTCTAGTTACAGATACAGTTATGTTTGATGTATGTATAAAAGTTTTAAAGATGATATTCACAGAAGTCAGTTGAGGTCGAAACTCAGGAGTAGATCAGTTGGAGCTTTGTTGGGTTACAACTTTCAACCTGAACTGACTTTTGTGAATATACCATCTTCAAAATTTTTATACATCAAGCTTAACTGTATCTGTAACTAGAAAATGTGATGCATATAGAGAGCTGTCCTTTAGAAACACAATTGTTAAAAATATTTTCCTAATGTTGCCTTGATGATCAAGGAGAAAAGCTTTGAAATGTATTTTAACTATAAATAAGTCTTCTAATTAAATATGTTTTAAATATACGCGTTTTAAAGTGTTTTCTTAACAAATTTTATAATGATTCACATGTTTCTTAAGCAGTATCTCTTTCATGAGATATAATGTCTTATGGAATTAACTAGTGCTTGAATGAATGATTTAAAAAAAAAAAAAAAAAAAAAAAAATTATATTTTTGCAGAGTGGTATGCAGAAACAGTAAAAATGTTTTGGTACAATTCACCCCACATACAGCCTTGTAAAATTAATTGTAATCGAAAAAAAGAAAAAAGAAAAGAAACACTTTTAGATCAAACACTAGTCGATTCTGTTTTGGAGAAGTGTTCATTAAGATCGATGCATTCATTTAGTTCGGTGCGAATTTCATTAAGATCGGTGAATTAGTTTTTGAGAAATCGTGTGCATCGATTTTTTGAAGAGTCTCCGTAAACCAGAACCCATCGAATGAATTATCTAAAACTTTTAATGAAAGTTTTATAAATATTGTTTGAATGTTGTTCCTTTACATGCTCATATGTTTTAATATATATATATATATATATATATATATATATATATATATATACATATTAAGAAAAAAAGAGAGAGAGAGAGAATATGCTACTTTTTAGCCTTTAAAACCCATTTAACAACTTAAAACTGTAATTATTTCACCAGTTTTTGTTAGCAACAACAACTTTTCCCACAAAATGTAGTATTAAACAATCTTCTTGGTTTTATTGCGCTACATAGAACTCATTTATTTCTCGTTAAGAATCATAAAATGCCGAGTCACTAATGATGAAACACAACGCTCATTCTAGTTTTAATTTTTCCTTCTCCATCAGTTTCCTAATTCTTTTTTTCTTCTATGTATGTGTATGTTCAAATTTAAAAGATTTCGTTGTTCATTTATATATTTACCAATGACACTTAACACAAACTTCAGCTTACTAACTTATATCGAAAATTCACTTCAGCATAAAAGCTATTGGTTTTTATTTGTGAGTGAAAATGTTCATAATTATTCACGTCAAGTGATTTTGGAAAGGATACTTCATCTTTGAAATTTAAAAATTACCCATAATTACCATGTATGTTCATTAAACCCTGTAAAAAATTATTATT